>JALAZF010000047.1:3492500-4192500 GCA_022829125.1 Lathyrus tuberosus | reverse complement strand
AAAATGCCACATCATTTAACTTAACTGCCACCTAAGCTCCATCAATGCCACATATACTTTTTTTAACGGAAATTTCAAAAAAGGTTAATTATGCAAACTTTTTAAAACGTTAAGGATCCGACTGTTACAAAAAAATCTTAAAGGACATAAGTGGTAACATAAAATAACTTAAAGGACTAAAAGTGCCTTTTTGCCAAAAAATTAATTAATATATATCATTGCATAGCATTCATCATTCTCACATAACGCATTCTTCTTACCTTCGAATCTCACGTTTGTGTCACGATTCTAGAGTCAAACTGTCTCATTCGTACAATACTCGGGCCAATCGACAAAAGAAAATGGTTAATATCGAGGAAGAGAATAGAGAGCTAAGAGAAGAAATCGACGCTCTGAAAGAAGAACTGAGGAAACTTCACAGTGACATGCAATCTCTGGCAGCAGCTCAGAGACAACAACAAAGGATTGTAATCTCAGAGATCACATCTACACCCATAGTGAAGACCGTATGATCCTTAGTACAACATGCCTAAAGATCGTCCCTGGGGCATGCCTATCAACATTATCCCTGAAGGATATATTTCGTCGGTCATGGAAGACCCAGAAACTGCATCAGGAACTGCTGGGCCTGAAGGTTACATACTTTGGGAAGACAAAGATGCAAGAGTCATGACAGCAACTCCTGAAGGTTACAAACTTCGGGATAAGGAAGCACCAAGAGTCACCGCCATAATGACTATACCACAACCTGTGGTACACACCGTCCCAGAAGGACACATTCAACAAGTAATCTCTGGTGGAAATAAAGATATGTACGACAGAATGAGTGAGTTCCAGGAAAAATTCTTGGAGATGCCGAAGGAACTGCATACCATTCGCAGCCAGGATCTATTCGGAAAGGACACCGCAGACCTTTGTTTGGTCCCCAATGTGAAAATCCCGCACAAATTCAAGGTGTCTGACTTTGAAAAATACAAGGGCAACTCTTGCCCTCAAAGTCATTTGGTGATGTACGCTCGAAAGATGTCAACTCAGACAGAGAATCAACAGGTACTGATCCATTACTTCCAAGATAGTTTAACCGGTGCCGCACTCAAATGGTACATGGGTTTAAACCGCACCAAGATTGTCACTTTCAGAGATCTTGGCGCTGGCTTTGTTCAGCAATATAAGTATAACCTAGACATGGCACCAGATAGAGATCAACTCAGAGCCATGTCGTAGAAGGACAGGGAATCTTTTAAGGAATATGCTCAGAGATGGCGTGAAATTGCCGCCCAGATTTGTCCCCCTCTTGAGGAAAAAGAGATGACAACGATCTTTTTGAAACCTTGGGCTCATTCTGCTACGACCCGAATGGTCGCCAGTGCGCCCAGCGAGTTTACTGAGATGGTGAACATAGGAGTACGCCTTGAAGAGGCAGTCCGAGAAGGACATTTAGTCAAAGATGCAGGACCATCAAGCAGTACCAAAAGATACGGTAGTGCTTTCCCCAAGAAAAAAAAGCAAGATATTGGTAATATCTCTCTCTGAAAGCAAAGGTGAAGGTATCAACTAGTAGCAATGGTAACTCCCGCTATCAACCCTGCGCCTATTCCAGCGTATAAACCTCAGGTTGCTCAGAGCCAACTGAATCAACAATAGTATCAACAAAGGACACAACAACCTCTTCAGCAGGCTCGTTCATAGTACAACAATAACAACCGTACAACACGACCATCAGGGTTTAACCCTATACCGATGTTGTACACAGAACTTTTTCCACTACTACTGGTCAAGGGGCATGTCCAAACAAGGTCTCCTCTTATAGTACCAGAAAATCTGCCTTTTTAGTTCAAAGCGGATCAAACTTTCCCTTAACATCAAGGAGGACCAGGGCACAACATTGAAAACTGTCTCAGCTTCAAGTCCGATGTACCGAAGCTTGTCAGGAACGGGGTATTATCCTTCAAGGATACAAATCCAAATGTTCAGACGAACCCGTTGCCTCAACATGAGAAAACTGCTGTAAACTTGATAGAGGAAGAATCTGACCACAGCTATCAAATTCACGATGTACTCCTATTAGGAACCAATCTGGTTAAGATACATTGCAGACAGAGCGGATACGGTCATGTACCGTCTCATAATTATCACCAGTGTGATATATGCTCAAAGAATAATCAAGGATGTTTCGTAGTGCAATAAGCTCTACAAGAACAAATGGATCTTGGATGGATTCAAGATCACAGAATATGTGAGGTCAATATGACTCACGCAAATCCCAACATTTTTTAGAACCACAACATTCTGATGATGAACGTCAACTTGGTGGCAATGCACTCAAGGCAAAGCCAATATCATGATCTGCCATGGCACGATTATAATTCCTGTCCGATATGCTCAATAAACAATCAGGGATGCTCTTTTGTACAAGAGGCCCTCAAGTGTTAGATGGATCTCGGATGGATCCAGGATTACCGTGATAGAAGTAGCCATCAAGTTAATATGATTCAAATCTTTGATATTTACTTGATGAATACCAGTCTGGTAGAATTACACGCTAAGCAAGTCAGGCTCGGTTTTCTGGCTTCACATGATTATCAGGACTATAAAGTGTGTCGTGAAGATGACCAAGGATGTGCACTTGTCCAAAGAACACTTCAACACTTATTGGACCACTGGTGGCTTCCGATCTACCTAGATGAAGACACACAACAAGTCAGTATGATTGGCGGGAATCCTACTTGGCATCAAAGTCAGGATGTTCGCGTGATGGAAACAGATCTAGTGAAGTTACACTACATACAAAGTGGACGTGGTCGGGTGCAACCACACAACTATGAGCGCTGTAGAGTTTGCTCTGAGAACAACCAACGATGCTACCTTGTACGGTCAGTTCTTCAAAATCAGTTGGATCGAAAAGAGATTCGACCATGTTCAAGTTCTGGTTCGGTCAACGTAATGCAAGACTATCTTACTGATCAAAACAAAGACATTGTCTTAATCTCCGATCATGAAAGGATCAAAGATGTATGCGCCATAATCCCTCTACTCCATGAATCAAGAGTTCCTCTTGATAGTAGAAAGATTCTCAACCTCGAACCAATTGAGGCCGGCTACGGTGGTCAGAAAAATCAAAAGGCTCATGTAGTTATCTATCTACCAGGACCAATACCGTACCAATCCGATAAGGTTATCCCTTACAAATACGGTGCAACAACAATCGAGAATGGAAAGGAAACTCCATTACCCTCTGTCGTAAACATTGCTAACATCAGTCGAGTAACACGGAGCGGCCGGATCTTCAACAGAGGAGTTGGAGAACCCACCAGAGAAAAGGAACCTCAAACAGAAGTTTCAAATCAACCAGTCGGTCAATCCAGTAATCCCGACCTTTCAAAGAACAACGATGAGATGCTGAAGCCCATCCAGAAGAGCGAGTACAACATTGTATACCAACTATTGCAAACTCCTTCGAGAATCTCTGTGCTATCTCTCTTGCTCAATTCTGAAGCTCACAGGGAAGCTCTACAGAAAGTCTTAGAGCAAGCCTTTGTGAAACAAGATGTGACGATTAGACAATTTGACAGCATCATCTTCAACATCACTTCCTGCAACAACTTAGGATTCAGTGATGAAGAACTGCCGGAAGAAGGTAAAAATCACAACATGGCACTTAACATTACAGTCAACTACCAGGATGATGCTTTAGCCAACGTACTGGTAGATACCGGATCAACTCTGAATGTTATGCCAAAATCAACTCTGATGCAACTATTAAGGATCTCCGATTAGAGGCAGTGAGGTCATCGTCAAAGCCTTTGACGGATCCAGAAAAACAGTTATCGACGAAGTCGACCTTCCCATAACTATTAGTCCTCACACTTTCCAAGTCACTTTCCAGGTCATGGACATCCGGGCAGCATACAGTTGTTTATTAGGAAGACCTTGGATACATAAGGCTGGGGCAGTCACTTCGACACTTCACCAGAAGCTGAAGTTCGTCAAAAATGACAAGCTAGTCATAGTCTGTGGAGAACAGGCCTTAATCGTAAGCAACTTATCATCATCATCCTGTGTAGAACCAGAGGAGGTTATTGGAACCCAGTTTCAAGCACTCTCGTCGAACAATGAGAATCGATCAGAAAAAGGAACGTCGATTTCCTCCTACAAAGATGCTCTCAAAGTGATCGAGAGTAACAACGCAAAAGGATGGGGGCAGCTTGCCATTCCTGCGGATAACAAGACAAAGAAAGGTCTTGGTTTTTCCTCAACCTGTACCCAGACTTCTACTAACGATGAAAATTTTCATCCCATTCAGGACTTCTTCCATAGTGGAGGTTTCCTTCACCCAGTGTCTCAAGAAGTACATACCATCAATGAGGCTGGCTCCTCTGAAATAGATGAGGAGTGGAAGTCCTATCTCAATGAGGACGGTTATATGTCTCAGGAAGAAATGCATACGCCATTTTTCTATCCCACGCAGAGTCTGAGATATATACCGAGATCAGATGTCAAGATGATGTACGGATATTGTGATCTAGAAGGATGTCGTGCTCCGCCCAACTCATTAGAGAAGGACACTCTGATGAAAGATAACTTTGACTATGACTATTATGACCCAATGGATGACTTGCCTATCTGGCAGCCGTACCCAGAAGACTTGGGGCAAAAGAGTCAACCAAACGATGCATATCAGCTAAACATCATTGAAAAGAATACCTGCGTCCCCACCAAATCATGGGATCATTACTCAGGGCATTCAGAAGATATCCAGCACAACGATGAATCTGCAAAGATTTCAGGGCAAAAGTTCATCAACTATGCTTTTCCCGAGTTCAACGTCATCGAGAGGGATAACTCCTCCAGTTTCACTGAAATATGGGACACCTTAGGACAACCGAGTGGCAAGTATGACTTCTTGGTCAAGTACACCGCTCCTGAAAGCTCTCGTATCAGGCTCGAAGACATCCATCTAACTGGATAGGGAGATCCGCCTGAGAGTGAGAATAATGTGCAAGATACAACAGAAGAGTTCGTCTATGACAACTATGCATAGGAGGAAGACTCCAACGATCCTGCTCCGCCAGAAATCAGCGTCATTTTTTAGGACAAGCCAAGAAAGAAGGTGCCAGACTTTGTGATTCACCGAGGAGTTCGCCGCCAATGGGTTGCTGTCGATGTCCCAAAAGTCGTCCATGAGTCTAAGTAATTGCCATCTTTGTTTTGACCTTTCACCCTGCCCAGGTGAGATGGATGTTTTTATAGGGCTCACTTTCTGTAAATATCCCTCTTCGCTTCGCCCAAAGCGGGAGAGTTTTGTTTTATTAGGCTGTAGTTTCAAGAATCGACTAAATCATAAATAAATAAACGTTATTCTATAATTTCCGCATTTATTGCTGTTTTCACTTTTCATTTTTTTTAGAAAATGGTAATCCTAAAACAACTCAAAATAAAAACAAGCATTTTTCGGAGAATACACTGCACACACTCTTGCATTCTCTCTATCTCTTCTAAAAATAAATCATCATGTTATGCAGATTATTTGTTTTAAACCCCATTGAAACATCCGATCTGATGCCTTCGCCCAACTTTGAATTCCCGGTATTTGAAGCTGAAGAAGAAGAAGACGAAGAAATTCCAAAAGAGATCTCCCGATTACTCAGACAAGAGGAAATGTCCATTGAACCCCACAAAGAGCCGTTGGAAACAGTCAACTTGGGTTCAGAAGAAGAGGGAAAAGAAGTCAAAATTGGAACACTGCTCAGTCCGACTTTCAAAGAAGACTTGATAAAACTTCTCAAAGAGTTTCCCGATGTATTCGCTTGGTTCTATCAGGGCGTCTATGTTGCACCAACACCATCCATTGGGCAGCCCCTTCACTTTGACACTATTACTCATCTGAGATCGTTCTTTGATCCTGGAATAAAGGTCGAAGGAACTATACCAATTATTAAGGACGGTGAGCATTACCCGAAGCTGATCCATGAGAACTCCAATTTAGAAGGAGAGATTATAGAAGAGCCTTCACTAGAAAAGGTTGATTATGCCATCACATATCCTCCTTGACTGCTCGGGTGTGTTCTTTCCTTTCTCTCACTGTTATTTAATAGTTATGTCATTTCATTGAGGACAATACATGTTTTAAGTGTGGGGGAGGGAACCATTTCTTTGTTTTGTTTTCTTTTAGTTTTCTTCGTTTTTGTGTTTTTTTAAGTGAAAAAAAAAAGCAAATTTAACCTTAGAAATTCAATGCATCTTTTGAAAATTTTAGGCTATAGATTAATTTGAGGTTAGATTGTGGAGACTTGGGAAAAGTTCATAAGATCAGTACCGTTTTAACACCTTAAGTCTCCCGAAGATGGAAACCGATTTAAATACTTGTTATGACATAACCTTGAGTTCTCATCCTTTAATAGCTCTTAAGTAGTTTATCTAGCAGTCAGCACCATCTAAAAAGCACACACTAAGTAATTAAGCTGATGCAAATAAGTGAATGATCTCGTGCTTAATCATAAATCTAAATAGGAATCCGTCTTTTAAGTTAGGTGACCCTCACCCGACCACTTAGGCTAACGGTTGTGAAACCTTCAAAAAAAATGTTGTTGTTGTAAAGTGGTTAATTTTGAATTGTTGACAACATATGGATCATAGTCACTAACAAGCTTATTTACCATGTGTGTGAATAGGTAACGGGCTTAATGTGATTGCATTAGAATGAAAGAGAGCAAAAATGAGGATGAGTAAGTTAGGCTTAGGCATAATAACTTGATTTGGATTGGTTAGTATAAGAGGAAGGTTTATGACCGCACAATTGCGGATTTATGTTCTTAAGATATCCTTAGAGTGAAAAATTAGTACCTATCGATGCAATCTTGACCAAAGAAGAGTTTGTAGCCTAGAATGAGTTTGAAATTCTGGTACATGTGCATAATTCAGATGTCCTAGAACATGTCGTTCGACATCTGATCTGACATGATCACAAAGGGCAAGGTATATTGCAATAATCATGGTACTGAAAAGATAAGAGCAAGACACACAGAATTGTTAACCCAGTTCAGTTTAACACACATACTCTGGGGGCTACCAAGCCAGGGATGAAGTCCACTATCAGCAGTATCAATTCAAAGCTAAACTCTCCGTTTACAACTTATCACTCAATCACTGCCCAATGACCCTTCTACCTAGATCCTCTCTAGCTATGAGAATCACTTCTCACTCCCAATCATCGCAATGATGTCTAACAGTTGACAATCCGCCACTGCATCAACGGCTCTTTACCTATACAACTGTTCAACAAGGAAGACACCCTTCCAAGACACAACTTCTATGACACATCAACATCTGATGAGAACAATACTTAGCTAAGTATGATGCCAAACTCCATCGTTTGTTAGCTTTTTCCCTTAACCAATAACACAACCTGGAGTTGCTTCAAAGCTTCTTCCAAGAACAAAACTTACTGCCTCTTACCTACAGGTTTTGAGGAATACGGGTAACCTTCCCACAAGTCGGGAGGTTTACCTAGACAGAACCCTAGACTTCTACATCTTGAGTCACTCTTCCAGGGTTACAAATCCTTCTATTTATAACCTGTACCCAACTGGATTTGGACCTTCAATCACAACTTCAATAGCTGTTACAAAACTGCAAAATACACTCCAAAAAGATAGGTATTCAATCTAATATTTCCTAATATGTCTCTATATTTAGAAAGTCTTGATTTCTGATTGAATCTTCTAAACCTTCAAATATGCGCCACATAATATGCATAATTTTCTCTTAAATATTCTGTACAATTCAAAACATAACTGAATCTCATTAATCCAGCTCAGCAGGCGCGATGTCGAATGTTCCCTCATCAGACATCTTCTTCGACATGTTGTTCCAGTTGTTGAATAACTTCAACACAACATGTTCTGGCATTTCAAAAAGGACATCTTGTTGTACCTATTCTTCTTAGCAAGTTTATACATCCTATTCTCTATTACATTATTGCTGCTATTATTTGTTTTACAAAAATTAAGCCAATCCTAAAACAAGAGAGCTAACAATCTCCCCCTTTGGAAAATTTTGGCTAAAACAAATAATCTACAAACAATTACAATCCAGGAGTTTACAGCAATATAAAAATACAACCAACAACTGTAGAATTAAGAGTCTACAGCATACAGCAACAGATCTTCATGTTGAAAATAATGTCTCACCATCTTTGTTTGACATCTTCTTTGCAGCACTCTGAAGAACTCCACTGCATCAACACCAACGAGCAGCAATCTTCAGGATAAAAGAAAGGAAGGTCCTGAAGTTTGTTGATGCACACGAGGAAGAAGATAGCAGAAGACATCTTGTACTCCCCCTTAATCCAGGAACCTCTTCTTAACTTGAAGACCAATGGTGGCATAAGAGAACTCTTAATTGCTCTTTGAAGGGCATAAGAGGAAACTTAAGACCAAGCCCTCCACCACTCCTGGTAACTCAGAACACAGGTCACAACTGTGTTCATAACTCAGATCACAGGTCACAAAAAGATATCCAAAAAGAAACATGATAGACATTTGCTATGACATGTTTGAACAACATATGCAATCACAGACTCCTATCTGAACCTTTGAGCAACAATCCCTTTCTCCCACTTTTTGGCCAAAAATTGACAAAGGAGGCCATCACAAAACCAGACCCAGGCACAACTTACCCAGACCCGAACAAAACCCATAGTTTTTATGAGAACAACCCTTACCTGATGGTAGAGGATAGGAGAAGCCTCTATAAATAGCAGAGCAGTTTCTTAGATGTTAACGATCTTTAATTCTTGGTCAAAGAGAATGTTAATTGAGAATGGAAAACCTGTAACTTAATTCAAGGTGCACCGTCCAAACTGACTTTGAACGCCTTTAATAGTTCTTAGACCAGTCCTGCATGGCCCAATCAACACTTACTAGGCTCCCTTCTTACGCGTGGCTGGATGCACAGTCTAGAATAATCCTTTGTTTGGCTCAGGGAAACATGTCTTGAGTGCTGTTCTGACATCTTACCAAAATAGTTTGTCTGCTTGTTCACAAAGTTATCAACCCAAGACTCCTCAGAAATTTATACATTCCAAGCATATTTTCTTGGATTCCTTCAAAAAATAGCAGAGAAAAAGTAGAGTCACCCAGATACAACAATTCTCCTTTTCAGACTTCTCCTGCATAGGCACTAACTCCACACAGCTATGATATGTCCCATCATGATGTTTGACATTACACAACACAAACTTGACCAGTACACAGGTTGCAGTAGGCTATAGACAACAGCCTTAACATTCAATGCCTTTTATGATATTACACCAATAATGCCACATTTTGGTAAATGTTGAGCAAGACCTCACCATGAGGATTTTAGAAACGAGGTCTGCCAAGTCCAATAAACAAAAACCCACTTGATTTGAAATTTCTCACATATTCCAAACAAATGTCTTGCAACACAAGATAAGGACTGCCACCACCTTTTACTTATATTAGAAGGAACCTCCTGGCAACAACCTTACAATACCCTAATAGAGTCTTCAACATGAAAGTAGCCATGTTTTCCAGAGCTACTTGCCATCAAGATTAGAATCTGCCCATTCTAATCCACATTATGTCAGAACTGCCACTTTAGACTATAATGCTGCTTCTTCCAACTCCATAAGTATGGTACACGCCAAACAATAATGTTGTAACAAAATGTAGGACATCAGCACACCACTTGATCACAACCAGCACCAGCAGTTAAACCAAAAGCAAACTAATCAGACAACCAGACAAGACCTAGGCTCATCCTACTAGGACAACCTCTACCAAGACACTAAACACGAAGTTCTGGTATCCAATGTGCCAAGAAAAACAGGTTCCCAAGAAAACAAATTCCCACGCCAAAGACAACTTTGACTGGTTAGGCAATACGACCAAGGTCTCTTTATCCATTATAAATACCAAGCCTCCTTGCTCCTACCAGTACACCAAGGAAAGAAACATGAGTCAGTCTAACAAGAATGCAGGAAAGAGACACATGCAGGAGGACAAGAAGCCAGATCCTCAGAAGTTGAGGGACACAACACTGTCCACAGCTGGAGCATCTTCAGGAGCAACACGAACACGAAAGACATCAGAAACAAGGATGAAGACCATCAAGAAAAACCAAGTGCAACTTCAAGCTTCTGATGACGAATGGGACGAAGATTGGAAAACTTTTCTTGATTCGGGGGGTTGGGATAATCTTTAGACTCTTTGTTTGTTGCCTTTTCTAATCTTGTATGTTTTCACCAGTGTAATAAAATTTTGTTTAAATTCTGTTCCATTTATACTAAGCAAAATCAATAAGGATCACAACTGCACAAGACACATTACAGCACACTTAATCCTCATGTATGCAAATCCCAAAAGCAGCAGAATTATCAATCTCCCCCTTAACATCACACGTCCAGCTGCATAGAATTGTAACACTTTCCCCTACCAAGAATAACATGTGCTTCTTTGTACCTTGAAGAATGGAAAACATAAGACGCATCTTCATGTCTTCAAGAGCTCACTCTTTGTTCAACTTACAAGTTGAACACAATCATCACTTGTACCAATACTCATATGATCCTAATCTGATCAACTTTTCTCTATCTAAGACCACAAGTACTCCTATGCAAGAAGAATACCTTAAATGAATAGAGAACATGAGACTCATCTTCATGTCTTCAAGAGCGCACTCTCTGTTCAACACACTTGCTAAACACATTCACTTACTGCTTGACCCTTACATCAGTCCATAAGTCAAGTAGAGACTTGTGATCTCAAGAGACAGACACCATAACATTCTGAACAGAATGTTCTGTCAACAAATGTTAAGACATCAGTCTTGACATCATGAAAAGAATCCAGCTGCACTAAGAAAAACACCCCATTCCAAAACAAGGTCTCCAAACTTCCCATCACATCACAGAAGATCACAAGAACAGTATTCTTTCATCCAACTTTCCAAAGACAATCATTCCCTATCATTCTCTCATATGGAATACTTCTTCATGTCCAAGATGTCTGCTAGAGATAAAACTTCTTGAATCTTAGGGTCTCCACTTCTGCAGCAAGGACCAAAAATAAACTGACCTCAGGAGTAAATAACACATTGATCACACTTTGACCAACTCACACATCTAAAATAAGTTCCAGGGCCAGAACCTTCTTAGACATACCACCCAGATGCCTCCTCTTCCAGATCAGGAGTAGGCACCAAACTCATGTGATCAAACCACATTAGTTTAGCACCCAGAGCATCTGCTATGCCATTCCTTCAGACAACAAAAATCAGCACAATTCTGATGTTCTAATACAAGATAGGACATCATTCCAAGGAACACATCAAGAGATCAAAGACTGGAGATTAGCCTTTTAAAGAAAAGAAGCAAAAGTAAATTACTTCTCAGATCTCTTCCTTACAACATCACTTATCAATGCCTTTATGAGAGGACTTGAACAATAAACTTCAAGTATCGTTGACAGAGTAAGTTGAAGCAGTCTTGCATAAATCCCATCACCATAGGATATACATTCAGAGAAGAACACCCTTCTCAGTTACAACCTCGGGAGTTTTCAGATAGATTCGCAGCGGATCAAAATACAAACTCCTCAAAGCCTTCAGGTGTCACATATCAGCCCTAGCATCATAATTCAGGTGACACCACAATACCACAGGTTTGAAAATAAATCAAACCTAACATAACCACAACACAACAGTTTTTCAACCACTCCCTCAATCCTTCAGCACACGCCACTGCCTGTCACGAACAGTCCATCCTCCACTGCAAGGGACCATTCTCACACCTATATGAACTACTCCAAGTTCGAACAACTTTTCAGTAGAAAGCTTCTACCTTGACCATGAACCAGAAAGTATATTCCCTCAGATCTCATCCAGATACAGAACAAAATGACCTGCTTTGATACCAATTGAAATTCTGGTACATGTGCAGAATTCAGATGTCCTAGAATATGCCGTTCGACATCTGGTCTGACATGATCACAAAGGGCAAGGTATATTGCAATAATCATGGAACTGAAAAGATAAGAGCAAGACACACAGAATTGTTAACCCAGTTCGGTTTAACACACCTACTCTGGGGGCTACCAAGCCAGGGATGAAGTCCACTATCAGCAGTATCAATTCAAAGCTAAACTCTCCGTTTATAACTTATCACTCAATCACTGCCCAATGACCCTTCTATCTAGATCCTCTCTAGCTATGAGAATCACTTCTCACTCCCAATCATCACAATGATGTCTAGCAGTTGACAATCCGCCACTGCATCAATGGCTCTTTACCTATACAACTGTTCAACAAGGAAGACACCCTTCCAAGACACAACTTCTATGACACATCAACATCTGATGAGAACAATACTTAGCTAAGTATGATGCCAAACTCCATAGTTTGTTAGCTTTTTCCCTTAACAAAGAACACACCCCTGGAGTTGCTTCAAAGCTTCCTCCAAGAACAAAACGTACTGCCTCTTACCTACAGGTTTTGAGGAATACGGGTAACCTTCCCACAAGTCGGGAGGTTTACCTAGACAGAACCCTAGACTTCTACATCTTGAGTCACTCTTCCAGGGTTACAAATCCTTCTATTTATAACCTGTACCCAACTGGATTTGGGCCTTCAATCACAGCTTCAATAGCTGTTACAAAACTGCAAAATACACTCCAAAAAGATAGGTATTCAATCTAATATTTCCTAATATGTCTCTATATTTAGAAAGTCTTGATTTCTGATTGAATCTTCTAAACCTTCAAATATGCGCCACATAAAATGCATAATTTTCTCTTAAATATTCTGCACAATTCAAAACATAACTGAATCTCATTAATCCAGTTCAGCAGGCGCGATGTCGAATGCTCCCTCATTAGACATCTTCTTCGACATGTTGTTCCAGTTGTTGAATAACTTCAACACAACATGTTCTGGCATTTCAAAAAGGACATCTTGTTGTACCTGTTCTTCTTAGCAAGTTTATACATCCTATTCTCTATTACATTATTGCTGCTATTATTTGTTTTACATAAATTAAGCCAATCCTAAAACAAGAGAGCTAACAGAGTTTCTGAATGCTATTGTTTTTCATGAGTCTTAATAGTATTTTGCTCGGAGTGCAAAAGTTCAAGTGTGGGGGAATTTGATCAGTGCATTTTAATGCATATTCTCTTATGTTTGTACTTAGGAATTTCCTTAGTTTGTTTTGTTTATTTTACTATTTTATTATGCTTTAATAATTAAGTATTTGTTTGCCGTTAATCTATTTTCGCAGCTTATTTTCTGCTTTAGCAGTTATTTGATACCTGTCCATGTTCGGATCATAACTTGGGCTATGAGAATCAGATTTACGCGTTCTACTAGGCGTTGGAAAGCTGAGACAAAGAGATACAACTTTCATGTTTTATACAGAAGCTGATTTGGAGTGTATCAGGCTCGAATAATTCGTTAAAGTCAGGACCCGAATTCTGCCTTTAGGAATATTTAGTTTTGGGCCGGGTTTTTTATGTTTTTCGACCCAGTTGGGTTATAACCGGATTTTATGTGCTTCCCTATACCTAGTGGCATGCGTGCTACTGTTCATAATTTTCTTTCCACTAATCACAGTTTTAGTTTTTGGCTTTTGTATGAATCTTATGGAGAACTAACTTCTTAGAGTCGATCTACTGGAATCGCGTTTCCAAGGCTTTGAGATTTTTATTCTATCAATTCAATTTAGTTTCTCTTTCAATTCTATTCTATAAAATTGCATTTGTTTAATCTGTCATTTTGTGGAATGTTTTGATTTAATTCATATGATTGTATCTCTAACAGTAAGTGGCTTATTTTTATAATCACTTATTTTAATCACTTACTTGCAATATTTTTCTTTTAATCAAAACCAAAACTCCCCCCATAAACCGTTATTGTGTGGGTTAATAACATTACAAGAATCCTTGTGAGAACGATACTCGAGTTGTCGTTACCGTTACTACTGTTTTCAAAAATACTCGTTTTTGATCCGTGCACGACAGCTTATCAGCCATCATGCTCAAAATACATGTTATAACATTCAACAACAACAACATAATAATATAGTAATCAACAATAACAACAACAACAACAACAACAACAATGCAACGTACAGTGATATTCACCTTAATCTTTATAACACACCAAAGCTGGTCACCAACCACCAACATACACTACAAGCATTCAACAATAACACTATAGCAACAATTCATGCAACATGTTATACGTGCAAAAACAACATCATGCATAACGAACCACCACCATGGCAATGTACACCACCAATACTGACCACCATGCTCAACATACATATTGTAACAACTCGGCAACAATAATTTACAGCATGGCAATCAACAACGATACAATTCGGATAATGTTACACTACAACATAATACTATAATTGCATTTAAGCCATCACACAAAAAAATAATCAAATTCTGGAACAGAGCCTGTTTTTATAAGGTATTTTGTTGCGTTAGCTTTCCAACGCTTCGAACGACACTTTAATCGGACTTATGGTTACAAAGTTATGGCCGAAACAATTTGCAATACCAATTCTAGGGATCTACTACGGCCGCCCATAG
Organism: Lathyrus tuberosus; assembly: GCA_022829125.1. NCBI lineage: Eukaryota > Viridiplantae > Streptophyta > Magnoliopsida > Fabales > Fabaceae > Lathyrus > Lathyrus tuberosus. The sequence continues at coordinate 4,177,888 of JALAZF010000047.1, read as the reverse complement.
CAGCGGCTACGGGCTGTAGCACTCCTATGCCAAAAACTCACTTTGGGCACGTCCTTGGTGCCAAAATCCAGGGGGCTGCTACGGCTACCCATAGCAGCTGCTACTGTCCATAGCAGTGCCCAGAAAACCCCTATTTTCTCGCAATTTTGTGCGATCTCTCTCGATTTGCAGCATTGCAACAGACCCAAACCCCAAGTTTTGACCCCTAACAACCCCAAAATATAACCTAACATGTGGCACATCATTCAAGGGAATTAAACACATGTTATTCATCAATTTATCAAACATAGATTCATAGATTTCAAGCATTTCATCAATACATACACCAATTCATATAATTGCTCATGATTAACTCCAAACATGTAAAAGGGGGAAATTAATCTACATGTAATACTACCCTCATACATATCATCATGCAAACCCCATATAATCAGAAATCTCACCCTTACCTTAGAGTTTTGCAACGAGTTATTCTTCCTCAACAATGTTGATCTTCTATCTTCTCCCTTTGCCCTAGCTCTCCTCTTTTTATTTTCTCCAAATTTCACGTACTAACTAACTTCCTCTCCCACTTCTCTTATTATTATTATTATTATTATTTTATATTATTATTACTGATTCCCAACTAATTAAATGATAATAATAATTATTATTATTTAATCCAAATAATATTCACCTTTTAATTAAATAATTACTAACTAATATTACTAATCAGTTTTACTCTCCACACCACCCATCTATACACAAATGCTCATACACCCATACAACACCTTAGAGTATATTCTTAAGGCCTCTACCCTACACTACAGGGCACTCCAACATAATAAAACACACATAATCACACACATACACACAACATCAGATAATTTAATTACGAATATAAATAAAATAAATTGGGGCGTTACAAAAGACATAAGCAAACTCAGAGTGGATGAACTTACTAGATCACTTCAAACTTTTGAACTGGCAATGAGTGATAGATCTAAAATGAAGAATAAGAACATAACTTTTACTTCTAACATCAATGATGAATAAGGTCAATTTGATTTGAACATTATTGAAGGAATCTCTAATACTATTGTACTCCTTAGAAGATAATTCAATAGAGTGCTGAAAAGTATAGATAAGGAGTCTAGACCAAATGTCAAGAACATCTCATCTGACATCAACAAGACCAGTGACGTTTAGAGAAAAGCAAGAACAGAGGAGAAGCCAAATCAAGATAGAAGCATCCAATGTCATGAATGTGAGGGTTTTGGTAACATCAGACCAGAATGTCCAACATTCCTCAAGAAACAGGAGAAGGGGTTGACAACTTCCTGGACTGATGAGTCTGAAGGTGAAACTGATGATGAAATAGCTAAGCAAGTTACAACACTCACTGGTATATGTGATTCTAATAAAGATTCTTGTGATGAAGAGGTCACTTATGAGGAATTAACTGCTTTCTACAAGGAACTTTGTGTCAAAAGTAAAGAAGTGTGTAGGTTAGGAGAAAAGCAGAAGGGACTTATAGCTCAACTTCAGGATTAAAAAAGAAACTTATGTGTACCATCTCTGAACTTCAAGATAAAGTAGTCCTATTGACCTCAAAGCTTTATAACATGACCAAATCCTTAAGGATGTTGAACAATGGATCTGATGCATTGGATGAGATTCTTCAACTTGGGAAATGAGGTAAAATATTTACTAATATAGGGTTTAATTATCAGTCTTTAAATAATAAAATAAAAACCCCTGAAGTGAAGAATGAGCTCATAATGTCTGACCAAATGTTGCAACATCCTGCCAGAGTTCAGAAAACTCAGACTAGGGAAAGTTCTATCCTTGGAAGTGTCATTATTGTGGTAAATATGGCCACATAAAACCATTTTGCTACAAATTGTATGGTTATCCAAAATATTCACTTTAACCTAGGGATAATCATGCAAAGATTAAAACTAGAAAATAGTGGAATGCTACGGATGTTGTGTCATACCCTAATTTTTACCCCTAAGATCCTACCTATCATTGCCTTTGCATTGCAGTCAAGATAAAAAACATGGGGTCCTCCTTACCCCTCATTTCTTTGGGATTTTCTATGGGAGAGATCACTGGGCACCTTTGTGTTTCTTTATATCTTTATTTCTTATTTATTTCTAACATTACTAACCAAAATACAAAAATATGTTGCAGTTTGCTTGTTTTCTTTCTCTGTGTGTTTAGGGTTTTGCAGGTTGTCAAAGGGCAAGGGCATTGGTCCAAGTGAAATGTTGTTAATCATTCAAGTCAAGATCAAATGAAAGTTTGATCTAATCTTGGTCAAACCATCAAGAGTTTGCTTCAATTGCAAGTATCTGTGTCGGTGGATCACTTCTCAGGCAATGTGTATTCAAAGTCAGACTGTCTTGTGTGAATTTCGTCATGATTAAAATGGCATTAATTCAACTGTGCAAGTTGTGGATTTATTTTCCCAGAGATTGATTCAGACAAATTCAAAGCGATTCAAGTTGTATTTCAATTTTTATCAGAGGTTTAGAGATTTTTCTGAACAAGTCAATATTGGTTGTTATTCAATTTGATGCGTCAGTGGATTTTAATGGTGGTAATACAAGGTGTGGGAATTGAAAATCAAAGTTTCATGGTCATGTGTGGAAAATATTGGTGGAGGTGCATATTCATTTTGCTAAACCAATCATTATCCATTTAAGTCCAATTTCCTATTCCTAAACCATTTTCTAACCAATTTCTAAACCATATTTCATTTTAAACCATTTTTTTCTAAATGTCCATTTCACCATTCTAAACCCATTTTTTTCTAATCCATATTTTCAATTATCCAAATAATATTCAATAACCATTTTTAATCCATTTTGATTCTCCATCTTTCTAAACCATGTTTATCCATTCTTAAATCCATTTTTTTCATATCCAATTCTATATCAAATCCACGTTACAAAAATCATTATCCATTCTAAATATCCCAAAGTCCATACACATTGCAATTCTAAAGTCCATTCATCACAAGGGAAACTCTACAATAAAAGGTTTATGAAATGGTAAAAAAAAAAAAAAAGAATTCAAGCCCATTTACAATACAAATAAATTACAAAAATTGCTAAACAAAATATATGAAGAAAAGCTCATTGGAAGCAACTACACGGCCCACTACATGCTAATACTTCATCTGCAACATGAACTAAACCAAAAGTTACACGGGTTGCAGCCAAAATACAAGCCAAGTTACACGAGCCTTGCAAATAAAATGTTCCAAGCCACCTTCAAAACACGCGAGCTGCACAATACAAGCCACGAGCTACAAGATGAAATACGCACGCCAAATGCTTCACGCAAGCTGCAACTTCTTGCCAAAACGACTACACGAAAATTACAACCAGCTGCAACATGAAACTACCTACGCAAAATGCCGAGAAAAAAGAAAAAACGAAATCAAAACAGCATCAAGCAAGGCAAAACGCGGAAGAAGATCAAAACGGCATCAATCAAGACGTCACGCAAACAATCAAAATCACTCACCTCAACTCTATAAATAGAGCTCCTCATTCACAACCTTCTTCAAGCTTTTTTCTACACTCTTCCAAATTGCAATCTTACAAAGCTTCAATCACAAATTATATTCACCAATTTCATTCTTCAAAACAAACAACATACAATAAAATTCAATTCAGCATCACAATTCATCTTGACTCCTTCCTTCAACCTTCGCCAATTCGATTCCAATAATCAACAACAATAACAGAGAACCGCATCTTAACAACTCACACATTCATGTATTAGAATAATAATTTATATTTTATTTTATATTCACAAACTTAGTCATTAAGTTTGTTAGAGGGTATTTTAGTATTTTATTGTTGCTTTTGGTAACCCTAATTTTAGCTTATAAATAGGGTAGTTGTCATTCCAATCAATTGTATCTTTTATCCTTTTGTAGCCGTCATTCAATATAATATATTCTCTTCTTCATCTTCATTATTTTCACCTTGTACACCAACAATTGGTATCTAGAGCTCCGGTTCGGATCATTGGGAAACACGGGAAACACGAGTGAAACGTGAGGATTTCTTTGTGTGATTGATTTTGGTTCGTGATTCTTGTTGAATCTTGAACAAAATCTGATCAGAATCACTTTTTTTGTGATTTTGTGGGTTGGGAAACACTGTGCGGTGAAGTTCTGAGTGTACTGTACAAGGTTGAAGGTTGAAGATGATGAACGACGGCGGCGGAATGAACACCAAGCTCCCAGTATTTGATGGCAAAAACTGGAATCGTTGGATGATTCAGATGCGTGTACTGTTCGGTGCTCAAGATGTTCTAGATCTTGTCACCGAAGGTTATGTTCCGGTAGCAGCAGATGCGACGGAGGAACAGAAGAACGCGCAGAAGGATACAAGGAAGAAAGATCAGAAAGCATTGTTCTACATCCATCAGTATGTGGATGCGAATGTGTTTGAGAAGATTGCAGATTCAACGACGGCAAAGGCGGCGTAGGACACACTGGTCAGATGTTACGGTGGTGACGCATCAGTGAAGAAGGTGAAGCTTCAGTCTCTACGTAAGCAGTATGAGAATCAGAACATGAAGAACAATGAGAAAGTTTCTGAGTACATCTCCAGAGTGATTGTGATCACTAATGAGATGAAGGCATGTGGAGAAACTCTTTCTGAACAAGTAATCATTGAGAAGGTATTGAGATCCCTTACTCCTCAGTTTGATTACATTGTGGTAGCAATAGAACATTCTAAAGATCTGAGCACCATGAGAATTGAAGAGCTGCAAAGCAGTCTAGAAGCGCAAGAGTTGCGTCTGACTGAGAGAACTTCTGAAAGGGAAGTAGAGCAGCAGGCTCTGAAAGCAGTTTCTGATAGGAAGCATCAGAAGCAGTCAGAAGCTAGGAGAAGATCTGATGGTGGTCAGAAGTCAGAAACCTCAACTTCTGATAGGCAAAAGAATGCTCAGAAGGGAAAAGAGAAGTATGACAAGAAGAAGAATCAATGTTACTGTTGCAAGAAGTTTGGTCACTTTGCTAGAGATTGTTGGTCAAACAAGGAAAGGAAGTCAGAAGAAGCAAATATAGCCAGAAGTTCTGATGATGAATCTGTGCTATTGATGGCTTCTGAATCTGATGATACGAATTTGACAGACTGGTGGTATATGGACACTGGCTGCTCAAATCATCTTACTGGAAATAAGAAATGGCTGGTTGATTTTGACTCTGAAAAGAGGACAAAGATCAGATGTGCTGATGATAAATATCTTAACGCTGAAGGTATGGGAAATGTCAGAGTTGTTCTGAACAATGGGAAAACAGCATTGATTCAGAATGTGTGGTATGTACCTGGCATCAAAAGCAATCTGATGAGCGTGGGACAATTAATTGAGAAAGGTTTTTCAGTTACCATGAAGGACAATCTTCTGAAGCTGTATGACTGTAATCAAAAGCTGATTATGGAGTCAGAACAAGGAAGGAATAGAACATTCAAGGTGAATGTCAGAACTTCTGATTCTGAATGTCTTAGTGCAACAAGTGTTGTGAAAGAAAGTGAGCTGTGGCACAGAAGATTTGGTCATTTGAATTTCAGAAGCTTAGAACATCTGAATTCGAAGAAGCTGGTACATGGAATTCCTACAATTAAGAAGCCTGAGAAATCATGCAGAGTGTGCATGGAAGGAAAGCAACCAAGATTGCCATTTGCATCAGAAATTGCTCCAAGAGCAAAACATGCCTTGGGAGTAGTACATTCTGATGTGTGTGGTCCATTTCCAGTAGAATCGTTCGGAGGGAATAAATACTTTGTGTCATTTGTTGATGAATTCACAAGAATGATATGGGTATCCCTTATTAAGTTCAAACACGAGGTGTTTGGTGAATTCAAGAAGTTCCGAATGAATGTTCAGAATCAGAGTGGTCAGACTCTGAAGATTCTCAGAACCGATGGTGGGGTGAGTATAACTCCAAAGAGTTTCAGAAGTTCTGTGAGGAGAATGGAATTGAGCATGAGGTTACTGCTCCTTACACTCCTCAACACAATGGTCTTGCTGAAAGAAGAAATCGTACTTTGCTTGATATGGTGAGAAGCATGCTGAAGGAGAAGAAGCTTCCTCAGAACTTCTGGGGAGAAGCTGTTGCAACCGCAGCATATGTGCTCAATAGATGTCCAACGAAGAAGCTGAAGGAAATAGTTCCTATTCAGAAGTGGGCGGGAGAAAAGCAAAGTGTTAGTCATCTAAAGGTGTTTGGTTCTGTTTGTTACAAACATGTTCCAGAAGCTAGAAGACAGAAGTTGGATGATAGAAGCAAAATAATGTTACTGGTGGGGTACCACAGTACGGGTGCATACAAGCTTTATTGTCCAGAAACTAATAAAGTTGAGTTCAGCAGAGATGTTATTATGAAGGAATCAGAAGTTTGGAATTGGGATAAGTCTCAATCTGATCCTGATGTTAGAACTTCTGAAGAAAGGTCAGAAATAAGAATTTCTGAAACTGATGGTGATTCTGACTCTGAAGAAGACTCAGAAGATGAAGGTGATTCTGATGATCCAGATTCTGATGATGATCAAGATTCTGGTGGTGATTCAGACTCTGGGAATATGCCAGACTCTGAAGGTGGTCAAAGTTCTGGAGGAAGTCCAACTCCTGAAGCAAGAGGTTCTGAAGGAGAAACTTCTGAGGTTAGAACTTCTGAGGTTCAAGCATCTGAACAAAGTTCTGAACGAGGTCAGAGGCCACAGAGAATCAGAAACATTCCAAGAAGATTTGAAGAGTTTGACATGTTGCAAGACACTGAAGTAGATTCTGAAGGTGAAATTATTCAGTGTGCCATGTTAGTAGACTCTGAACCCGTGAGTACAGAAGATGCTCTCAAGCAGAAGTTCTGGCTAAAGGCCATGAAAGAAGAACTTGAGGCCATAGAAAGAAACAAGACTTGGAAGCTGACAGAACTTCCAAAGGACAAGAAAGCCATCAGCGTCAGATGGGTTTTCAAGCAAAAGCTAAAGCCAGATGGATCAATTGGCAAATACAAAGCGAGGTTGGTAGCAAGAGGATTTCTGCAGAAACCTGGGCTGGATTATTCTGAAGTATTTGCACCTGTAGCGAGACATGAAACAATCAGATTGGTGATTGCAATAGCTGCTAACAGGAATTGGCCTCTGATGCATTTAGATGTGAAATCTGCATTTCTGAACGGTCCATTAGAAGAAGAAGTTTATGTGTCACAACCTCCTGGATTTGTGAAAGAGAATCAGGAAGGGATGGTGTACAGATTACATAAAGCTTTGTATGGATTGAAGCAAGCGCCCAGAGCTTGGAATCAGAAGATCGATTCATTTTTCAAGAAGCAAGGGTTTCAGAAATGTGAGATGGAATACGGTGTTTATGTTCAGCATATTTCTGAAGGAAATATGATTCTGGTGTGTTTGTATGTTGATGACATACTGTTGACCGGAAGTTTTGAACAAGAATTAGCGAAGTTCAAGAAGGTGCTGATGAATGAGTTTGAAATGACTGATCTCGGGAAAATGACATACTTTCTAGGGATGGAGTTCAGATATTCTGAGAAAGGTATCATTTTGCATCAGCTGAAGTATGAACGAGAACTTCTGAAGAGATTTAAGCTGCAGAATTGTAAGGCTGCTATCACACCTGCAGATACAAATCAGAAATTAGATTCTGATTCTGATGGTGAGGATGTGGATGCTACAACCTTCAAACAGTTGGTTGGTTCTCTGAGGTATTTGTGTAATACCAGACCTGATATTTGCTATGCAGTTGGAATGGTTAGTCGATTCATGAGTAAACCTAAGTGGTCCCATTACCAAGCTGCTGTCAGGATTCTGAGGTATATCAAGGGAACTATGAAGTATGGAGTGCTGTTCCCTTCTGGAAGAAAGATTGAATAAGAACTTCTGATTTCTGGAAGGAAGATTGAATCAGAACTTCTGAGTTATTCAGATTCTGATTGGTGTGGAGACAGAGTTGATAGAAGAAGTAATTCTGGATACTTGTTCAAGTTTCTGGGAGGTCCTATTTCTTGGAGCTCTAAGAAGCAACCTGTTGTTGCGTTGTCAACCTGTGAAGCTGAATATATTGCAGGCGTTGTTACTGCATGTCAAGCTGTGTGGATTCTGAACTTGCTGGAAGATCTTAAGATCAAAGTTGACAAGCCTCTGAAGCTGATGATTGATAATAAGTCTGCAATCAATCTTGCCAGAAACCCAGTGTTGCATGGGAGAAGCAAGCATATTGAGACCAAGTATCACTATCTGAGAAGTCAAGTTCAGAATGGAGTGTTAGAAGTTCTGCACTGCAGCACCCAGAAGCAGTTGGCAGATGTTCTGACGAAGGCTATCAAGACTGATCAATTCCTTCGCTTAAGGGATGGAATTGGAGTTGTTAGTTTTGAGAAAATATAAATTAAGGGATGGTATTAGAATAATAATTTATATTTTATTTTATATTCACAAACTTAGTCATTAAGTTTGTTAGTGGGTATTTTAGTATTTTATTGTTGCTTTTGGTAACCCTAATTTTAGCTTATAAATAGGGTAGTTGTCATTCCAATCAATTGTATCTTTTATCCTTTTGTAGCCGTCATTCAATATAATATATTCTCTTCTTCATCTTCATTATTTTCACCTTGTACACCAACATCATGAACTCCAACAATGAATTCAACACAACATCGAAGCTCACGCCATAACAACAACTTCAGAAACAACATGGCGAAGGAGGATAAGAGGATTTGCAGAGCAAATCAAATTTGAGTTCATACCTGGAAGAGTTTGATAGAGAGTAATTATTTCAAATCATGTCACTTCTTCTCACTTTCGTTGCCTTTCACGATGTAAATCTTGTTGCGGACTTGATTTTAATTCAAGTTGAGAGTGGAGTTTAGACGGAATTACTTAGTAGATCCGTTTGTAGCAAGAGGAGGCGGGTTTGTTGGTGGTGAGGTTGAGCTCCGCCGCCGCCGGTGATGAGCTCTGGCGCGGTGGAGCATTTGAGGTTCGAACATGATGCAAGGGAAGAAGGAATTGCGCATGTGGGAGAAAAGGAGATGAATTTGTACCTTTTGCTGGCTGATTTTTTTTATGCTTGGCTTGTTGTTTGATTTGGGCCTAGGGCCCACTTAAATTCATATACGCACCCTTTCCATGCTACGCCAACCCTCCCTTAATTTCTTTTTTAATTGTTTATTTTGTTCTTCTTTTTACATTTGTTTTTATTGATGTTTATTGCTTGATCCATTTCATTTTGGCTTTTTATCTTAATATTTTTATTTCATCTTGATTCTCTTTTTTTTCATTTTGGTTGATGAGATCTTAAGGATCATGAATTGTTGATTGTTCGAAGATGTTGAATCTTCATTATTTCAAACATGTGGTTGAATGATCATTAGAATCATTCTCTACACTTTGGAATAGTGATAGGTTGTCTTTGATTAATCAACGGAAATTCTTGATTAAGATGAGACTGTTCTCTTTTTCTTTTTGTGTGACATGCATTAGGAGAATGATTTACATATCATTTCTCTAGTGTGTTTTAACATAAATACTATTATTGACCGGCCTCCCATAGTATGATCTTCCTAATAGATTGTGCTATGATTTCTTAACATAGCGCTACATTGGTCCCGAATCGATAAATCGATTCTTGATCGATAACCACTAACGATTAACGCATAACTTCTAACATTTATCTTATTGCCTTTACATTTCTGCAATTTAATTCGTATCCTTTAATTTTCTTGCTCTTTACTTTTATGCCTTTACTTTTAGCATTTAAATTTCATATTGTTTATGTTTATGCTTACTTTTCTGTGTCCACTTGGACCTTTTATTTTTACTTTAAAGACATTAATAAAGGAAAAATCCTAAAACACTTTAATCTATCTTGGACTATGGATATTATCTTGTGCATTAAGGAGTTTTGGGACCTATAGAATTAGAATTAGGGTTTCCCATGATTCGAGTTTTCTTGTCTGAAACTTGGAAGCCCATCTGATACATTACACTTGCCTGAGACCTTGAGTTTCTCTGATACCTGTGGCCTTGAATCAAGCTTGGATGCTTTATCTATTTCTCTGTGACTTTATTTGTCTGGATCTTCTTGTGTTCATATGCTTATTGCTTATGGCTTACTCGAAAGGAATGGGATATTGGTTTTGACTCTTGTCAAGTGCTGGCTAGATCCTCGTTAGTACACTTGCACACACTTTCACGTTATTGCTTTTCTTAGGATAGTCTCTTCATTTCCTCCCCTTCTTAGATTTCGAAAACCTTCTCCTTTTTTAAAACCTTCTTGTTTTCAAACTTGAACCACTTTCTCAATAAACCTGGACTTTGTCAATTGATTTTCAAAATATTTTTCTTAAATAAATTCTAAGACATCTTAAGCATATTAAAACAATTTCAAAAGACTTAAAAAAACACCAAACTCATTCAAATCTTTTGCGCCTTTGTGCACCTTTTTTCTTTTAAACCTTTTCTTAAGGATATCCATTAGTTGTGTTCTTGTAGTGATGCAACTCCTATGCTTCTACAATATTATAGGAAGTTATGACATTGTCCACTTAGATGTTGAGTGATAGTCTTGTTGATTTCAATCCAAGCAAAAGTCCTCCATCTTAAGATGATGCAAATGCTCATTCCACATTAATTGTGGGTAGTAAGTTGAGTTTCCACTCGAATATGACGAAATGTCTATTCATTTAAAATCAATTAAAACAAATCCTTTTTTTATTTTTACCATAAACTACGAGGTTTTGATCCTTCATTGCACTTTGTTGGTAAGTATGCACGAGGCTCAGGAAGTCTTGTCAAACAAAAACCTTAAAAAAAATTTCTCTTCTCATCTACACAATATTTTTTCAAGCAATCCTTTTAAAGCCAAACGCAGATTTTTAAGAGGTTCCTATAGAGTACTATAGATGTTTTGGGTGCTAACACCTTCCCATTGCATAACCAACCCCCGTACCCTGTTCTCTTTGTTTTATTAGTTTTGTTTTAAAACTTCTGTGGGTTTTATTCTTTCTTTTCCCATTCTCTTGGAAATAATAAAGAACGGTGACGACTCTTGCTTTGTGAGTTAAGTTAATCAATAGCTTAATCTCCAATTTTTCACTGCTACAGAAAAGTGATGACTCTAGTGGGGATTAGTCCCAATTGGGTTGAGCCTATCTTGTTTATATGTGTTTTATTACTATCTGTTGTTTACTTTTGTTCTTTGGTGCTTGGTGATCTCTGAGTGGTGAGATAAGTCCTTTACTTGGACTTGAGTGCACTTGAGATAGGATGGTGGTATAGTCATGTTTGGCTTACGTGGAGTTAATCCTTAATAAGCTGACTTGAGATCCCCAACTCAGTGGAGGCCTCCTTGAGGGTAAATAGTCTGAACAAGTGAGTTATGAAGGCATTTTACTTTCAACCTAGAGCCTGATAAACTAAGGACCTTAGAACCCTTTAACCCATCTTGGCCTTTTAGGGCGTAGTGCGGTGACTATTCAAGTGTATACTTGGATTAGTTGTTACGTGATACTACCTTAAGACGAGTTTCTCTTAAGAATATTATTGGCTAATGAGTAGTCGTTTAAGCCGGTAATATCCAAAAGATGGAATCACGACTCTGGGAACTTTGTAGAACCTTGTTGTACAAGTGATTTACCCTTAGTACATACCTTATGGGTGATTCTTACCCTTGACTCCATGCTCGTGACGTCGAACCTTTGAACCTTAATTGTGATCTTGTTTGTGATTGTTGAATAATCATACACTCGTGCATTCATGAACATCCTATTTTTCAAGGAACTTAGAGATTCTCTTTGCAAACATCGTAGGCATTGTGATCATGGATATTGGAGGAGGAACACTCAGAAGTATAGTTTCAAAGCTCCTGATCTCAAAGAGTTGAGAAAGTTAGCATCTTTAGTGGTTGATCCTGTGGATTTCAAAGCTCGCTATGGAAGACTTTTGGCTATTCTGTTCACCAATGTTGAAGATGGACTTCTTAATACTCTAGTTGAGTTTTATAATCTTATTTACTGGTGTTTCACTTTTCTGGATTATCAGCTTATGCCTACCTTGAAAGAGTATGCTTATCTCATGGGTGTGCCAGTTTCTGACAAAGTTCCTTTTAGTGGTTTGGAGGAGGATCCTAAATCACAAGTCATTGAAGTGGATATTCACCTAAGGAAATTTGATGTAGATGCCAATCTTATTGTCAAAGGAGGTATTCAAGGGTTGACTTCAAAGTTCTTGATTGAGAAAGCTTCTTTTCTTGCTAGTGTTGGTAGCATGATGGATTTTGAGGCTATCTTAGCCTTACTCATCAATTGATTCATCTTATTACCAAACATTAACAACTTTGTTGATGTTAATGCTGTAAGTCATGTGGTTTTTGGATTGGCTACATTTTGGTAAAACAGCATGCTGTTAGCAAGATGTTGAACCAGATGTTCTGCCATGTTAGTCAGACATCATGTTGTACATGATGTTGGGACATGTTATACCAGATAGTTAGGGCATGACTATTTTAGTAATTTTAGTGTGATTTTTGAGTGTGTTCTGATGCACACGTGGGCGACTTTTTTGGGACTATATTGTGGGAATTTCTGTTATTGCAGATTTTGTTACTTTTCATAAAAGGGATACATGAGCCTTTTAAAGAAAGTTTGTATTTTTCTCCTATTATTATGCAGGTTGATTTGCAGCCACTTTATACTGATTGTTGCTATTTGTGTGCCTCAAGAATCCTAAGTCCAGTAGGCCTGAAGGCTATTAAAGAGAAGAAAAACCCTATTGGAGTAAGAGAGCATATCGTGAAGAATTTAGAGATTTAGGATTAGCCGTTGTTTTGGTTAGTCCCTAGGGTTTTCGTTTGTTAATTGTATGTCGTTCACTCTAAGCTTTTAAGCAAAGAGTGTAATATTCTTTATTGAAACTTTTAAGCAAGATCAAGTATTGTCTTGGAAGTGTGCTACTTCTATTGTTTGTTTTGTATACAGTCATTGGGATTGTGATTGTTTGATATCACTGAGGTGATTTAGGAAGTGAGAGGGGATTCTTATATCTAGATGGTGATTTCTAGGTAGAAGTTGCACTGGGTAGGGATTAAGTGAGGAGTTGTAAATTGGGATTGTTTAGCTTCAAATTAATACTACTAATAATGGATTTCCTTCCTGGCTTGGTAGCCCTCAGACGTAGGTGAGTTGCACCGAACTGGGTTAACAACTTTGGTGTTATTTATTTTATGCAATTTACAGTTTTTGATTGTTATGTGTTCAAGCTGTGTTTTGATCCCAGTGTTGTGACATCTGTCTCGACATCTGGTATCTACATGCCAGAACTTAAATTAGCATCAGAGCAGGTCACCCTGTTCTATTTTTGGGTGAGCTCTAGGGATTTGTATTCTGGTACTATAGATAAGGAAGGAGGAGGAAATGTTAACAGGCCTCCAGTCCTGGATGGCACAAATTATGACTATTTGAAGGCACATATGATGGCTGTCCTAAAATCTATGGATATTAGAACTTGGAAGGCTATCATCAAGGGATTAGAGCACCCTGTGATTAAAGATAAATATGGAAAAGAAATCGAGAAGCCAGAAGAAGATTGGACCAAGGATGAAGATGAGACAAATCTTGGAAACTCCAAAGCTTTGAATGATTTGTTCAATAGAGTTGACAAGAATATGTTTAGGTTGATTAACACTTGTACTGTGGCTAAGGATGCTTGGGAAGTTCTCAAGATAACTCATGAAGGGACATCCAAGGTGAAGATGTCCAGGCTTTAGCTTCTCAATACCAAATTTGAGAATCTGAGGATGAGTGAAGATGAAAGTATTCATGACTTTCACATGAATGTGCTTGAGATAGTTAATGCCTTTAGTGCTTTGGGAGAAAAGGTTTCTGAAGAAAAACTGGTCAGGAAGATCCTGAGGTCTCTTCCTAAGAAATTTGACATGAATGTCACAGCCATTGAAGAGGCTCAAAACATCAGCAGTAAGAGATTTGATGAGTTAATGGGATCTCTCCAAACATTTGAATTGACCTTGAATGATAGGATTGAAAAGAAGAACAAAAGCATTGATTTTGTATCCAATGCTAAAGATAAAAAAGGACAGGCTAACCTGGACACTGAGGAGGGACTGTCAAATACTATTGTTTTACTTGGGAAGCATTTCAATAGAATTCTAAAGAGAATGGATAGAAGAGGAAGACCTGGTGTCAAGGACATCACCTCTGACATCATAAATAAGTCTGATTCTCAAAATAATTAGATCAAAGTAAAGGGATTCAATGTTATGAATGTGAAGGATTTGGTCACATAAGGCCATAGTGTCTCAACTATCTCAAGAAGTAGAAAAAAGGATTGGTTGTTTCTTGGTCTGATGATGATGAGTCTGAAGATGAATCCAACTCATAATATGTTGAACCTGTTATTGCTCTCTCTGCAAGATGGGCTGATGAAGTGGAAGCATGTGTTGAAAATGATTTCTATGAAGATCTGGAAGTTGACTATAAGGAAGCCTGCAACAAGTGTAAGGAATATCAGAAGACAGAAGAAAATCAGAAAAAGGTCATAGCTGAACTGGAAAGTGAAAAGAAGGAACTCATAAGTGTTATTTCTCATCTTCAAAATGAGATAACTCTCTTGAATTCCAAGCTCAATAATGCAACGAACTCTGTGAGAAGGATGAAGAAGGATGAAGACACAGAAGTGCATTATCAGACTTCTTGGAGATGTCATCACTGTGGTGAGTATGGGCATATAAAACCTTTTTGCTATAAATTGTATGGAAATAAAAAATCTACTGTTCATGTCAAGGTTAATCAAGTAAGCAAAAAGAGGAGCTTCAGAGATAGGGAGGTGAATTCTGTAGCTCACACATCTTTGAGAGCTTCAACTAAAGATGAATGTACTTTAATAGTGGATGTTCCAGACATATGACAGGGGCTCAGGATTTGCTGGTAGATATAAAATCTCAGTCCATAGGTTCTGTAAGATTTGGTGGTGGTGTGAAAGGAGAAATAAAAGGTATTGAAAAATTGGAATGTGTTGGATCTCCTAGGCTAGATGATGTGCTCTTTGTGAAAGGTCTAATTGTCAATCTCATCAGCATTAGTCTGCTGTGTGATCAAGGTCTGTTAGTAAATTTCTCTAAGTCAGAATGCCTAGTCAAGTATGGAAGGAACATTGTTCAAATGAAATGTGTGAGGTCCAAGGACAACTGTTATCTTTGGGAACCCCAAACAACAGCTTACTCTACATCCTGCTCTATTCCTAAAGAGGAGGAAGTGAAGTTATGGCACCAAAGACTTGGACATCTTTCTCTCAAAAGGACGTATGAGATCATTACAGTAAGAGCCATTACAGGGATACCAGAACTCAAGGTTATAGACTCGGAAGTTTGTGGTGAATGTAAGGTTGATGTGCAACCCATGATGTTCCCATCAATGTTGGAACATCAGACTACTTCGAAAGTTATGGAACTTATTCACATAGCCTTAATGGGGCCAATGCAAGAAGAAATCTTGGGTGGAAAGAGGTATGTCTTTATGGGTATAGATGATTTCTCTGAGTTTACATGGGTAAGCTTCATTAGAGAAAAGTCAGATATCTTTGAAACCTTTAAAGATATATGTCAGGATGTTCAAAGGGAATAGAATAGAAGGATTATCAAGATTGAGAGCTATCATGATAAAGAGTTTGAGAGTGTAAAATTTTCAGAGTTTTGTGCTTTTAAAGGCATAAGTTATGAGTTTTTCTATGCCATCTCTTCTCAACATGATGAGATTTCCGAGCAGAAGATGAGGATTATATCAGAATCTGCAAGAGTAATGCTTCATGCTAAGAATTTGCCATATCTCTTTTGGACTGAAGCTATTAATAATGCTTGCTATGTTCATAATAGGGTTACATTGAAGGTTGGCACTATAACCATTCTCTATGAGTTATGGAAAGGCATGAGACCGACAATCAAATACTTTTACATCTTTGGAAGTACATGCTATATCTCAGCTAGCAAAGAGAAAAATGGTAGAATGCATCATGAAAATGATGAAGGAATATTTCTGGGATACTCACTAAGCAACAGAGCTTATCGAGTCTTCAACTCCAGGACTAGAATGACAATTGAATCTATAAATGTTGTAATTGATGATTTAATTACTAAACAGATGCAGATGTTGAAGACACTGTTGAGACATCATCTTGTCAGACTGTTGAGACCAAAAGAGAGGAAAGTTGCAGTGTCACTACCATTGTTCCAGATCACTTTCAAGTGAGTTTAGATCTCTCTTTGAAGGGAGATACGGGACAATCAAAGGCTCTCATTGCAAGACACTCAATTAAAAGAGACATCACTGAAGCTACAAAGGGAATAACAAGCACACGTCTTGGCTCCAAGCTTGAACCAATGATGAGTTATAGTATTCAAGAAAAGAAAGCCTTGAATCATGTCTTTAGAACAAGGGATGGTGCCTGGATCAATAAGGAGCGAGTATATGCTTCTTGGTGTACTGATGTAACTGAAGGAGATTACCTTCGCTTAGTTTGGATAAAGCAGATGGTGAAAAGTAATAATGTAATGACAGATGTTATAACATTACATTGTGAGGATCTGAATGGCTAGGATAAGAACCCTGACAAGGATCATTATCTAGTCACAAATTTTGCTGAAGGAAAAAGTGTTACTTTAAACACTAAGGAACAACTGACTGATATGTATACTAAAGCTTTATATGCAGATTATGCTGAGGACATGGGTTGTGAGGAAGGAACTTGCGCTATTAAGGAATTGTAGCAATTACAGATATAGAAGAATGCAATAAATACTGCATCTTTCCTCTATAATCTAATGCTTGGTAGGGCTAGGCAAGCTACTGTGGAAGATAAGAATGTTGGTGTAAGGAGGACAGATTTTAAGGATGTGAAATCCATTGTCACTCTTTCTGTAACTGGTCTCAGCAACAAGGGGTACATAAAGGTTTTCGACAGGGGCAAGAGATGGCAGAGCATCTCAGGCTAAATTGTGTTTGCTTTCACTGATGATGTGTGTTTCCATTTATGTTATATGTGCGTGCATGTTTTTGTTTCCATCTGGATTTTTTTTTGTGTTTCCATCTGAACTTGTGTTGAATGCATTTTGTTTCTTTTGTAATTCCATGTTTGTGTTTCCATTTATGTTTGTTTACATTTACTCTATTTTTGTCAATTTTTGGCTAAAATGGGGAGTAAAGTGTTGTTTTGTTTGTTTGCTTGTTTCTAATGTTAGATTAGATGTCATGACTTTATGTCATGTGTGTACTACTGCTTAGGAATAGTAGTTGTGTTTTTGTTGCTGAACTTGTGCAACTATTTAGGGGGAGCATGATAGCCTGTCATGCTTGCTGCTGCTGAAAAGATGTGGAACTCTTTGCTGTGTCTGGGAGAAGTTATTATTCTCTGTAGTAGGTTGTAGTCTTCAGGGGGAGTGAGGTTGAGGTTGCTGTTACTGATCTTTATGGGAACTTGAAGTGTTTAAGTTTTTGTTTTGTTTTTGGTTTTCTCCTTCCGGGGGAGAACTGATTTTGTATGACAGGGGGAGTGGTGTACCTGTATGGTTTGTTGCTGTAAGATTACAGCTTGTACATAGCTTACATGTTCTCATGTAGCTTGTGTTGTTTTGTGATGTCAGACCTAATGTCTTGACATTGTGCTGCCAGATGCTTTTCTTTTTGGTGTGACAACATTGTGGTTCTTGGGTTTCTGTGTTTTTGTTTTTGTTTTTGTTTTCGCTATGTGTATCTCTGATGTGGGCTAAGGTTGTTTTAGCCAAAATTTGCCAAAGGGGGAGATTGTAAGTCTTGTGGTTTTTGGATTGGCTGCATTTTGGTAAAACAACATGTTGGTAGCAAGATGTTGAACAAAATGTTTTTCCATATCTGTCTGATATCTTGTTGTACATGATGTTGAGACATGTTCCAGGACATGTTATACCAGATAGTTAGGGCATGTTTATTTAGGTAATTTTAGTGTGATGTTTTAGTGTTCTCTGATGCACACGTGGGCGACTTTTATGGGAGTATATTGTGGGAATTTCTGTTATTGCAGATTCTATTACTTCTCATAAAAAGGATACTTGAGCCTTTTTAGGAAAGTTTGTATTTTTCTCCTATTATTATGCAGGTTGATTTGCAGCCAGTTTATACTGATTGCTGCTATTTGTGAGCCAGTTTTTCTCCTATTATGATAGACTTATAGCCACAATTAAAACTGATCATAGTGATGACCCTGACCCTTATTTAGAATCAGACCTTAAAAAGGCTTTAGCAGTCTCAAACATATTGTGGTACGCCGACTTTGTAAATTACTTAGCCGCCGATATTATACCCCCTGACCTCAACTACCAACAAAAGAAGAAGTTCTTTCACGACGTGAAACACTTTAACTAGGACAAACCCCTACTATTCAAAAGAGGCGCAGGCGGTTTATTTCGTCGCTGCGTCCTTGAAGAGGAGGTAGAAAACATAATTAAACATTGTCACTCTGCACCATATGGTGGACATGCAGACACATCTAAGACTTGCGGCAAAATACTCCAAGCAGGCCTTTATTGACCAACACTATGGCGCGACGTCCATGCCTACATTATCAGATGTGACTGGTGTCAACGCACTGGAAATGTCTCAAGACGTGACGAAATTCCCTTGAAAAATATCCAAGAAGTAGAACTCTTCGATGTCTGGGGAGTAGATTTTGTGGGACCATTTCCATCTTTGATGGGAAATATGTATATCTTGGTGGCCGTTGTCTACATGTCTAAGTTGATTGAGGCTGTAGCTTCACCTACCAATGACACTCATGTGGTTATTAAATTATTCAAAAACAACATATTCCCTAGATTTGGAGTACCTCGCCTAGTTATAAGTGATGGCGGATCGCACTTCATATCAAGGATATTCGAAAATATTTTAAATAAATATGGAGTTAAACATAGAGTAACAACACCCTATCATCCGCAAACCAGTGGACAAGTAGAGGTGTCGAATAGGGAGATTAAGCAGATCTTAGAAAAAACCATCTCATTATCCAGATAAGATTAGTCCTTAAGACTACAAGAAGCGTTGTGGGCTTATAAAACCGCTTTCAAAACCCCTATAGGAACACCCCCTTACCAATTGGTTTACGAAAAGTGTTGTCACTTACCCTTTGAGCTGGAACATAAAGCCTATTGGGCAATCAAAGCCCTTAATATGGATTACTTAGCAGCTGGTAACAAACTCATTATAGATATTCATAAATTAGAAGAAATACGTCGCGGTGCTTATGAAAATGCCATCATATATAAAGTGAGAACTAAAGCATGGCATGACAAAATGATCGGTAAGAAAGAATTTAACATAGGCGACACTGTACTTCTTTTCAATTATAGATTAGGGTTGTTCCCTGGTAAGTTATACTCTAGATGGACTGGCCCCTATGAGGTTACTAAAGTTCTAAGGTCTGGGGCAATAGAAATACGAGATGATTCATGTAGTTCTTTTATGGTAAACGGACAATAGTTGAACACTATTACGGTGGTGATATCCCTACCTATTACTCCGGTCATACTTTGATCGAACCACCCATTGCTACATCTACTGAGTAAGTTCCATAATCGTCGAGCTAATGACGTTAAACAAGCGCTGTGTGGGAGGCAACCCACAACCATTTAATATTTATTGCTTTCTCATTTTTTTATTTATGTATTATTTTTATCTGCTTAACAGGACTAACTTGTGTGGTATTCATGTTTCAGGTTTCAAATCCATCGCCTTCGATAGCATTCTCCACTAACCCTATTTTTCAAGATGCAACACTTCGACGATATGCATGCTGTGTTCAGAGATGACATTCAGAAGAAACGATTTATGGTCCTTTCTGAGCGATCGATGCTTCCGACCAGATATCCTGACCCTAGGTGCCTAGAAGCCTTAGGTCTCGAAGCTAGTGTGAGATATCTTTGCCACCAACTCCAATGGGATGAATACTCTGACGCAATGAATGTGACTTACAGACACCTCACCCTAGAATTCCTCAGCTCACTTATCTATGAACCCTACGTTGGTAGAGGTTTCAAAAGAGGCTGCATTAACTTCATATTGTTTGGAAATGAATACACTTTTACCAACAAAAATTTTTCTAACCTGCTAGGATTCTAGTGGGGCCTTGATGCTGTACATGAATTCCCTGAGTGTGACATCATGCAAGATGAGTTAGATAAGTTCTGGAGTGAAATCACCGATGGAGGAGGCCCTGATCCCTCCACCCAGTTGTCAAACAAGATCCATAATCTAGCTTTTAGGTACTTTCATATGATTTTGGCCCAAACCTTCTTTGGAAAGAGTGAAACCGAAAACCATGTAAGTGCTGAAGAAATTCTTATTCTCTTTTGCACCACCTAGTCATGTCCTGTAGCCAGCGGAAATTTCCTAATAAATCACCTTAACATGATTGCAAGATCCTCCCAGGGACTAATCTACGTAGGAGGAACAGTGACACACATTGCTTATGCCTTAGGTCTCATTAACAAAATATCTCACCTAATCGCCTATTGTGGTTGTACCTTGATTGACCTAGACCATTGCTTGGACCGTGGCCTAATTAGGAGAGTCTATTTCAGCCCTGAACATTATAAGCTCCTAATTGACAATGAGACCTTCCATTACTTACCCCATCCTACCCGAACTAGTGTCTACAATAAAAAGAACTGGTCATACTCCTTAGAGGCCCAGGATGAGACACCCAATAAACCCAAATCCCCACCTGTTCCTGAATACCATCGTACACCTCTCCCAGAAAGGATCACAACATACTCTTCTAATGTTAATCTGCAGAGACGCGACATTTACTCTGAGTTCGACACTATGCACAAGGAGATCATTTCTCTTCGCGAAGAGCTTATCGAATTCACCATTCTTAAGGAGGACTTTGATGCCACTCATGCCGCCGAGAATGATTGCCTGTATCAGGAAATCTACAGTCTCCGATGTCAGCTTGCAGAGGTGAAGGTATCCTGTCCACATATGAATCAAGGTGTCCTTCGCCAATCATTATAGAAGACCTTTCTGGAGCACTGAGGACATTGCTCACACTACGTGTGGGGGAGATTTACCGCATCATTATTATTATTTGATTCACCTTTATCAGACATTCTCTTGTTTTTAGTCGTTTTATTTATTTCCGCACTTTATTTCCGTTACCAGACTTATTACTATTATGCTCATCTATTATATTAAGTATCTTGATATATTGCATTCACTTACTATATGCAATTATCACCATACTATGTTTTATCAGTGAAATTTAAAATTTGGCAAAATATTATTTATAGTCCATATCCTATTCTTTTTATCATTTATATTATTATTTATGTTGCATACCATATCTTCATCATTTATGTCATGTAAAAATATCCTTTATATTTCTTGCATGTACAAATACTAAGAAAAATCTCAGAAGACGCTACATACACCCCCAAACAAAGAAACAAATCGAGCCAAGGCCCAAAACCCGTCCAGCCAAAAATACACAGATGGCGGGCGGCATCTCCCACATGGCGGGCGCCATGGGGTCTGGAGCTTTACACGGGACAGAATGTGAAAATCCACCATTTTTCACATTTAACTCATATCCTTCCCCATTTTCTCCATTTTTGACCTACTTAAAAAACCACTAAATCCCATTAACCACCCACTCAATCATCAAACCCACTACCATTTCCACTACCCCACTAACTTTCCACCCATAAAAATACAACCTTTCATCAAAAACTCCACAAAAATCTCATTTTACCCATCTTCACCAAAAAAAACCCATTTACCTTCAAAAAGCATCAACAATGGCAGAAATGGAGCGCCGAGGGATTAACTTTCGAGATGGAAGAGCGGGGGATAGGTAGAGGAGAAAATTTGAAGCACTGCTGAGACGCGAAATTTTCGTGACAAGGTATATCGACACTGACCGCCTGTATAGTCTACGGATTTACCATAGTGTTTTCTATATGTTAGATAATTTAGGATTGCATGACATTTTTACTCGTAGAGAACCTACCTTTGAGAGGCTGACCCAGGAATTTTTGAGTTCCTTGATTTATAATGTTAGTCCTAATACCGCTAGCACCGCCAGTACAATGACATTTAGGATGTTTAATAGAGAATATGAGGTCACTACCGGCCACCTTGCAGGTATGTTAGGACTCCCTCACGGGAAAGGTGATATCTGCGAGACACCTTTAGACACTAATTGGCAGGTTGAGGCATTCCAACTGTGGAATGATCTGACAGGTCAAACCACAAACTCTTTCGAAGGCAACTTGGCCTCGGATATCCACAACCCGACCATACATGTTTTTAGACTTCTGTTGGCATCTAGTGTTTTTGCCCGAGAAAATCTAAATAAACTAAATTCTAAGGAATTAATCTTTTTATAGGCTGCCCTCTTACAGAGGAGATTAAATGTCGTCCCTTTAATGATAGCGCACATGTGTGCTGCTGAGAAAAAGGGCGAAACTATTGCATTTGGAGGATTAATTACCTCCATTGCACGTGCTTTTGAGCTAGACACCGAGCTAGCTACATTGGAGCCACTCCCACTGCGCACGATAAATTTAAAATTTTTAAGAGATATGAAATTGTGCAAAGTGGGGAGGGAGGGAGGCTACACCCTTATGGTTCATAAGGTAGCTATCCTGAGTGTTGTTTTACACTGTTCCCGTCGCATCAATGTGCGACTTAGGAGGAACTGGATTTATGATTTATAAGCTGAACCTTTTCTCGGCCCGTTACCACCAAATGTCCTAGAGAACGAGGATGACGGGACTGATGACGAGTATGAGAGGAGAAACCAATCTCCTGTTCATAATGCACCCCCTCCACATGCATCACCTGCACAAACTCCACTTTTTACTAACCCTTCTTCAGGTACACCTACGGGATTTTATATTACTGAAGAGATGTGGAGAGCATAACAAGCTCGTGAAGAAGAGCGTGACGACCTGTTCTATGCCATGTATGAGCACCAGTAGGACATGATGGAATTCATGCGTGAGTCACAACGGCAGAGTAAGCGATCTATGCATTCTATTTTAGAGTCTCAGCTCGCCGTAGCTTCTCAGCAGCAGCGTCAATAGGCCTACCTTAACAGACAATTCGGGCTAGTGGAGGCTACTCAGGGTTCCATACTAGGAAACCTCTGCGAACTCCGAGAGTCTAATGCCTCACTAGCATTAAGAATTCATCATCTTGAGCTCTCACAGAGTGCCCGACACCGCAGCAAGAGCCGTCAACCCCGACGTTCAGAGCAGGGAGGAGAGGGTACTAGCGGTCAGCAGTAGAATTATCCAGGTTCTACGTATCTCTTTTCCACCTTTTATCAAAACATTTGGGACAATATTCGGTTTAAGTGTGGGAGGAGGTATTTACCATTTTGTTTTCCTTTATGTTTTTTCATTTTATCGCTTTTTAGTTTATCTTTCCAAGTATGTTTTTAGTTTATTTTACTTAGTTCTAAATAATTACATGTGTTTGACGAGTCATTTATGTAGTTTGTCTATTTTCCCCATTTCTTGAGCCATAACAAAAAAATTTAAATAAGTAACCAACTTCTATTTTCGAAAATATGGGTTGTTAGACAAGTTAGGATCATATGCAGAGACTTGGGAAAAATTGTGAAAAATCTATATCGTTTTAACACCATAAGTTTCTCAATTACAGGACCCTATCCAGATACTTATTATGTTGTGGTCTTAAAATATCTTCTTTAAAATTCACTTCTTAAGTAGTTTATTTCAGCAGTCAGCACCATCTTAGTCACTGCTAAGTGAATGAACCGATGCAAATAGGTGAATGATCCCACAAAAGATAAAAAAGAAAAGAAAAAGCAAAAATATAACAAAAGCAAAGAATTTGAAAAGGATCCCCCTTCTAAGTTAGGTAACTCTCACCCAGTTATTTAGCCCAACGGTAGCAAGACTTCCAAAAATTATGCTTATGTCTCTGTGTTGAAGTGCAAAAAGAATTGAATTTTAGCACAAATATGGATCAGGATCACCAACAGGTTTGTTCACCATGCAAGTACAAGATAACGGGCTTAATGTGATTGTGCCTGAATGAAAATGGGATGAGAAAGGAATGAGTAAAGTAGGCCTAACTATAATGTCATGATATGGATTCGTTCGTATAGGAGAGAAACTTATGACCGCAACCTGCGGAAAGTGTTACCACGATTTAATCCTTGTGTGTTGCTGTTTATCATTTGTGCTTATATGAGTTTTGCTTGAGGATAAGCAAAGGTTCAAGTGTGAGAGAATTTAATAACACCGAAATACACTACGTATTTGCCTTATATTGCACATGGTTATTATAGTTTATTTACTATTTTTCCTGTATTATGCTTATGTTTTATGTTGTTTTCAGATAAAGTGCCTTAGTGGAGCCTTCTGTGAAGAAAAGAAGCAAAAAGAGCAAGAATCAGAAGATTTCAGTGGAAAATACACACATGGCGGCCAAGGAGGACGCCATGATGTGTAGGGTTTCACCCACGTCTCAACGGTCAAAAGACCACGTCCTCCACCTTTTTCACACATGGTGGGCGCCATCTTTCTAAAACGCGCCTTGGTCAAAGGCAGTTGGAGGAAGTCGCCATGACCAGAGGAATTCTCTCCACACGTTTTCTGAACGTCTCGTGTAACTTCCAAGGGTTTTCACACTATAAATAGGCCATTAGTTTCCATTTGTTGTTCATCCTCTCTTAGTTACAACATAGGCATAAATTCAGTTGTTTAAAGCAATAATCCGTCACATTGAAGGGTTATTGCACCATTGTTGTAATCGAGATTGGATCACTTTAGAAGTAGAGTAATCTTGCTGCCATTTTACATTTAAAGTCAGATTTACTTTTTAGCATTGTACAGAATTAAAGTCTCCGATTTGGAGTAGGTTTCTTATTCAATTCGCACTTTACTTTATTTATTTTCCCGCACTGCTTTACTTTGTTTATTTCCCGCCTTGCCTTAAATTCGTTTAATTATTTGCACTGCTTTTACATTCTTTATTTTATCGCACTGCTTGTTTAAACTTCTTTGTCTTAACAGATTTGTTTTCAAACCGAACTTAAGCGTGACGCTTACGTTATCACTTTTGAAAATCACTTGCACCTTTTACACGTTTTTAATTTCCTAAATGATCTATCCCGCAAATCTATTTCATGCCATGTTTACCGTAGTCATGTCTAGCTAAATCCTTAAGTGTTGGGATGTGAGGATCTTCGTTTCGATGGTACTCCGTATGTTGTGTTTGTAGAAATACTTTAGGGGTTGTTTTGGTTTTAATGCACTTTTCTGAGTTTAACTTGATCGACCATTACGTAAATAGGACCATGTTTCTATTTGCGTAATGACCGTGACTATTGTCATACCCCAAATTTTGACCACAAGATTTCCCCATCATTGTGAAGATCATTACCACAATATGGATATACCATCATACCTTATCAATCTCCTTAAGGATTGTTGAGCATTCTCTACAATCAAGAATTAGGGTTTTGAGCCCTCTCAGAACATTTAGACAAAAGATCAATCAAGAAATGACTTGATCTTTAAATTTTCTAACCTCTCAAACATCCATGAAGGATCAAGAGGTCTCTCATATCAAGAATCAAGCACAAGGTTGCAACATTCCAAGTGGATTGAGCTTCGAAACACCCAGTGTCACCAAATTAGGGTTTTGGTCGACTGAGACCTCCAGAGTGAAATTTTCACAGGGGAATGAGCCAAGGCTTCAAAATGTGACTCAATGTGATCAAAATAACCCTAGGAGTCCATTTTCAAAGTTAACTTACCCTCATAGAATGCATTCCTCAAAAATCGGGAATTAGGGTTTCTCCGCACCGAACCGCTTCGGAGCCAAAAGTCAAAACATGACTTTTTAGGAAAAAATGATCCTTATGAATCATATTCCCATAAAATATGATTTATAATGTCATTTGAACAAGAATTGATTAAGAAATCATGATAACTTTTAAAAGGGGTAATCTTGAAAAATTGAAAATTTTTCTAAGTTACTAAATTTGGATGGTTTTGGTACCAACTTCCAAGGACCATAACTTTTGATCCAAGCAGCCATTTTGGGTGATCCAAAGCCTGATTTGTAGATCTTACTACATTCTACAAAAGCTTCAACTACATAAAACTCTAATTATTCATGGATTTTTGGTTATGGATGGATCAAAGTGGTGAAAAATAAAAGATTTAACACTTAGTAAAAAACTGTCTAAGTTTTCATCCTTGAACATCAATGTTCATGAGGATTTTTCAGTTGGATTCAATTAGTTTCAAGATAAAATATGATCACACATGGATTTTACCATATGAGGGCTTTCTAAAAAGTACATGAGCTTTACATAACTCAATTTGAGCAAGGAGATATGATCATCCCAAAATGACACTTTCAAACTGTCTTGTACAAGACAATTTTGTGCATTTTTGCTCGAGCTGGCCAAATTTTGCAACCTTAAGCCTTGTCACACTTCTGAAAACATATAAGAATCTTATCCAAGCAAGTATCTCTGATCCAGAAGCCTCACAAGTCCAAGAGCTACCATTTAGCCATGTGGAAATTCAAGGTTCCTATTCAAAAATTTCAAAGTTGTCAAGAAGCATTGAATGAATGCATAGAGGTGGCATGCATCAAGACAATGTTATCCAAGATGAGTCAAGCCTTATCTTTGAACCAAAGGACTCATAGCTTGTGCCCTAACCTCAAGTCAATGGCTAGAGAAGACTTGAAATTTCATTAGATCACCATTGGCCAAGGGACTGTCCAAGCCTCCATTCACTATTGATGCCAAAACAAACTTGTTGCACTATAAATAGACATCAATTATGATCATTTTGAGTACACCAAAGCCTCAGAACACTGGCCTAACTCAAAATCTCTCTCTCACACCAGAAATGCCTTCATTTGCAAGTCACTATCGAATTTTTCATTAGAGAGCCATTCCATCACAACCAATTGTTCTAACACATCCCATACATCATATATGAGCTGATCAAACACTTCTCACACTTTTAAAACATCAGGATCTCCATCTCTATTTCTCACTTGGTCCAACTGCAGTCAGAGTCGAGTAGGTGATCCAAAGAATTTCAAAATATTCTGAAGGTTGCAACACAATCCTTGAGGCCTAAGGAAGCTATCCAGATCATTGTTTCACTTCTGTAACACCTCTATAACAGAATTTGATTCCTTCTTGCAGAGGTAAGCTTTGAACTTTCAAACTCCATTCTACATGCATAATAAATGTTGTTTCAAGTTACCAACATGTTTCTGGATGTTCATAGATCATTAACCCTCAAACAATTGTTGTTTATCTTATGTGTATAGGATTTCATATAGTTTTTGCATTTTTCAGGGTTCATTTGATCATCACGTGATAACTTCCCCTATACTTAAAATAAATAAAATTAAATGCCACCATCATGTTCCTTGTTTAAAAATGAGTGATTTTCATGTTTACATCATCCCATTTCATTACGTATTGAGTGAGATAACATGGATTTTGCAAATTCGGCTAGAGGTTGAAGATGAAGTTCTTCGCGCGAACTTTTGAATTTTACCACGCATGTATCATATATTATGTGTTGGTTGCGTTTCAATATCATAAGCACATGCTAGCTCAGTTGGCAAGGGTGTGTTTTGCTTGTGTGGGGGTGAGAGGTCGTGGGTTCAATCCCCACCCATGACAAATTTTTATCACTTGTCCAAATTCATTTCTTTTTTTCATATTATTTTCTTAAATAATTTCAAAAATTAATTTCTCTCACTTTTTATCATTTTTTGATTGGTATTTTTTTTTTAAAAAGTCATAAAAATGTTAAAGTATTTTATTCCACAAAAAAATCAAACAAATATTATTTATTTAATATATTTTGAATTTTTGAAAAGAATTCCTTTTACTTATTTTTAAATGTTTTTAAATAAATTCTTTCTCTTGATTTTTCAAATTCAAATGATTTTCAAATCATTCTATAGATAAAACATGATTTTTCAAACACTTATCCAAGATCACAACTTATTTCTCACACATGTTTGGTAATTTTGATCATTTTAAATGATTTTATTCAAATTAAAATGTATTTTTCAACCAAATTAGGGTTTTTGATTATTTTCACCCTCACAAACATTTTTCAAACACTTTTGGGTCTCTAATAGAATGTAAGACCCATCCCTTGTCATACAAAATAAAATTGGGCCTCAATCATTGTTTAAGATCCAATACGATTTTCAAAACGACGGTGCCATCACTGTTTTTAATTTGGGCCTCTTCCTGAGTTATAAGTCCCATTCTCTCTTCTTTTTAAAAGTAGTTTTAGGCCTCTTGATAGAGTGTAAGTCTCATCCCTTTGTAGATAAACCATTTTGGACCTCAGACATTGTATAAGTCCCGATACGATTTTAAAAATCTCGGTGCGATCGCCATTTTCAAAACAATTTTCATCTGGGCCTTCCTTTGGTTGTAAGTCCCATTTTTCTTCTTTTTTAAACAAATTTGGGCCTCTAATAGAGTGTAAGACCCAACCCCTTTTGTACATAAATAATTTGGGCCTCAGTCATTGTATAAGCCCCAGTACAGTTTTAAAAATAACGGTGCGATCACTGTTTTTAATCTGGGAATCTCTCTGAGCTGTAAGCCCCATCTCTTATATAAAAATAAACCTTGGGCCTCTAATAGAGTGTAAGACCCACCTATTTTGTAAATACAATAAAATTGGGCCTCAATCATTGTATATGTCCCTCGGCGGTTTTCAAAACTACGACGCAATCGTCACCATTTCAAAAGAATTCATCTGGGCCTCTCCTTAAGTATAAGCCCCAAACTTCCTTTTACAACAACTTTCCTTTTAATTTAGATTCAAATTCATAGTTTTTATCAAAACTTTCTTCAATTTCTTGAATAACTAACCATACAGTTGTGGTTACAATGCTGGAGCTTGCACAACTGTAAGTTCTACCATTCTCTTTTACATATTTGCTTATATATTTCACCTGTAAGTATATATGCTTACTTAGAGTTTTCCCCGGCAATTAGGTCTAGGATTAGATCAAACCAGTGGTTACTCTTTTAACACAGTCAAAACTAGTTCCCCATAGGAAATTCCAGATATAGTCTTGCCTCCTCTTGGGCTTATACAATATGGAACAGAGAAAGGCATTATTCCCGGTGAAACTTTTCTCAAGATTGTCACAACTTAGAAATGTGTGTACAAGAAATTCATTTCCCCAAAGAGGACTAATTCCCGGTGAAACCTCTTTTGAATTTCTTCAAACCCTAGAACTGTTCAGTAAGGAAAGGATTATTCTCGGTGAAACCTTTCTTGAACTTTTCTTAGGTTTGGACCCACAGGCTTCCTAAAAGCATCCCCAGCCTCCTCTTGGGCTTTGTACAAGGACCCTCAGGCTTCTTAAAAGTTCTCAGCCTCCTCTTGGGCTTAGTACAAGGACCCGAAGACCTCCTACAGGTATAGGACATAACCTAGTCATCTTTTGCTAGTTCAATCCTCCAGAGAGTCAGAATTCCAAAACATCAGACCAGTTTAGGGTTGGTTCTCATCCCTTAAAACATCAGCCTCCTATTGAGCATCATACAAAGATAAATTTTTTTTATACCAGTGGACTTGGAAAGTCTCATCCCATCTTGGATCTTAAACAAACCCTCAAGTTTCCTGAAAGCACAGGAAAAACCCTGATCATTTCATCAATCACCAGCAGAGTTTGAAACCTCCATAGGTTTTAAAACTCAATCTTTAAACTTTCATTCTAAATTCCCCAACTAGGGTCAAATTACCACTAATAAAACCTCAGGAAAAATCAGAACCTCAAGGCATCTGATATTTCAACTCTTCTTCACTCCTCAGTAAGAGTTGATTCCCCAATTTGGACCTGTCTCTGGATCTCAATAATCCTCAGCAGAAGTTAGCCTCCTCTTAGGCTTCATATAAGAAATTCCCTAACCAGCCTCCTCTTAGGCTTTGTATAATGATTTTCCCTTAGCAGTTTTAGCCTCAATCTTGGGCTTTGTACAAGACAGACAAAATATTCTCCAGCTGAGTCAAAACTTTTAGCCTCAATCTTGGGCTTTGTACAAGACAAATAAAACCTCTCCCCAGTGGAGTCAATCCTTTTAGCCTCAATCTTGGGCTTTGTACAAGACAGATATAAAACTCCCTAGTAGAGTCAACCTTTTAGCTTCAACCTTGGGCTTTGATCAAGGCACACAAAAATCAAAATCCCCTCAGAGGAAATCAAGAGTTCTCTCTGTAGGAAGATATTTCATTGTATATCATATATCCAAAACAGACAATAAAAAAACCTAATCCCAAATAACTGATGTAAGTGGCACACTTGTTGATTCAAAAATCCAAGCTGTAGTCCCTCTTTTATCCTGATAAACTCCCTCTTTCATCTAATTGTTGTAAGTGGCAAGCCTCTGGATTATTTACATCCAAGCCAATCTCCCTCTCTTAGCATGGAAGACTCCTAAGGAAAAATGGCATTGCTCTACACTGAGTTAAATTTTCTTCCTTCGGGACATCTCCCTTATAAAGGAAATTATGGCATTGCTGGATTTCATGCATTCCAATTAAAGTAATTCTCATTTATAATTAGTTACCCAACAACTGTGATAAACAGGTGAGATATCTCCCTTTAGAGATGACAAATTCTCTCTCAATCAAACCCTTTAGCTTAAATCATGGGCTTTGAACAAGACACAAATACTCTAATAGCTTCAATCTTGGGCTTTAAACAAGACACCAAACATTTTCCTCCCATAGAAATAGGAGGAACTACGATTGCTGATTTCCTTGTTACCTTTACGGGAATACGTAGGCATAAGATCGAAATCTTAGTGAGCACACATAATAAAAAACTTTAGGTCCAGTACCTTACCAAAAACAACAGAAAACCTGAAAACAACAAAAATACTCTCTCAACACTCCCAAAGGAGAAAATTTCCCAATTTATAACAGATAAACACCAGTAAGTAGATAACAGAAGAACATGCCAAAGAATCTATGGATAACCATATAACGCTGGGTAATTGACAACTTCCCATTGTATATCCTGACCCTGGACCCCCCAATCTCTTAGCATTTGTTAAAAAAAACATTTGCGTGCAAGGTTAGTTTTAGATATCTTCCCTTTCCTTTCCAGCTTCATAGGATAAATAAGAAATCAGAAAGTAGCACCCAATTCCAACCATTACGGTAAGGTGGTCGCGTCACCGATAAAAATCGCACGCTACAACTATGTCGGGTAAGATCGAAAGTTGTCTGATACTTATGATAAAATTTGGTTAGTTTTTAATTGATAAAAACAGCAAAACCGCTTTGTTAATTAATTAGGGAAATTTAATATTATTAGAAAGTGATTTTGAAACTATTTTAGGACGCGTTTATAGGTTTAGGATCCGGTTGGCAGAGCATATGCCAAAAACCCTTTGATGTTAAATGTTTCCAATCAAAAGCACTTTTTAACCGAGTCTTAGAGGTAATTATATAAAAAAGGACTTCATCACTTTAATGCAATACGCGACCGGTGCAGCGTGAGCGGCTGGTATAGATTAGAGGGTAGGTCCGGTTTCGATCACGCTAACGCGGCGGTTCCTTTTTAATTGACTCTTTTTCCAAGGAAGAAAATATTGCCCCATAAGTGTCTCTACTTAAACAATAGGAGTACCGTTTGATTGATGCGAATTACATACCAGTACCATTCATCTGAATTCGTTTTTTATTCTTTATTCTCTGTTGCTTGCGTACTTTATACTGCTTCTATTAGCCTTAGATAAACAACGTAACAATAGTAATCGATAGATTGACATTGGTCTCTGTGGGATCGATAATCTTTTATATTACTCTGACGTATTCCGTATACTTGCGGAAAGCACGCATAAGCTATTTTGAATTTGTTGAGACTAGGGTATTGAAACTCCTTTTTTAATCATTTTATTCAAGTTAAGTCTTTATAAGACCCAAATTTGAAGTTATATGTTTTATCATCGTGATTAATGTGATTGTGCTGTGATGATACCCTAAGTTAAGGTGAGCATGCGATGACAGGTGTTGTATGTTGTTTATTATTCTGTTGCTTGGTGTAACATCCACACCTATACTTTTTGACAATACATCTTCAATGCTAGATCTTCATCAATGATCTTCTAAGAGACCATCCCTTCATGAAAAAGTTATGGAAGAAGAAGGTAAAATATGTCCAGGAAATTTTGACGATGGCTGAACCTTACATGATCTTGGAAGAAAAGCTAACCACTTGTTTTGATAACCCGTCTCCATCGAATATAAATCGATTCGCCCGACTATGAAGGAGTCATACCGGCGTTGAGATGAATCCTTGGATGGATAAATCAAAATATTGTCGCTTCCACCAAATCCATGACCATAGCACTGACGATTGCGTTCATCTAAAATATGCCATAAAAGGACTAATCAGGAGGGGCCAATTATCCTAATACGTCAAGGGAGAAAGCGAGGTAAAGAAGAATATCCTAAAGGTAATTCTCCCTCAAAAACCGCATAGGCTAGTACGAGTGAAGGAAGTAAGGAGGCAAGCAAAGGTAAACGTCCTACGTGGCCGCCATAACTAGAGGAGCGCCTCTGGAAAATATTTGTTCCAAAGTCACCATGAAGAGGAAGATCGCAAAAATGATAATTGCTTATTGCGCGGAAGAAAATACGTTGGAAAAATTCCCCGACCGACCTATGTTGGGATTTTGAGACTCATAGAAGATTGAAGGCATTCCTAATTAAAATTTCCCCTCATAATCATTGATAAGATATGATAATTTAACGTATCCTGGATCCTCGTTGATGGGGGTAGCTCCTATAATATCATGTACTTTGAGTTGTTCCAGAATATGGGGCTGGACTGAAGCGATTTGCTGCCATACAAAGGCTCTAATCTCCAGGAATTCAATGGAACCACTACCCGTCCCCAAGGATATTTGGAGGTGATGGTTTCTGTTGGAAATGGAAAAGACATTTGGGTGGTAAATTCTCAATTTCATGTTGTTCCTTACAGGAGCGTTTATAATTTAATCATGGGACGATAGTTTGCAGCCACACTAGACGTTGTTACCTTGTCGGTGCACATCAGGCTTAAATATAGCAACCTCCAGGGAGAGTCGGCCAACATTAGGGCTGACCTTGAGGGAGTAAAGAGAATATACCAGGCCCTCCATAAAAATCAAGGTGAAGGCATAGACAT
The DNA here is from genome assembly GCA_022829125.1 of Lathyrus tuberosus. Lineage (NCBI taxonomy): Eukaryota > Viridiplantae > Streptophyta > Magnoliopsida > Fabales > Fabaceae > Lathyrus > Lathyrus tuberosus. The sequence goes on along the minus strand of JALAZF010000047.1, from coordinate 4,144,587 downwards.
GGAGATCAATGTCGCTTCTCTCACGGGGCAGCTCAACAAGATGGGCGTTCATCCTCCAAAAAGTCGCTGAATTGACCAAAAAGAGCGAGGGAATAAGCGAATGCTGGATCACCTGGTTATGTTTCTTATTCTTTGATCATATTGAATGTTATGCTTATACCATTTACCTCTTCTATGTGTATATATCTAGAAATAGTAAATAAAATGATGTTTTACGGAACATTCTTTTCTTTAGGACTATGTATAGCGATAGGAACCCCGAGTTACGATGCCTGATATGCACATAAACTCAGGGGTCCTTTCAAACACGTTTTGAATGTCCAGATAAAGCAAGCAATTCTCCACCTAAATTCAGGGAGATGTCGGAGATGCTTTGCACATTCGAATAAAGCAATCAATTTCCCACCTAAAGTCAAGGGTGATGTCGAAGATACTTTTCACGTCTGGCTAAAGTAATCAATTCCCCACCTAAAATCATGAGTGGAGCTGGAGACGCTTTGCACGTCCAGCTAGATCAATAAATTCCCTACCCAAAGTCAGGGGTGTTGTTTGAGACGCTTTGCATGTTTGGCTAAAACAATCAATTCCACATAGGCAATAATGACCCACCCCCGTTTGGCAGCTAGCCACTCCATATTACGTGGTGGGTTGGCCACATGTCTACCTATGAATGGATTTTCATCTGGTAGATGGAAGAGGAATTTACCTTTAGTCGAGAATGGCCCTAGTGGCACTCTATTAACTTTGAGGGAAGACCTCGTAAGTTCAAAAGATCTAGATTCATGCACTCAGAATCATACAAATACACCTCAAGCAGGTAACAAAAGCATTTCATTCCATGATAGAGTACTATACAAATAATACACAAAAGAAGGATAGTGAAAGGCGCCGACAAGTCTAAATCCTAGAGAAAAAATTTCCCAATCTTCAACTGCTTGATCTGGCCAAATTTTCTCTCTGGAAAGCTTCAAAGGATGATGGACATGCTCCAATTGCATCAAAGCATTTTCAAATGACTGCGAAACTGCTTCAAGGTGTAACTCATACAATCAGCTAGATGTTAAGTCATTAAAGCATTCTGAGAACGTAAGAACTCTAATTATTTTTTAGCAGACCCTAAAATTATTCGAATAGTACAAAAACCATGGTCCTTCATTGTCACAATCCTCACCATATGAGCCACCTGGTCAGAAAGAGAACCAACAAGCTTCAGGGGAAGTAAAGCATTCTTCACCCAGGAAAAAGAGAGGTAGAAGCTTCATGTACTTCTTGCAGGTACCTATCCCACTGAAACTTCAGGTCGCAGATGGTGTCCTCCATATATTTCTTTTTAGCACAATCCTAGTTGGGCGAAAAAGCCGATGATTGACCAGATACACCAAGGGCCAAAGTAGCCGAAGCACGTCGAGTATCCCGAGCTAGGTTACCTAGTTCTTCGTCTAGAAAAAGCTCAGAAAGGTTAGAAAAGTAAGCGCAATCCTTGTACAGAGGAGAAGGTTGGTCACCCTTGGCAGAATGAGAGTGAGATCCCATTAATAGAGGGCGGACAGTTGGACCAGGGACATTCTGTAAAGTCAAAAAATTCTCCGCAACCATGTTAATCCAGACCAGATGTACTCCTTGCCTTAGAAGTTGAAACTGTTGTTCATTATCCATACATTCTGCATATAGTTATGATTAAAGCAAAAACATTAGGGATATACAAATTGAAAATATCAAAAGCCCCAAAAGTTTCAAAGCTTACCAAAAATGATTTTTCTCTCTTCTTGAGAGCGGGCTCTTATCAGCAACTTGATGTCAATAAAACACTTTAAATGTTTCTTTTTGACCTCATCTGCAGGAACACCTCCTTCTATATACCCCTAAATTGTTGATAAACTTGATTAAGCGAACCATCTGATATCGAATCTTATCAACACTACGCCAAACAAGACTTTAGACAGCGCGTTTTTAGGCCTTAGACAGCAAAGCACTGCCTAAGCCAGCGTTGGCGTAGGTAAAGACAACGCTTTTTATTTATGAAAAAGCGCTCTCTAAGGTATACATTAGAGGACGCTTTTTTAACAAAAAGCGCTATCTAAAGGCCCCCTTTAGACAGCGCTGTCTAAAGTATGCCTATAATTTTAATTATCAATTTTTCTATACCTTTAGAGGGCGCTTTTTCAAGAAAAAGCGCTGTCTAATGTAATTTTTTCTATACCTTTAGAGGGCGCTTTTTAGGAAAAGCGCTTTCTAAAGGCCCCCTTTAGACAACGCTTTTAAAAGCGCTGTCTAATGTATGCCTATAATTTTAGTTATGAATTTTTCTATACCTTTAGAGGGCACTTTTTAGGAAAAGCGTTGTCTTTTCTCTACGTATAATTTTAATGATTTTTTTTAAAAATCCCATTTTAACCATTTTTTTATGCAGAAACCTGTATAATTCAAGCCATTTCAATAAACCTGTATATTTCACATTTCCATTAACAATTTCTAGTATGGTTCATTAACCATTTCCACTAATCCCATAAATCACATAAACCATTTCCATTATAATTCAAGTCATTTACATTAACCATTCACAAAACTATACAATTACATTCCAAAATCACATAAAAAACATAAACCATTCACAAAACTATACAATCCCATAAAATAAACCATTCACAAAACTATACATTCACATAATCCCATTATCCTATACCTTATATGACTTTTTTTTCCAATAATGTATTCGCATAATTCCTCCTTAATTTCTTGCAATTTATCCTTCGTGTAATGAGAACACGCGTATTCATCAAAGTACTACATAACAAAACAAAATATGCATGATTTAGTTAAAAATAATAAATTATATGACATATCCGATAAATATTAAAATAAATCCTAAGTTATAAATCCATGCATACCGTAATAGGAATCTCTAATCGATCTATTTGAAGGATTTCTCTCATAAACCTCAAAACGAAATACCCGCAGTCTATGCCATTACGCTGACGAGGGCACTACACATAGACAAACAAATAAGAATTAATATATAGTTGTTTTGTGTTATCAAGTAGCATCACTAATAAGCAATATTGTGAAAATTAATATACCTTCTGAGCTTCATTTTCATCATGTGTTTCGTGTGTGTCGTCATGGTCACTAGCCATTTCACCTGTAAGAAAGAAAAAAATAAAAATTAAATGACAAATATAAAAATCCATAATCCATAATCCATTGAATGATATAAGCTATATATAACATGACAACTAATTAATATTATTGAATGAGATAAGCTATAATTTTATAACTAGTACTTTTTTCACTAACGTCTCTTTCTTTTCTTGGTTGGAATATGTTCTACCCGTCTCTTAACAACACGGACGGTTGGATTGATCCAAATACCCTCATTATGATCATTTCTTGTATATGATTCATTCGCTATAATATTTTCATCTTGATCATTTCTAGTAAATGATTCAATATCAACATCAATATCACCTTGATCTCCAATGTTTTCATCAATTACTTTGTTAGATAAAAGCACTATAGACCATTTTGTACTTGTCGGATCAGTGACATAGAACACTTGTTTAGCTTTAGAGGCTAGAATAAAAGGCTCATATTTGTACCCCACCCTATTAAGATCCACTTGCAAAAATCCTGACTTATCCATTCGTACGCCATTATTATTTTCAACCCACTTGCAACGAAATATAGGAATCTGAAACTTCTCATAATCAAACACCCAAATGCGCTCGATAACCCCAAAATATGATAGAAATGTGATTCCTTAGTGTCGCATCTGCGAAAATCAACTGACGGAAAAAACATAAGAGTCGCCACCGAACGTTATTTATCCTGACGCAAGGAAAGGAAACGATCAAAGAAAACCTCAACAAAGGGAAAGGAATGGTCATCGCAACCCTAGCCTGGGTTTGGGAGTCGGTTACGCGAGAGGAAGGTATTAGCACCCCCTCACCTCCATCGTACTTGATGGGATCCACGCTTGTTGTCTCGATCAAAAGGTTGTGTTATCTGAAGCTCAACTGCTAAATGGGAAAGAAATAGGAGAAAGGGAAGGTGAAAACCCAAAGAGGACTCGCAAGGATCATTGCAATCTTATGCCTACGTATTAGAGTCGACGTAGTTCGACGGACTACTCACTAATTGGGGGAAGGTTGTTCGCCAAGACATCGTCGTCTTGTGCCAACGTATCCTCAATCGGACGAGAGAGAGAAAGTCAGAGCAGTTGTAGTTCGACCTATGAGTCGGTTTTGTTTGTGTGGTGAAAGAGTCTCGATTGCACTAGGGCAAGAGAAAAGGTTTGATTAACAGGTTGGTCCCGATCGCACGGGTGCGAGAGAAAGGGGAAGTTAGTTGTTAGTGTGCTCGCCAAGATATTGCATCTCGTGCCTATGTATCCTCAATCTAAAAAGAAAGAGGAATCAGAGAATCCGTAGTTCATGCTACTACGGGTAAACGGGAACGGTCTCGATCGCACGAGTGCGAGAGAAATGGCTCAGGACTCGCAGAAGATCTAAGGGGAAAACTCGGTCCTATAAGTTAGCATGCAAAATGGCCCTACAATGGCTCTACATGCAATGGCAAACTAACAAACAAAGTGAGATAGGTCCTAAGAGGGTAAGATCCTACATAGGTCAGTAGCTAACCCAAGTTTAATCCTATCTAAATTAGTATCCTAAGGAAGATCAAACAATTCCAAGTTGTGTCCAAAGTTAACTCACAAACACAAGTCATTCACAAACTATGCACAATTGGTGTCTAAAGGTCACATGAATTGAATTAAGGCACACATATGAGATGAGGTCAGTAGTGTACACCATGAGGAATGAAGTTAAAGATGTGAAGAAGAGATCATGACATTCATACCAAACCACATTCAAAAGTTTAGGGGATCTAGCACAAAGATGTTTCACTTAGGATGAATCAATCACTTAAGGTTGTATGATGCACAAAAAGTATGAGACAGACATGTAAATGACATGGATCAGAATTTAAAACATGTGTTCAAGGTATGAGAATGACCTCAAGTTGTCATGGAAGTAGCATGTTAAAGCATCTCCAAGAGTTACACAAGTCTACACACAAGTAGTTCACTTGATGTAACAAACATGTTTGATCACACAAGGCATAAGCAATCATGAAAGCATGCATATGGAATGATACAAGTCAGAAGTGCATGTACATTTAGATGTTTAATAATGACCTCAAGTCATCATGAAAGTTCTATGTCAATGCACTTGTAAAAGTCAAAACAAGTAAGGTACAAAACAAGCTTCAAACATTTTCTAAGGATTTGTAACTTGTAAGTCAAGTAAGGATGGAACACATAAAACATATATACATGTATGAGTACCCAAGTCAGTAGGTAAGGACCTCTAATGTTGCATGTTAAGGGTTAAAAGAATGATCACAAAGTATGTACACAAGACCTAAATAGAATAGCCAAAGTTAGTGCACATTTGAAGTCATGTTCAAACAAGTTTCAAACCATTTTCAAACATCCAATGATGACCTATAAAATGAAATTACAAGGCTTTACCTCATTTCTTAACAATGTAAACCAATGAACCAAAGATCATTAATGAATTGCATAGATGCATCCTCAAAATCCAAGCAATTAGGCCAATATTAGACAAGCATCAGGTATGCAACAATGACTTAAGAGTGAGCATATGAATCATGGTCCAAACACCTATGTCAAAGCATCATAACAAGGAACAAAAGGTCCTAAGGAGTATGCCTACTCATGCCAAATATTTCACTTCAAGGCAAGCTTCACAAAGGTCTCAAAATCAACCCTACTTCTAAGCATCACCAAGCATATAGGCCACCAAACAATATTTAATGAAAAATAGTTACATGCTTTAGAAAATTATGGGAATTTGACTAAAGGAAGATGAGGTCAATATCTAACTGTGACCTAAAGTAATGCACAATATTATGCTCCCAAACACTCAAACAAATTCACTCAATACACAAGACAACAAGGCATTGATCCAACATTTAATCTTCAAATAAATAGCTCAAAATGCATCACAAGTCAAGGAACAAGTGCAAAATGGACATCAAAGCATCCCATATTCATATGATGGTTGGTGTGCAAAACTATGTCAAGACTATGTGAAGAAGACCGTTTTTAAAACTTTAAAACCAAGAATATGCCTATTGAAACCTATCTTGATCAAAAAATCAAATTAATTGCCAAAAATCCTTAAAACAGAAATTAAAAAATAGTCAAAATTAGTTAAAACCCTAAACTATCCATATTAATTTTCTTGGAATTTTAGTGGTCAAGGAACTATTTTTAAAAGATCAATTTTTAACGTGTAAAAAAGAAAAATTAAAACACACAAAAGGCAAAGGGGTGCATGCATAGCAAAGTGGTAGTTCAGTTGTGATCTGGGCCAAGAATAGGGGTGCGCGCATAGAAATTGTACTAGGCCCACGTATTAGTGCCATACTCTCCTCTCTCATTCTGATTTGCGTTACAAAATTAAAAGGAAAAGGGGAAAGAAATAGAAATAACACGTGGTAAAATGAGGCCATCTCTTCATTAATGCGGTGTTACGCTAGGGTTGGTCAGTTTAAATCCCTCACACACGCGGGGATAAAAGAATCCAGGTTGGATAAGTGAAGGTCACTTAGACGAATAGAAAAGCAACAACAGGTGCTGACTAGGTTACATGGCATTAGGGCTTTGACCAACCCTCGCCGGAGATGGACTTCCGATCATCTTCTCCGGCTGGTTTCACCGGAGCCGGCGGCGAAAAGTCCCAGAAATGGGAAAGAAAGCCATGACCTTGTTTGTCTCATTGAGCAAAGTCCAAATCCAAGCTCAAAAATCACAAAACATTACTCTATGGTGCGATAAGAACCAAAATAAATTAAAGTTGAAATTCCAAGATCTCACATTCTGCTATGATTCAACCACCAGCAATGCCTACAACACTGTAGGACTTCAGAATCAAGAATCTCCAATGATTTTAGTCACTTAAACATGCTTTAATCTGGTGCAAGAAAGTTTAGAAAAAACCTGTTTGAAGCTTCAATCTCTATGTACCATAAACCCTAATCCTTCATGCACCTCTTCTAATCAACACTTTCAGAGCAAAATAAATGCTCTACAAAACTCCAATATGGATTGAAATTACCAGCTGAGGAAGATGAATGAAGAACTCTTGGATGCTTAAATGGTGATTCCAAGTAAGTTTTCTTATGTAGAGAAGCTAGAGTAATGAATTTTGATGAAGTCTATGGAGAAAAAATAGAGAAATCTCTCAAGAGAAGAGAGTTTCGAAGAGATGAAACCCTTGAGAGAAAAATGTGGTTTTTGTGCTTTGTTGTTGAAAAATGATCCTAACTGAATTAGTTGGAGTGGTTAAGAGCTTATATATCAAGGGTTAATGTGTGGTTAAAGTTTAATCATGCTGGTTAACAGTTGGAAGTGTAGTTAAGGAAAGTTACAAAAGAAAGTGAGGATGATGGACACGAGTTCATGATCTTGTGCATGGAGGGAGAATTTTTGTTATGGTGTGAACTTGATGATGAATGGTGATGAGTGATGTACTGGTATGGCAACAATAACTTGCATATTAAGTTGTGTTTTTTTCTATTTCTTGTTGTATATGGTAAGCATAATATGGATGTATGGTAGTGTAAGGTTATGCATGGTTATATGTGGTAATTGAAGGTGACATGAGGTGTGTGGTGTTGCATTATGTGCATGATGAAGAGGGGGAGGCAGGTTAGAACATGTAGAGAGTAAGGCAAGAGCATGGCGTGACATAACCATGAATTTATCTCACAATTTATTGAACCAAATCAAGTGATCTTGGTGGCTATGGAAAGAAGACACTTGATAGAACAACATTGATGCTCATGGCAAGGTAATCCAAGGTCTTTTACATGAAGAAAAATGAGGTTGAAGGTAGGGGTACCAAGGCTGCCATGAATGAATTCTTGCATGAGGTTACCAAGAGTGACTTTTTTGGGTTTTTAGAAGGATGGTTCTCCTTGAGTGATGATCCAAATGGCATGGTTCTTGTACTCATTTTGAAGGAAATGTTTCATACTACATTTTTCAAGTTGCAGGCAAGTGGGTTTGAAGCTTCTATCATGGTGAAAAATGAGCTAGAACATTTTCACACACGAGCTGCCAAAGGTTGAAAAATATTCTAAGTTATTTGCAATGTTGAGCAACTTGATGATCCTATTTCCAAATGACCATAACTTTAGATTTATAAATCCAAATGAGGAGTTCTTTATATGGTTGGAAAGGTGAGAGATTATACTACAACTTTAATTTGAAAAAAAATTCCAAAAGAAGTTTGTAACATGGAGAAAATTGGGCTTGAAGGTGGCTGAAAAGGGGAAGAACTTTCCCAAAATGGAAAGTCTCCTTAAGAACCCTAATTTCCCAAAAAGGAAACTTTCGCAACTCTTGATTTTTCTTGATTCTTTGGATATCTCTTGGTCAAATTACACCCATGGACAATATTTGACATGAGGATCATGGTTTTGACCTTAACTGACTTTTTCCTTGACCAGTTGACTTTTTCCCCAATTCTCCTGATTTTTAATCAATCCTCCAATTGAAAACCCTATGAATGCAATTGATGTCCCATGTTCTAATCTTAGACACTTGAGAATACATAGAATACCATAGAATCAACTATTGCCCCTAAAATCAGAAATAAACTGACTGTAGGCAAAACCCTAATTTGGTCCTCAAAAGTCAGGAGAAATTGACTGATCCTTCAGACTATAATTCCTCTGACCATGCTATAGATTGCCTCAAACCAAGATGATTCAAGTGATGTAATGATGTTAAAGACCAATATCCTTGCTTATGAGGGTGTCCCAACATCTTTCAATCCAAAAGCCTAGTTGAGGATCAACAGTCAGGAGGGTGTGATCCTCTTCAATTCACTTGCCAACTTTAATCTCTTAATGACATGGTGAAACATATGAGGTGCCTTGAAGTATGATGAGCCTTTATGGCTTGAGTATTTGAACACATCCTATTCTCTTTACCTTGAACATTCAATGATAGTGGTACCCTTGATACCATGCCTTATGAAAGCCAAATGATGCACATGCGATGCTTATGACCTAGAAGTACATGAAATGTGAAAGCATAGGCCAAATATTAGGTGTAAATAAGAGGGCAAATTTTGAGGTGTTACAGCTGCCCCTATTCAATCATCTGTAGACCTGAAGGGATGAGAGCAGTGTTTTCAGATATTCGAGGTAAATAGGGATTGAATACCAACAGAAACTGAAAATTTACACTCTGGGGGTATAAACTAGGGTAGAAGATCTGATGAGTGGGAGACTCTACTGGGGATGACAAGGAATAGGTGGAATTGGAAAATATGCTATGGAGAAGACACGACACAGACCGGTGTCTAAAATCACGAGGTAGGATGAGTATCGGAATATGATGCTCACCAGTATCAAAAGGAAAATGATACAGACACAAACACGTGTGCTGGATCGACGATACTTACCGACATCTGAAGATAATGCTTTCCGGCATCGAAAGGAATACAAACACAAAAGAGTGTACTGAGTAAACTACACTTAATGGCATCGAAAGGAGGAATGGAATGGTGACACTTACCGGCATCGAAATATGAACTGAGATGATGACAGTTACCGACATCGAAAGATGATGCTTTCCGGCATTAATGAAAAACTAAAATAACGACCCTTTCCAGCGTCGAAAGGTGAATGAGATGACGACACTTACCGGCATCGAAAGATTATGCTTTTCGGCATCAAGGAAAAACTGAAATAATGACACTTTCCGACGTCGAAAGGTGAATGAGATGACGACACTTACCGGCATCGAAAGATGATGCCTTCCGGCATCAAAAGACACATAAATAAGTGTATTCAAAAGACGACACTTACCGGCATCGAAAGATGAAACGAGATGACGATACTTTTCAGCATCGAAAGATGAATTGAGATGACGAAACTTATCGGCATCGAAAGATGATGCTTTTCGGCATCAAGGAAATCTGAAATGACGACACTTTCCGGCATCGAAAGATGAATTGAGATGACGACACTTACCGGCATCAAAAGATGATGCTTTCCGGCATCAAAAGGAATACTTTCCAGTATCAAGGAAAAAATGAAATGACGACACTTTCCGGCATCGAAAGATGAACTGAGATGACAACACCGACATCGAAAGATGATGCTTTCCGACATCAAAAGAAACTGAGGAATAACGACATTTTCTGATATCGAAAGATGAATTGAGATGACGACACTTACCGGCATCGAAAGATAAATTGAGATGACGACACTTACCGGCATCGAAAGATGATGCTTTCCGGCACCAAAAGACACATGAATGAGTGTATTGAAAAGGCGACACTTACCGACATCGAAAGATTATGCTTTCCGACATCAAAAGAAGAATCTGAAATAACGACACTTTCCGGCATCGAAAGATGATACTATCCGATACAAAGAAAAATCTGGAATAACGACACTTACCGGCATCGAAATATGATACTATCCGGTATCAAGGAAAGGTAGAAATAATGACATTTTCTGGTATCGAACGAAGGAAGGAAATGACGACACTTATCGGCATCGAAGGATGATGCTTTCCGGCTTCAGAATATGAATGACGACACTTACCGACATCGAAGTGTGATACTATCCGGTATCAAAGAGTTTGAGGGTATACTAGGATCCTAGTCAGACAACTCTGCTAGGGGACAAGGACAAAAAAGGGAAGAGGAACCGATCTACTACCCTAGGGATTGATTAAGGTGCCTGCTGGAGGGCTACAATTACATTGTTTCTGCTGGGGATAAGAGAAGTCTGAATAGACAACTCTGTAGGGGAATACCAGTATGATGAACAAGTTCGTTGGCAACTTCACCGGGGGTAAGGTAAGATTAGTCCTCCTGGATTAAGCCACTTTCTGTTGGGGAACTGTTTGGCAATGAGAATATTCGAACCTAGATTATGCTTCGAATGCATATGTTTGAATTTTTCCATAGCGTAGTGCTCCATATCAAATGGAAATGCTACGCATTTTGAGGATGCAATGTAATGATGATTATGCTATACAAAAGAGGCTCCTCAGCAAAATAAATGCTGAGGATATGAAGGCAACTCTGTAGCGCAATTTTTGTGGTTTTGAATCACTATCGCTTGGGTACTACAGTTCAATTCATTTTTTATCCTATTAAGATGATTAAGGAAGGGAAATAGATGTCTCCAATTAACCCTGCTTGCATACTGAGTTTGAACAGCGGTCTGTTAAGTTACAGATGCTATGAAGATGTGGGTCTCTTTTCGGTTATTTTGTTAAGAATAAAGCTTGGGTGATTGGTGGGAGTTTTTAAGACTGATGCTTTTCGTTTGATATGTGAGGGTACGGGATTTGGGTTTTGGATTAGTGTGCTCGCTAAGATTTTTCTTTCAATCTTATGCCTACGTATTCCGGTTTACCGAAACAGGGAAATCAGAGCGATCGTAGTTCCTCCTATTCTATGGGAGGAAATGGTGTTTTGGTGTCTTGTTCAAAGCCCAAGACGTGAAGCTGAAAAGGTCTATTTGTATCTTGTTCGAAGCCTAAGATGTGAAGCTGAAAAGGTGTTGTCTTTAGAGAGAATTTGTCATCTCTAAAGGGGGTCTGTTTGTCACAACTATTGGGTGACTGACTATAAAGGAGGATTACTTTAACCGGGATATGTGAATCCTAGCAATGCCATAATTTCCTTTATAGGGGGTTTTAACCTGAAGGAGAAGACTTTAACTCAGTGTAGAGCAATGCCATCTTTCCTTAGGAATTTCTCATGCTAAAAGAGGGACAGTGGCGTGGATGTAAATAATCCAGAGGCTTGCCGCTTACAGCAATTAGATGAAAGGAGTTGTTGATGTTTGTATTCTGTGAACGAGGAATAGTTTTGATGCTAAAAGGTTGATTGACTCAACCGAGGTTTTTCCTTATACAAAGCCTAAGAGGAGGCTATTGACCCAACAAGAGGGTGTTTTTGTGTGTCTCGTACGAAGCCCGAGATGGAGGCTAAAGGTTGACTCAACAAGAGAGTCTTTTATACTCAACAAGAGAGTTTTTGTATCTCGTACGAAGCCCGAGATGGAGGCTAAAAGGATTATTGACTCAACAAGAGAGTCTTTTTGTATCTCGTACGAAGCCCGAGATAGAGGCTAAAAGGATTGTTGTTTCAGTTGAGTGACAGGTCCAGTAGGTTGGTTAAAAGAGAAAATCAGTTCTTATAAAGAGACTGATTAAAGGTAAGGCTATGCTTTGGGATTGATCAGAGGATCAGGGTTATTTCCTGTTCTTTAAGGAAATGTGGAATCCAGAGGGTATTGGAGACTGTCCGAGTCTACTGGTGTTTTTCCCTTCTTTTGAAAGGGACTTGAGAATGTCTTTGAGACTCAAGGGTCTTAGACTGTCCTAGTCTAGAGTTTTATCTTTTGTAATATGCTTAAAGAAACAGTAGTAATACGTTCACGGTAGAAAGATCTAGACTCTTTGAAAGTCTGTTCTATTAAGATGACTAATTTATGTTCCTATACCTCTAGGAGGTCGTCGGGAAAATTTGTACGAAGCCCAAGAGGAGGCTGGAAACTTTTAAGAAGCCGAGGGACAATTTGTACGAAGCCCAAGAGGAGGCTTTCTTCCCGAAGGAAGAATCCTTATACGAAGCCTAAGAGGAGGCTGTGAATACTTCTAAGAAGCCGTAGGGTCCTTGTACAACTCCCAAGAGGAGGCAGGGATGCTTTTAGGAAGCTTGTGGGTCCCCAGACCCCGAGAAGTTCAAGACATGCCATTCACCGATAATGGATCAAGCCAGGAAAGTTCGAGAATTTGGAAGAAACTCAAGAGATGCCATTCACGGAGAAAAGATCATCTCTGGGGAGTAGAGTTTCTTTGACAATTTCTAAGAGTGACAGTCTGAGAAAGGGTTCAAAAAGAATCTTCCTTTCACATCTCCATATTATTTAACCCCAAGAGGAGGAAAGACTGTGTCTGGTAATCCTATGGGGGATCTAGTTTTGACTATTTAAGAGTGATCAACAGGGCTTAGTGCTAGACGTAGTTGCCAAGGAAACTCTAAATATCTATACTAGTACTACATAGTTGATATGAGTTTATGAAAGAAGACTTACAATGAAACAGCCCCACAATACAGTTATATGTATATGAAAGCGGGTAAAGAAAGCATATAAACACTTACTCGGTTGTAGAGCTTCCATGCTCTTTGGTTAGTTGTTCAACAAAGAAAGATTTAAAACAACTGTATATTCAAAATTAAAAGGAGAAAGTATTTTGAAAAGATGTTGGGGCTTACAGCTCAAGGAGAGGCCCAAGGTTTATCAGTGATCGCACTGTCGTTTTGTACAGAGGAACTTATACAAGTGACTGAGGCCCGAGAAAGGTTTTCTGTACAAGGGGATGGGTCTTACACTCTCTCAAGAGGCCCAAGTGTTTAAAGAAAAAGAATGGGGCTTACAACAATAGGGTAGGCCCAGATGATTTTTTTTATTGGCGATCGCGCCGAGGTTTTCTTTTAATGCAGGGGGACTTATACAATGTCTGAGGCCCAAAAAGTTTTGGTTAAAAGGGGATTGGGTCTTACACTCTAATAGAGGCCTAAAAGATTTATTTTTGTACAAGTGGTGGGGCTTACAGCTCAAGGAGAGGCCCAAGGTTATTTGTTTGAAAATGGCGATCGCGCCGAGATTTTTGAAAACGCGGTGGGTCTTATACAATAAATTGAGGCCCAAAATGGTTTGGTTTTCAAAGGGGGTTGGGTCTTACACTCTAATAGAGGCCCAAAAGATTTTGAATGGGTCTTATAGCTCGAGGAGAGGCCCAGGGTTTGTTTTTCAACGGACGATGATCGCGTCGAACTTTTTGAAATACAACGGGACTTATACAATAAGTGAGGCCCAAAAATAGGGCTGTATTTACAAAGGATTGAGTCTTACACTCTATTAGAGGCCCAAAAGTGTTTAAAATTGTTTGATGAGGGTGAAAATCAAAGAAACCCTAATTTGTTATTCTTTAAAAGTAAATATTTAAAGAAAATCAAATAAAATACCAAATAAGTTTGAATAAACCATTTGTGATGTTTTTTTAAGGTTTGAGAAATGAGGAATTAATCACAAGATGAATTAAAACCCACTTGGTTTTGATTTTTCAAAGTGAATATTCACTTTTAAAATGTTTAAGAACATTAAAAAGGAATTTATTCAAAAAAATACTAATTATATTAAATAAATAATATAAACTAATTTTTTTTTGCGGAATAACATATTTCAACATATTTGTGATTTTTTGCAAAAAGAACCAATAAAAAATAATTAAAATTGAAAGAGTTATTAATTTCCCAATTAATTAACAAAACATGAAAATATTGGAAAAATAGCAAAAATGTGAAAAAACACAAAATGGCATGGGTGGGGTTTGAACCCACGACCTCAAGGTTATAGGGCGTGCGCCTTACCACTGGGGTGGTGATACATTCATTACTTGAAGTGAAACCACAAATATACAAGGCATGCCTTGTTTTCTAGGCCTGGTCAAGGCAAGTTTTACCAAGAAACGGGAAGGTCCATAACTTTCTCATTTCTCAATGGTTGGGGACAAAATTTATATGCATCTAGCCTAGAATTTCACAAGGAATCCAATGGCGGTGGTATTTTTTTAGATCATACTCCATCCTCAAAACCCGATAGTAGTTTTGAAAAAGGCCTATAATTGCATTTTCTATGCTACACTTTGATACATGCATGAATTACATGATGAATTGGTTCAAACACAACATATATAACATGTATAAGGTGTGTATGATTAGTGGACTTCAAAGCAATGCATATTTTGGAAAGTTCAAGTCATGATGCTTACCTCTTTTTGAGCTTTTGGAGTTTTCTGTGCAATCTGCCAAACTTCTTGTTCCAAAAATGGTTTGATGCTTTGGACACTCCCAAATGATCCCATAGAAGCTTTTAGGATGGTTGGAATCAGCTGGAACCTGCAAAAACACAAACTGGCCCTTTCTTGCAAAAGGGGTTAAAATGACCAAAATAACAACTCTCTCAAATGGTGTTCCAGATGGGGGGAACCATTTGGGACAGTTCAAAGATATTATTTTTAGTGTGTTTGAGGTTTTATCTAGTTTGGAAAGTGGCTGAATCAAGACATGACTTGAAAAATGCACAAAAGGCATATTTTGAGGTTTTGAGAGGTGACTTTGTGATTTTGGTGTTACATGTCACTTTTGTGAGTTTGGATCACCTACATATGATGTTTATGAGGTGTTAGGATCATGAGTTGTGATGGAAATGCTCCCTAACTCAAAAACTCAGAGTTACCTTGCTAAAGAAGGCATTTTTGCCTAAAGAGAGGGATTTTGAGGAAAGCATCTGTTTGATGGCTTTGGTGTACTCAAACTGAGCACAAATGAGCTCTATTTAAAGTAGAGCAAGTTTTTTTTGGGATCAATAGTGAATGGCAATTTCAGCAGATGCTTGGCCAATGGTCGCACTTTGGAATCCAAGTCTCCTCTAGTCATTGGCTCAGTGTTTGTCCCCTTTAGATTTGATCCTCAGATGTGTCCAAAGTGATGACAAGGCTTGGAATTATCTGATTTTGCCAAATCGAGCAAAAATGCAAAATCCTGCCTAGCCTTGGCAGTTTTCAGCAAGGCATATTGCCATTATCATATCTCTTGGCCCAAGTGGAATTTGGTGATGTTCTTGGCCATTTTGGAAAGCCCTCATATGATACAACAACTGTTTGATCATATTTGGTTTTGATACCTTTTGGATCCAAGTGAAAAATCCCCCTACATTTGGAAAAAAGTGAAGGCAGATTCTGACTTATTGAAAATTTCACTAAGTGTTGGAAAAAAGTGACATTTTCACTTTTTGTGATTTTGATCATTCCATAACTCAAAATCCATGATGAATTTGGAAGGAGGTCAGTTCTAAGCTTTTGTAGAGGGTAATGAGAGCTACAAATCTAGCTTTGGATGGGAAAAAATGACCTTGTGGTTTAGGAGTTATGATCCTCCAAAGTTGGAACCCTTGCCACTTTGTTCATAACTTAGAAATTTTTCTAAGTTTTTAGGGTTACCCCTTTTACAAGTTATCTCACTCTTCTTGATTTTTCTTGATGAATGATGATTCAAATCATACATTAACATCATTTTAGGGTTAAAAAACCATTTTTGTGAAAAATCTCAAAAAGTCAAAGTTGACTTTTGTGCATAGTTGACTTTTTGTCAGATGAATTCCAAACTGTGCGATCCTCTATGAAATCAAGTCCTTGACCTAAATCAAACTTGATGGATTGATTTCATAGGTGTTATAGGGTGTATTGAATCATGTCCTAGGGTTTGGGAGCATGTCCTGGTCAAAAGTCAAAGCTACAGTTAACTTTTCTCGCGAAACCCTAACTGTGGTATTGATGAAATTGAGACTTGTTGCTCAAGCTTCCTGGATCAATCCATTGTTACAAATGGATCAATGTGGTATTTTGGAGACCCTCAAATCATGTCTTGAGGTCTTGGCCCATAATTTCTCCTAAAAGTCAACTTAGGGGTGAATTAGGTCAAGAAACCCTAATTCCTGATTTTTGATGTATGCATCCCCTGGGGTCAAATTGACTTGATGCTTGGGCCCATGAGGTTCCATGGAGTATTTTAGGATATGCTTTGAAGCATTGGATCATGCCCAGAGGAAAATTTCCATCTGGAGGCCCTGGTCGACCAAATCCTAATTTGGTGACACTAGCGATCTTGAGGCTTGATCCACCAGGAAGGGAGCAGCCTTGTGCTTAATCCTTAAAGTGGGAGCCCTCTTGATCCATTGTAGATGCTTGGGAGGTTAGAAAATTTGAAGATCATGTCATTTCTTGATTGATCATTTGTCTAAGAACTCTGAGAGGGCTTGAAACCCTAATTTTGATTGTAGTAAGTGTTCACCCATCTTTGGGGAGACTGATGGTTCATCCATATTGTGATGATGATTTGCACAATGATGGGAAATCTTAGTGGTCAAAATTTGGGGTATGACAGATGCCCCTATTTAATCTTCTTGGACCCGAAGGTGTGAATGGCGAAGGTATTCGGGCATTCAGGGTGCAAGAGGATTAAATATCATAATACCCGAAATTTTTATGGTGATTATGAATGGTAGCTTACACATTCATCCTCTTTTGTTAACCAATGATGCTTAGAAAAGGTAAAAACTTCCCCTCGATCCTGGTTTCCTACCAAGGAACTGGTCTTAGTTTCTAATGTAAACTTCCCCTCGATCCTAGTTTCCTACCAAGGAACTGGTCTAAGTTTCTGAAGTAAACTTCCCCTCGATCCTGGTTTCTTACCAAGGAACTGGTCTCAGTTTCTGAAATAAACTTCCCCTCGATCCTGGTTTCCTACCAAGGAACTGGTCTCAGTTTCTGAAATAAACTTCCCCTCTATCATGGTTTCCTACCAAGGAACTGGTCTCAGTTTCTGATATAAACTTCCCCTCGATCCTAGTTTCCTACCAAGGAATTGGTCTCAATTTTTGATATAAACTTCCCCTCGATCCTGGTTTCTTACCAAGGAACTGGTCTTAGTTTCTTTTGTCAATAAACTTTCTTGACAAGGGACGCTATTCGTAGTGGTTTTCCTCAAACTTCTCGCCAAATTTTCCTTGGGAGATGCCATTTGATAGAAAAAATTTGATGTCAGACTCGCTGGGGAACCCAGTCGTCTGAGTTGTAGAGGTGAACAAACTTCTCTGTTGGAGATGCCATTTGTTGATTCTACTAGGGAAAACGAGTCTCTTGAGAGACTGCTATCTGTTCGGGGATGTTACATCATACTTTTCTCGGGATCTTCCCAGAGAAACACCATATGATTTGATCCAATTTTGAGGTGCTGATGACCTTTTCATCAACGGGTTTTTTTTTCCTGGAGAAAAACTGTTGTATTGCCGAATCTCTACTTAAAAGGCTTCCTCTAGGGATTTTACTTAATCCAGGAAAGTGAAAATATCATCTTCAATGGCGAAGAGTGACATCGGTCGAAGGTTCTCTGGTCTTTTAGAGGTTCAAGTTATCAAAGTGGTCAAGGGCCAATTCTGATCCAGAAATAAACTGGAGGAGAGAGATTGTTCAGACACAACACTTCCTGACGAGGAAAAGGCTGACAACTCGATTGAGAGGACTTTTATCACTAGGGGATAAGACCAACTAGAGTGATAGTGATGCAATATGAATGTGAATGTAAATCAATAATGCATGATGTATGTATGTATATGCTGACAAAACTGACGCGACATACAAACTAATAGATGAACATGACTGGATACTCGGCCATCGCGGGGCGAAGAAGTACCGCTGGTTCAAGATAGTAATTCTGCCTTGCTTAGGGGAAACGGTCCCTGTTGGGAGCGACGCTGGTCGGGCTTAGGAGATGAGAACTCCTTTATTCAGGCATACTGGTTTAGAAGGAGTACTTTGATTATGGACTTTGAGACTCGAACACCTTTGGAGAAGCGATCGATGTTCTTTCGATGTTCAACCGTCAAAAGAAATTGCCATCTTTATTTTAAAAGCAGAAAAATTTTACAAGTAAATTCATTTTCTTGCTTTATTTCAAGAATCGCTGATCATGTTAAAATGTCGTCATTCTGTAAAGCTAAAACAAATAAGAATCGCAAACAAAAGCACAAGGGCTCAAATTTTATTGATTGGATGGAAATAAACCAAACGCGTGATTCCATAGAGCATTTACAAAGTTTAGACAAATGGTAATTTACAGGGAAAAGGGCTACGTTGAAACATAATGACCACTATCCTTCTACCACTTTTGAATTCGGGGCATCCTGAGCTTCTGTTGAAGATGACCTTGATTGGAGTTTCCGATGGATGGCATAACTGCTGAGGAGTTGAACTGATCAGACGTAGTTACTTGCGATTATCCCTAACTTTTGCCTGGATTGGACTTTGAGATTTCCAATCCACCGGGATGATTTTTTGACTTTGTCTCTAATTTTTGCCTGGACCGCCCTTTCGGGTTTTCAATCCACCGAGATGTTTTTTTTTTAGTTTAGGCGAAGTATTTCTTGACTACATCAACATTTGTGGGGTAGGCAAATTCCTCTCCGTCCATGGTTGCAAGTCTCAAGGCGCCGCCCAAGAAAGCTTTCTTGACCACATAGGGGCCGTCATAATTCGGAGTCCACTTGCCCTGAGAGTCAGTGAGAAATGATTGTATCTTTTTGAGCATAAGGTCTCCTTTCCTAAAGATGCGAGGTCAGACCTTTTTGTCAAACATCTTCTTCATTATTTGCTGATACAACTGACCATGGCATAGTGTCGTTATTCATTTTTCTTCGATCAAATTCAGTTCGTCGTGTCGGCTTTGACACCATTCAGCTTCTGTAAGCTTAGCTTCCATCAATACCTGGATTGATGGGATCTCTACTTCGATGGGGAGCACTGCCTCCATGCCACATACTAGAGAGAAAGGGGTTGTCCCTGTTGAAGTGCAGACAGATGTAAGATAACCGTGATGAGCAAAGGGCAGCATCTCGTGCCAATCTTTGTAGGTTACAACCATCTTTTGAACGATCTTCTTGATATTCTTGTTAGTCGCTTCTACCGCTCCATTCATCTTTGGTCGGTAGGGAGATGATTTATGGCCTTCCTTCCACTGGAGGTGATAAAATCGGAGGGTTCAACAGGTATTCCTTAATACTGTCGAAGGCGGTTTGGCAGTCTTCTGTCCAAACGCAGTCCTGGTTCTTTTTGAGTAAATTGAAAATCGGCGCACAGGTCGCGGTCATGAGGAATTTAAATCTGGAGATGTAGTTCAAACGTCCCAGGAATCCTCTGACTTGTTTTTCAGTTTTCGGAGAAGGCATTTCTCGAATGGCCTTGACCTTGTCAGGATCAACCTCAATTCCTTTCTGGCTGACGATGAACCCTAAGAGTTTTCTCAAACGGACACCGAAGGTGCACTTGTTGGGATTCAAGCGGATTTTGTACTTTCTCAAACGCTCGAATAACTTTGACATATGGGTCACATGCTCCTCTTCTATCTTAGATTTTGCAATCATATCATCGACATATACCTCGATTTCCTTGTGTATCATGTCATGAAACAGAGTAGTCATGGCCCTTTGATAGGTTGCCCCGGCGTTCCTTAAACTGAACGACATTACCTTGTAACAAAAGGTACCCCATGGGGTAATGAACGAAGTTTTCTCCATGTCCTTCGGCGCCATTTTAATTTGATTATAGACCGAGAATCCATCCATGAAGGAGAAAATTTTGAACTTTGCTATACCGTCAACCAGCATGTCGATGTGTGGTGAAGGAAAGTCGTCCTTTGGACTTGATTTGTTTAGATCTCTGTAGTCGACACACATTCTGACCTTTCCGTCCTTTTTTGGAACGGGTACGATGTTGGCTAACCATTGAGGATATTCTGATGTGGCGAGGAAACTCGCGTCAGTCTGTTTCTGTACCTCCTCTTTGATTTTGATGGCCATGTCCGGGTGAGTCCGTCTCAACCTCTGTTTTACTTGTGGACATTCCAATCTCAACGGTAAATGATGTTCCACGATGCTGGTATCCAACCCTGGCATATCCTGATAGGACCAAGCGAATACATCGGGGAATTCTTTGAGAAGTTTTACCAAACCCTCTCTGGCAATTGGACTGAGCAGTGCCTCAATCCTGATTTCTTTTCTCTCTTTTTCCGAACCTAAGTTTACCGTTTCCAACGGCTCTTTATGAGGTTCAATGGACCTTTCCTCCTGTCTGAGTAATCGGAAGATCTCTTCTGGAATTGCGTCGTCATTTTCTTCTTCAGCCCCAAATACCGGGAACTCAAAGTTGGGAGAAGGCATCAGATCGTATGTTTCAACGGAGTTTAAAATAAGCAATCTGCATGACGGTATGATTTGTGTTTAGAAGAGATAGAGGACATGCAAGAGTGTGTGTAGTGTATTTCTTTTACTGCTTGTTTTTATTATTGAGTTATTTTTTAGGATTACCATTTTCTGAGAAAAGCAAAAAGAGAAAACAACAATTAATGCAGAAATTACAGAACAACGTTATTTTATTAATGAACAATTCGATTCTTGAAATACAGCCCTATAAAACAAAACTCGGTCGCTTTGGGCGAAGCGAAGAGGGAAATTCACAGAAAGTGAGCCCTATCAAAACATCCGTTTCACCTGGGCAGGGTGAAAGGTTAAAGACGACAATTACTTTGACTTATGAACAATCTTCGAAACATCGACAGCAACCCATTGGCGGCAAACTCCTCGGTGAATCACAAAGTCTGGTACATTCCTTGATTTGTCTTCAGAAATAACACTGATTTTTGGTGGAGCAGGATCATTGCAATCTGTCTCCCAGGCAGAGTTGTCGTAGAAGGATTCCTCTGTTGCATTTTACATAGAATTTGTGCTCTCAGGTAGATCTTCCCATCCAGTTGGCTGGATGTCTTTGAGCCTGATACGAGAGCTTTCGGGAGCAGTGTACTTGACCATATAGTCATATTTTCCACTCGGTTGTCCCAGGGTGTCCCACACTTCTTTGGAACTGGATGAGCCATCCTTCTCGATGGCGTTGACCTCTGGAAAAACATAGTTTATGAATTCAAGTCCTGCAAACATTGCAAATTCATCGTCGTACTGGACGTTTTCTGAATGACCTGATTGTTGATCCCATGACATGGTGGGGACACAGGTATTCTTTTCAATGATGCTCAGCTGATTTTCATTGTTCGGATGATTTTCTTGCCCCAAGTCTCCTGGGTAAGGCTGCCACATTGGCAAGCCATCCATCGGGCCATAGTTGTGGTCAAAGTTGTCCTTCATCAGAGTGTCCTCCTCTAATGAGTTTGGTGGAGCACGAGATCCATCCGGATCACAATCTCCGTATATCATTTCGACGTCTGACCTGGGTATAAATCTCGGACTCTGTGCGGGATAGCAAAAGGGCGTAGGCACCTCTTTCTGAGACGTATAACCGTCCTTGTTAAGATAGGACTCCCATTCTTCCTCCATATCAGAGGAATCATCTTTATTGATGGTATGCACTTCTTGAGGCACTGGGTGAAGGAAACCTCCACTGTGGAAGAAGTCTTGAAGGGGATGAAGACTTTCATTGCTGGTAGTAGCTGTCTGGGTACAGGTTGCAGAAAAACCAAGACCCTTCTTTGTTTTATTGTCAGTAGGAATGACTAGCTGTCCCTATCCTGTTGTATTGTTAGTTTTGATCACTTAAAGAGCATCTCTACAATGCATCTTGACAAAGTTGGTCCTTAACAAGAGTACATCATGAATTTGATAGACGTTGTTAGTCTCTCCCTCTATCAAATTGACCGTAGCTTTCTCGTGTTGAGGCAGCGGGTTTGTGAGAACATTAGGATTTGTATCCTTGAAAGATAAGACCCCGCTCCTAACAAGCTTTTGCACGTCGGATTTGAAATTGAGACAGTTCTCTATGTTATGCCCTGGTCCTCCTTGATGGTAAGGGCAAGTCTGATCCACCTTAAACCAAAAAGGCGGATTTTCCGGTACTGTAAGAGGGGACTTAGTCTGGACATGCCCCTTAGCCAGTAGTAACGAAAATAGTTCTGCGTACAATACGGGTATAGGATCAAATCCTGGTGGCCGTGTTGTACGGTTGTTATTGTATGGAGGACGAGCCTGCTGAAGAGGCTGTTGAGTCCTTTGCTGATTAGGTTGGCTTTGTGAAACCTGAGGTTGATACGTAGAAATAGGCGCGGGATTGATAGCAGGAATCACAGCACTACCGTATCGCTTTGTACTATTCGATGATCCAGTGTCTTTGACTAGGCGTCCCTCTCGGACAGCTTCCTCAAGACGAACTCCCATACCGACCATCTCGGTGAAGTCACTGGGCGCACTGGCAACCATTCTGTCGTAATAAAACGACCTTAAGGTCTTTAAGATGATCTTTGTCATCTCTTTTTCCTCAAGAGGTGGACAAATTTGAGCGGCAATTTCACACCATCTCTGAGCGTATTCCTTAAAGGTTTCCTTCTCCTTTTGTGACATTGAACTGAGTTGATCTCTGTTGGGTGCCACGTCCAGATTGTATTTATATTGTTGGAAAAATGCAGTGCCAAGATCTCTGAAAGTGCTAATCGTAGCACAGTTTAAACCCATGTACCATTTTAGTGCGGCACCGGTTAAACTATCCTAAAAGTAGTGAATCAGTAAATCCAGATTCTCTGTCTGAGCTGACATTCGCCGAGCGTACATCACCAAGTGACTCTGAGGGCAAGAGTTACCCTTTGATGCGTTGTATTCGCAAGTGTACGAATCGCGTCAGAGTAATATAAAAAGTTATCGTATCCACAGAGACCAAATGTCGATCTAATGATTTCTGTTTGTTACAGTGCTTATCTAAGGCAGTTCAATTCAGGGTTTACTAATGCAGAGGAAAATAAATAAAAGTAAATGACGAGGTAATAAAATTCAGACAAAACAATAGGCTTGAATGTAATTCTCATAACCGATAATATTTCTATATTCATCAACAGGACTACTTACGGGCAATATCTTCTATTTTAAGAAAAGAATTCAATTTAACAGGAACTGTCGCTTTCGCGTAGTCAGAACCAAGTTTACCCTCTAAACTAACCCCTTTATTGTCACTTATAAAAAGGCGCGCATTGCGTTAGAGTCATGGAAAACTTACTTTTAAGAAATGTAAATTCTAAACTAAACAGAAAAGTATTTTGACCTGAAATCTCTAAACTAAAGAGGTTCAAAATGAACCAGATTCTAATCCCACTAACGCGTCCGAAAATAATTTTAAAATCTCTTTTCTAAAGTGTTAAAAATCCCTACTCAACTGAGCAAAGCGCTTTCGCTGTATTTGATCAGTTGAGAACTAAACAAGTTCACAAATGGTTGGATGGCTTTCGATCTTACCCAACATTGCTTTTAAGTACATAAAACTTGTGTTAAAGATTAAAACAGCCCTTAAGTATTTCTATTAACATATAGACGTATTACGGTGATTATGGTCTTTACATTCTTACATATCTAAAACTTAACCAGCCATGGTAGTTATAACAGTCATATTAATTCTTATCATGTATAGAATTAAGTCTTTTGAAAAGTAAAGTTTTGAAAAGTAAGGCAAGACAATAAATAAACAAAATAAAGCAAGTGCAAGAGATAAATGAAAGTAAATGCGATTAAAATAAAACCTGCTCCAAAGCGGAGTCTTTAAATCTGGTACAATGTACGGAAAAGAAAATGCTGGCAGGATTACTTCTACCAAAGTGCTCCAACTTGATTACAGACACTCCAAGACTTGATTACAAACTCGATCACACACAGTGCAATAACTCCTCGATGTGAGAAGATTACCGCTTTATAAGAGTGAAATTTATTCCTAGGATGAAGTAAACTAAGATTGGATAAACCTAAAATTTGAGTTCTGAGAGTATTTATAGGCAAAGTTGACATGGTGCAAAGACAAAAGTGACCTTGGCTTGAAAAAATAGGCGGGAACAAATTTTGCCTTGTCGCGCCCGCGACAAGAGGAAAACGGCAAAGGTGAGTGCTGATCGTGAGAACGTGGCAGTTGAGTTGTGGAGATCATGGGACACGTCGTCGCCTACCCTGGGGCGCCCGCGACAAGAGAAGCGACAAGAGTAAATTGCTGCCAAACTTGAATTCTTGCTCCTTTTGCATCCTTTTTCGTCTGGGACTTCGATTTTATTGAAAACCTGAAAACAAAGGAAAACATAACAATAACAAAGCATAAAAAATAAAAAAAAACTAATATGCATGTGAAATCAGAGTCGAAAATACAGTATAATTTAGTGTCATCAAATTCTCTCACACTTAGACCTTTGCTTGTCCTCAAGCAAAACATTTAAAGCTCATAGAAGAAAAATCAGTGTCGATCGATGATTTTTGGGCGAAAAGGGCTTCAAAGTCCGAGTCTGGATGCAGTGGTCGGTACTAACTGAGTGAACCAAGGGCATCGTGATGACACTAATCCGCAAATACGGACATAAACTTCGCTCCTATACTAATCAACCCATTATATCCCACAATACTTAGGCCTTCCTCTTCCATCTCTTTTGAGTCCTTTTCTTTCAAGTACAATCACATTAAGCCCGTTTTCCGCACATGCTTCATGGTAGAGTGACCTGTTAGTGATTCTGATCTTTTCATACTGGATTTCTGGCACAAGGAACTGTGTAAAATCCTTTTATTCCTCTCAAGTGCAGTTGTGGGGGATCGGATCGTAATCCGCCCTACCGAGTTCAGCGCCAGATACCTCTAAACCAACTGAAATGAGCAAGCTAAACATCTTATTACCTTTTTTTTTTCTATCTTTCTTTTGTAGCAACGGTGCAGATAAAAAAAATTTTCTTTTTTCTTTTTCTTGCACTCAGATCAGTCACTTATATTCGTCGGTCTCCTACTTAGAACATGTTTAGGCCGGAGCTGATTGCTGAAATAAACTACTAAGGATGATTTTGAAATAAAATTAGGGCCATGGTACATGGGGTTTCAGGTGTGATTCTTATATTTACGAAGTTCATGGTGTAAGGACGATACTGATGTTTCGAAGGTTCTCCCAAGTCACCGCATCCTAACCCGAACCTGTCTTAAAGTCCATAAATTTTTCAGAACAACACCTTTTTTTTTTTTTTTTTAATTATTTTTTTTTTGGGGAAAAATGAAGGGAAATAAAATTAAACTACTAAAACGACGGAAATAAAAACGATAAAATCTCCTCCCACACTTAAATCAAACATTGTCCCCAATGTTTCGAAGTAAGCTGAGGAGAAAGGAACCTGGAAAAACTAGTGAGGACCGCTGGTGCCCTCGCCGCCTTGTGCTGGATGCTCGGAACGACGGGATCTGCTACGGTGATGGTCTCGCTGGTCCATCCTAGCCTACAATTCTGTCTGAGCAGCTTTCACCTCACGAAGGCTACCTAAGATGGAACCCTGAGTGGCCTCCATAAGCTGAAAGTGATGATGGTTATATTGCTGTTGACGGGACTCCTCACTGGCGATCGCAAGCAGAGTACGGGAGATGGTCTCGTAAGATTGGTCCGCTCTCCGCTGCGACTCTTGCATAAAGCTCATCTGGTCCGCCATCTGTTGCTGAATGGAAGAGAGCAGGTCTTCATGCCGTGCTTCTCTAGCCATATGGTCTCGCCACATCTCCTCCGTAATATAAAATCCGGGAGCAGCTCCTGCAAAAGTGTTAGAAGAAGATGGTGCGGTGTGTGATTGTGTAGGACGAGGGGGGGGGGGGCACACGCTCTCTATGGTCATACTCATCATCTGTGTCGGGCCCCTCATTGTCATGGACATTAGGAGGAATTGGACCTAGAAAAGGTGGGGCAGTAAGGTCATAGATCCAGTTCCTCTCGAATCGTACATCTGTACGTCTACTGCACGGTATAATAATTGATTCGACGGCTGCCCCGTGAATCATCAACTCATAACCACCAGCCCTCCTCGATCGGCACAATTTCATGTCTTTCAGAAATTTTAAATTAATTGTGCGAGGGGGCTGTGGTTCTAAAGTAGCTATCTCATTATTCAAATTTAGTGCCCGAGCAATAGACGTAATCAATCCGCCAAAAACTATCGGTCCACCCTTATTTACCGTTAAGCACATGTGGGCGATCATAAATGGAACCGAATTGATTCTTAAATTTGTGAGGCATCCTTGCAAGAACAAAAGTTCTTTGCTATTAACTTTGTTTTGATTATCTCGGCAAAAAATAGAGCATACCAAAAGATATCTGAAAATTCTTATGGCCGGGTTATGAATGGTCGAGGCGAGTATTCCCTTAAAGGAATCAATAATAGTATCTGACAACCTGTGCCAGAAGGCGAATAACTCGACTGACCATTCAGCATCTGAAGGAGCCTCACAAACAGCACCCTCCCCATGAGGGAATCCCAATAGACCTGCTAGTTCATCGGTACTGAACTGATAATCAACAACAAACAGTCTAAAATGCACGGTACCGACTGTGCTAGCAGTGTCGGGACGAACGGTATAAACCAATGAACTCAAAAACTCAACCGTTATCCTCTCATAGGTGGGTTCTTTTGTGGTGAAAACAGTGCCTAAACCTACAAAGGCTAACATATGGAAAACGCTATGATGAACCCCTAAAGCATGCAAGCAAGTATCGTCGACATACCTCGTCGAGAGAATTTCTCGACCCTGAAGCTTTTGAAGTTGCCGCCTCTGCCTATTCCCAGATTGTCCTTCCCGAAGAATGACTCCATTAAACTCCATTGATGAAGATGGTGAAGAGGGTGGAAGAAAAGTGGTATGATAAAGGTTGGATTTTTTTGGGTTTTTGTTGATGGAAATTGAAATGGAAAGTTAAGAAATGATTAGTGAATGCTAGAGATATGAATTTCAATGGGGTTTTATAGGGATTTTTCGGAGGGAAAAATGGGTTTGAAAAGGTTGGAGCTTCAAAAATGGTGGGAATGGAGGTTCTGTCCCGATTTTACAAGGACGCTGCTGCGGGCGCGACAGATGTGCGACGAGAGCAAATCCGCTGATGGGCCTCAATTTTTCTTTTTGAATGGGCTTTTTGTCCTTCATTTGGCCTTGGGGGGTCTTTTTAGCATTCCATTTGTCCTAAAAATGTAGTTTTGCACAAAATTTTCACAAGCATATATATATTTATATATATATATATATATATATATATATATATATATATATATATATATTTTATATATTTTGTCAAAGAAAAATAAAATAAAAGAAAATATTAGCATATAAACATAAAAAACTCAAACCTTAATATAAATCGGAAATATCAAATGCAAATAGTAGGAAATATGTCTGGGTGAATACTGGAAGTAAATTAATGCATAAGAAATATAGTAAATAATACGAAAATGGAAATCAAGATGTCTGGTCATCAGTCTGGTCATCTCCACGGAGTCTCGCTATCTCACGACGGAGCTCCGCCATGTCTTCATACAGCACATCGGACTCAGTAGCATGGGTCAGCTCTGACACTTCCATCCCCAGGAATAGGTCAGCAAGAGTATGTCGGAGATCTGCTATCTCTTGGCGCATCATCGCCATCTGGGTCTGCATATCTGGAGTACCTAATGAATGATTATTTGACCATACCGTGGTCCTAGCAGGTGGTGGAGCTGGAACGTACTCTGGCTCTGGGCAGGGTCGTGGTGCGTCCACCGTCTCACCGTGTCCTTCTAAGGCATATGTCCAGTTTGCTGGGTCATGGACACTGGTCATAACAGGATCTGGCAAAGTGAAATGATGTATGGTCTCATCATCGATCAGGAGTCTGAACTGAGAGGGATTAAAGGAGTTCCTTCTCATCAGCCTCCGATCTAAACAAAAATCAATATCCATGGTGGTATGGCTGCAGTAGGGAGTCAAATGAAATAGCTTTCGGCCAAGGCCTAGAGCAGCTGCAATCTCAATCACATTACCTCCTACATGTATAGGTCCTTCTGCCCAGGTGGCAACACCATTAAAAGAATACAGCATAAAGTTACCACAAGCTAAACGACGTGACTGATTCGCACAAAACATGAAAAATATGTCCTCCTCAGTAACGTGATCATCAGCATCTGCTCTCCCAAAGAATGTATGGGCAATGATCATCTAAAAGTATCGGAGAGCTGGGTTATGGATAACCTGCGAAATATGAGTATCAGGGTCAGGGCCTCCACCTCCAGAGATGTCACTCCAAAATTTCTCCACGTCTCTACTCATGAAGTAATCCATGGGCAGCTCAGGGATAGCGCCAACTCCAGTCTCAAATCCAAGAAGATCACCGAACTCAGTATGGGAGAACGAATACTCTGTGCCAAATAACCTGAAGCTGGTGTGGCCATCTCGTCCCAAGTACGGATCATAGGAGAAAGAGCTGAGGAACTCCAGAGTGAGGTTCCTATAGGTGGGATGCAAATCATCAGCGTACTGGTCCCATTTGAGCTGGTGGGTCAAGTATCGGACACTGGGCTCTATACCCAAAGCTTCCATGCAATCACTGTTTGGGTAGCGAGTGGGTGTCATAGGTCTGAGTGAAAGCATCGCATAACGCTCTCTCTGGGCGTCGTCTCTAAAGGTCACGTGCATGTCATCGACTGGTGGCATCCTGAAAGAAAAGGTTAGGAAAAACGGGTCCTGAAATCAAACACACCAAACAAGTTAGACATATATGTACAAACAAGCGAACAAACGTAAATCAAAATAAACGGAAAGAAAATAAATACGAGAAAAAAAACCATGGGTTGCCTCCCATGCAGGGCTTGCTTAACGTCGTTAGCTCGACGAGTTCAAATCATGTATTTGGTACGAGGATAGGTGGGTCTGTTAACGTGAACCTGGAGTAGTATGCTGGAATGTCACCTCCTTCATAATGCTTAACCCTTTGTCCATTTACAACGAATGGACTGCAAGATTTGTTCTTAATTTCCACTGCCCCAGATTTTAGGACTTTGGAAACTTCGAACGGGCCCGTCCATCTAGATCGAAGCTTACCTGGAAAAAGTCGCAGTCTTGAATTGTATAGAAGAACAGGGTCACCTATGTTGAAGTCTTTCTTGACGATCTTCTTGTCATACCATGCTTTGGTTCTCTCTTTATATATGATGGCATTTTCATAGGTTGATTGTCGGAGCTCTTCTAACTTATGTATGTCTAAGATGCGTTTCTCACCAGCTGCTAAGTAATCGAAATTTAAGGTTCTGATGGCCCAATATGCTTTGTGTTCCAATTCAAAGGGTAAGTGACATGATTTTCTGTAAACTAGTTGGTAAGGGGTTGTTCCAATGGGAGTCTTGTAGGCTGTCCTGTAGGCCCACAGTGCTTCTGAAAGCTTCAGTGACCAATCCTTTCTAGATATCGAGACAGTTTTTTCTAAGATATGCTTGATCTCTCTATTGGATACTTCTACTTGCCCACTGGTTTGCGGGTGGTAAGGTGTGGCTACTCTATGTTTAACTCCATACTTCCTCAACAGTTTGTCAAAAATCCTAGATATAAAATGTGATCCTCCATCACTTATGACTAGTCTGGGAACTCCGAATCTAGGGAATATATTCTGCTTGAACATCTTAATCACCACTCGGGTGTCGTTTATGGGTGCAGCTATAGCTTCAATCCATTTGGACACGTAATCGACAGCGACTAAAATATATTTGTTTCCTAAGGATGATGGAAAAGGTCCCATAAAGTCGATTCCCCAAACATTAAAAAGTTCTACTTCTTGAATGTTTCTTAATGGCATTTCACTTCTCCTCGAGATGTTTCTGGAGCGTTGACACGGGTCACACTTGGTTATATATGTATGAACATCACGCCATATAGTTGGCCAATAAAGACCAGCTTGTAAGATCTTAGCGTGAGTCTTAGATGTGCTTGCGTGTCCTCCGTAGGGTGCTGAGTGACAATGTTCTATGATATGGTGCACTTCTTCCTCTGGAACACACCGGCGAAAGATTCCGTCAGTGCCTCTCTTAAAAAGGAGTGGTTCATCCCAATAGAAATGTTTAACGTCATTGAAGAACTTCTTTTTTTGCTGATAGCTGAGGTCAGGAGGTATTATATATGCAGCAAGATAGTTAACAAAATCTGCACACCAAGGTACATTATTTACCACTAAGGATTTTTCAGAATCTTCTAGGGTTTCTAAACTTACATCTCGAATGGCATCTAGCTTAGCGGTTAACCTGTCATAAGCAAAGCCATCATTTATGGGTACTGCATTAGGTTTCAAGAACTCAAGCCTGTAAAGGTGATCGGCAACTAAATTCTCGGTGCCTTTCTTATCTCTGATATCAAGGTCAAATTCTTGCAATAAAAGTATCCACCAGAGTAACCTAGGTTTAGCATCCTTTTTATTCAAAAGGTATCGGATGGCGGCATGATCAGTGTAAACAATTATTTTGGCTCCCACCAAATAGGATCTAAATTTGTCTATGGCGAAAACTACGGCTAGGAGTTCTTTTTCTGTGGTTGCATAGTTTAGCTGAGCGGCATCTAGAGTTCTACTGGCATAGTAAATCACATGTAACTTCTTATCAGATCTTTGCCCTAGCACTGCTCCTACAGCGTAATCACTAGCATCACACATGATTTCAAAAGGTTTTGTCCAATCTGGTGGTTGCATAATGGGTGCTGAGATTAAAGCTTGTATTAAAAGGTTGAATGCTTCGTTGCATTTTTCATCAAAAATGAACTCGGCATCTTTCATCAGAAGACCTGTCAAAGGTTTAGTGATCTTAGAGAAGTTTTTAATGGAACGCCGGTAAAATCCAGCATGTCCAAGAAAACTTCGAACTTCTCTAATTGTTTTGGGTGGTTTAAGATTCTCTATCACCTCGATCTTAGCTTTATCAACTTCAGTGCCTTTTTCAGAAACGATATGTCCTAGAACTATACCTTCAGTGACCATGAAGAAACATTTCTCCCAATTTAATACCAGGTTTACTTCGACACATCTCTTCAAGATCTTTTCAAGGTTGACTAGACAGTTATTGAAATCAAATCCGCAGACTGAGAAATCGTCCATGAATACTTCCATAATTCCATCAAGATAATCAGCAAAGATTGACATCATGCAACGCTGAAAAGTTGCTGGGGCATTACAGAGTCCGAAAGGCATACGTCTATAGGCAAAAGTTCCATATGGGCATGTGAAGGTTGTTTTCTCTTGGTCATCAGGGTGTATAGGAATTTGGAAAAAACCTGAATATCCGTCGAGGTAACAGAAGTAGGAATGTCTAGCTAGACGTTCCAACATCTGATCTATAAAAGGTAATGGGAAATGGTCTTTCCTAGTGGCTTTGTTTAATTTTCTGTAATCTATGCACATACGCCAACCTCCTTCTATCCGTTTTGCAACGTGCTCACCTCTTTTGTTCTGTACCACGGTGATGCCTCCCTTTTTAGGTACTACATGCACAGGGCTTACCCATTTACTGTCCGAGATCTGATATATTATCCCTGCTTCCAACAACTTAAGAACTTCCTTCTTAACTACCTCACTCATTATAGGGTTAATCCTTCTTTGGTGTTCTCTCAAAGGTTTAGCATCTTCTTCAAGTGAAATCCGGTGCATGCACACGGATGGACTTATTCCTTTAAGATCTGAGATGTTGTACCCTAGTGCTGAGGGATATCTTCGCAAGACATCTAAGAGTTGGTTTGTTTTATTTTGGTTCAGAACGGCATTGACTATAACTGGTCTGTCCATTTCTTTGTCTAAAAACTCATATCTTAGATTCTTAGGTAATTCTTTTAATTCTAAGGTTGGTTTACTGGGGTTTTGTATAGGATCTGGAGTTAAGGATAAACATTAAAAAAGGCTATCATCTATGTAGGGTTCCATACTGTCATCACCTTTCACAATGGGCGTTGAAGGTAGTTTTATTCTTTCTATTGGCTCTTCCTAGTTAAGTTCACGGACACATTCATCAATGACGTCAACTGCATAACATACATCTCCTATTACTGGTGCCGCGAGAAACTTTGCTATGACAAACTCTATTTTTTCGTTACCTACCTCAAAAGTTAATTTTCCTTTCTTGACATCAATTATGGCTCCTGCAGTTGATAGGAAGGGTCTACCTAGGAGGATTGGGATATCTTTATCTTCTTTGATGTCCATTACGACGAAGTCGGTGGGAATGAACAACTTGCCTATTCTAACTGGGATGTCTTCTAATACGCCTATAGGGTATTTTATAGATCTGTCAGCTAATTAGAGAGACATCTTAGTAGGTTGCAAATCTCCTAGTTTCAATCGTTAACAAACTGCAAGGGGCATTAGGCTTACACTGGCTCCTAAGTCCAGAAAGGCTTTATCTATGACATGATTCCCCAAAATACAAGGTATGGAGAAATTCCCCGGATCTTTGTCTTTTTTGGCAAGTTTGTTCTCGGAAATGGAATTACACTCCACTGGTTTTGGATCGTCAAGTCTACGTTTATTGGTGAGGATGTCCTTCAGGAATTTAGTATAAGATGGTATTTGGGTGATGGCTTCCGTAAAAGGAATCTCCACATGGAGTTTTTCTATAACTTTAACAAACTTTTGGAATTGGTCATTGATCTTAGTTTGTTTAAGTCTTTGTAGATAGGGAATTTGTGGTTTGTATGGCTGAGGGGGTGTTGAAGCTTCATCCGTAACTTCTCCTTTATCTTTGCCTTTTAGTTTCTCAATTTCTACGGGTTTCTCACCTTCGGGGGTAGCATCCTTTTTGGAAATTTCGGAGTCACTCAATGTTAGGTTTTTAGGCCCTTCATAAGTGGTTCCACTTCGTAAGGTAACAGCGTTAGCTTGCCCTCGAGGTTTCTGTTGAGGTTGTCCAGGAAATTGTCCTCCAGGAGTAGTTTGGGGTGCTTGCTTTAAGGCTACCTGAGAGATCTGGGTTTCAAGCATCTTGCTGTGGGTGGCCATTTGGTCCATTTTAGTTCCTAGTTGGGTAAGCAGCTCATTCACATGAATATTCTGATTTAGGAACTCTTTGTTTTGCTGGGTTTGTGCTGTCATAAAATCATTTAGCACTTTCTCAATATTTGGCTTAGGTGGCACTGCTTGCATAGGTTGGTTTTGTCTAGGTGCTTGATTGTTGGTTGATCTCGGAGGTGCTTGGTTTTGGATAGGGTTATTGTTTTTGTAGGAAAAATTAGGGTGATTCCTCCATCCAGGGTTGTAAGTATTTGAGAACGGGTTTCCTTGGGCATAGTTGACTGGGTCTGGGTTAGTCTCGTTTAACAGATGGCAGTCAGTTGATTGATGACCTTTAGTACCACAAAGTTCGCAATCCGACACTACTGCTGCTGCAGCGGTTGGTTGTACGTACATTTGATTGATCTTGAGGGCCATAGCATCCATTTTGGCTTGCATCATGTCTATAGAGCTTACCTTATGTATACCTCCTTGGGCTTCTTTCTTTTCTACTGTTGCTCTTTCGTTTCCCCATTGATGATGGTTTTGAGCCATATCTTCAATGAGACCACAAGCGTCAGGATAGGGTTTGTTCATCAGGGCACCGCCAGCGGCAGCGTCGATGGACATCTTTGTGTTATAATGAAGTCCGTGGTAAAAGGTATGTATAATCAACCATTGCTCCAAACCTTGGTGTGGACAAGCCCTTAGAAGGTCTTTATACCTCTCCCAAGCTTCAAATAGTGATTCTCCTTGGTTTTGGGTAAATCTTGTTATTTGGTTTCAGAGAACGGCTGTTTTGCTTGGGGGAAAGTATCTAGCAAGGAATGTTCTCCTAAGGTCTTCCCATGCTGTTATAGAATTGGCTGGAAGGGAATCTAACCAAGTTAGGGCTTTGTCTCTAAGGGAAAAGGGAAATAGTCTTAAACGAATCGCCTCAGGACTAGCACCATTGGTCTTAAAGGTGTTTGACAACTGGATAAAGGCTTTTAGATGTTGGTTTGGGTTTTCAGATGGTAGTCCTGCGAATTAGTTTTGTTGAACTAGTTGTAATAGGGACGGTTTTAGTTCAAAATTATTGGCAGGTATGGTAGGGTTAACTATACTAGAGCTCGGTTCTTCGTCAGCAGGCTGAGCGAATTCCTTAAGGGGTCTTTGGTTACGATCTTCGGCCATAGCTTACTTAATTCGACGAAGCCAAAGTCGTGCGCGAGCGTAACGTTCTGGTTCCACTAAAGGATCTATTACACTACTGGAACTGCGAGATCTTCGCATCGACCAATTCGTGCGGCCCTAGTCTAAACGGTGATAACAAACGAAATTCGAAATTCCGCAAAATTGGTCCCCGGCAACGGCGCCAAAAACTTGATGCGTTGTATTCGCAAGTGTACGAATCGCGTCAGAGTAATATAAAAAGTTATCGTATCCACAGAGACCAAATGTCGATCTAACGATTTCTGTTTGTTACAGTGCTTATCTAAGGCAGTTCAATTCAGGGTTTACTAATGCAAAGGAAAATAAATAAAAGTAAATGACGAGGTAATAAAATTCAGACAAAACAATAGGCTTGAATGTAATTCTCATAACCGATAATATTTCTATATTCATCAACAGGACTACTTACGGGCAATATCTTCTATTTTAAGAAAAGAATTCAATTTAACAGGAACTGTCGCTTTCGCGTAGTCAGAACCAAGTTTACCCTCTAAACTAACCCCTTTATTGTCACTTATAAAAAGGCGCGCATTACGTTAGAGTCATGGAAAACTTACTTTTAAGAAATGTAAATTCTAAACTAAACAGAAAAGTATTTTGACCTGAAATCTCTAAACTAAAGAGGTTCAAAATGAACCAGATTCTAATCCCACTAACGCGTCCGAAAATAATTTTAAAATCTATTTTCTAAAGTGTTAAAAATCCCTACTCAACTGAGCAAAGCGCTTTCGCTGTATTTGATCAGTTGAGAACTAAACAAGTTCACAAATGGTTGGACGGCTTTCGATCTTACCCAACATTGCTTTTAAGTACAGAAAACTTGTGTTAAAGATTAAAACAGCCCTTAAGTATTTCTATTAACATATAGACGTATTACGGTGATTATGGTCTTTACATTCTTACCTATCTAAAACTTAACCAGCCATGGTAGTTATAACACTCATATTAATTCTTATCATGTATGGAATTAAGTCTTTTGAAAAGTAAAGTTTTGAAAAGTAAGGCAAGACAATAAATAAACAAAATAAAGCAAGTGCAAGAGATAAATGAAAGTAAATGCGATTAAAATAAAACCTGCTCCAAAGCGAAGTCTTTAAATCTGGTAC
Organism: Lathyrus tuberosus; assembly: GCA_022829125.1. Lineage (NCBI taxonomy): Eukaryota > Viridiplantae > Streptophyta > Magnoliopsida > Fabales > Fabaceae > Lathyrus > Lathyrus tuberosus. The sequence continues at coordinate 4,108,779 of JALAZF010000047.1, read as the reverse complement.
AATGTACGGAAAAGAAAATGCTGGCAGGATTACTTCTACCAAAGTGCTCCAACTTGATTACAGAAACTCCAAGACTTGATTACAAACTCGATCACACACAGTGCAATAACTCCTCGATGTGAGTAGATTACCGCTTTACAAGAGTGAAATTTATGCCTAGGATGAAGTAAACCAAAATTGGATAAAACTAAAATTCGAGTTCTGAGAGTATTTATAGGCAAGGTTGACATGGTGCAAAGACAAAAGTGACCTTGGCTTGAAAAAATGGGCAGGAACAAATTTTGCCTTGTCGCGCCCGCGACAGGCCTACCGCGCCCGCGACAAGAGGAAAACGGCAAAGGTGAGTGCTAATCGTGGGAACATGGCAGTTGAGTTGTGGAGATCATGGGACACGTTGTCGCCTACCCTGGGACGCCCGCGACAAGAGAAGCGACAAGAGTAAATTGCTGCCAAACTTGAATTCTTGCTCCTTTTGCATCCTTTTTCGTCTGGGACTTCGATTTTATTGAAAACATGAAAACAAAGGAAAACATAACAATAACAAAGCATAAAAAATAAAATAAAAACTAATATGCATGTGAAATCAGAGTCGAAAATACAGTATAATTTAGTGTCATCACCCTTGTACTTTTCAAAGTCGCGCACCTGGAATTTGTGCGGGACTTTCACATTGGGGACCAAGCAGAGGTCCGCAGCGTCCTTTCCAAATAAATCCTAACCGCGAAGGGCCTGCAGTTCTTTCTGCATTCACAGGAACTGTTCCTGGAACTCATTCATTCTTTCGAACATGTTGTCGTTTCCCCCAGAAGGTATCTGTGGAATCTGTCCTTCCGGGACAGTGTGTACCACGGGCGGTGGTATAGTCATTATGGCCGAGACTCTCGGTGCCTCCCGAAGTTTGTAACCTTTAGGAGTTGCTGTCATGCCCCTGGTATCTTCGCTTTCCCGAAGTTTGTAACCTTCAGGCCCAGCGGTTCCTGCTGCGGTCCCCTGATCCTCATTGATCAACGGGATATATCCTTCTGGGATATAGTTAAATGGCATGCCCCAGGGACGATCTTTCGGCATTTTGTACCTAGGATCGGACTTTTCCACTATGGGCGTTGAGGTGATCTCCGAGATCACAGTCCTTTGTAACTGAGCTTCTTCCATGGCTTGCATGTCGTTATGAAGCTTTCTCATATCCTCTCTCAAAGCGTCGATCTCTTCTTTCAACTCTCTGTTATCTTCCTCGAGATCATCCATCTTTTTCTGACGATTGGCCTAAGTATTGTACGAATGAGACAGTTTGACTCTAGAACCAAGACACAAACGTGAGATTCGTAGGTAAGAAGAATACGTGACGTGAGAATGATGAATGCAATGATTACATTAATTGTTTTTTTTTGTTTAATCAAAATAAACTTCGACAATTAGATTGCAAATATCAAACAGTGGGGAAACCCCGTTTTATTGAATCCAAAGGATTGGGAAAATAGAAATACAGTAGATTACAAGGTGCGAAAATAGAAACCTAAGCTAAGGGGTCCCGAGTCCTCTCTGAGGAGAACTCGGGTGCTGATTCTGGTACTTTCCTTTTCTTGGACTGGGGCTCTTGGGTCGTTGTCGGGTTGTCATTCCTTTGCCAAGTGAAAGGAACGAGCAAATTCCTTTGGTCATCCTGATTATCCACAGCATGTTGCTCTAAAATCTCGATCAGAGCATCCTTATCTTTCAACAGTTGCTGTATTTTGGTACATTCTACATTGAGGATGCGGTACTTATTCTTCCAAGACCTCCTCTCCTGTTGAACTTTGTTGAGAGTAACCTGAAGTTTTTCCGCTTCAGTCATGAAGTACATGACAGATTCCCTAGGCGGAAGAACTCCGTGACGAGGATAAGGCATATTTAGCTTGAGAGCTCTAGTTTGTACCCAGTGGAGATAAGGCTCCACCGAGACACAATCCGGTTTTCCTAGAGACTCTCGTCCTTTCTTATGAACATGTTTCCAACCGTGCACTATTTCCATCTTTAGTGCCCTGTCATTTTCTCCTTCTTTGAAGAAAAGACCTTCCAGATGAGCATTACGCGGGACATGCCTCATCGGGTATCCAAATTGACGACAAACAAGAACTGGATGGTAATTGATTCCTCTTTTAGTTCCTATGAGGGGTAAGTTGGGGAAGTTTCCACAACGGTCAATGATCCTGATCCCTTCATAAATCCTATTGCACCAATCTATGTCAGAGTTGGTAAGGGACATGATTTTCTGTGACCAATGTAAGGTACTCTTATGATCCCAAAAAGCAGAAGACTTAGGCAAATGGGAGATAAACCATTTATAAAGCAGGGGTACACAGCACATGATCATTCCTCCGCTGTATAAATTCCTTAAGTGTACCGAATGATACGCATCTGCGAGCAAAGTTGGCACAGGGTTTCCAATGAGAACCTTAATGGCGTTGATATTGGCGAAGCTATTAATGTTGGGAAACAGAAATAACGCGTAGGTGAGTAAAACAAAGATGCTTTCAAAAGCAGTCATGTTCCCTATACTAGCAAAGTACAGAGCCTTCTTCGTCAGGAACTGGGCTGGAAAACCTGGGAGCCCACCCTTGGTGGTCATGTGAGTCTTGATTTCTGACTCATCCAAATAGATTGCTCTTGCAATGATCTGATCCTTTGGAATTTCTTCCAGTCCAGAAAATGGAGCTCAATCATTAATGTGTAGATAGGTTAGGTGAGAATACTCCTCCAGCATTGGTACGAGCTGGTAATCCGGGAATGTGAAACAGTGATAGACCGGATCATAAAACTGAATGAGTGCCTCCATGATTCCTTCAATCACATGGACTCTTAACAGAGGTAGCAGACCTCCGTACTTGGCTCTGAAAGCTTCATGGTTAGTGATCATCCTCGCTAATCCTCTCAAATCTTCTAGTTTTGGAACCCTGAAGGTATACTTATGAGTTCTCCTTCTACCGAAGTCCATGAGCGCAATCTTTTTCTCTGACATTTGCAATCATTGTCTTAGTTTAGTTTGAAAAAGAGAGACTAGAAGAGAAGTTTTTCTTCGTTTTAATGTTTTTTAGATGAATGCATGAATGCAGCACACAAAAACATAGAAAAAACATGGGGTCAAAGGGTCGGTGTCATGAAGTCAAGGCTCTACCCCCCCCCCCCCCCAAAAAGGTTTATACTAGTGATTTTTGTACCTGTCTCTCAAAATCACCAGTTCTTGTCGAGAAAACACCAGCGGGCCGAGAACCGTGCTAGGTGATGTTTTTCGAAGAACCATCAGAAGAGGGTAGTATCGTGTGACAACCATTTCCAATAGTTTCCGCACTACTAAAAGAGGCTTTTCCTAGGTGTATACTCAATCTTTCCACATGCGGCATCACACGCATTCCCATTAGCAGAAAAATAAACACAGATATCAATTAGGAAAAGCAGTATATATATTTGTCCTAAAGTCCTAGAATTTAAAGAGCTATGAATCCTATGTTCCTGACAAAAATGGCTTCCCGACGGAGTCACCATTATGTGGTACCTTCCCAACTTTAAAGGTTTTGACCTAAGATCCTAGTGAAGTTAAAAAAGTCCTATCCTAGTGAAATCCCCAAAGAAAGAAAGAAAAGCCCCACGGTGGGCGCCATTCTTCTGTGGAAAATCTTTAAGCTTAAGGTTTCTTCCGAAAATATGGGAGGAGAACAAGTGATACATTTCAACTCCCACTGTGGTCGCCATTCTTCTGTGGCGGCCACAGTGAAAATGACTTGTTCAAGGTTTCTACCTAAAACTGTTAGAAAAAATGACTCCCACTATGGTCGCCATTCTCCTGTAGCGCAATTTTTGTGGTTTCGAATCACTATCGCTTGGGTACTACAGTTCGATTCATTTTTTATCCTATTAAGCTGATTAAGGAAGGGAAATAGATGTATCTAATTAACCCTGCTTGCATACTGAGTTTGAACAGCGGTCTGTTAGGTTACAGATGCTATGAAGATGTGGGTCTCTTGTCGGTTATTTTGTTAAGAATAAAGCTTGGGTGATTGGTGGGAGTTTTTAAGACTGATGCTTTTCGTTTGATATGTGAGGGTATGGGATTTGGGTTTTGGATTAGTGTGCTCGTTAAGATTTTTCTTTCAATTTTATGCCTATGTATTCCCGTTTACCGAAACAGGGAAATCAGAGCGATCGTAGTTACTCCTATTCTATGGGAGGAAATGGTGTTTTGGTGTCTTGTTCAAAGCCCAAGACGTGAAGTTGAAAAGGTCTATTTGTATCTTGTTCGAAGCCCAAGATGTAAAGCTGAAAAGGTGTTGTCTTTAGAGAGAATTTGTCATCTCTAAAGGGGGTCTGTTTGTCACAACTATTGGGTGACTGAATATAAAGGAGGATTACTTTAACCGGGATATGTGAATCCTAGCAATGCCATAATTTCCTTTATAGGGGGTTTTAACCTGAAGGAGAAGACTTTAACTCAGTGTAGAGCAATGCCATCTTTCCTTAGGAATTTCTTATGCTAAAAGAGGGACAGTGGCGTGGATGTAAATAATCCAGAGGCTTGCCGCTTACAGCAATTAGATGAAAAGAGTTGTTGATGTTTGTATTCTGTGAACGAGGCACAGTTTTGATGCTAAAAGGTTGATTGACTCAACCGGGGGTTTTCCTTATACAAAGCCTAAGAGGAGGCTATTGATCCAACAAGAGGGTGTTTTTGTGTGTCTCGTACGAAGCCCGAGATGGAGGCTAAAGGTTGACTCAACAAGCGAGTCTTTTATACTCAACAAGAGAGTTTTTGTATCTCGTACGAAGCCCGAGATGGAGGCTAAAAGGATTATTGACTCAACAAGAAAGTCTTTTTGTATCTCGTACGAAGCCCGAGATAGAGGATAAAAGGATTGTTGTTTCAGTTGAGTGACAGGTCCAGTAGGTTGGTTAAAAGAGAAAATCAGTTCTTATAAAGAGACCGATTAAAGGTAAGGCTATGCTTTGGGATTGATTAGAGGATCAGGGTTATTTCCTGTTCTTTAAGGAAATGGGGAATCCAGAGGGTATTGGAGACTGTCTGAGTCTACTGGTGTTTTTCCCTGCTTTTGAAAGGGACTTGAGAATGTCTTTGAGACTCAAGGGTCTTAGACTGTCCTAGTCTAGAGTTTTATCTTTTGTATTATGCTTAATGAAACAGTATTAGTACGTTCACGGTAGAAAGATCTAGACTCTTTGAAAGACTGTTCTATTAAGATGACTAATTTCTGTTCCTATACCTCTAGGAGGTCGTCGAGATAATTTGTACGAAGCCCAAGAGGAGGCTGGAAACTTTTAAGAAGTCGAGGGACAATTTGAATGAAGCCCAAGAGGAGGCTATCTTCCCGAAGGAAGAATCCTTATATGAAGCCTAAGAGGAGGCTGTGAATACTTCTAAGAAGCCGTAGGGTCCTTGTACAACGCCCAAGAGGAGGCGAGGATGCTTTTAGGAAGCCCGTGGGTCCCCAAACCCCGAGAAGTTCAAGACATGCCATTCACTGAGAATGGATCAAGCCAGGAAAGTTCGAGAATTTGGAAGAAACTCAAGAGATGCCATTCACGGAGAAAAGATCATCTCTGGGGAGTAGAGTTTCTTTGACAATTTCTAAGAGTGATAGTCTGAGAAAGGGTTCAAAAAGAATCTGCCTTTCACATCTCCATATTGTTTAACCCCAAGAGGAGGGAAGACTATGTCTGGTAATCCTATGGGGGATCTAGTTTTGACTATTTAAGAGTGATCAACAGGGCTTAGTGCTAGACGTAGTTGCCGGGGAAACACTAAATATCTTTACTAGTATTACACAGTTGATATGAGTTTATGAAAGAAGACTTACAGTGAAACAGCCCCACAATACAGTTATATGTATATGAAAGCGGGTAAAGAAAGCATATAAACACTTACTCGGTTGTAGAGCTTCCATGCTGTTTGGTTAGTTATTCAACAAAGAAAGATTGAAAACAACAATATATTCAAAATTAAAAGGAGAAAGTATTTTGAAAAGATGTTGGGGCTTACAGCTCAAGGAGAGGCCCAAGGTTTATCAGTGATCGCACTGTCGTTTTGTACAGAGGGACTTATACAAGTGACTAAGGCCCGAGAAAGGTTTTCTGTACAAAGGGATGGGTCTTACACTCTCTCAAGAGGCCTAATTGTTTAAAGAAAAATAATGGGGCTTACAACACGAGGGTAGGCCCAGATGATTTGTTTTTTTTTATTGGCGATCGCGCCGAGGTTTTCTTTTAATGCAGGGGGACTTATACAATGTCTGAGGCCCAAAAAGTTTTGGTTAAAATGGGATTGGGTCTTACACTCTAATAGAGGCCCAAAAGATTTATTTTTGTACAAGTGGTGGGGCTTACAGCTCAAGGAGAGGCCCAAGGTTATTTGTTTGAAAATGGCAATCGCGCCGAGATTTTTTAAAACGCGGTGGGTCTTATACAATGCATTGAGGCCCAAAATGGTTTGGTTTTCAAAGGGGGTTGGGTCTTACACTCTAATACAGACCCAAAAGATTTTGAATGGGTCTTATAGCTCGAGGAGAGGCCCAGGGTTTGTTTTTCAACGGACGATGATCGCGTCGAACTTTTTGAAATACAATGGGACTTATACAATAAGTGAGGCCCAAAAATAGGGTTGTATTTACAAAGGATTGGGTCTTACACTCTATTAGAGACCCAAAACTGTTTGAAATTGTTTGATGAGGGTGAAAATCAAAGAAACCCTAATTTGTTATTCTTTAAAAGTAAATATTTAAAGAAAATCAAATAAAATACCAAATAAGTTTGAATAAACCATTTGTGATTTTTGTTTAAGGTTTGAGAAATGAGGAATTAATCACAAGATGAATTAAAACCCACTTGGTTTTGATTTTTCAAAGTAAATATTCACTTTTAAAATGTTTAAGAACATTAAAAAGGAATTTATTCACAAAAATACTAATTATATTAAATAAATAATATAAACTTAATTTTTTTATGGAATACAATATTTCAACATTTTTGTGATTTTTTTCAAAAAGAACCAATAAAAAATAATTAAAATTGAAAGAGTTATTAATTTCCCAATTAATTAACAAAACATGAAATTATTGGAAAAATAGCAAAAATGTGAAAAAACACAAAATGGCATGGGTGGGGTTTGAACCCACGACCTCAAGGTTATAGGGTGCACGCCTTACCACTGGGGTGGTGATACATCCATTACTTGAAGTGAAACCACAAATATACAAGGCATGCCTTATTTTCTAGGCCTGGTCAAGGCAAGGCAAGGCAAGTTTTGCCAAGAAACGGGAAGGTCCATAACTTTCTCATTTCTCAATGGTTGGGGACAAAATTTATATGCATCTATAACCTTTGATACAGGCATGAATTAGATGATGAATTGGTTCAAACACAACATATATAACATGTATGAGGTGTGTATGATCAGTGGACTTCAAAGCAATGCATATTTTGGAAAGTTCAAGTCATGATGCTTACCTCTTTTTGAGTTTTTGGAGTTTTCTCAGCAATCTGCCAAACTTCTTGTTCCAAAAATGGTTTGATGCTTTGGACACTCTCAAATGATCCCTTAGAAGCTTTTAGGATGGTTGGAATCAGCTGGAACCTACAAAAACACAAACTGGCCCTTTCTTGCAAAAGGGGTTAAAATGACCAAAATAGCAACTCTCTCAAATGGTGTTCCAGATGGGGGGAACCATTTGGGACAGTTCAAGGATGTTAGTTGGAGTGTGTTTGAGGTTTTATCTGGTTTAGAAAGTGGATGAATCAAGACATGGCTTGAAAAATGCACAAAAGGCCTATTTTGAGGTTTTGAGAGGTGACTTTGTGATTTTGGTGTTACAGGTCACTTTTGTGAGTTTGGATCACCTACATATGATGTTTATGAGGTGTTAGGATCATGAGTTGTGATGGAAATGCTCCCTAACTCAAAAACTCAGAGTTACCTTCTAAAGAAGGCATTTTTGCCTAAAGAGAGGGATTTTGAGGAAAGCATCTGTTTGATGGCTTTGGTGTACTCAAACTGAGCACAAATGAGCTCTATTTATAGTAGAGCAAGTTTGTTTTGGGAACAATAGTGAATGACAACTGTAGCAGAGGTTTGGCCAATGGTTGCACTTTGGAATCCAAGTCTCCTCTAGCCATTGACTAGAGGTTAGGGCACAGGGCTGTGGTTCCCTTGGTCTTGGATAAGTCTTGACTGAATTCAGTTGCAAATGTGTCAGTCAATGCCACCTTAGTGTATGTATTGAATGCTCCAATCCAAAATTGGAGTCGTGTCCCTCTTTTAGGCAATTCTAGGTTTGGCATGCTACTTCTTGTTCCAAGGACTTTGGAGGCTTGGCTCAGTGTTTGCCCCCTTTAAATTTGATCCTCAGATGTGTCCAAAGTGATGACAAGGCCTGGAATTATCTAATTTTTCCAAATCGAGCAAAAATGCAAAATTCTGCCTAGCCTTGGCAGTTTTCAGCAAGGCATATTGCCATTATCATATCTCTTGGCCCAAGTGGAATTTGGTGATGTTCTTGGCCATTTTGGAAAGCCCTCATATGATACAACAACTATTTGATCATATTTGGTTTTGATACCTTTTGGATCCAAGTGAAAAATCCCCCTACATTTGGAAAAAAGTGAAGGCGGATTCTGACTTAGTGAAAATTTCACTAAGTGTTGGAAAAAAGTGACATTTTCACTTTTTGTGATTTTGATCATTCCATAACTCAAAATCCATCATGAATTTGGAAGGTGGTCAGTTCTAAGCTTTTGTAGAGGGTAATGAGAGATACAAATCTAGCTTTGGATGGGGAAAAATGGCCTTGTGATTTAGGAGTTATGATCCTCCAATGTTGGTACCCTTGCCACTTTGTTCATAACTTAGAAAATTTTCTAAGTTTTTATGGTTACCCCTTTTACAAGTTATCCCACTTTTCTTGATTTTTCTTGATAAATGATGATTCAAATCATACATTAACATCATTTTAGGGTTAAAAAACCATTTTTGTGAAAAATCTCAAAAAGTCAAAGTTGACTTTTTGTCAGATGAATTCCAAACTGTGCGATCCTCTATGAAATCAAGTCCTTGACCTAAATCAAACTTGATGGATTGATTTCATAGGTTTTATAGGGTGTATTGAATCATGTCCTAGGGTTTGGGAGCATGTCCTGGTCGAAAGTCAAAGCTACAGTTGACTTTTCTCGCGAAACCCTAACTGTGGTACTGATGAAATTGAGACTTGTTGCTCAAGCTTCCTGGATCAATCCATTGTTACAAATGGATCAATGTGGTATGTTGGAGACCCTCAAATCATGTATTGAGGTCTTGGCCCATGGTTTGTCCCAAAAGTCAACTTAGGGGTGAATTAGGCCAAGAAACCCTAATTCCTGATTTTTGATGTATGCATCCCCTGGGGTCAAATTGACTTGATGCTTGGGCCCATGAGGTTCCATGGAGTATTTTAGGATATGCTTTGAAGCATTGGCTCATGCCCAGAGGAAAATTTCCATCTGGAGGCCCTGGTCGACTAAACCTTAATTTGGTGACACTGGCGATCTTGAGGCTTGATCCACTTGGAAGGGAGCAGCCTTGTGCTTAATCCTTAAAGTGGGAGCCCTCTTGATCCATTGTAGATGCTTGGGAGGTTAGACAAGTTGAAGATCATGTCATTTCTTGATTGATCATTTGTTTAAGAACTCTGAGATGGCTTGAAACCCTAATTTTGACTGTAGTAAGTGTTCACCCATCTTTGGGGAGACTGATGGTTCAACAATATTCTGATGATGATTTGCACAATGATGGGAAATCTTAGTGGTAAAAATTTGGGGTATGACAAACTCCACTGGGGATAAAGTAGGATTGAACCTCCTGAGTTAAACCACTTTCTGTTGGGGAGGATGTCTGGTAATGAGAATATCCAAACCTGGCTTATGCTTCGAATGCATATGTTTGAATATTTCTATGAAATGGAAATGCTATGCATTTAGAGGATGCAATGCAAACATGTTTATGTTATGCAAAAGAGACTCCTCATCAAAATAAATGTTGAAGACATGAAGGCAACTTCACTGGGGATGACAAATTGAATTGTCCTCAGGGTCACAAACAGTGCTGAGGAAGACAAATTGAACGACCTTCCTGATCCAAACTTCTGCTGAAGATGAAACCCGAAGAGAACTTCCACTCTATTGGGGATTAAGAATGACAACTGATGATGATGGAACCCAAAGATTTGATACGGAAAAGTCGCCAATAACCATTGGACTTGGGATCTGTCGGGGATGTCAACCACTGTTGATAAAACCATTGAGAGGATGAACACCAAATTCTGCTAGGGGTGAGCAGTCAATAATACCAAACCTGTCAGGGAATATCAATGAACTTGACCTGCAGCTGGGGAAACGACTTTAACCTGCTGGGGGTGATAACATACCCTTGCTGGCGAAATTACACTTCCTGTCCTAATGAGGAAAATGGACACCGCGAAACTGTGGGGAGGATAAGATCTCTACCAAGGAGAGACACCAAACAAGTCTCCTGCTGGAGATGCAACGTCACCCTGTCTGATGTGGTTAACTTCTAAACACTCACTAGGGAGTAATAAACCAATCTGGCTGGGGAAGGCAAATCTCTCCACTCTTGTTGGGGAGAGAGAGGTTCTCAATGTTCTGCTGAGGATGCTAAATCTTCAATGCTAGAGAGAAAGACTCTATTGGGGATGGGAGGTCAACCGAGCCTCTTGCTGGGGATGCCCACCTGCTTGAAGGGCAAGAACAAACCATCTTTACCCTGTCTGGGGACTTGAGCTCTTGCTGGAGAAAAGACAAATCCAACTCCGGTTGGGGAAACCAAACCTTAGGACTCTCGCTAGGGAGGACACTTTCTGGCGCCTTGCCGAGGTCAATACCATCTTGGCTATTTCTGCCGGGGACGAGTAACAATTCTAGTACCTCACTGGGGGAACAGTACCTTCTGGCGCCTTGCCGAGGAAGAGAAACCCCATGATGGGAACTACTTTGGCGCTTCACGCTTCTGCTGATCAACTGCATGTCAAATATCATAAGAGAACTCCCCACTTGTCTCATACCACATGGTCTACTGGGAGAAATCATCTCAAGAGGATTTTACAGAAAACCCGACATTCAAAATACCCCAGGGTATTCAAACTCTCGGAGAGATTTATGGATCTTGACGTAACTGCCCCAGACTGCATAGTTTATGAAGGAATTTGCCTCGAGATGAAAGCTGAAACTTTTGTACCTTGATGGTCTGAGATGTACTTCCCTAATATTCTGAACCTCGGAGAGGTGCTTCGGATTAACCTCCTTCTGGGGAGGATAACTTCTGCTCTTGGGATGACCTGCCCCAGTTCGACTGAATCTTTTGCTCAACGGAGTCTTGGAATGATTTTACCCCTGTCTGGGTGATTTATGAAGAAGTGCTTATGACTGACAGACCTTCGAGAGATTTGGTCGAATTGCGACCTGATTGCACCAGATTAGCTGAATCTTGGAATGGCTTGCCCATTTGGTATGACCTACTTCTGCTCAACGGAGTACTCGCTCAACGGAGTACTCGGGCGCTTTGTATCTTATCTTGACCAATCTTTCCACTGTAGAAACTCTCCTGATATCAAGTATTTACTTACAAGTAAAATAATTTGTTTTGAAAAGATAATTTTAATGCAATGCATACGACAGTTTTGAAATCCAAGTCTGTTCACTGGAAAAGTGTTGTGACATATAGTGAACGAATCACTTATCAGAATGTCACATCGATACCAACTTGAATGGTAAGAAAAACCTTTTAGGAGTCAGATCTGACGCAATCTTAACCGAAGTATGCTTTCGAAACAACCCTGCTTCAATTATGTCTTTTGAAGGTTGTAACGTGGCCGAGTTCACAGTTTTAGAAAGAAAGGATATAAGGCTCAAATTTTTGTTTGTACCCACCCATTCTACTTGATGTCCTCCAGTCCTACGTTCAGCTAACTCGACACAGGTGCTCACCTTTCAAAAGGTTAATGAATGTTAGAGGATAGAAGGAACCCACACGGTTTTTGGAGTGACAGTCACCCCTTTTGTCTTTGGTATCTGTGGTCACACGACTTTGTTCTTTACTCGAGGATTTTTATTTTGTCATCCTTTTCGTTTTTCGTTCTTTTGTTTTTGATTTCCCTGATTTTTCCTGGACTGATTCTTTTTGAATCTTTCCATTTTGAAGTCCAGCGGGATGTCCTAACTTTTACCTAAGTCACTTGTTTTTAAGTCTTGACTTAGCAGGCTTTCTTTTGATTCTTTTTTCGGAACAAATCGTGTGACACTGTTTTGTCTGACTTGTTTGAAAGAGTTTTGACTACCTCACTCTCCGGTTGGTGAGGGATAACCATAGATTTAATTGATCCTCGAATGGGACACTCCTTTTGAAATTTGAACGCATGGTCAAATTAACTGACACCTACCCTGCCCCAGGTTAAGATTCGGGTTTTCGTTTTCAGAAAGAAACTCCTACTACTAGGCACAACGGGGGCTTACAAGGGAGTGTCTTCCTTATGTCTCCGATGTTTAGGGATTTGAAATAATGCATGTACATCATCAACAGGGTTTTATTCAAAAGCATACAATCGGAAGTTTTACGTATTTCAATTTCATCATCCTCCCTCGGATCCTGCTTAAACAAGCATATGATATCGATAAAAAAGTATGTGTGAACACGACTGGATTTAATCAAAACATGCATATTCATTTCTTATCATTATCACTTAAAAACAGACGAGTTTTACAAATGAGTTCGCACTTTAACAGAAAAGAAACTACAAATGCAAAGAAATGATATGGTCTAAAAGGTTACCAGCTCTGGGGAACTGGGCTTTCCAATCTGGATTTTCTACTGAGCTAGCCATCTTCAGAATTGCTCTTCGAAATCAATCTGATAATCATTGCATAACTGTTCTTGGTGCCTTCTTCCATAACCTGGACTGATGAACCCATATAACTGGTTGAATAAGAATTGTTGATCTGAATACCCTGAGGCGTGAATGAGAACATATTGGAGTCAAGAAGTGTTTGAATCTTGCTCTTGAGTACCTTACAGTCTTCGGTTGAATGCCCCTGTGCCCAAGCATGGTAGTCACAACGGGCGTTGACATCAAAACCTGGTGGGTAAGGAAAAGGTATTTGGGCTCAATTCCTTCGGTACTATTAATCCACCATTGATCAAATCTGGCAACATCTGAGTGTACGACATTGGAAATTGAGTGAAATGCCTCTTTAGCTTCCTTGGCCTTTGTCGGGCGTGTTGACGCGGCTGACAGCGGTATGGTCGTTGATTCTGAGGAGGTCCCTGATTCGGAGAAAAATATTGTCCCTGTGGAGAAAATGGTATCTGATACGGAGACCCAGAAGATTGCTGACTCTAAATAGTTGAAATACCTGAGTATTGAGGATGAGGTAGCGGAGATTCCTGGATGGAACTACTTTCTCCTTCCCATTCTTCTTGGGAACTGACCACTGATTCACTTTCACTAGCTGGGAAGTCCGAGACGCCTTGGATCTTTCCACATTTGAGCAGGCTCTCAATGCGTTCTCCAACTATTACCAGGTCAAAGAATTTCGATGCCCCATTGTCGATCATCTTATCGTAATACGGGCCTTGCAAAATATCAGGAATAGGTCAGACAATTCCCTGTCTAAAAGCGGTGGTTGAACACGAGCAGCTAACTCTCTCCATCTCTGAGCATACCCTCTGAATGATTCATTATCCGCTTGAGATAAACCTTGCAACTGCATGTGTCTAGGAGCCATGTCAAGATTGTAGCTGTATTGCTTCACAAAGGCATTGGATAGATCTGACCGTGATTGGATGCTACCACTCTCTAACTGCATATACCAATACAACGATGCTCCACTCAGACTGTCTTGGAAAAAGTGAATCATGAGCTTGTCATTATGGACATACGAGGTCATTCTTCGGCAAAACATTACCAAATGTTGCTTTGGACAACTATCCCCTTTGTACTACTCAAACTTTGGCGTCTTAAACTTTGGAGGCAACACAAGGCCATGTACCAGACACGTGCTCGAAGCACTCAAATCAAGAGTATCACGCCTCTCCAGGGTTGTAAGCTTCTCGTCTAACACACGGTATCTTTCATCAACCTCAACAGATCGTGGGCCTTTAGCTTTCATCTTCAGAACTACCCCTCGGACATCTGGCACAAAAAATGCAAAACTCTGATAGTCTGCAGCATCAAGAGAAGATGAATGTCCACCTCAGACAATAAGACATTCTTGCATAGAAGGATTCTCAACAGGGATCCGCACAGGTTGAGCTTGAGCAACATTGTTCACTGGAGGTGGAATGACATTCTCAGTTCTCTGAATATTGGCATCTCTCCCTATCATGGCTGCCATAGCTTCCACAAGTTGGTCCAACTAACATTTTCATCAATTCAACATCGACCCTAGTCACAAACTGATTCTGTTCTCCTGAGTTCATGATTCTGCCAAGATACTGACTCAAGTCCAATATGAAAGTCGGGAAATCAGCTGCAGGTCGTGGACAAATGATGGATGAGCTCACTGTTCTTGCTTGGGGAAAGATATGCAAAATGATGCAAGAATGCAAATACAATGTGATATGAATGCAACAAACATGGGATCAAAGCTTCCATATATTATGAATAAGTGTTGCACTACTGTCTAAATAAGGTTCATAAGTCTGCTCTAAAGAGAATACCGGAATACCAGAATATCCGCATAATCAGAATACCAGAATAATCAGAATGCTGGAATACGAAGCTGATAAGTCCACACTGATATGAAACCCGAAATACCAGCATAATCCAAATACCAGAATACCAGGATGATAAGTCCACACTAATAAGAAAACCAGAATACTGGGTAGGTTGAAGGTCAAGGTTACCTGCAAACCTGTAAACACCCGCCCATTCTCACATGTGGGTACTAAACCAAGGATCCTCAGTGTCACGGACTCTCATGTCGAGAAATAATGATACGTTCACCATTTTTGGTTTTGAATCATCATCAATCGAGGAGGCCTCAATTGATTCCCCTCAAAAGGTCATCCTATGGCAAGTTCTCAGCTTCGGGTCCTCGGATCAAGAAGCGTAATGGGTTTGCCATTTCTGGTCTGTCATTATCGCCCCTTGGGAGGAGTGCCTCAACTGAGTCCTCAGGAATGGTCACCAGAGTTGACAACTCATAAAGGGAACATCTAATGACCTGCATCAACATGCAGTACATATATCTCCTAGATGGACCTCGTCTGGCTGTGGGTCTCGTGAACACTACACGTGGTCACCACCACGCAAGCGACATGACTATCCACTCTAAATCATGTGTGTATACTCAAGCCTGGGTAGTGGGCTTATCTCTCAGAATACCCATCCCACCAAAGAAAACAACAGTCCAGCAGAGTCTAGCATATATGGCAATATAGAATGTAAAGCAAGTAAAATACGATAAAAGTAATAAACATGCGATAAAAGCCATAAATAAAGCGGGTAAAGCATACAGATAAACACCCAACAATAAAAAATAAATAGGCGCTAGGATTGACTCGCTTAGGGAACCAGAGACCCCAGTAGAGTCGCCAGCTGTCGCATCTGCGAAAATCAACCGACAGAAAAAACAGAAGAGTCGTCACCGAACATTATTTATCCCGACGCAGGGAAACGAAACGATTGAAGAAAACCTCAACGAAAGGAAAGGAATGGTCATTGCAACCCTAGCCCGGGTTCGGGAGTCGGTTACGCGAGAGGAAGGTATTAGCACCCCCTCGCGTCCATCGTACTCGATGGGATCCACACTTGTTGTTTCGATTAAAAGGGTGTGTTATATGAAGCTCAACTGCTAAACGAGAATGAAACGGGAGAAAGGGGAAGGTGAAAACCAAAGGAGGACTCGCAAGGATCATCGCAATCCTATGCCTACGTATCTTCATGGACGAATGAAGAATCAGAGTCGACGTAGTTCGACGGACTACGCACTAATGGGGGGAATGTTGCTCGCCAAGACATCGCCTCCTTGTGCCTACGCATCCTTAATCGGACGAGAGAGAGGAAGTCAGAGCAGTCGTAGTTTGAACTATGGGTCAGTTTTGTTTGTGTGGTGAAAGAGTCTCGATACACTAGGTCAAGAGAAAAGGTTTGATTAACAGGTTGGTCTCGGTCGCACAGGTACGAGAGAAAGGGAAAGTTAGTTGTTAGTGTGCTCGCCAAGATATCGCATCTCGTTCCTACGTATCCTCAATCTGAAAAGAAAGAGGAATCAGAGCATCCGTAGTTCATGCTACTACGGGTAAACGAGAATGGTCTCGATCGCACGAGTGCGAGAGAAATGGCTCAGGACTCATGGAAGGTCTAAGGGGAAAACTCGGTCCTATAAGTTAGCATGCTAAATGGCCCTACAGTGGCTCTACATGCAATGGCAACCCAATAAACAAAGTGAGTTAGGTCCTAAGAGGGTAAGATCCTACATAGGTCAGTAGCTAACCCAAGTTTAATCCTATCTAAATTAGTATCCTAAGGAAGATCAAACAATTCCAAGTTGTGTCCAAAGTTAACTCACAAACACAAGTCATTCACAAACTATGCACAATTGGTGTCTAAAGGTCACATGAATTGAATTAAGGTACACATATGAGATGAGGTCAGTAGTGTACACCTTGAGGAATGAAGTTTAAGATGTGAAGAAGAGATCATGACATTCATACCAAACCACATTCAAAAGTTTAGGAAATCTAGCACAAAGATGTTTCACTTAGGATGAATCAATCACTTAAGGTTGTATGATCCACAAAAAGTATGAGACGGACATGTAAATGACATGGATTAGAACTTAAAACATGTGTTCAAGGTAAGAGAATGACCTCAAGTTGTCATGGAAGTAGCATGTTAAAGCATCTCCAAGAGTTACACAATTCTACACACAAGTAGCTCACTTAAGATGTAACAAACATGTTTGATCATACAAGGCATAAGCAATCATGAAAGCATGCATGTGGAATGATACAAGTCAGAAGTGTATGCACATTTAAATGTTTAATAATGACCTCAAGTCATCATGAAAGTTCTATCTCAATGCACTTGTAAAAGTCAAAACAAGTAAGGTACAAAACAAGCTTCAAACATTTTCTAAGGATTTGTAACTTGTAAGTCAAGTAAGGATGGAACACATAACACATATATACATGTATGAGTACCCAAATCAGTAGGTAAAGACCTCTAATGTTGCATGTTAAGTGTTAAAAGAATGATCACAAAGTATGTACACAAGACCTAAGAAGAATAGCCAAAGTTAGTGCACATTTGAAGTCATGTTCAAACAAGTTTCAAACCATTTTCAAACATCCAATGATGACCTATAAAATGAAATTACAAGGCTTTACCTCATTTCTTAACAATGTAAACCAATGAACCAAAGATCATTAATGAATTTCATAGATGCATCCTCAAAATCCAAGCAATTAGGCCAATATTAGACAAGCATCGGGTATGCAACAATGACTTAAGAGTGAGCATATGAATCATGGTCCAAACACCTATGTCAAAGCATCATAACAATACACAAAAGGTCCTAAGGAGTATGCATACTCATGCCAAAGATTTCACTTCAAGGCAAGCTTCACAAAAGTCTCAAAATCAACCCTACTTCTAAGCATCACCAAGCATATAGGCCACCAAACAATATTCAATGAAAAATAGTTACATGCTTTAGAAAATTATGGGAATTCGACTAAAGGAAGACGAGGTCAGTATCTAATTGTGACCTAAAGTAATGCACAAGATAATGCTCCCAAGTACTCAAACAAATTCACTCAATACACAAGACAACAAGGCATTGATCCAACATTGAATCTTCAAAGAAATGGCTCAAAACGCATCACAAGTCAAGGCACAAGTGAAAAATGGACATCAAAGCATCCCATATTCATATGATGGATGGTGTGCAAAATATTAGGTCAAGACTATGTGAAGAAGACCATTTTTAAAACTTTAAAACAAAGACTATGCCTATTGAAACCTATCTTGATCAAAAAATCAAATTAATTGCCAAAAATCCTCAAAACAAAAATTAAAAAGTATTAAAATTAGTTAAAACCCAATCCACATTAATCTTCTTGGAATTTTAGTGGTCAAGGAACTATTTTTAAAAGATCAATTTTGAACGTGTATAAAAGAAAAATTAAAACACACAAAAGACAAAGGGGTGCATGCATAGCAAAGTGGTAGTTCAGTTGTGATATGGGCCAGGAATAGGGGTGCGTGCATAGCAATTGTGCTAGGCCCACGTATCAGTGCCATACTCTCCTCTCTCATTCTGATTTGCGTTACAAAATTAAAAGGAAAAGGGGAAAGAAATAGAAATATCATGTGGTAAAATGAGGTCATCCCTTCATTAATGCGCTGTTGCGCCAGGGTTGGTCAGTTTGAATCCCTCACACACGCGGGAAAAAAAGAATCCAGGTTGGATAAGTGAAGGTCACGTGGACGAATAGAAAAGCAACAACAGGTGCTGACTATGTTACATGGCATTAGGATTTTGACCAACCCTCGTCGGAGATGGCCTTCCGGTCATCTTCTCCGGAGCCGGCGGCGAAAAGTCCCAGAAATGGGAAAGAAAGCCATGACATTGTTCGTCTCATTGAGAAGAGTCCAAATCCAAGCTCAAAAATCACAAAATATTTCTCTATGGTGCGATAAGAACCAAAATAAATTAAAGTTGAAATTCTAAGATCTCACATTCTACTATGATTCAACCACCAGCAATGCCTACAACATTGTAGGACTTCAGAATCAAGAATCTCCAATGATTTTAGTCACTTAAACATGCTTTAATATGGTGCAAGAAAGTTTAGAAAAAAACCTGTTTGAAGCTTCAATCTCTACGTACCAGAAACCCTAATCCTTCATGCACCTCTTCTAATCAACACTTTCAGAGCAAAATAAATGCTCTACAAAACTCCAATATGGCTTGAAATTACCAGCTGAGGAAGATGAATGAAGAACTCTTGGATGCTCCAATGGTGATTCCAAGTAAGTTTTCTTACGTACAGAAGCTAGAGTAATGAATGTTGATGAAGTCCATGGAGAAAAAATAGAGAAATCTCTCAAGAGAAGAGAGTTTCGAAGAGATGAAACCCTTGAGAGTAAAATGTGGTTTTTGCACTCTGTTGTTGAAAAATTATCCTAACTGAATTAGTTGGAGTGGTTAAGAGCTTATATATCAAGGGTTAATGTGTGGTTAAAGTTTAATCATGCTGGTTAACAGTTGGAAGTGTAGTTAAGGAAAGTTACAAAAGGAAGTGAGGATGATGGACACGGGTTCATGATCTTGTGCATGGAGGGAGCATTTTTGTTATGGTGTGAACTTGATGATGAATGATGATGAGTGATATACTGGTATGGCAATAATAACTTGTATATTAAGTTGTTTTTTTCTCTTTCTTGTTGCATATGGTAAGCATAATATGGATGTATGATAGTGTAAGGTTATGCATGGTTATATGTGGTAATTGAAGGTGACATGAGGTGTGTGGTGTTGCATTATGCGCATGATGAAGAGGAGTGGCAGGTTAGAACATGTAGAGAGTAAGGCAAGAACATGGCATGACATAACCATGAAGCCATGTTTGAAGCCATGTATCTCACAATTTATTGAACCAAAGCAAGTGATCTTGGTGGTTATGGAAAAAAGACACTTGATAGAACAACATTGATGCTCATGTGTTATTTCTGTGCTTTTTTGGTTGGCATTTATTTTGCTAAAACTATTATAGCAGCAAGATGTTGAATCTTAATGTTCTAAGGGGTTGCTTTCAACATGTCGTATGAAGATGTCGAATGCAGGCTCATAGGACATCGCGTTGTGAAGTCAGTTTTAATGCAGATTCTGTTACTATGATTTGTTACTGAATATTCTGTGAATATTTGGTTATCCTATGTGGCATCCAAAGCATTTTTGGATTATGGTTATTTGTTGGTTTTCGGATTTGCTGCTGTTTCTAATTATGGAGACATAATAGGAAACTTTGGATTGAAGACCTATTTTGTTGGAGTTAATTTTGCAGAATTGTGAGCAGTCTATTTGCTGCATTTTTGAAGCCTAATTCACTCCAGATTATAAGCTATAAATAGACTGATGTAAACCTAGTTTTAGGTGTCGAACTTACATGTATTTTTAGGGTTGTGTGCTTGTATTTTGTGAGCCTAACTGGTATCTTATGATAACAGTATAAGGACTGTAGTGTAAGTTGTGTAAGGTTGCTCATAAGCTTTTAAGCATTGAGTGGCTGTGTGTTAATTCTCATAAGCTGTGAAGTATTGAGAATTTGTGTTTCGACCATTGTTACTTGTCTTGTAAGGAACCATTCACGGGTTGTGATTGAAGAGGGATTTGAGGAGGGCCTCATACCTAGGGGAGTCTTAGGTAGAAGTCATAGGAAGGGTAGTGATTAAGTGAGCTGATTGAACCGTGTGTGGTTATCAGTGAATTGATACTATCGAATATTGATTTCATCCCTGGCTTAGTAGCCCCCAGATGTAGGATAGTTAGATCCGAACTGGGTTAACAATTTCTGGTGTTCTTTACATTTTTTGCACACTATTGTATTGAACTTGTTCATTGTTGTCGTATATCAGTGTCTCGACATCTCGATAGGACATCTGATATATAGGCCAGAATTTCAATTGGTATCAGAGCTTGCACCCTTAGTTGGTTCTGGGTGAGATTCAGGGAAGGTACTTTCTGGTACAATGGACAAGGATGGAGGATTTCTGAACAATGGTACCACGCAGCTGGATGAGATCCTTCAGAATGGGAAAGAAGCTGGAAATATGCAAGGCCTTGGTTTTAACAATCAAGCAGAGACTTCCAAGAAGACTGTATTGAAGTTTGTTCCTCAGAATATAAAGCAAGAAGTGGGGATGTAAAATCACATGTTTCAACATCAGATGAAGCATCAGAAAAGAGTTTTTAGATCAAAGTATAAACCATGGAGATGCCATTACTGTGGCAAGATTGGTCACTTAAAGTCCTTTTGCTACAAGCTGCACGGTTATCCCAAAACTGCTCAGCAACAAAATAAAGAACAGAGTTGGGGTAAAGTGAAGAGAAGATGGATTCCTAGACAAATGATGGCTGGTCTCATAGCACATACTTCTCTTAGAGCATCTGCAAGAGAAGATTGGTACTTTGACAGTGGTTGTTCAAGACACATGACTGGTGTGAAGAAATTCTTGTCAGATATTAAGCCTCACTCCACCAATTATGTCACTTTTGGGGATGGATCAAAGGGTGAGATAAAAGGTGTTGGAAAGCTGGACTACACAGGACAACCAAATCTGGATCGTGTTCTCTTTGTCAAAGGACTGGCCGCAAACTTAATCAGTATAAGCCAATTGTGTGATGTAGGGCTCAAGGTAAATTTCACCAAATCTGAATGTCTGGTAACCAATGAGAAAGATGAAGTTGTTATGAAGGGTACCAGGTCTAAGGATAACTGCTATCTTTGGAATCCTCAAGAACCTGAAAATTTGTCTACTTGTTTGATGTCAAAGGAAGATGAAACCAAACTGTGGCATCAGAAATTGGGTCACTTACACCTGAAAGGGATGAAGAAGGTTATGTCAAGTGAAGCTGTTAGAGGTATTCCCAAGCTGAAGATTGATGAGGACAAAATATGTGGTGAATGTCAAGTTGGGAAGCAAACAAGGGTGTCACACAAGAAGCTTCAACATCTTACCACAACTTCTAGAGTTCTAGAACTTCTTCACATGGACTTAATGGGACCTATGCAGGTTGAAAGTCTTGGTGGGAAGAAGTATGCCTATGTTGTCGTAGATGACTACTCCAGATTCACTTGGATAAGTTTTATCAGAGAAAAGTCTGAAGTGTTTGCAGCCTTTAAAGAATTGTGTCAAAGAATTCAACGGGAAAAGGATTGTGGTGTTGTTCGAATCAGAAGTGACCATGGGAAAGAATTTGAAAATAGCAGGTTTGAAGAGTTCTGCTTATCTGAGGGAATCACTCATGAATTCTCATCACCAATCACTCCTCAGCAGAATGGTGTGGTGGAACGCAAGAACAGGACCATACAAGAATGTGCAAGGGTCATGATTCATGCCAAAAAGCTTCCATATCATTTTTGGGCTGAAGCCATGAATACTGCTTGCTATATACACAATAGGGTGACTATCAGATCAGGTACTTCTGTCACTCTTTATGAGCTATGGAAAGGTAGAAAGCCAAATGTGAAGTATTTCCATGTGTTTGGTAGTAAGTGCTATATCTTAGCGGATCGTGAGCAAAGGCGAAAGATGGATCCTAAGAGTGAGGAAGGAATATTTTTGGGTTACTCTACTAACAGTAAAGCATATAGGGTATTTAATTCCAGAACTCGGGTGATGATGGAATCCATAAATGTGGTGGTTGATGACTCTGGCAAAGATGAAGATGTCCCAGATGATGTTGGAGCATGTCTGCCCATGAACAATGAAAACTCTCAAGACATTGAGTCAGTAGAAGATAGTGCTCAAGAAACCAACACCAAACCTGAGAATGAAGAGGTAGAGGATGCTAACAGGGGACCCTCTATAAGGATTCAGAAGGATCACCCTAAGGAATTAATTATTGGAAATCTGAATGAAGGTGTAAGAACCAGAACAAGGGAGACTGTGTCAAATGCTTGCTTTGTGTCAAAGATCGAACCAAAGAATGTCAAAGAAGCATTGACAGATGAGTTCTGGATAAGTGCTATGCAATATGAACTGTGTCAGTTCAAGAGGAATGAAGTTTGGGAATTGGTACCACGACTAGCAGGAATAAATGTAATTGGAACAAAATGGGTTTATAAGAATAAGTCTGATGAGCAAGGAGTTGTTACCAGGAACAAAGCCAGATTAGTAGCTCAAGGATACACACAGATTGAAGGAGTAGACTTCGATGAAACATTTGCGCCTGTGGCTCGATTGGAATCCATCAGATTGTTGCTAGGAGTGGCATGTTTGTTGAAATTCAGATTGTTTCAATGGATGTCAAGAGTGCTTTTCTAAATGGCTATCTTAATGAGGAAGTCTATGTTGAGCAGCCTAAAGGGTTTGTGGATCCAAACTTTCCTGACCATGTTTACAAACTAAAGAAGGCTCTATATAGGCTGAAACAAGCTCCACGAGCTTGGTATGAAAGACTGACTGAGTTCTTAGTTAACAATGGGTACATGAAGGGTGGTATTGATAAAACTCTTTTTGTCAAGGAGAAGGATGGGAAACTAATGATTGCTCAGATTTATGTAGATGATATTGTGTTTGGCAGGATGTCGGATGAAATGGTCCAACATTTTGTCACTCAAATGCAGTCTGAATTTGAGATGAGCTTGGTGGGTGAATTGACCTACTTCCTTGGATTACAAGTCAAGCAGATGGAAGACTCCATTTTTATTTGTCAGAGCAAATATGCGAGGAACATTGTGAAAAAGTTTGGACTGGATAATGCCAAGCATAAGAGGACTCCTGCTCCTACTCACTTGAAGTTATCCAAAGATGAAAAGGGAGTGAATGTTGAACAAAGTCTGTATAGAAGTATGATTGGCAGTCTGCTGTATCTTACAGCAAGTAGGCCAGACATCACTTTTGTTGTTGGTGTGTGTGCAAGATATCAAGCAGAACCCAAGGTCAGTCACATCAATCAAGTGAAAAGAATTCTAAAGTATGTGAGTGGTACATGTGATTATGGGTTGCTTTACTCCCATGACTCAAGTCCCAGTTTATTAGGATATTGTGATGCTGATTGGGCTGAAAGTGCTGACGATAGGAAGAGTACCTCTGGTGGATGCTTCTTTTTGGGAAATAATCTTATTTCATGGTTTAGCAAGAAGCAGAATTCAATATCCCTTTCTACTGCTGAAGCTGAGTACATAGCAGCTGGTAGTAGTTGTGCGTAACTGGTATGGATGAAGCAGATGTTGTTTGAGTATAATGTCACACAAGATGTCATGACACTATTTTGTGACAACCTAAGTGCTATTAATATTTCCAAAAATCCCATTCAACATAGCAGGACTAAGCACATTGACATCAGGCATCACTTCATCAGAGAACTTGTGGAGGACAAAGTCATAACTCTTGAGCACCTGAGCACAGAAAATCAGCTTGCTGACATATTTACCAAGGCTCTGGATGCAGTTCAGTTTGAAAACCTGAGGAGTAGACTTGGGGTGTGCATTCATGAAGACCTATAGCAATCAATGTGCCTTCTGGCTGCCAGATTAAAAAGACTAAATGAGGTTCTGGTAGTGCAGTGTGTGAGTGAAGGGAAAATGCTGAAGTTTGTGCATGACATTTGGGCATGTGATGTGGTGTGCATCTACTCTCTAATGCAGTTTACTCTGGATTATTTTGACTTGTTCTACTTGCCTTTGTCATATTTATGGCTAAAAAGGGGGAGTGCTTGTGTGCCTGTCATATTTATGGCCAAAAAAGGGGAGTGCTTGTGTGCCTGTTTACTGCAGTTGTTGAGGGGGAGAATGTGGAATGTTGTTGCTGTTGAGGGGGAGTTTTGCCAGTTTACTATGATGAGTGTTTTTGCTGTACTGTGTGTTTTTATGCAGCTGAAGGGGAGTGCTGCTATGCTAGATTTTTTTTGTGTTTTCGCTGCTGTCTGATATATGGATATGTTTTTTGGCTATTTGTGCTTCTTTGCAAGTCTGTTTGTGTGTGTAGTTTTAGCCAAAATAAGCCAAAGGGGGAGATTGTTATTTCTGTGCTTTTGTGGTTGGCATTTATTTTGCTAAAACTATTATAGCAGTAAGATGTTGAATCTTAATGTTTTAAGTGGCTGCTTTCAACATGTCGTATGAAGATGTCGAATGCAGGCTCATAGGACATCGCGCTGTGAAGTCAGTTTTAATGCAGATTATGTTACTATGATTTGTTACTGAATATTCTGTGAATATTTGGTTATCCTATGTGGCATCCAAAGCATTTTTGGATTATGGTTATTTGTTGGTTTTCGGATTTGCTGCTGTTTCTAATTATGGAGACATAATAGGAAACTTTGGATTGAAGACCTATTTTGTTGGAGTTAATTTTGCAGAATTGTGAGCAGTCTATTTGCTGCGTTTTTGAAGCCCAATTCACTCCAGATTATAAGCTATAAATAGACTGATGTAAACCTAGTTTTAGGTGTCGAACTTACATGTATTTTTAGGGTTGTGTGCTTGTATTTTGTGAGCCTAACTGGTATCTTATGATAACAGTATAAGGACTGTAGTGTAAGTTGTGTAAGGTTGCTCATAAGCTTTTAAGCATTGAGTGGCTGTGTGTTAATTCTCATAAGCTGTGAAGTATTGAGAATTTGTGTTTCGACCATTGTTACTTGTCTTGTAAGGAACCAGTCACGGGTTGTGATTGAAGAGGGATTTGAGGAGGGCCTCATACCTAGGGGAGTCTTAGGTAGAAGTCATAGGAAGGGTAGTGATTAAGTGAGCTGATTGAACCGGGTGTGGTTATCAGTGAATTGATACTATCGAATATTGATTTCATCCCTGGCTTGGTATCCCCCAGATGTAGGATAGTTAGATCCGAACTGGGTTAACAATTTCTGGTGTTCTTTACATTTTCTGCACACTATTGTATTGAACTTGTTCATTGTTGTCGTATATCAGTGTCTCGACATCTCGATAGGACATCTGATATATAGGCCAGAATTTCATCATGGCAAGGTAATCCAAGGTCTTTTACATGAAGAAAAATGAGGTTGAAGGAAGGGGTGCCAAGGCTGCCATGAATGAATTCTTGCATGAGGTTACCAAGAGTGACTTTTTTGGGTTTTTAGAAGGATGGTTCTCCTTGAGTGATGATCCAAATGGCATGGTTCTTGTACTCATTTTGAAGGAAATGTTTCATACTACATTTTTCATGTTGAAGGCATGTGGATTTGAAGCTTCTATCATGGTGAAAAATGAGCTAGAACATTGTCACACACGAGCTGCCAATGGTTGAAAAATATTCTAAGTTATTTACAATGTTGAGCAACTTGATGATCCTATTTCCAAATGACCATAACTTTAGATTCATAAATCCAAATGATGAGTTCTTTATATGGTTGGAAAGGTGAGAGATCATACTACAACTTTCATTTGAAAAAAAAATCAAAAAAAAGTTTGTAACATGAAGAAAATTGGGCTTGAAGGTGGCTGAAAAAGGGGAAGAACTTTCCCAAAAAGGAAAGTCTCCTTAAGAACCCTAATTTCCCAAAAAGGAAACTTTCGCAACTCTTGATTTTTCTTGATTCTTTGGACATCTCTTGATCAAATTCAACCCATGGACCATATTTGACATAAGGATCATGATTTTGACCTTAAAAAGTCAGGAGTTGACTTTTTCCTTGACCAGTTGACTTTTTCCCCAATTCTTTTGATTTTCAATCAATCCTCCAACTGAAAACCCTATGAATGCAATTGATGGCCCATGTTCTAATCTTAGACACTTGAGAATACATAGAATACCATAGAATCAAGTCTTGCCCCTATAATCAGAAATAAACTGACTTTAGGCAAAAACCCTAATTTGGTCCTCAAAAGTCAAGAGAAATTGATTGATCCTTCAGACTATAATTCCTCTGACCATGCTATAGAATGCCTCAAACCAAGATGATTCATGTGATGTGATGATGTTAAAGACCAAGATCCTTGCTTATGAGGGTGTCCCAACATCTTTCAATTCAAAACCCTAGTTGAGGATCAACAGTTAGGAGGGTGTGATCCTCTTCAATTCACTTGCCAACTTCAATCTCTTGATGACATGGTGAACCATATGAGGTGCCTTGAAGTATGATGAGCCTTTATGGCTTGAGTATTTGAACAAATCCTATTCCCTTTACCTTGCCCATTCAATGATAGTGGTACCCTTGATACCATGCCTTATGAAAGCCAAATGATGCACATGCAATGCTTTTGACCTAGAAGTACATGAAATGTGAAAGCATAGGCCAAATATTAGGTATAAATAGGAGGCCAAATTTTGAGGTGTTACACCTAGTAGAAAGTGACCCTCAATCCAATACTTGGAAAACAAGTCGACACATGTGCCCTCCACTCCATCACCAACATCACAAATTGCAGCACGAGCTTCAGGGATGACGGGGGTTACAAGAAAGAACCGTTCCTCGAAGGAAAGAAGCTCCAGAAGAGGTTCAAACCCGTGAATAATCTATTTGAAATAGAGTAATCCTCTACCACTAGTCCAGGATGTCGAATCATGATGGCATCTGAATATATAAAATAAGAGAATCACACAAGGCTTTCCATTCACATACTCACACTAATATTGGTAAACTTTCATGTATACCCAACATGTAGGGTAGAGTTATGATGGATACATGGCCAAATGTTTCAGAACATCTATCTCAAAAATAGTGAATGGGAGACGAAGGCCCATGATAGAAAAAGCACACATATAAAAAGGAATAGCGCAAGCACCATAATTTTTGCATATTCTCTCGTCCTCATAAGGACTAAAGATTCTCCAATCGAAACACATACCAACTTCCGTAAAAATTTCTTCAAGACCACCTAAAGAAGATGGAGTATCCTTCTAAGTCTTGTGAATACTTTTTTGTGATTTCTTACTCATATTGCACTAACTTTGCAGTCACAGGAAAATGAAATTCTAAAGAAGAAAATAATTGCTACACTTTAAAAGAAACACTCAGAAGAAAATGAAGACACTTATCTTTCTAAAGAAATTTATATTCTAGCATGCAAAAAGGCTTTACCAAACACGTCCAATCACTCACACATAACACTCAAGAGTTTCGGTTCTCAAGGGCCATAATGATGATATCTCTGAAAAGACATTTGAAGTATGGTGAATTAAATACATGATTCCATAAAGAAACAAAGAAGTTTCTCCTTCACCTATCTTGGGGTGATCAGAAAGCGGTCGGCATCCGAGGCTGGAGTATCAAGCCCTCACATATCTATACATTGATAAGGACTTGGAGGCACCTATTTTGGGCCGACCACATTGACCCCAACCGACCACCAAGGGGTTCAAACCCTTATAAAATATTACTAGCGCACAAAGAATATCATTCTAATGACCACAAAAGATCTCAATTGCAAGTGCATCCAACGAATCCCCGTGAATCAAGACTAACAAATAGTTTTTTCATTATTAACTTCTCTATATGTAGAGAAGATGCCAAATTGAGGTAAGAAATATCAAATTCAATTTAACTTCACTTTTCTTCCTTACATAATGACTTGAGCGTTGAAATGCTAACCTTGCAGGTCCCCCACTCCACCGCATCAAAAGTAGCAATCAACCATCTCAATCATTCTGCCTTTCATATCTTCCTCCAAAACAAAATTATATATATATATATATGAATGTCACAAATAATAATGTTATAAAAATCAGGTTAAATTGGCCAGATCAACCGATTGGACTGGGAACCAGAGTTGAATTCGACTCTGTCAACCTTTTAAAACCGCTAGTGGGCCAAAAAGGGGTTAAAACCATAAAAACCGGATTGAACCGTCCAAAACCGTTCGAACCAAAGAACTAGAGCTGGTTTTATAAAACTGCTCGGTTCAAGAAAATACATCAAATTTTCCATTTTTTATTTTTTTTAAGAAAAGTTTAATATGACAATATTAAAACATAAAACATTCAACCATTAACAAAGAAATAATTCCTTGTTTTTTCTCCAACCATAAAAACTTCTAAGTTCTATCACTTCATTATAGTTTTTCTTTTAATCATGCCCCATCATCATCACACCGTCTCTTTAAAACATAGTCACACTGTTCAACTCAATGTATTGGTTGTCGTTCAACTCAATATTGTTCATCGTTGTCCAATTATGACCTGTTTATTGTCGTTTAACTCGCATTTGTTAGAACAAGATTTTTTCTTGATATATTCTCTTATAGTTTTGATGATAACAAAAGTATTAAAAGAACAATGGTTTATTTGATGTGTGTTTATTTATGCAGGTTCTTGTTCTTGTACATAAATAATCAGCATCTGTTTATCTAAGATACACTTGGAGTTGCTTCATTGCTAGATTCTGGTGGCAGAGTCTGAAGAACAATTTCTAGTGTGGCTTGACGCAAACTCTGAACTGAAGGCCTTAGCATTCAGACGAGTTTCTACACTTAGTAATTCTATATCAGCTTCTGGTACCATTCAGAGTTGGTGATAAAGCTGTGGACTATCTGTACTACTGAAAGCATGTTGTATTGTCTTATCAACCTGTTAGCTCGAGTCTAAAGGATTTCAAGGCTCAAGAAAAGCTGGTATGTTCTATGGATGTCTGCTCCCAACGACTCTATTGGTATAGAACCTCTTGAAGATTCAAAGGTTAAACGTGGTACACAAAGGATTCAGAAATCTGTTGTGCATCCATCTTCAACGTCTCTTGTACTATGGAGCAAAACCAAAAACACTTGATCAAGTCACCTTCTCAACTTCTAGTTTCTGGAAAGGCTATATATATGGCTGAAGATTCAAGCCTGAATTTTAAACAAGGATTCTTCTGTTGAAGGAGTAGTAAGATCAAGCAATTATTAACTCTATGTAATAGGTAGATTTTCTGTTGTAGGTTGTAATTGTAAAAGCCTTAAGATTTCTCACCCCTGTATATATTTAGAAATCTTAAGTTCTTTAGGTCTTTGTTATGGTGATCTCCCGTACCTCTGAAGCTTGCATTATGTACACCTTGTTCTCTATTCTGCTGAGCCTTCAGTAGTTTAGATTAAGTCTCCTGCTATATGTTAGAGCAAAAAGTCTTGTCTCATTGGGATTCAAGCAACAAGTCTTGAGCCAAGATGCTTAAGCCACGTAAGTCTCATTGCTTAAGTGCTTGATCTGTGAAAGTCTTATTCAGCTAGTCTGATTGAGCAAAAATAAAGTCTTAGACATGTGCTCTAAGCAAAGGTAAGTCTCATCCAGAAGACAAATGAGCAGGCGACTCAGACTGATGGTGTGAGCAAAGGAAAGTCTTAGACATGTGCTCTAAGCAAAGAAAAGTCTCAGCCAGAATGAAGAGGAGCAGGTGGCTCAGTCGGATGGTGTGAGCAAAGAGAAGTCTTTAACATGAGCTCTAAGCAAATGGAAGTCTCAACCAGAGGGTAGATGAGCAGGCGGCTCAGTCTGACGGTGTGAGCAAAGGGTAAGTCTTAGACATGCGCTCTAATCAAGGGAAGTCTCAGACAGTTAGTCTAAGCAGTTGTAAAAGTCTTATGCAAAAGCATAAGAGATTGTAATCATGAAGTGGTTATAATGAAAAGCTTTTGTGAGGAAAAGGGACTGGACTACAGGAACCAGTATAAATCTTTTGTGTCTTCTGCTATTATTTTATTTACTTCTGCTGTATCCGCTGCTAACTGAATTAACTCGGAATCTGAACTTTAGTTCTGGTTCTAAAACTCTTATCAGAACCTAAATAATAATAAAACACGAAACACAATTCAACCCCCGCTTCTTGTGTACTTTTCACACCTTCAATTGATATCAGAGTATGGTCTATGCTTAACACTTAAGCGCGGTGTAGATATTGATCCAATAAGAAAGTATATCTCTTCTTCAAGAAGGAATCAAGTGCCACATGAAAAATATCATACGGTTGTTCCTACCATATTCAAATGGGTGATTCCATTGAATTTAAATGATGGAAAATCTAAACATATTTTTAACTCATTGGACTTGATAAAGGGTTGTTGAACGTCTATAGAATATCCTTGAAAAAGGTATTACTATAGAAGTTGATGGTGTTATAGATGATCTTTTTAAAAATCTCTTTCACCAACTTAGAAGATACATATTGAATATCTTCAGAGATAGCTGCATTCTGGTAGATGCACTATCTCACTTCTGAGTATATCAACTTCATTGATATATCTGATGCTTGGACTATCTTTGAAGTCTTGTGCTTAGATTCGTGGGAATCAGTTTGTGAAGCTTGAAGTAGTTACACTTCATCTAATCTTTTCAAGCAAATTCTGAAAGGACTGTTTCTTGACTTAAATCTAAAGTCACGGTTTTTTTTATGTTTACATCCTAAATCCATTGTGTTTTGAAGATTTGTCTGGCAGTCTTTAACGAAAATAAATGGAGTTGGATGATGAAAAACTATTCAATAGGTTATATTCTCTTCTTTAACTTAAGTTCTTTGGAATGACTAATGATGAGAAACTTAGGTTTCTTGTCAGAAGGACTTTCATACTAGCTGAATGGATTGTGATATCTGTTGATAGAATAGTAACTTCAAGAGCTTCTAAAATATGTGTATTTCGACTGATTTCCCAAATCTGAAAACAAGAAGAAAATTCTACTAGAACCTAATATCAGATGTTGTTCAATGCTTAATCGTTTGAAACTAATATTAGTGCAGGATGTAGATGAAAATAAGCATTTGTGTTCTGAAATAAAAAATCAAGTATTGAAAAGAAAGACATGTTGTTAAAGCTATCTTGTTTCAAAATATTTGATTGTATGGAGTTTGTTCTTTAAGGTGATATCTTAAGAAACTCCATTGCTTCTTGGTTGAGGACCATTATGGAAGTTGTTTTAAAAGACACTCCTATGAGAAATATTCAACTTCTCTTTGAGCTCTGTTAGTTGTACTAAGACAGTACTCTGATATACTTTATATCAATATCTGATAGCTATTGCCATCTGGTTCTAAGCTTGTCAATGATTTCAAAGTCAAAAGATTTATTCCAAGAAAATGAGATTATTGCCATTGCTTAGAACAAAATTCGGTTCATATCTCATTCTAGACTTACACTCTGGAGTGACTTATGATCTACTGTTAGATTGAGATGTAAGGCACAGAAGAGTCTGTTTATACTTACATGTATGGTCTTATAGAAATATGAGTATCATAATATATCTGCTACAAATATCAAGGAAAGAAGCAGAGGCATCTTTTATAAGGTTGTTTACAACATTGATTAGGAGAATAGCCAACAACCCAAATTCAAGTACTAGTGGTACTGAATTTGGTGAGAGTAGTGGAATTATTGGTCAGACAGCCATTGAATCAGAATCCACTCAAAGCTGTGTTCAGACTCTATTGGTCAAGTCTGAATATTGAATCAAGTCTCACCAAACAAAAAAACAGTGTGGTATGTTTGTTCTTGTCTAACTTATCTTTTGATTCAGTGAGACATTTGTTTAGATATAAATGCAAAGTTTTTGTTATATCTCTGGAGAAGTTTTTCTTTTGAAAAAGGAGAACTTCAGAAATCTTTAAGAGGAAACTCTGTTGTGTTTGTCTATACTCAATGTCTTATCAAGTCAAATGATGATCACATTTATGAAAACAACTTTCTCACTTTTGTGTTGATACTGTTGCTTGTTAGCTGTCTAAAGAAAACAATTCAATATTCGTCTATCACTCATGACTCTTGTTTCAAGTGCTAGTTCTGAATAGAATCTTAGAGACTTGTGACTGACAAATGATATCTCTATCTTAGTCTGGACTTACTAGACTCTGATGGTTGATAACTTCTGAAAGTTGTCAGTTTCTGAGATTCAGAAGAAGATTCTTTTAGTTTGACATAGCAGTTTAAGTAAAAAGTTTTCCAAAAGCTTTTATAATACTTAAACTTTCATAAAGGTGAAAATTATCGGGTGGAATTGAAATATCTGCTGGATAAAGAACCTTTAGGTAATGATGTTTTCTCCTTTAGTACTTGCTGTTACTATTCCTTGTCTTGTGAAACATCATTGTGTCCTTTTCTAACAAGATTCTTATTTTTGTGAGATTCTTGTTCAGTTTCTTCTTCTTCTTCTTCTTCTTCTTCTCTTTCTTCTTTTCTTCTTTTATGCGTACTGATCAAACCAAACCTGAGATGAGTTCTTCAGTTTATTCTCCTTTGAATCAGCTGGTTGTCATTAATGAAAAGTTTGTAGATTTTGATGAGTTTCTTAAGATTGGTTTCAACTTCTAGGAGATTGTGTCTAAACAAAGGTGGAGTGTCTACTTTGAGATGCTCTGTGGTTTCACTTATCTAAGTCTTGTCAAAGAGTTTTGGATTAATGCCTCCATTATTGAGCTGAATTCTGAGTATGTTATTCTGTCTAGAGTAACTGGTGTTTCTATTACAATAACCTCTAGAGCGATTGCAAATGTGATCAATTGTGAGGAGATTGGAGATATTCCAGAAACTATTGTTTGGGAACAGTATCTTCCTACTTGGCGTATCTTTGTAGATCCACCTAATACGTCAGTGGTTTCTAATCTTCTTCCTGATGCTATTGTTTAGAGTCAGATTTTGAATTCAAACTTACTGCCAAAGGATCAAGATTTAGACCAAGTGGACCCTATTGAAAAAGATATGCTTCTACTTCTTAATTCAGATTTGAAGATTGATCCTCCTCAAGTTATGTTTGACCATCTGAAGAGGTCTCTTTCTTATTTTAAAAAGGGAAAGAGCTTCTTCATACCTTTTGGACGAGTTATTTCTGAAATGCTTGTTCAGCAAGGGGTCAGCATCAGTTCTGAGGCTAGTTCTTCCAAGATTTGGAGAAACAAGTTTGAAGCTATCTATGAAGATTCTGATGTTAGATTTCTGCATAGTTATGCCTTGTATTGTTGATGAAATCTTGGTATTAAGTATCTTATTAATAAATTCAGAAGTTTGCCCATGCTTATGTTCAGTTTTAACTGATTAATATTTACTTGTGTTGTTCACTGAGTATCTGAAATAGATGAAAGAACTCAAATGTTTGCAACTTATTTTATTACTGAAAAGGGAAGCTATTACAAGACAATTAGATTTTTCTAGTCTAATGGATGTTTCCTTAGGAACTTCATAGGATCATCTGACATGTCTAGATTGTTTAAGAAATCTTGCCATTCTTCCTTAGCAAACTCCAAAGCCTTCTTCCTCAGTTTGTTTCTGCGTCTGGATCCAGAAGACTTCTTTCTTCTGTGTGTCTTCACAAAGGATGGTGAAGAGGAGAGCACTTCTGAAGCTGTCTACTTGCTTGCAGGTTCTTCAGCTAGTGTCTTGCTTTGATTTGCTTGAATTGTTGCATTCAATAATGCCGCCTTCCTGAAATCTCTCTTTGGAACCCAGATCTGCTTCTGCTTATACATCTTGGTGTTTTAGAGATTAAGTGATGATGGAAGAAAGCTTACTTGAGTCCTTTTATAGACCTATTACATTTATTATCTTAAGTATAATATTATTAAGTACTGATTTAATCAGCATTTTAATAATGACTCTTGGTAACATAATCTAATCTATTAAGATTCTCTGAATTAGTATGAGTTTATGACTGATCTGTTCTAACTGACGTTTTTTGTGTCAGTTTCACTTTATTAAGTGTACCTTCAGAAAGTATAAAGTAAAATTCTGGAATGTAAATGCGTGATAAAGAAGTATTGGTCTAAAATAAACTTTTCATTAATTAAATGAGGATTACAAATTTTTAACAACAAAAAAGGGGTACAAGATGATGTCTAGAATTCATCCCTAGCCATTGCATCATGTGCCCAGTGGCGTCCACTGTTGTTATAGTCCACCTCCTCGTCCTCTAAATCAATCACTTCTTCCTCTATTATATCTGGAAGAGAGCGGTAGAATAACTTGTTGACCCTCTTTTTCTTCATCCTTGATCTCTTCATGCTTCTTCTCTGAGGCCTCAAGGCAGCTACTATTGAACCACCTTCTGAAGGTCGTTTAGGTGCTGCTGAAGTAGCTTCTTCAGAAGCAAGTTATGTTGAGAGCAGAGGTACATTTGTAGAGGACTCAGAAGCAGCTCGCCTCTGAGGGGATTGGTTAGCCAAACTTGTAGAGCTCTCGGTTGCTTCTGTTACGACAAATGCATTATGACTCTCAGTTGCTGATGCCATATCCTTAGGTTGGTGATTGATGAAAATGACTTAGGAGTGGGATATTTTTATAATGACTTTTATGGATACCAAGCGTCTAAAATTAATCATTGTTTAATTATTGGGACAGTAACGACCATTAAGACTTCAATGTGTGCACTTTACAAACCTTAATGACTCTTATTGCTTAATTAATCTTTCTTCTTGGAAACTGATCTTGTAATAATGATCTAAGTTACATTTATTGGTGATATTTTTCTCTCTCTATCTTTCTTTTCTTTTTATTCTTTTTGATGTGACAAAATGGGGAGAAATAATAGTAAGTATTTTAGTGGAAACTGAACCCATTGAATACATATTGGTCATTTATTTTCTTGTCATTTATTTTTCTGTTACTTGCCCAGGGCGCATTTTGACTTTCTTGTACATAGGTCTGAGTATGAGCTTACAAACCTTAGACTTAGCCTATCAGACCCAGAAGGAGCTTACAACCCTCATATTCTGGTGTTTCCAAAGAAAGTTAAAAAGGGTGACATATTTTAACTCTCTTGTACATAGTGTTAAGATAGAGCTTACAAACCTCTTACTTAGCCTATGAGACTCAGAAGGAGCTTATGAAACTTGTATTCTGGTGTTGCCAAAAGGAGTTAAAATGCAGTCATTTTGGTGTTCTTAACTATGGAACTAAGGGGGAGCTTACAAAATTCAACCTTGGAACTGTTTGACACATGGGGAGCTTACAAACCTCAGACCCTTATGTTGTTAAGAAGACTAGTTTATTTTTCTTGAGAAATAGTTCTTAATGCTAGAACAAGCTAAGCTGTGAACTATTAGACTTAGGGGGAGCTTATAAACCTCATACCCTGTTGTTACAGAGAAAATTAAACGCCCAACATTGTCCTTTAAATACTTGTGTTTGTCATCATAAAAAAGGGGGCGATTGTTAGAACAAGATTTGTTCTTGATATTTTCTCTTTTAGTTTTGATGATAACAAAAGTATTAAAAGAACAATGGTTTATTTGATGTGTGTTTTATTTATGCATGTCCTTGCTCTTGTACAAAAATAATCAGAATCTGTTTATCTAAGATACACTTGGAGTTGCTTCATTGCTAGCTTTTGGTGGCAGAGTCTGAAGAACAATTTCTAGATTGGCTTGACGCAGACTCTGAACTGAAGGCCTCAGCATTCAGGCGAGTTTCTACACTTAGTAATTGTATATCAGCTTCTGGTACCATTCAGATTTGGTGATAAAGCTATGGACTATCCGTACTACTGAAAGCATGTTGTATTGTCTTATCAGCCTCTCAGCTCGATTCTACAGGATTTTAAGGCTCAAGAAAAGTGGGTACGTTCTATGGATGTCTACTCCTAATAGCTCTATTATTATCAAACCTCTTGAAGACTCAAAGGTTAAATGTGTTACACAAAGGATTCAGAAATCTGTTGTGCATCCATCTTCAACGTCTCTTGTTCTATAGATAAAAAGCAAAGACACTTGATCAAGTCACCTTCTCAACGGCTAGTTTCTAGAAAGGCTATATATATGGTTGAAGATTCAAGCCTGAATTTTTCACAAGGATTCTTCTGTTGAAGGAGTAGAAAGATCAAACAATTATAAACTCTACGTAATAGGCAAATTTTCTGTTGTAGATTGTAATTGTAAAAGCCTTAAGATTTCTTACCCATGTATATATTTAGAAATCTTAAGTGCTTTAGGTCTTTGTTATGGTGATCTCCCATACCTTTGATGCTTGCATCATGTACACCTTGTTCTCTATTCTGCTGAGCCTTCAGTAGTTTAGATTAAGTCTCTTGCTATGTGCTAGAGCAAAAAGTCTTATCTCATTGGGATTCAAGCAACAAGTCTTGAGACAAGATGCATAAGCCACGTAATCTCATTGCTTAAGTGATTGAGTTGTGAAAGTCTTATTCAGCTAGTCTAATTGAGGAAAAGTAAAGTCTTAGACATGTGCTCTAAGCAAAGGTAAGTCTCAACCAGAAGACAGATGAGCAGGCGGCTCAGTCTGATGGTGCGAGCAAAGGAATGTTTTAGACATATGCCCTAAGCAAAGGAAATTCTCAGCCAGAAGGCAGATGAGTAGGCGGCTCAGTCTGATGGTGTGAGCAAAGGGAAGTCTTAGACGTGAGCTCTAAGTAAAGGGAAGTCTCAACCAGAGGGAAGATGAGCATGTGGCTCAGTCTGACAGTGTGAGCAAAGGGTAAGTCTTAAACATGCGCTCTAAGTAAGGGAAGTCTCAGACAGTTGGTCTGAGCAATTGTAAAAGTCTTATGCAAAAGCATAAGCGATTGTAATCATGAAGTGGTTATAATGAAAAGCTCTTGTGAGCCAAGGGGACTGGACTACTCTCAGTTAGGGGAGGAACCAGTATAAATCTTTTGTGTCTTCTGCTTTTATTTTATTTACTTCTGTTGTATCCGCTACCAACTGAATTAACTCAGAATTTGAACATCACTTCTGATTCTGAAACTCTAATCAGAACCTAAATAATAAGAAAACGCGAAACACAATTCAACCCCCATTCTTGTGTACTTTTCACACCTTCAGCATTTGCTTACTTTTGTTCAATTAAGTATAATGTATTATTTATATTTTACAATTCTATCCTATTTAATTTAGTTATTCTTAATTATTTGAATTTTATTTTAGGTATTATGTTCTATTATTTTAATTTTGGTTTGAATATTTATTTAACTTATTTTATTGAAATTATTTAATTTGTTCATTTTTTTCTTAAATGAAGGTTGAAATTAAGTGTACGACTATGTTGTATTATTATGTGTACTATAGATATTGTTGTATTAAGTTTGTAATGGATTTTTGAAATATTTATTTTATTAAGTTGTGAACATGTGATTGTGTATGAAATATCTATGAAATTTAGTTTCATATTATTAATTTAGTTAAGAAACGGTTCGACCGTAGGTTTAACCGGTTTAACCAATTAAACCTTAAATCGAAAGTTTCATTGGTTCGACCTCTGGTCCGATTTTTAAAACATTGACAAATAATACCACTTACTTTAGGGTAATAATTTTTTCCATTTTACTTCTAAAAATTAAATATTAAATAATGTTATAAAACTAAATAAAATTATATAGAGATCAAAGAGAGGAAGAGAAGAGAGAAAGTAATATTATATTATCTTCTTCAAAAGTAATTTTTACATTGCAATGTAGATCTAATTTATAGGACCTAAGGGAGATGAAAAATTATAGTTATTAATAGGGAATAGGAAGATGAAAAGAAGAATAAGAATGAACATCCACTTTTATCTTTATTCACAACACTCCCCCTTGGATGTCCATTGAGGATATGCCTCGTTAAAACCTTACTAGAAAAAACTCAGTGGGAAAAAAATCTAGTGAAAGAAAAAGAGTACAATATCCTTTCATTTCTCCCCCTCAGCTGAACGATCATTTCTTCGATGAAGACCAATATTTTGAACTAGTTGATCAAAAATTCTACTTGAGAGTGACTTTGTGAAAAGGTCTGCAAGATTATCACATGAACAAATTTGTTGGGTGCTTATATCACCACTCTTTTGAAGATCATGAGTAAAAAATAACTTTAGAGAAATGTGTTTTGTCCGGTCTCCTTTAATGTAACCATCTTTCAATTGAGTGATGCATACAGTATTATCTTCATATATGGTCGTTGTATTTAATGTCTCATAAGATAAACCACAAGTATTTTGGATGTGCTGAATTAAGGATCTCAACCAAACACATTCTCGACTTGTCTCATGTATTGATAAAAGTTCTGCATGATTAGATGATGTTGTTGCTATGGTTTGTTTCACCGATCTCCATGAAATAGTTATACCCCCACATGTAAACAAATAAACTGTTTGTGATATACCATTATGAGGATCTGATAAGTAACCTGCACCTGCATAACCTGTTAATTCGAATCTGGATACTTTGGTATAAAACAAACCCATGTCTATTGTACCTCTAAGGTAACGAAGTATATGTTTGACTCCGTTCCAATATCTTCGTGTAGGTGAAGAACTAAATCTTGCTAATAGATTGATAGCAAATTATATATCAGGACGTGTATAATTAGCAAGGTACATTAGTGCTCCAATTGCACTGAGATATGGTACTTTAGGACAAAGCAATTCTTCATCCTTTTCTCGAGATCTGAAAGGATCTTTCTCCATATCTAATGATCTAATAACCATTGGGTAGACAACGGGTGACATTTGTCCATATAGAAGCTGTCGCGGTCGGCAAAAATGACAGAGGCGTCATCATACTTTATTCGTCCTAAGGGACAGGGAAATAATAATAAAACCTAAATCCTAAGGGAGAGACACTAAGTTTGGGAGTCGGTTAAGCGAGAGGAAGATGTTAGGCACCCCTCACCTCCATTATACTCAATGGGATCCTCCTTAAGTTCTAGGGTATGTTTGCTTACTACTTGAATGTTTGACTGTTTATATTTATTTACAAAAATCCTTATTATTATACAAAGATGACTTAGACGTAAGATGTGGACCCTAAGTTTTTTATTATTATTGTACTCACTAGGGTTTACAACCCTATGCCTACGTACCCTCAATTTTGAAGGATCAGAGTTTCCGTAGTTCACCTCCCTAATTTTGGTTGGTTGGTCGATTTTATCCCTTACCCCTTTATGTTTGAGTTGTAATTATCCCGTATCCCTTATATCTAATCCTTTATTTATACTCTAAGATCTTAAGAGTTTTATCCCAAAGTTTCTATCCTAATTCTATCCCTTGAAAAGAAGTGAGTTAGATGTTTTTTATCCCTTTATCCCTTTGAATTTGGAAAAATATCCCTTTAAGTTTGATTACAAAAAATGATATAACATTTATTATAAAACCCTTATCCCATATCCATAATCCTATGTTTATACTCTTGGATCTTAAGAGTTTTATCCCCTATCCCTAGTCCTATATTTATACTCTTGGATCTTAAGAGTTTTATCTTCTATCCTTAGTCCTATATTTATAATCTCGAATGTTAAGAGTTGTATCCCCTATCCCTAGTCCTGTATTTATACTCTTGGATCTTAAGAGTTTTATCCCCTATCCCTAGTCCTATGATCTTAAGAGTTTTATCCTATACCCCTAATACTATATTTATACTCTTGGATCTTAACAGTTTTATCCCAAATCTTTATCCCAAAATTTATCCCATTAATTATCCCTTGACTAAACCTAATATTTATCCCTTATAATTATCCCTTGATAATTATCCCAACTTTGAGTTAATCCCAATTATTCCAAGAAAAGAAAGTTATCCCAATTATTTAAAATATAACTTAAATCTCCATTACTTAAGTTTATCATTTAGAATATCAAGATATAAATTAAATCCAAATTATTTAAGAAATAAAATAAAACCCAAGTATAATAATCCAATTTATTAAATAATCAAACATAAATTCCAAAACTTTGTTTCTGATAAATCCCAACTACTTAATTAATTTATAAAATAAATCCCAATTATTATGAACCCATAAAATATCCCAAATGTTTATAATATTAAATATCCAATTATTTAAAAATATAAAATGAATCCTAATATTTAAATAAATACCCCAAAATTACAATCCTTAATTATTTATAATATCCCAAAATAATAAGCCTTTAATTATTTAATTAAACAATTTATAATATCCCGAAATAATAAAAATTAATCTTTATAGTAACCCAAAATAAAAATTAATCCTAATTATCCTAATTAACCGATCGCTAATTATTTTAATTATTCTTAAATGACCACTACATAGCCCTTAATTATTTAATTAATCCTAAATATTTTAAAAATAATTAATTCCTAATTAATCCCTAAATTATAAAATTATCTTAATAATTAATCCTAATTACTTATACTATCACAAAAATATAAAATAATCCCAATTATTAAAAATGAATATCTTATAATATCCCAAAAATGTAAATTAATCTCAATTATTAATTATAAAAATAAATAACCTTTTAATATCCCATAAATATAAATTAATCCCGGTTATTAATTATAAAATGTGTAATATCCCAAAATATAATCATATAATTATTTAATCAAATAATAACTTCCCAAAATATAAATTAAATTTTATTCCAAAAATTGAATTAATCTCAATTATCCCAAAAATATAGAAAGTTATCCCAATTATTTATACATATGAAATAAATTCCTATTATTTAATCCAATCATCTATAATATAAAATTCCAGTTATTTAAGAAATATAGAATAAAATCCAAGTATTTAAATAAAAACTTATATTATCCCATAAATATCAATAATCCCATTAATTAAATTATAGAATATAAATCCCAATTTTTCATTAAATTATCCCAATATAAAGTGAATCCTTATAAAATGTGTAATATCCCAAAATATAATCATATAATTAGATCCCACCATGCTTTGATACGACCTTAAGATGAAATGCCCCGGTATTTGAGTCTTCGAAAAGTATGCCCCTAATTAGTTGAGGTCTGGAGAAATGACTTGAAAAGGAACTTGGGTCCCACCATGCTATAATATGACCTCGATAAGGAATGCCCCCAATATTTGAATCTTGAAAAGTGTGTCCCAGTGTTTGAATCTTTGAAAGGTATGCCCCTGATTAGATTGACTCTTGGAGTGGTTGGCCTTACTGTTTCCTTGAGTTGGTATGCCCCAGTATGAGAGTCTTGAAAGGTCTACCCCTTATCATTTGAGTCATGGAGGTG
Source organism: Lathyrus tuberosus (assembly GCA_022829125.1). Lineage (NCBI taxonomy): Eukaryota > Viridiplantae > Streptophyta > Magnoliopsida > Fabales > Fabaceae > Lathyrus > Lathyrus tuberosus. The sequence goes on along the minus strand of JALAZF010000047.1, from coordinate 4,067,170 downwards.
TTTTGACATAGGCGTATCAAATCTTGAAATGTATTGCCCCTAATAAGTAGGATCTTCAGATGATATGCCCATGATTTTAAGGATCTACCCCCAGTCATAAATGTCTTAAAGTGGTATGTCCCTGATCAGATCTTTGTTGATATTCATTCGATGCTAAGTATTTCTTTGCGAGTAAAACTATTCCCTTTGAAATGTAATTCTAACTCAATGCTCATGCAAGTTTTGAAATCGAGAATTGTTAGAAATGGATATGGTGTATACAGATGATATTTGGCCATAAGGTTGACACAAACGAAGATTGAAAAATTATGTTTTAGCAAACATTTGAATCAGGAGTCAGTTTAACAAAGACTTTGCTGAGTATGCTTTTATAGTCCCCCTAACTTTAATTAGGTCTTTTAAATGTTGTAATGTGGTCTGGTTCACGGTTTAAGAAACAAAGGATACAAGGCTCAAAATTTTAAATTTAACCCACCCCATTCTCCTTGATGTTCTCTAGTCCTAAATGCAATTAACCCAACAGATGTGTTCATCCTGCAAAAGAATTTCTTCAGTCATGGTGATAATGGTTTAAGCACTTGATGAGATCTTTGAGGTGGAAATCACCCACTCCCGTTTATAAGATTGTTCCATTTTTTCCTTTTTGTTTGCTTTTAATCCGTTATTTTTGCATTGACCAATTCGTTTGAGTTTGTGGTCCATCAGGATACACTAATTTTTGCCTAAGTCAAAGTCAACTTTTTTCAGTTTTTTTTCTTGACTTAGCGGGCTTTTTCATTTTGTTTTTGAACAATTCTTGAGTGATCTTATTTTTGACTTAGAAAGGGTGTGACTGCCATATTAGATATTATGAGCTATTATCCCTTTTTCTTCCTCAATGTTGAATGGTGTGAGGGAGAAGATATGCTTTAAACCTTTTACTTGGATTGACTGATTCTCTTGAGATCAGAATGCATCATTGAATTAATTGAAGTCTACCCTACCCCTGGTTAAGATTAAGGTTTTTTTAAAAATAAAAAGAACACCAACTTCTGGCTCGAGAGGGTTGACTACGGATTATCTCCTTATTTCTCCAGTGTTTAGGGAGAGAAACAATGCCTTACATCGTCAGCCAAGTCTTACTATTAAAAGCATACGTCAGTAAATTCGATTGTTTTAATTTACTGCATTCTCCTCCTAAGTTTGTCAATAGGTGAGAAGTGAAAAGAAAAGGTGTGATTTATTTTTATTTTTATTTCCATGATGGAATAAGAAATAGTGAAAATGAATCGATGAATTCCAAAAACATGCATGCTCATCTTATTAAAATTATTTCTCAAAGAGTACAAATTTTAAATACAAACAACAGTTAGCAAAAAAAGAAATTACAACTGAAAATGAGAAAGTCTATTGATCCTAGGGATAAGCTTCATTGTAGATCTACCATCTTTAGGGGATGCTTCTAAATGTTCTTCCACTTATGAAGATAAGGGGTGACTGTTCACCAATGAGACTTCTCCTTCGAAAGTCAATTGCAGGTCTTGTACTTTGTGCCCATAACTTGTAGGATTGGAATAGGATTAAGTGATTGCAGCTTCACTAAGGCACCTCTGAGTAAGTCATGAGACATTGGTGTAGGATACATTTCCCTTCTAAGCTTCCTTTGTTGTGATTGATAAAACGCATAAGGCTGTTACTGAAGTAGATACTGTTACAGACTCTGTTGAGGAGGCATCATCCAGGGTTGTTGTATTTGAGGCTCTAGGTAGGCCTTAGGCTGGCATGGTGAAGGGTTACCTTCCCTCTTCAATGGTGCTTTCCCCCCTTTGAGTTGCTTTATAGCTTCTTAAGATATCCTTTAAGTTCATTTATGAGTATCGGGAAACCTCTTAGCTCTTGGTAGTTGGATAAGGGCGAAAGCGGAAAGGATATGCAAATGTATGTATGCAAAATGCATGGGGTATGCAAAAACTTTTTTGAAGGTATGCTAAAAAAATTGAGATGCAAGTTTCACATTAGGATAATGACAAATGAAAAGAAACCCTTATAGGTTTAGAGGTTGTGACGAACATAAGGAAACCCCTATGAGTTTAAGATAGTTATGTGCATAGGGAACTCTTATCTGGGAAGGTTCCATAGGGATAATGATAGGTACGGGAAACCCAACGGGTTTAAGAATAATGATGGATATAAAACCCACATAATGGTTTAAGGATAATACCGAATATAAGGACACCTTGTTTAAGAGGGCTCCTTATAGATGGGGATAATGATCGGCATGGGAAACCCTAATAGGTGTAGGGATGTGTAAGGTAATATGCAAGCATGACCTAACTAAGGTAGGCTCCCTACGATAGGCCTGATCTAAATTTAGACTACCTAATCCCCTCACATGTGGGATATACATTTTTTGACAGCAAACATCCCTAGAATTTACAGACTATACCCTTGTTTTACCATGAGAAGGAGCAAGCCTTCCTACGATAATCCTTCGGGATAAGTCTCATCTAGGCGGGACCCTAGTAACAGCCCTTGAGGGTTGAATACGTAAGGTCACCATGAGTTGATAAAGGTAGGCCAAAGGTTCCCAGAGTCATGGACCACATCCAAATCATCATCTATGTTAGGGGCTAGCCCTACCATGAAGACACCTTTGGAGGATCTCTTCTGAATGTAGCATCAATGAATTGTTGGGATGTCACATCCCCCCAAAACATTTCTGTTCTACATCCTAATCTAGGGTTGTACTCCAAGCTTGGGTTTTAGCTTCACATAATCATATCCCAACCAATGAATAATGCCAATAATATATGATATAAATATATAATAAACATTAATAAATATATATATATAATAACATACACAAAAAAATATATAAAAACATAGAAGATATATATTAAAAACAGTAAACAAGCAAGGCAATCAAACAAGAACCCTAAAACCCAAGGTTAGGATGGACTCTCTTTTTAGGGAAGTATAAGAACTCCCCAGCAGAGTCGCCAACTGTCGCAGCCAACAAAAATGACAGAGTCGCCATCATACTTTTTTCGTCCTAAGGGACAGGGAAATAATGATAAAACCTAAATCCTAAGGGAGAGACACTAAGTTCGGGAGTCGGTTAAGCGAGAGGAAGGTGTTAGGCACCCCTCACCTCCATTATACTCAATGGGATCCTCCTTAAGTTCTAGGATATGTTTGCTTACTACTTGAATGTTTGACTGTTTATATTTATTTACAAAAATCCTTATTATTATACAAAGATGACTTAGATGTAAGATGGGGACCCTAAGTTTTTTATTATTATTGTACTCGCTAGGGTTTACAACCCTATGCCTACGTACCCTCAATTTTGAAGGATCAGAGTTTCTGTAGTTCACCTCCCTAATTTTGGTTGGTTGGTCAATTTTATCCCTTACACCTTTATGTTTGAGTCGTAATTATCCCATATCCCTTATCCCTAATCTTTTATTTATACTCTCATATCTTAAGAGTTTTATCCCAAAGTTTCTATCCCAATTCTATCCCTTGAAAAGAAGTGAGTTAGATGTTTTTTATCCCTTTATCCCTTTGAATTTGGAAAAATATCCCATTAAGTTTGATTATAAAAAATGATATAACATTTATTATAAAACCCTTATCCCATATCCATAATCCTATGTTTATACTCTTGGATCTTAAGAGTTTTATCCCCTATCCCTAGTCCTATATTTATACTCTAGGATCTTAAGAGTTTTATCCTCTATCCTTAGTCCTATATTTATACTCTCGGATCTTACAAGTTTTATCCCCTATCCCTAGTCCTATATTTATACTCTTGGATCTTAAGAGTTTTATCCCCTATCCATAGTCCTATGATCTTAAGAGTTTTATCTCATACCCCTAATCCTATATTTATACTCTTGGATCTTAACAGTTTTATCCTAAATCTTTATCCCAAAATTTATCCCACTAATTATCCCTTGACTATCCCTAATATTTATCCCTTATAATTATCCCTTGATAATTATCCCAACTTTGAATTAATCCCAATTATTCCAAGAAAAGAAAGTTATCCCAATTATTTAAAATATAACTTAAATCCCCATTACTTAAGTTTATCATTTAGAATATCAAGATATAAATTAAATCCAAATTATTTAAGAAATAAAATAAAACCCAAGTATAATAATCCAATTTATTAAATGATCAAACATAAATCCCAAAACTTTATTTCTGATAAATCCCAATTACTTAATTAATTTATTAAATAAATCCCAATTATTATGAACCCATAAAATATCCCAAATGTTTATAATATTAAATATCCAATTATTTAAAAATATAAAATGAATCCTAATATTTAAATAAATATCCCAAAATTACAATCCTTAATTATTTATAATATCCCAAAATAATAAGCCTTTAATTATTTAATTAAACAATTTATAATATCCCAAAATAATAAAAATTAATCTTTATAGTAACCCAAAATAAAAATTAATCCTAATTATCCTAATTCACCGATCACTAATTATTTTAACTATTCTTAAATGACCACTACCTAGCCCTTAATTATTTAATTAATCCTAAATATTTTAAAAATAATTAATTCCTAATTAATCCCTAAATTATAAAATTATCTTAATAATTAATCCTAATTACTTTTACTATCCCAAAAATATAAAATAATCCCAATTATTAAAAATGAATATCATATAATATCCCAAAAATGTAAATTAATCTCAATTATTAATTATAAAAATAAATAACCTTTTAATATCACATAAATATAAATTAATCCCGGTTATTAATTATAACATGTGTAATATCCCAAAATATAATCATATAATTAATTAATCAAATAATAACTTCCCAAAATATAAATTAACTTTTATTCCAAAAATTGAATTAATCCCAATTATCACCAAAATATAGAAAGTTATCGCAATTATTTATACATAGGAAATAAATCCCCATTATTTAATCCAATCATATATAATATAAAATTCCAGTTATTTAAGTAATATAGAATAAAATCCAAGTATTTAAATAAAAGCTTATATTATCCCATAAATATCAATAATCCCATTAATTAAATTATAGAATATAAATCCCAATTTTTCGTTAAATAATCCCAATATAAAGTATATCCCAACCATTTAAAAACGTAAAACGAATCCTACTATTTAAATAATTTATAAAAATCCCTTAATTATTTAATTAAACAATTTTATAAAATAACCCTTTAATTATTATATTCCTAATCAATTAATTATCAAAGTAAAATAAATGAAACAAAACCCCAAGTACTTAATTATTATAATAAACCCATATTTATTAATTATAAAAATATAAATTAAAGTCCAAAATTATAATAAACCCCATAATATAAATTAAACCCAACTTTACATAAATAAGCCTCAATTATTATAATAATCCCAAATATAAATTAAACCCTGAATTTTATTAATAAATCTCAATTCATTATAATTATCCCAAATTTTAAATTAAATCCAAAATTTTATTACTAGGTCCCAATTTATTTTAATAACCCCAAAACTTTATAATAACCCCAAAAATATCAATAATCTATTAATCTCTAAATCATTAAAATTAAAAAATATTTTAATTGAATAATTCAATTTCCAATCCTAATATTTGTTATCCTTAGTTATATGCATCTTAATCCCTTTTTAATTTATTTATTTAATTCATAATCCTGATAATGGTTGTGTTGTGAATGGTCGTTGAGATCATTACACAATGATGTTGAGTTCATATGGATATACCAACTTGGGTAAAGACACGTTTTCCTTTTTTTTTTTTTTTAATAGTCATATTAACCATAATAAGACTTAACTAAAATTAACCATATACTCCAAACAAAATATATACAAACCCCGAATTATACATATACACAGTAATTAATTCAATCCTCAAATTGCAAGTTAAACAAAATTACAAGAGTGAATATATACAATAGATAATGATACCAACCTGGCGTGCCGTGACCCACAGTTGTTTCCTCCCTTCTTTTCTTTTCGTTCCTCACGTTCTCCTTTTCCTATCCCTTCTTTTCTTTGATTTCTTTGTGTATTCCTTTTTTCCTTGGTGATTTCCTTGTATCCCGTTTCTCCTTTGTGTATCCCTTTTATCCTTTTTGTATTCCTTTGCTCCTTGATAATTTTCGTGTATCCCTTTTCTCCTTTAGGTATCACTTTTCTCCTTTGTGTGTTTCTTTGCCCCTTGATAATTTCCTTGTATCCCTTTTCCCTTGGAATTTCTCCTTGGTACTTTTTTGATCCATTGATGATGGAGGTTAGGATTTTGTTATTGTTGTTATTTAGTGTGAAGAACAACAATTTTTTGGGTAGGATTTGTAAATTGTGGGTGGTCCCCTCAGGTTAGAAAAATATTCTATATTTATATTAGGTAGAAATTAGGTTAAACTTTAGTTGCAATGAGAAAAGTAAATCAAGGAATAAGTAAATAAATTTAATGTTAATGATTCCTAATTAATATTAAAATGATTTTTGATTTAGTGCAAAAAAACATAACATATTCTCCTTTTATGATTTTCTTTATTAAAAGTTACCAATAATTAAATAAAAGATAAAAATTTAAATTTAAATTTAAAATAACATATAATATAAAAATCGAAAAATTTAAAATTAAACCCCTTATTTTAAACTTGTTTAATTACCCATAATGATTATTTAAAAAGGAAAAATATAATCCTAAAAATAGAATAATCTAAAAGAGAACAACAATATTTAACTATTTTTGTATATTTTTATACAAAAATCAATTGAAATGTTAAATGACATTAAATTGCTATCCTCAAACAAACTGTGAACAAAATATTTCCAAATCTTTTTATTTTATGATTTTTTTGAGATTTTTTCATAAAACATGATTTTAATGAAAAAAAAATCAATTTTTTAAAATATTCATTAAATAAAATACTAAAATTAATATTAAAATAATAAAAAAAACTATTTTTTATGATTTTTTTATGATTTAAAAGTTAAATAGAAAAGTTAGTAGTATATGAATAAAAAGTTAAAAGTGGAAGAAGTAGGACTCGAACTCATGCACTCTCCCTTATAATTGTTAGGCCTATTCCTCTACCAAATGGACTACTTTGTTTGTTTGAAATGAAATTACATCCAAAGAGTGACATACTAATTAAAATCTAATTTCTAATTTGCACTCTTCTTACTATATTTTTTATTTTGTCTCTCCCTTTTTTAATGCATAGAAATGATATTAAAATTTTTAAACGAAAAAATTATAAATACAAACGACTTATTATCACTTATTTTTTATTTATATAAGTAATAAAAAGGTGAAAAAAAGAAAAGAAAGGTGGTCAAAATTTGGGGTACGACAGAAGCGTTTTAACACCTTTTCTATATAGTCTTCTTGATGTACAAATATTCCTTTGTCCAAATGTTCAATTTGCAAACCTAGACATAATTTTGTCTTTCCTAGGTCCTTCATCTCAAACTCTTTCTTTAAACAATTCATAGCTTTTAAAGGCTCTTCAGGAGTTCTAATAATATTTATGTCATCCACATAGACAGCTATTATTGCAAATTCCTTTCCTGATCTTTTTATAAAAATACAAGGTCAACTGGAGTTATTTGTATATCCCCCTCTAAGCAAATATTCACTGAGACGATTATACCACATTCGTCTAGATTGTTTCAGTCCATAGAGAGACTTGTTCAATCATATGGAGTAGCTTTCTCGAGATTCAGAGTTGTGTGCATCTGGTATATTGAACCCTTCAGGGAGTTTCATGTAAATTTCACTATCAAGTGAACCATATAGATAAGCTGTTACAACATCCATCATGTGAAAATTAAGCCCTTCATGTGCTACAAGGCTTATTAGATATCAAAAAGTGCTTGCATCCATTACAGGTGAATATGTCTCATCAAAATCAATTCCAGGTCTTTGCAAAAATCCTTGAGCGACAAGTCGAGCTTTGTATCTCACAATTTCATTTTTTTTCATTTCGTTTTCGTACGAAAACATATTTGTATCCAACTGGCTTTACACCTTGAGGTGTTCGGACTATAGGTCCAAAAAATTGTCTTTTGTAGAGTGAGTTTAATTATGCTTCAATTGCATCTTTACATTTTGGTCAGTCCTCACTTCGTCTACAAATTTTTATAAATGTTGGTTCCTAATCCTCTTTTCCATTTATCTCATTTAGCGCTATATTGTATGCAAAAACACCATCAATGTCGACTTCGTTTCGGTTCCATTGTATTCCATTTTGGACACAATTTATCGATATCTCTTTATTTTCATGAGTTTCAGGTACCTGATCAATCTCTTCTAGAGATGAAGTGTTTATTATGTCTGAAGGTTCTTTTAGATTTTCTATATCCTCACTTGGGCCATCTTTATTCTTAGCTCCGTTTCTTGTTCGTGGATTTTTATCTTTGGAACCGATTGGTCTGCCACGCTTCAGGCATGGTTGAGACTCGTTGGATTATCCAATAGGGATATCAATTTTTATTGGAGCATTTGCAGCTGGTATATATGATTTAGTCACACCTTTTGGATTATTGAATGCATTTGGTAATTGATTTTCTAAGTTTTGCAGTTGAATTATCTTTTGAACTTCTAGTTCACATTGTTTTGTTTGAGGATCAAGATGAGATAATGATAATTCATTCCAATTGATCTCTTTTTCCAGCTTCTTATTCTCTCCCTCTAATGCTGGAAAATTTGATTCATCAAAATGACAATCAGCAAAATGAGCAGTGAATAAATCACCTGTTGTTGGTTCAAGGTACTTTACAATAGATGGAGATTCATATCCAACATATATTCCCATTCTTCTTTGAGGACCCATCTTACTACGCTGTGGTAGAGAAATTGGAACATACACCGCACATCCAAAAATTATTAGATGGGAAATATTAGGTTGTTTACCAAAGACTAATTGTAAAGGTGAAGATGTGTGATAACTCGTTGGCCTTATGTGAATCAATGTTGCAGCATGCAAAATTGCATGTCCCCAAGCAGAAACTGGGAGTTTGCATCTCATAATAAGTAGTCTTGCAATTAGTTTTATTCGTTTAATAAAAGATTCTGCAAGTCCATTTTGTGTATGAACATGTGCTACTGGGTGTTCAATGTCAATTCCAATTGACATACAATACTCATTAAATGCTTGAGATGAAAATTCTACAGCATTATCAAGACATATTTTCTTGACAGTATAATCGGGGAAATGAGCTCTTTTTCGAATTAGTTGAGCTAGCAATCTCGCAAACGCCTGGTTGCAAGTTGATAACAAACATACATGTGACCATCTAGTTGATGCATCAATTAAAACCATAAAATATCTAAATGGTCCACATGATGGGTGTATTGGCCTACAAATATCACCAAATATACGCTCTAAAAAACTGATAGATTCATTTCCAATTTTTGTTGGTGATGGCCGAACTATCAACTTCCCTTGCAAGCAAGAGCTGCATGAGAACTTATTTGATTGAATAATTTCCCTACTCATTAATTGATGACCGCATGAATTTTCAATTATTTTTCGCATCATTATATAACCGGGATGACCCAACTGGTCATGCAAAATTAGAAATTTATCATTATTTGTAAACTTCTGGTTTACAGTTGTATGTGCTTCAGTTGTACTAATATAAGTGTAGTACAAACCAGAGGATAAAGCCGGTAACTTTTCCATTACACATTTTGTGTCCGAATTGTGTTTTGTAATACAAAGATATTCAATCCCTCCATCATCTCCTGTTTCAATATGGTATCCATTTAGGTGGATATCTCTGAAACTTAATAAATTTCTATGAGACTTGGGGGAATATAATGCATTATCAATGTGCAATATTGTTCCTCCACGTAACAACATATTTGCTCTTCCGGAGCCTTCGAATATTTTTGAGGGGCCAGATATAATACTGATATCAGTCTTTCGATTCACTAAATTATAGAAATATCTTTTATTCTTGAGAATTGTGTGGGTTTTTGCACTGTCAGCAAGGCATATATCTTCATTACTGGTGCTAGTGTCCATATTCATTCTAAGTGCAATAATAATTTTCAATAATAAGTTATAAGCGTGCTTTAAAAACACAAGTCATTTAAAAAATAAATTATGTAAATAAACAAGTAGAAAACACACTTTATTATTATTAGAAAATAAAATTCGAAACATCCATAAACACTTATTAATAACTAAAATGGAGATTTCCATAAATTTTATTTCTTGACACTTCCATCTCCAATAAGGTGATCAACTTTTCGATCTGGATCAACAAAGAAGTCACCAATATCTAAATGGCTAACATCCATATTATCGTAATCTGGATCATCATCTTCATTAGCAAAGTGAGTCTCAATCCTTACCTTTTTATTTTTCAGTGATTTTTGATAAAGATCAATAAAGTGTTTTGGAGTACGACAAGTGCGACTCCAATGACCTTTTCCTCCACAACGATGCAAGTATTTTCATTTATTTTGCTACTCTGACCCTCTTTTTCATTCTTTTCAACATTTTTCCACTTCTGGTGGAAATATATGTTCTTATGATTACCATTGCGACCACGATCAAAACCAGGACCATGAGCATAATTACGACCACGACCACGTGCGCATGTATGATCGCGACCACGATTTTCCCATAGTGATTGTGACTTGCCACATTCACTTCTGGGAATGGAGTTGTACTAGTGTGACAAGCCTCGTGATTTTTCATCAATAGTTCCTTATTTTTCTCAGGCACAAGAAGACAAAATATTAGGTCAGAATATTTATTAAATCATTTTTCTCGATATTGCTGTCGTAGGAGCACATTGGATGCATGAAAAGTGGAAAGTGTTTTTTCTAACATATCTTCATCGGTTACTTTTTCTCCACATAGTGTCAGCTTAGAAGTTATTTTAAACATTGCAGAATTATAATCACTTACACTTTTAAAATCTTGCAAACGTAAATGCATCCGATCATATCGAGCTTTTGGTAGGATAACAGCTTTTTTTTATGATCATATCTATCTTTTAAAATTTTCCATAGGACATGTGGGTTAGTTACGGCAAGATATTCATTTTTAAGATCCTCTTGAAGGTGACGCCGAAGAAATATCATGGCTTTTGCCTTTTGTTGATCAGATTATTTATTTCCTTCTTTAATAGTGTCGCCATAACCTTCTGCGCATAAATGAATTTTAGCGTCTAGAGCCCATGTCAAATAGTTCTTTCCCGAAATATCAAGAGCCCCAAAATCCAATTTCGTAAGATTTGACATACTTAGTTTTATCATAAAAAATAAAAATTAGATAAAATATTATAATGAGATAATTATCACAAAGGCAATATTAAATAATAACACTTTTGTAAATTCCAATATTTAAAATAACATAGTAAACTGGAATGTTAAATTAGTCTTAAAATTATCTACTTAAAAAAATATCAAATTAGTGACAAAATACAGCTTGCATTTTGTCATACCCCAAATTTTGACCACTAAGATTTCCCATCATTGTGAAAATCATTACCACAATATGGATGAACCATTATGCCTCATCAATCTCCTCAAAGATGACTGAGCATTCACTACAAACAAGAGTTAGGGTTTCGAGCCCTCTCAGAGCACTTAGACAAAGGATCAATCCAGAAATGACATGATCTTCAACTTGTCTAGCCTCTCAAACACCCACAAAGGATCAATAGGACTTCCACGTCAAGAATCAAGCACAAAAGTGCAACATTCCAAGTAAATTAAGCCTCAAGATCGCCAGTGTCACCAAATTAGGGTTTTGGTCGACCATGGCCTCCAGATGGAAATTTTCATTTGGGCATGATCCAATGCTTCAAAATATAACTTAAGATAGTCCAAGGAACCTCTTGGACCCAATCATCCAGTCAAGTTAGCCTCAGGGGATGCATTTATCAAAAATCAGGAATTAGGGTTTCTTGACCTAATTCACCCCTAAGTTGACTTTTGGGACAAAACATGAGCCAAGACCTCAAGACATGATTTGAGGGTCTCCAATAAACTACATTGATCCATTTGTAAAAATGGATTGATCCAAGAAGCTTGAGTCACAAGCCTCAATTTCATCAGGACCACAATTAGGGTTTTGAGGGAAAAGTCAACTGTACCTTTGACTTTTGACCAAGACATGATCCCAAACCTTTGGACATGATTCAATACACCCTACAACACCTATGGAACACATCCATTAGGTTTGATTTAGGTCAAGGACTTGATTTCACCAAGGATCGCACAGTTTGGAATTCATCTGATAAAAAGTCAATTGTGCACAAAAGTCAAAGTTTGACTTTTTAATATTTTTCACAATTATGGTTCTTTGACCCTAAAATGAAGTTAATGTGTGATTTAAATCAACATTCATCAAGAAAAATCAAAGAAAGTGGGATAACTTGTAAAAGGGGTAACCATAAAAAACTTAGAATTTTTCTAAGTTATGGAACAAACGACTAGGGTACCAACTTCCAAGGATCATAACTTGAGATCCAAGCAACCATTTTGAATGATCCAAATATGGATTTGAGCTCTCATGGCATACTTTAAAAGTGTCAACTCCACCTCATTCCAATTCCTCATAGATTTCAAGTTATGATTGGATCAAAATTACTAAAAACATGAAAATCCCTCTTTTCCAACACTTAGACAAAATTCTGTCCAAGACAGATTTTGTTGAAAACACCAAAACTTGTGGGTTTTTCTTCACACAGTTGCAAGCTGAATCAATTCAAGATATAAACATCAAAGTTGTTGTACATGTTGCCTACAATCCAAGGAACTTATTGGCATGAAACAACTCAACTTGAGCCAAGAGAAATCCATGCCCAAAGTCATGCTGCTACAACTGTTTTGAAAAATCAATTTTCAAGTTTTCTTGCTTCACACGATTTCTGAGTCAAGGCTTGTGATCTCTATGCCATCTGTATCCAACCTGATCACAATGCATCTGATCCAACCTGATAAGTTAGGCCAAGAATGCTTCAAAGCTCATCCTTTGGCATGATGAATAGTGGAACAAATACATGGAATTCAAAGGCAATTTAATGCAAATAGTGCAATTTCAAGATTTTGATCACTTGTAGTCAAGATGCCCTAATAAACAACAATTAAAATGACTGAGGAATGTGGAATCAGTCAAGGCATAGCTGATCTATTTGGGGCAGCTGTTACACCTAGTGCAAGAGGCATTTATGCCAAGCCAATGCATTTGAAGGTGATCTGATCTTGCAGCCATTCACTATTCCTCCAAGACAAGAGTTGATCACCTATAAATAGAGGTTCCAACTGATCATTCAAACCACACCAAAGCAGCTTACAACATTGCTTTCTCTCATTCTCTCTTAAGTGCCAAATTTCTTTGTTTTTGAGCAACCATCATCGGGTTTTGAGTTGCAGCCTTAAACAATCCAATCCAATTGCTCAAACACATCACATATGATGTATATGAGGTGTTCAAACACTTAAATCATCTCTGTAACACCTTTAGCTCAAAATCACTCTTCAACCAAGCCATTATGCATCCATTTTGCAGTTGGATTCCTCCAACTTGATCCAAAGATTTTCAAAGTGTTCCAAGGCTTGCAATCCATTCAACAACATCCATTGAAGCTGTAGGGATCATCAAATCACTTCTGGAACACCATCTGTGCAGAGTTCCATTTCAGCTTGCATCAAGGTAAGCCTCAAAACTCTCATAACATGATCCATGCATATTTCCCCGCATGATACTTTTGCCAATTGCTTGTCATCATATATTGAGTATTTCCCCTCAATCAATTATTGTTTACAATTCGTATATAGGATTTCCTTGAGTTCATGCCAATTTTAGGATTCTTTAGGTTTTAACTTGTTATGTTCTGATTCAATCCATTTCAACAAAATTGAATATTACTATCATATTCCTTGTTCAAAAACGCATGAAATTGGTGTTTGAATTATGTCAAATAGTTGAGAAACGAATGAGTTAGAGAGCTTCACGCATCTGAGCTTGATGATGAAGATGGCCATGGCGCCATGGTTCAGAAAACCAACCAAATTTGCTATATATTTTTCCCTTGCTATATATTAAATGAATTGGCATTGCGCCCTAGTGGTTGATCAGCTGGTTTGTGTGTATTAGCAAGCGAGAGGTCTGGGGTTCGAATCCCCCTCGCCCCAGACCTTTTTTTATCACTTGTCCTTTTTTTATTTTTCATATTATTTTATTAATGATTTGAAAAATTAATTTCTCACTCAATTTTTATCATTTTTTATTGGTTCTTTTTCTGAAAAATCACAAAAATAGTAAAATATTTTTTCTATAAAAAAATCAAATTTATATCAGTTATTTAATATAATTGGTATTTTTGTAAATAAATTCATTTTAATTGTTTTTAAACATTTTAAAAATGAATATTCATCTTGAAAATCAAAACTAAATGAGTTTTAAATCATCTTGTGATTAAAACCTCATCTTTCAAACCTTAACCAAAAATCACAAGTGGTTTATTTAAACCTATTTGGTATTTTTATCATTTTTTATTAATTTTCTTTGAAAAAATACATTTTAAAAGTGAAAATTAGGGTTTCTATGATTTTTAATCATACTCAAATATTTCAAAATACTTTGGGCCCTCTTGAGAGAGTGTAAGACCCAACCCTATGAAAACCAAAACTTTTTGGGCCTCGGTCATCGTATAAGACCCGCTGTGTTTTCAAACCTCGGCGCGATTGCCATTTTTCAAAACAAATAACTGTGGGCCTCTCCTCGAGCTATAAGTCCCATTCTTTTTCTTAAAAAACACTTTTGGGCCTCTAATAGAGTGTAAGACCCAACCCCTTTTGTAAATAAACATTTTTGGGCCTCACGTATTGTATAAGTCCCTCTGTATATTTTCAAAACAACGGCGCAATCGTCGCCTTTTCAAAATCAACCGGGCATCTCCCTGAGTTGTAAGCCCCATCTCCTGTATAAAAATAAACTTTGGGCCTCTAATAGAGTGTAAGACCCAATCCCCTTTTAACCAAAACTTTTTGGGCCTCAGGCATTGTATAAGTCCCGATACGATATTCAAAACAACAATACAATCACTGTTCAAACCTTGGGCCTCTCCTTGAGTATAAGCCCCAACAATTTTTTCATAAACAACTCCCTTTTGATTAGGATTCAAATACATATTGTTGTCAAAACTTTCTTTAATTTCTTTGAACAACTAACAAAACAGCATGGAAGCTCTACAACAGGTAAGTGTTTATCCGCTTTCTTTTATCTGCTTTCATATACATAACTGTATTGTGGGAAGCTGTGCATGGTTAGTTTTCTTTCATACTCTTTTAAATAATTGTCATATATCAACTGTATATATACTAGTATAGTTATTTAGAGTTTTCCCCGGCAACTAGGTCTAGAACTAGGTAAAGCCCTGTTGGTCGCTCTTAAATGCAAACAAAACTAGATCCCCATAGGATTTCTAGATACAGTCTTCCCTTCTCTTGGGGTTAAACAATATGGAACAAAGAGAAAGGCAGTATTCTCGGTGAACCTTTTCTCAGACTATCACCCTTAGAAATTGTCAAAGAAACTCTACTCCCCAGAGATAATCTTTTCTCCGTGAATGGCATCTCTTGAGTTTCTTCCAAATTCTTGAACTTTCCTGGAATGATTTCTTCTCTGTGAATTGCATTTCTTGAACTTCTCTTGGTTTGGGGACCCATAGGCTTCCTAAAACCATCCCTGCCTCCTCTTGGGCATTGTACAAGGACCCTTCGGCTTCTTAGAAGTTTCCTATGCCTTCTCTTGGGCTTAATACAAGGACCCTGACGACCTCTTAAAGGTATAAGACAGAACTTAGTCATCCTTTGCTAGAGCAGTCCTTCCGATGTCAAAACTCCGGCCATTTTAGGGTTGATTCTCATCCTTTAATTCCCGTGCCTCATCTTGGGCATTGTACAAAAGATAAAACTCTAGACTTGGACAGTCTAACCCCCTTGAGTCTCAAAGACATTCTCAAGCACTGTAGAAACCCTGGTCATCTTGGAAAAATCTCTAGGAGAACCTAAACCCAGTCTCTCTCATGAGAGTTCCCCAACCATGATCAATTTATCATCATGATAACACTATCTCAAATCAAAACCTCAAGGCATCTGATCTTTTTTGACCTGTTTTTGGATCACAATCCTTCCTCAGGAAGTTAGCCTCCTCTTAGGCTTTGTATAATGATCCTTCCTCAGGAAGTCAACCTCCTATTGAGCTTTGTAAAAATGATTCCTCCCCTGCGGAGCTAACCTTTTCAGACTCTCTTGCTGAGTCAACCACTTTTAGCCTCCGTCTTGGGCTTTGTATAAGACATATAATAAACACTCTCTTGTTGAGTATAAAATATTCTCTTGTTGAGTCAAATTTTAGCCTCCGTCTTGGGCTTTGTACAAGACATATAAAAACACTCTCTTGTTGAGTATAAAACACTCTCTTGTTGAGTATAAACGACTCTCTTGTCGAGTCAATTTCCTTTTAGCCTCAATCTCGGACTTCGTACGAGATAACAAATCACTCTCTTGTTGAGTATAAAAGACGCTCTTGTTAAGTCAATCACCTTTTCAGACCCTCTTGTTGAGTCAAGCCCTTTCAGCCTCCATCTTGGGCTTTATACAAGATACATTCTCCCCAACGGAGTCAAAATCCCTTTTAGCCTCAATCTTGGGCTTTGTATAAGCCAGAAAGAACATTTTCCCCGAAAAAGTCAACCTTTTAGCATCAAATTTGGGGCATTGCTCACAGCATACAAACATCAACAATTCCTCTTTAGAGATGACAGATTCCCTTTCAGTCAAAACCCTTCAGCCTCATATCTTGGGCTTTGAACAAGATATGTATCACCTTTAGCTTCAATCTTGGGCTTTGAACAAGACATCGAAATATCTCTTTCCTACCCTTAGAATAGGAGGAATTACGATCGCTCTGATTTCCCTGTTTCGTTAAACAGGAATACGTAGGCATAAGATTGCGAAATCTTAGCGAGCATACCAATCAAAAGAAAACCCTAGGTCCGGTACCTTCATACATCAATAAAAAAACATCAGATTCAGCATCCTACCAAAAGCCTCATGAACCGTCGATACACTATGTTCTTAAGCAAAATAACCTAAGGAGAGACCCCCCTATTTGATAGCATCTGTAAACCAACAATCATCTATTTAAACTCAGTATGCAAGCAGGGTTAATTGGAGACATCTATTTCCCTTCCTTAATCAGCTCAATAGGATAAAAAATGAATCGAACTGTAGTACCAAAGCGATAGTGATTCAAAACCACAAAAATTGCACTACAGAAAAAATGGCGACCACAGTGGGAGGCATTCTTTCTTACAGTCTTAGGTAGAAAACCTTAAATTCACAAAGTGCCACAGAAATGACGACTCTGCTGGGGAGTCATTGTCTGTATAGGATCATAGGACTAGAGGTCTAGGATGTTAGGACAAATATATATACTGCTTTTCCTAATTGATATCCGTGTTTATTTTTTTGCTAATGGGAATGCGTGTGATGTCGCATATGGAAAGATTGAGTATACACCTAAGATAAGTGATGGCACTAAACGAGTAATCTTACAGGGAGAGACTCCCAAATAAGAGACCTCGGTTGACCATCGAATCAGTGGAGATGCCCTTTGCGGATTCAATGCCTATACGACTTCGGTTGTTGAAAGCAGATTGTTCAATTGGGTTATCTGAGAAACTGAGGATTTTAGTAGACTGAAACCATTCAGTAGTGAGGATGCTATCGGAAATAGTTGTCACGTGATACTACCCTCATTTGAGGCTACTCTAAGATACTACAGCTCGCTTGGCGATCCGCTTGTCGTCGTTATCCCAAGAGGGGCCAGTGATTTTGAGGACAGGTACAAAAAATCATCAGTATAAACCTTTGGGGATGGGTAGAGCCTTGACTTCATGACACCGAACCTTTGACCCCATGTTTTTTCTACGTTTTTGTGTGCTGCATTCATGCATTCATTTCATAAAAAAAAAACATTCAACAAAAATTTTCTCTTCTAGTCTCTCTTTTTCAAATTAAACTAAGACAATGATTGCAAATATCAGATAAAGAGATTGCGTTATGGATTTCGGTAGAAGAAAGACTCACAAGTACACCTTCAAGGTTCCAAAACTAGAGGATTTGAGAGGGTTGGCAAGGATGATCACCAACCCTGATGATTTCAGAGCCAAGTACGGAGGTCTGCTATCTCTGTTAAGGGTCCATGTAATTGAGGGAATCTTGGCTACGCTCATTCAATTTTACGATCTGGTCTATCACTATTTCACATTCCTAGATTATCAGCTAGCACCAACGTTGGAGGAGTACTCTCACCTGACTGATTTACCCATTACTGATCAAGCTCCCTTTTCTGGACTAGAAGAAATTCCAAAGGAACAAACCATCGCAAGAGAAATCTATTTGGACGAGTCAGAAGTCAGGACTCACATGACCACTAAGGGTGGAATCCAGGGTTTGCAAGTCCAGTTTTTGATAAAGAAAACCATGTACGTTGCCAGTATAGGGAACGTGGCCGCTTTCGAGAGCACCTTTGTTTTGCTCACCTACGGGTTATTTTTGTTTCCTAACATCGATAACTTTGTAGATATCAATGCCATTAAGATATTTTTGATTGGAAACCCTGTACCGACTTTGCTCGCAGATGCGTATCATTCTGTACATTTAAGGAATTTGTACAGCAGAGGAATGATCACCTGTTGTGTACCCCTGCTGTACAAATGGTTCATTTCCCACTTGCCCAAGTCTGCTGCATTTTGGGATCCTAAGAATACTTTACGTTGGTCGCAGAGAATCATGTCTCTTACCAACTCTGACATCGACTGGTACAATCGAATCTATGACGGAATCAGAATCATTGAACGTTGTGGAAACTTCCCCAATGTACCCCTCATATGAACTAAAGGAGGAATCAATTATCATCCCGTTTTAGTTCGTCGTCAATTTGGATGCCCGATGAGGCATGTCCCGCGTAATGCTCATCTGGAAGGTCTTTTCTTCAAGGAAGGACAAAATGATAGAGCACTAAAGACTGAAATAGTGCATGCCTGGAAACATGTTCACAGGAAAGGAAGAAAGTCTCTAGGAAAACCAGACTGTGTCTCGGTGGAGCCTTATCTCCACTGGGTACAAACTAGGGCTCTCAAACTGAGGATGCCTTACCCTCGTCAGGAAGTTCTTCCGTTAAGGGACCCTGTCCTTTATTTTATGTCTGATACGGAAAAACTTCAGGTTACTCTCAACAGAGTTCAACAGGAGAAGAGGTCTTGGAAGAACAAATATCGCACTCTCAGTGTGGAGTGTAAGAAAATACAGCAACTGTTAAAAGAAAAAGATGCTTTGATTGATATTTTAGAGCAGCATGCTGTAGAAAATCAAGAAGACCAAAGGAATTTGCTCGCTCCTTTCACTTGGCAAAGGAATGACAACCCGACAACGACTCAAGAGCCCCGGTCAAAGAAAAGGAAAGTACCAGAACCAGCACCTGAGCCCTCCTCAGAGAGGACTCAGGATCCATTAGCTTAGACATTTCCTTTTCCAGCACTATGTAAATTACTGTATTTCCATTTCCGTAATCTTTGAATTCAATAAAACGAGGTTTCCATTATATAATATTTGCAATCTAATTGTTGAAGTTTATTTTGATTTAAAAAAAATTTAATTAATATAATCATTGCTTATCATCCATCATTCTCGCTTAAACGCATTCTTCTTACCTTTAAATCTCACGTTTGTGTCTCGAATCTAGAGTCAAATTGTCTCATTCGTACAATACTCGGGCCAATCGTCAGAAAAAGATGGATAATCTCAAGGAAGAGAACAACGAGTTGAGAGAAGAAATCGACGCTCTGAAAGAAGATCTAAGGAAGCTTCACAGTGACATGCAAGCTCTGGCAGAAGCCCAGCTACAAAGGACTATGATTTCAGAGATCACATCAACGCCCATAGTGGAGAAGTATGATCCTAGGTATAACATGCCGAAAGATCGTCCCTGGGGCATGCCTATTAACTATATCCTGGAAGGATATGTTCTGCCGATCACTGAAGATCTGGGAACTGCAGCAGGAACCGCTGGGCCTGAAGGTTACAAACTTCAGGAAAGCGAAGATGCCAGGGGCATGACAGCAACTCCTGAAGGTTACAAACTTCGGGAGAGGGAAGTACCAAGAGTCTCCGCCGTAATAACTGTACCACCACCCTGGTACACACTGTCCCGGAAGGACAAATTATCCAGATACCTTCTGGTGGAAACGAAAGTATGGACGAGAGAATAAGGGAATTCCATAAACAGTTCCTGGAAATGCAGAAAGAGATGCAAGCCCTTCGCGGCCAGGATCTATTTGGAAAGGACGCCGCAGACCTTTCACTACTACGAAAACCCCATTTAACGACGCTAGCTTTACCACGGTTTCGTATCCCACCGTTGTAACAGGATTAAAAATTTATAGCGCCATATTTAACGACGGTTGTATTACATAACCTTTGTAATACAAGCTGTGTAACAAGCTTCGATTCCCAGCTCTATATTTTTTTTCTCCATATTTTTACATTTTAACACGCTTGTATTAGAAGACCGTTGTACTACATGTATCACGCTTCGATTCACAGCAATGTATTCTTTAGTATTTTTAAGTGCAATAGAGTATATATATAACTTTAAAAATAAAACTGTAAGGGATGAACATATATAGACATAATTTTATTTTAATATTCCATTGAGAGTACATTGATAAACATATTACATATCAAGATCATTGTCAGAGCCCATAGCATAAAATGCATCTTCATAATCTAGACATCTCTCCTCACTCCCCTCATCGGAATCATAATATACAGGCCTTATTTTCTTCTTTATCTTCTTCTTCTTCGGCTTCTTCTTCTTCTTCTTCTTATCCTTCCTTACCCTTAAGGCATCCCTGAAGTTGGAAGTTACTGGTTGGACGACCTCCAGGATTGGCGCCTGACGTTCCTCATTGAGGTTTCTAGGATTCTCATTTGTTGAACTCATTGTTACGAAGAATATATTATTTAGATATGTAAAATTGTCTATTTATAGAAGAGGTTGAAGATGAAAAGACTAATAGTTTAATGCTTGTAATGATGATAACTTGTAAACCGTTCATATTCTGGAACTATATTTTCTTGTAAACCGTTCATATGTTGGGAAGTGCAACGGTTAATAATATCACGACGGTTATAAGTAATGACTGTAGCGATATCACTTATAATCCAGGCGTAACTTTAGGAAAATGTTGTTGCCAGGTGTCGAACCTTGTACCACATATAAGGGGTATCGCTACGGTTATTATAACTAACCGTTGTGATATTATTAAATTAATATATAATCTATCATAACAGTTATTTAAGAAAACCGTTGTGAAACATTTACCTATATAAGGGAATTAACTTTCCCTTTTTGACAGTCGCGCCGTTTCCTTCGCAGCGAAACCCTAGCACCCAAACTTCATCTTTTTTTAGAATCTGCGAAAAGAAATTCAAGAAGTATGAAGCTTTTGATTTAAGCTTTTTCCTCCTTGAATTCCTTCTTGCAGAGTCTAAAACTAGATGAACATGGTGATGATGCTGGCGTAGCAAGCGTAATGTACATATTGTTTATGGAAAATACGGTATTCTTCCACTTCAATCTTTTTGTTAGATAGTACTCATTATCTCGTTTGCTTCATGATGTTTTTGTTGATTGTTCTCTTTTTGCACAGATTCGACTTCAATGCTTCACAAGCAAGGTGAACTTCATTGTTATGGTACAGTCCCACTTCTTAGCGTTTTCTTTCAACTTTTGCTTGTTTTGTTTTGAATACTAACTAATTTTCTTCATTGCTTCCCACTTCTTAGGGTTTGTTTCTAATTTTGCTTGTTTTGTTTTGAATAATAACTAATTTTCTTCATTGCTTTCCCACTTCTTAGGTTTGTTTCACATGGTGATGATGATGGTGGTACATATATATGTGAATTCATTCTAATAAGGTACATATATATGAATTCATTGTGATATTGTACATATGAAATTTAGTTTATTATTCTAATATTGTACATATGAAATTTAGTTTATTATTCTGATATTGTACATATGAAATTTAGTTTATTATTCTGATATTGTACATATGAAATTTAGTTTATTATATACTATGTATATTATTTGGTATCGAAACTTATAATCTGAAAATTAAGATGTATTTGAAAACCAACCATTATCATGTCAATGTTTTTCGAATAACGGCCATTTCATTCAGCACATTGAATGTTCCTTAACGCATAATATACGATTCAACGGTCTGATTCCTTCTACACATCGATATCTTTTATATTATATAGTTTACCTTTTCATCGCCAAAAATCATCGTGGTTTTTATGATCATGATTGTTATGATGATAAAATCGCGATGATTTTGGGCGATGGAGAGGTAAACTATATAATTAAAAATATCGATGAGTAGAGTGAATCAGACCATTGAATCGTATATTATGTGTTAAGGAACATTCAATGTGCTGAATGAAATGGATGCAATTCGAAAAACAGTGGTGTGTTTAAGTTGGTTTTCAAGAATATTTTAATTTTCAGATTATATATTTCCTTACCAATTTAATGGTTGTAATTCTTTAACTAGGTGTATGGTAAAACAAGCAATATACATTTGTATATAATAAACTAAGGGTACATGTAACAAAGGTTGAAACTAATATCCGTTGTGATTGATAATATATTTCACAATGGTTGAAACTAATATCTGTTGTGATTAATAATATGTTTCACAACGGTTGATACAACTAACCGTTGCAATATATAGCGCATTTTCCAGAATACAACAACGGTTTTCAGACAGTTGTAGAAACATCGAAGATACAACAACAATCTATATAACAATGCCTTCGCCCGCATCATTATATGTCATTCCCAACTGTTGTTAAATGGGTTTTTCGTAGTAGTGTTTGTTTGGTCCCCAATGTGAAAGTTCCACACAAATTCAAGGTGCCCGAATTTGAGAAATACAAGGGTAACTCTTGCCCTCAGAGTCATTTGGTAATGTACGCTCGGAGAATGTCAACTCAGACAGAGAACAACCAGCTACTGATCCATTACTTCCAAGATAGTTTAACCGGTGCCGCACTAAAGTGGTACATGGGTTTAAACCGCACTAAGATTGCTACTTTCAGAGATCTTGGCACTGCCTTCGTTCAATAGTATAAGTATAACCTGGACATGGCACCGGACAGATATCAACTCAGAGCCATGTCGCAGAAGGACAAGGAAACCTTTAACGAATATGCTCAGAGATGGCGTGAAATTGCCGTCCAGATTTTTCCACCTCTTGAGGAAAAGGAGATGACAAAAATCTTTCTGAAAATCTTGAGCTCATTTTATTACGACAGAATGGACGCCAATGCGCCCAGCGACTTCAGTGAAATGGTCAGTATGGGAGTTCGTCTTGAGGAAGCCGTTCGAGAGGGACGTCTGGTTAAAGATGTTGGGTTATCAAGCAGTACCAAAAAATACGGTAGTGCTTTCCCTAAGAAAAAAGAGCAAGATATTGGTAATATCTCTCTCGGAAAGCAAAGGCAACGGTATCAACCAGTAGCAGTTGTAACTCCTGCTATCAACCCTGCGCCTGTTCCCACGTATCAACCTCAGGTTGCTCAAAGCCAACCTAATCAACAACAATATCAGCAAAGGACACAACAGCCTCTTTAGCAGGCTCGCCCTCCGTACAACAGCAACCGTACAACACGACCACCAGGGTTTGACCCTATATTGATGTTGTATGCAGAACTGTTTCCATTATTACTGGTCAAGGGGCATGTCCTAACCAGGTCTCCTCTTGCAATCCCGGAGAATCCGCCTTTTTGGTTCAAAGCGGATCAGACTTGCCCTTACCATCAAGGAGGACCAGGGCATAACATAGAGAACTGTCTCATTTTCAAATCTAATGTGCAAAAGCTTGTTAGGAGCGGGGTCTTATCCTTAAAGGATACGAATCCAAATGTTCTCACAAACCCACTGCCTCAACACGAGAAAGTTGCGGTAAACCTGATAGAAGGAGAGTCTAACAACAGCTATCAAATTCACGATGTACTCTTATTAAGGGCCAACCTGGTTAAGATGCATCGCAGACAAAGCGGATACGGTCATGTACCAACTCACAATTATCACCAGTGTGATATCTGCTCCAAAAATAATCAAGGATGTTCTGTGGTACAGTCAGCTCTACAGGAACAATTGGATCTTGGATGGATCCAAGAGCACCGAATTCGTGATGTCAACATGACTTACTTGAATTCCAACATCATCCAGAATCACGACATCCGTGCGATGAATATCAACTTGGTGGCGATGCAGGCAAAGCCAACATCATAATCTGCCATGGAACGATTATGATTCTTGTCTGATCTACTCGGTAAACAAACAGGGATGCTCTTTTGTACAAGAGGTCCTCCAGCGTCAGATGGATCTTGGGTGGATCCAGGACTACCATGATAGAAATCCTTATCAAGTTAACATGATTCAAATCTTCGATATTCGTTTGATGAATACCAGCTTGGTGGAGTTACATGCTACACAAGTCCAACTCGGTTTTCTCACTTCACATGATTATCTAAGCTGTAAAGTATGTTGTGAGAGTAACCAAGGATGCGCTCTCGTTCAAAGAACTTTACAACACTTGTTAAACCACTGGTGGCTTCCGATCTATCTAGACAAAGACACGCAACAAATCAATGTGACAAACGGGAACCCTACTAGACATCAAAGTCAGGATGTCCGATCTATGGAAATAGACCTAGTAAGGTTACACTGCATACAAAGCAGACGTGGCCAGGTGCCACCACACAATTATGAAAGTTGTAGAATTTGCTCGGAAGATAATCAAGGATGTTACCTCGTGCGAGCAGCCCTTCAAAGTCAGTTGGACCACAAAGAGATTCGACTGTGTCCAAGTTCTGGATCAATCAACTGGACGCCGAACTATTTCGCTGATCAAATTAAGGATGTTGTCGTAATCTTTGATCATGAAAAGACTAAAGATGTTTGTGCCATCATCCCTCTACTTGACGAATCAAAAGTTCCTAACCTGGAACTGATTAAAATTACTTACAATGGTCAGAAAAATCAGAAGGCTCCTGTAGTTATCTATCTGTTGAGACCATTACCTTATGAATCAACTAATGCTATCCTTTACAAATACGGTGCAACAATAATTGAGAATGGAAAGGAAATTCCATTACCCTCCGTCGTGAATATTACAGACATCAGTCGTGTAACACGAAGCGGACGAATCTTCAACCGAGGAGTTGGAGAACCTACCAGAGAAAAGGAACCTCAAACAGAAGTTCCTGATCAACCAGTCGGTCAATCCAGTGATCCAGACCATTCAAAGAACAACGATGAGATGTTGAAGCTCATCTAGAAGAGTGAATACAACATTGTTGATCAACTGTTGCAAACTCCTTCAAAAATCTCTGTGTTATCGCTTTTACTCAGTTCCGAAGCTCACAAGGAAGCTCTACAGAAAGTCTTAGAGCAGGCCTTTATGGAACAAGATGTAATAATAAGACAATTTGACAACATCATCTCCAACATCACTTCTTGCAATAACTTGGGATTCAGTGTTTAGGAACTGCCGAAAGAGGGCCACCGTCATAACATGGCACTCAATATTACAGTCAACTGCCAGGACGATGCATTAGCCAGCGTACTGGTAGACACCGGATCAGCTCTAAATGTGATGCCGAAGTCTAAATTGATGCGATTATCATACCGAGGATCTCCGATGAGAGCTAGTGAGGTCACCGTCAAGGCATTTGACGGATCCCGAAAAACAGTTATCGGTGAAGTCGACCTTCCCATAACTATCGGTCCTCACACTTTCCTAATCACTTTCCATGCCATGGACATCCAAGCAACATACAGCTGTTTGTTGGGAAGACCTTGGATACACCAGGCTAGGGCAGACACTTCGACACTTCACCAGAAACTGAAGTTCGTAAAGAATGACTAACTCGTCACAGTTTGTGGAGAACAAGCCTTGATCGTGAGTAACCAATCACTATCTACTTGTGTAGAACCCGGGGAGGTTGTTGGAACCTAGTTCCAAGCACTTTCGGTGAGTAATGACAATCAATCAGAAAGGGGAACGTCGATTTCCTCGTACAAAGATGCTCTCAAGGTGATCAAAAGTAACAATGCAAAGGGATGGGGACAGCTTGTCACTCCTACTGATAACAAAGCAAAGAAGGGCGTTGGTTTTTCTTCAAACTGTGCCCAGACTACTACTAACGATGAAAGTTTTCATCCCATTCAGGACTTCTTCCACAGTGGAGGTTTCCTTCACCTAGTGTCTCAAGAAGTACATACCATCAACGAGGGAGACTCCTCCGATACAGATGAAGAATGGAAGTCCTATCTCAATGAGGACGGTTATATGTCTCAGGACGAAACGCTTACGCCATTTTTCTATCCCGCACAGAGTCTGAGATTTATACCGAGATCAGATTTCAAGATGATATACGGAGATTGTGATCCGGAAGGATGCTGGGCTCCACCAAACTCATTAGAGGAGGACACTCTGATGAAAGATAACTTTGACCACGACTATTATGGCCCAATGGATGGCTTGCCTATCTGGCAGCCGTACCCGGGAGACTTGGGGCCAGAGAATCAGCAGAATAATGAATATCAGATGAGCATCATTGAAAAGAATACTTGTGTCC
The DNA here is from genome assembly GCA_022829125.1 of Lathyrus tuberosus. NCBI lineage: Eukaryota > Viridiplantae > Streptophyta > Magnoliopsida > Fabales > Fabaceae > Lathyrus > Lathyrus tuberosus. The sequence continues at coordinate 4,040,419 of JALAZF010000047.1, read as the reverse complement.
CCACCATGTCATGGGATCAACACTCGGGGCATTCTGAAAATATACAGCATGACGATGAATTTGCAAAGCTCGCAGGGCTAGAGTTCATCAACTACGCTTTTCCCGAGGTCAACATCATCGAAAGGGATGACTCCTCCAATTCCAAAGAAGTATGGGATACCTTCGGAAAACCTAGTGGCAAATTCGACTTCTTGGTCAAGTACACCGCTCCTGAAAGCTCTCGTATCAGGCTCGAAGACATCAAGCCAACTGGATGGAGAGATATACCTGAGAGTATAACTACTGTACAGAATACAAATGAAGAATCCTCCTATGACAACTCTGCCCGGGAGACAGATTCCAATGATCCTGCTCCACCAGAAATCAGCGTTATTTCTGAAGAAAAGCCAAGAAAGAAGGTACCAGACTTTGTGATTCACCGAGGAGTTCGCCGCCAATGGGTTGCAGTCAACGTTCCGAAAGTTGTTCATAAGTCTAAGTAATTGTTGTCTTTATCTTAACCTTTCACCTTGCCCAGGTGAAACGGATGTTTTGATAGGGCTCACTTTCTGTAAATGTACCTCTTCGCTTCGCCCAAAGCGACAGAGTTTTGTTTTAAAGGGTTGTAGTTTCAAGAATCGACAAAATCATAAATAAAATAATGTCGTTCTATAATTTCCGCATTTATTGCTCTTTTCTCTTTTCGCTTTTTCAGAAAATGGTAATCCTAAAAAAAACAAACATTTTTCAGAAAATACACTACACACACTCTTGCATTCTCTCTATCTCTTCTAAAATTAATCACCACGTCATGCAGATTGCTTGTTTTAAACCCCATTAAAATATGCGATCCAATGCCTTCTCCCAATTTTGAATTCTCGGTATTCGAGGCAGAAGAAAAAGAGGATGAAGAAATTCCAGAAGAGATCTCCCGACTACTTAGACAAGAGGAAAGGTCTATCGAACCAAACAAAGAGTCGTTGTAAACGGTCAATTTGGGTTCAGAGGAAGAGAGAAAAGAGGTCAAGATTGGGGCACTGCTCAGTCCAACTGTCAAAGAAAGTCTGACAAAGCTTCTCAAAGAGTTTCCCGATGTATTCGCTTGGTCCTACCAGGACATGCCAGGGTTGGATACCAGCATCGTGGAACATCATCTACCGTTGAGATCAGAATGTCCTCCAGTAAAACAAAGGTTAAGACGGACTCATCCAGACATGGCCATCAAAATCAAAGAGGAAGTACAGAAACAAATTGACGCGGGTTTCCTCGCCACATCAGAATATCCTCAATGGCTAGCCAACATAGTACCAGTTCTGAAAAAGGACGGAAAGTTCAGAATGTGTGTAGACTACAGGGATCTGAACAAAGCCAGTCCAAAGGATGACTTTCCCTTACCACACATTGACATGCTGGTAGACAGTACAACAAAGTTCAAAGTCTTCTCCTTTATGGATGGATTCTCGGGCTATAATCAGATAAAAATGGCACCGGAAGACATGGAGAAAACTTCATTCATTACCCCATGGGGTACCTTTTGTTATAAGGTAATGTCGTTCGGTTTAAAAAACGCCGGGGCAACTTATCAAAGGGCCATGACTACTCTGTTTCATGACATGATACACAAAGAAATCGAGGTATATGTCGATGACATGATTGCCAAACCTAGGACAGAGGAGGAGCATGTGACCCACCTGTCAAATCTATTTGAGCGTCTGAGAAAGTATAAACTCTGCTTGAATCCTAATAAGTGCACATTCGGTGTCCGCTCGGGAAAAATTTTAGGGTTCATCGTCAGCCAGAAAGGAATTGAGGTTAATCTTGACAAGGTCAAGGCCATTCAAGAAATGCCTTCTCCAAAGAGTGAAAAACAAGTCAGAGGATTTCTGGGACGTTTGAATTACATTTCTAGATTTATATTCCTCATGACTACGACATGTGCGCCAATTTTCAAATTACTCAAAAAGAATCAGGACTGCGTTTGGACAGAAGAATGTCAAACCGCCTTCGACAGTATCAAGGAATACCTGTTGAATCCACCGATTCTATCTCCTTCAGTAGAGGGAAGACCGTTGATCATCTACCTAACAGTCTTGGAAGACTCAATGGGTTGTGTACTTGGCCAACAAGACGAAACAAAAAGGAAAGAGTCTGCCATCTATTATCTGAGCAAGAAATTCACAGACTGTGAAACTCGGTACACTATGCTTGAGAAAACTTGTTGTGCTCTGGCTTGGGCAGCCAAACCTCTTCGCCAGTATATGATTCGTCACACTACTTGGTTAATCTCCGAAATGGATCCAATCAAGTACGTCTTTGAAAAACCTGCTCTCACGGGAAGGATTGCCCGTTGGCAGATGTTGTTATCAGAATACGACATCGAGTACCATGCTCAGAAAGCCGTAAAGGGAAGTGTTTTAGCTGATCATTTAGCTCATCAACCAATTGAAGATCAAGAATCAGTCGGGTTTGACTTCCCAGACGAAGATGTCATGTACTTAAAAATGAAAGATTGCGATGAACCACTACCTAGTGAAGGGCCGGAACCAGGTTCCCAATGGGGACTTATTTTTGACGGAGCTGTCAATCATTATGGAAACGGAATTGGGGCAATAATCATAACACCTCAGGGTACCCACATTCCTTTCACCGCCAGACTGACATTCAAGTGTACAAACAACGAGGCCAAATACGAAGCTTGTATAATGGGTCTTGAAGAAGCGATCGACTTAAGGATCAAAAACTTGGATGTATATGGCGACTCAGCCCTGGTTATCAATCAGATCAAAAGAGATTGGAACACCTACCAATCAGGATTGAATCCTTACAAAGACTACGAGAGAAGGTTGTTTCCATTCTTCAACAGAATCGAGTTTCATCACATCCCTCGTGAAGAAAATCACATGGCTGATGCATTGGCCACTCTCTCTTCCATGATTAGTGTAGATCAATGGAATGACCTACCTAAGATTGACATAATATGCCTTGAACGGCCCGCTTACATCTTCGCGATTGAAGCAGTTATAGATGACAAACCTTGGTATCACGATATCAAGTGTTTCCTTCAGAAACAAGAGTACCCACCTGGGGCATTAAGAAAGGACAGAAAGACCCTCAAGAGATTGGCAGGCAGTTTCTTCCTGAGCGGTGATACACTCTATAAGAGAAACTTCGACATGGTCTTGCTCTGATGTGTGGACAGACCAGAGGCAAACACGCTGATAAAAGAAATTCACGAAGGATCCTTTGGCACTCATGCCAACGGACACACAATGGCGAGAAAAATTCTAAGAGTAGGGTACTACTGGTTGACCATGGAATCCGACTGCTAGAAGTACATGAGGAGATGTCACAAGTGTCAGATATACTAAAAAAAAATCCATGTACCGCCAACGCATCTCAAAGTTCTTTCTTCCCCATGGCCTTTTTTCCATATGGGGAATCGACATGATTGGCATGATTGAACCTACTGCTTCAAACGGACATCGGTTCATCCTGGTATCCATTGATTACTTCACCAAGTGGGTCGAAGCAGCATCATACGCCAATGTAACCCGACAAGTGGTGGTCCGATTTATCAAAAACAATATCATCTGCCGTTATGGTATTCCAAGCCAGATCATTACCGACAATGGGTCTAACTTGAACAACAAGATGATGAAAGAGTTGTGCGCTGAGTTCAAGATCGAACACCATAACTCATCTCCCTACCGACCCAAGATGAATGCAGCGGTAGAAGCGGCTAACAAGAACATCAAGAAGATCGTTCTGAAGATGGTTGTAACCTATAAAGAATGGCACGAGATGCTACCCTTTGCTCTTCATGGTTATCGCACATCTGTCCGCACTTCAACAGGGGCAACCCCTTTCTCTCTAGTATATGGCATGGAAGCAGTGCTCCCTATATAGGTAGAGATCCCATCAATCAGGGTATTGATGGAAGTAAGCTAACAGAGGCTGAATGGTGTCAAAGCAGACACGATGAACTGAATCTGATCGAAGAGAGGTGAATAACAGCACTATGCCATAAGGCGTTTGACAAAAAGGTCCGACCTCGCGTCTTCAGAAAAGGAGACCTCGTGCTCAAAAAGATACAATCATTTCTCACTGATTCCTGGGGCAAATGGACTCCGAATTATGACGCCTTCTATGTGGTCAAGAAAGCCTTCTCAGGCAGCGCCTTGAGACTCGCAACTATGGATGGAGAGGAATTTGCCTACCCCACAAATGTTGACGTAGTCAAGAAATACTTCGCCTAAATAAAAAAAAAACAAACGTCTCGGTGGATTGAAAACCCGAAAGGGCGGTCCAGGAAAAAATAAGAGACATAATCGAAAATCATCCCGGTGGATTGGAAATCTCAAAGTACAATCCATGAAAAAATTAGGGATTAATGGCAAGTAACTACGTCTGATCAGGGGCAAATTCCCAGCAGCAGTGATGCCATCCGTTAGGAAATCTCGATCAAGGTCATCTTCGACAGAAGCTCAGGATGCCCCGAATTCAAAGTTGGTAGAAGGATAGTGGTCGTTATGTTTCAATGTAGCCCTTTTTCCCTTAAATTACCATTTTCTAACTTTGTAAATTCTCTATGGAATCACGCGCTTGGCTGATTTCTATCTTATCAATAAAATTTGAGCCTTAGTGCTTTTGTTTGCAATTCTTATTTGTTTTAGCTTTACAGAATGGCGTTTTAACATGATTAATGATTCTTGAAATAAAACAAAAATGAATTTAATTGTCAAAAAAAAATTTTCTTTTAAGATAAAGATGGGAATTTCTTTTGACTGTTGAACATCGAAAGAACATCGATCGCTTCTCCAGAAGTAGTCGATCTTCAAAGTGTAGAATCAAAGTGCTCCTTCTAAACCGGTACGCCTGAACGAAGGATCAACTGTGTCAGAGACCGTGTTTCATCTGACACCTCCCGGCAGAGTTCTTATCTCCTAAGCCCGACCAACATTTTTCCCCACGGGGACTATCTCTCCTAAGCAAGGCAGAATTGCTATTTTGAACCGAAGGTACTTCTTCATCCCCAGCGGTGGCCGAGTATCCAATCGTGTTCATCTATTAGTCTGTATGTCACGTCAGTTTGTCAACATAAACATACATACATCATGCATTTTTTATTTACATTCATATTCATATTGAATCACTATAAGTTCTTTCGTCGTCAGGAGGTAGATCATCTAAGCAATCTCTCCTCCAGTTTATTTTTGGGATGGAGAAGGCCCTTGACCACTTTGATAACTTGAACCTTTGAAAGACAAAAAGACCTTCGATAAATGTCACTCTTCACCATTGAAGATGATATCTTCGCTTTCCCGGATTAAGGAAAATCCTCAAAAAAGGCCTTTTAATCAAAAATTCGGCAATACAGCAGTTTTTCTCTGAAAGATTCACTGACGATAAGGTCATCAGCACCTCCAAATTGGATCACATCATATGGCATTTCTCCGAGAAGACCTCGGGAAAAGTATGATGTAATATCCCCAAGCAGAAAACAGTCTCTCAAGAAACTCGTTTCCCCGGTAGAGTCGACAAACGGCATCTCCAAACAGAGAAGTTTGAACACCTCTACAACTCAGACGAACGGGTTCCCCCAACAAGTCTGACATCAAAACCTTTTTCATCAAATGGCATCTCCCCAGGAAAATTCGGCGAGAAATTGAGGAAAACTGCTGCAAACAGCGTCCCTTGTCAAGAAAGTTTATTGACAAAAGAAACTGAGACCAGTTCCTTGGCTGAGGACCAGGATCGAGGGGATGTTTATATAAGAAACTGAGACCAATTCCTTGGCTGAAGACCAGGATCGAGGGGAAGTTTATATCAGAAACTGAGACCAGTTCCTTGGCTGGAAACCAGGATCGAGGGGAAGTTTATTTCAGAAACTGAGACCAGATTTGTGGCTAAAAACCAAGATCGAGGGGAAGTTTTTACCTTTTCTAAGCATCATTGCTTAGCAAAAGAAGATGGATGAGGAAACTAACATTCATAACCACCATCAAAATTTTGGGTATTCCGATATTTAATCCTCTTGCACCCCGAATGCCCGAATACCTTCGCCATTCATACCTTCGGGTCCAAGAAGATTAAATAGGGGCATCTGTCATACCCCAAATTTTGACCACTAAGATTTCCCATCATTGTGCAAATCATTACCACAATATGGATGAACCATCATGCCTCATCAATCTCCTCAAAGATGATTGAGCATTCACTACAAACAAGAGTTAGGGTTTTGAGCCCTCTCATAGCACTTAGACAAAGGATCAATCCAGAAATGACATGATCTTCAACTTGTCTAGCCTCTCAAACACCCACAAAGGATCAAAAGGACTTCCACATCAAGAATCAAGCACAAAAGTGCTGCATTCCAAGTAAATTAAGCCTCAAGATCGCCAGTGTCACCAAATTAGGGTTTTGGTGGACCAGGGCCTCCAGATGGAAATTTTCATCTGGGCATGAGCCAATGCTTCAAAATATAACTTAATATACTCCAAGGAACCTCTTGGACCCAATCATCCAGTCAATTTAGCCTCAGGGGATGCATTTATCAAAAATCAGGAATTAGGGTTTCTTAACCTAATTCACCCCTAAGTTGACTATTGGGACAAAACATGAGCCAAGACCTCAAGACATGATTTGAGGGTCTCCAATAAACTATATTGATCCATTTGTAATAATGGATTGATCCAAGAAGCTTGAGTCAGAAGCTTCAATTTCATCAGGACCACAATTAGGGTTTTAAGGGAAAAGTCAACTGTACCTTTGACTTTTGACCAAGACATGATCCCAAACCTTGGGACATGATTCAATACACCCTACAACACCTATGGAACACATCCATTAGGTTTGATTTAGGTCAAGGACTTGATTTCACCAAGCATCGCACAATTTGGAATTCATCTGATAAAAAGTCAATTGTGCACAAAAGTCAAAGTTTGACTTTTTGAGATTTTTCACAATTATGGTTCTTTGACCGTAAAATGATGTTAATGTGTGAAATGAATCAACATTCATCAAGAAAAATCAAAGAAAGTGGGATAACTTGTAAAAGGGGTAACCATAAAAAACTTAGAATTTTTCTAAGTTATGGAACAAAGTGGCTAGGGTACCAACTTCCAAGGATCATAACTTGAGATCCAAGCAACCATTTTGAATGATCCAAAGATGGATTTGTAGCTCTCATGGCATACTTTAAAAGTTTCAACTACACCTCATTCCAATTCCTCATAGATTTCAAGTTATGATTGGATCAAAATCACTAAAAACATGAAAATCCCTCTTTTCCAACACTTAGACAAAATTCTGTCCAAGACAGATTTTATTGAAAACACCAAAACTTGTGGGTTTTTTTTTACATAGTTGCAAGCTGAATCAATTCAAGATATAAACATCAAAGTTGTTGTACATGTTGCCTACAATCCAAGGAACTTCTTGGCATGAAACAACTCAGCTTGAACCAAGAGAAATCCATGCCCAAAGTCATGCTGCTACAACTGTTTTGAAAAATCCGTTTTCAAGTTTTCTTGCTTCACGCGATTTCTGAGTCAAGGCTTGTGATCTCTATGCCACATGTATCCAACCTGATCATAATGCATCTGATCCAACCTGATAAGTTAGGCCAAGAATGCTTCAAAGCTCATCCTATGGCATGATGAATAGTGGAACAAATACATGGAATTCAAAGGCAATTTAATGCAAATAGTGCACTTTCAAGATTATGATCACTTGTAGTCAAGATGCCCTAATAAACAACAATTAAAATGACTGAGGAATGTGGAATCAGTCAAGGCATAACTGATCTATTTAGAGCAACTGTTACACCTAGTGCAAGAGGCATTTATGCCAAGCCAATCCATTTGAAGGTGATCTGATCTTACAACCATTCACTATTCCTCTAAGACAAGAGTTAATCACCTATAAATAGAGGTTCCAACTGATCATTCAAACCACACCAAAATAGCTTACAACATTGCTTTCTCTCATTCTCTCTTACGTGCCAAATTTCTTTGTTTTTGAGCAACCACCATCGGGTTTTGAGTTGCAGCCTTAAACAATCCAATCCAATTGCTCAAACACATCACATATGATGTATATGAGGTGTTCAAACACTTAAATCATCTCTGTAACACCTTTAGCTCAAGATCATTCTTCAACCAAGCCATTATGCATCCATTTTGCAGTTGGATTCCTCCAACTTGATCCAAAGATTTTCAAAGTGTTCCAAGGCTTGCAATCCACTCAACAACATCCATTGAAGCTGTAGGGATCATCAAATCACTTCTGGAACACCATCTGTGCAGAGTTCCATTTCATATTGCGTCAAGGTAAGCCTCAAAACTCTCATAACATGATCCATTCATATTTCCCCGCATGATACTTTTGCCAATTTCTTGTCATCATATGTTGAGTATTTCCCCTCAATCAATTGTTGTTTACAATTCGTATATAGGATTTCCTTGAGTTTATGCCAATTTTAGGGTTCTTCAGGTTTTAACTTGTTATGTTCTAATTCAATCCATTTCAACAAAATTCAATATTACCATCATATTCCTTGTTCAAAGACGCATGAAATTGGTGTTTGAATTATGTTAAATGGTTGAGAAACGAATGAGTTAGAGAGCTTCACGTATCTAAGCTTGATGATGAAGATGGCCATGGCGCCATGGTTCAGAAAACCAACCAAATTTGCTCTATATTTTTCCCTTGCCATATATTAAATGAATTGGCATTGTGCCCCAGTGGTTGATCAGCTGGTTTGTGTGTATTAGCAAGCGAGAGGTCTGGGGTTCGAATCCCCCTCGCCCCAGACCTCTTTTTTATCACTTGTCCTATTTTTTATTTTTCATATTATTTTATTAATGATTTGAAAAATTAATTTCTCACTAAATTTTTATCATTTTTATTGGTTCTTTTTCTGAAAAATCACAAAAATAGTAAAATATTTTATTCTACAAAAAAAATCAAATTTATATCAGTTATTTAATATAATTGGTATTTTTGTAAATAAATTCATTTTAATTGTTTTTAAACATTTTAAAAATGAATATTCATCTTGAAAATCAAAACCAAATGAGTTTTAAATCATCTTGTGATTAAAACCTCATCTTTCAAACCTTAACCAAAAATCACAAGTGGTTTATTTAAACCTATTTGGTATTTTTATCATTTTTTATTAATTTTCTTTGAAAAATTACATTTTAAAAGTGAAAATTAGGGTTTATTTGATTTTTAATCATACTCAAATATTTCAAAATACTTTGGGCCCTCTTGAGAAAGTGTAAGACCCAACCCTGGGAAAACCAAAACTTTTTGGGCCTCGGTCATCGTATAAGACCCGCTGTGTTTTCAAACCTCGGTGCGATTGCCATTTTTCAAAACAAATAACTGTGGGCCTCTCCCGAGCTATAAGTCCCATTTTTTTTCTTAAAAAACACTTTTTGGCCTCTAATAGAGTGTAAGACCCAACCCCTTTTGTAAATAAACATTTTTGGGCCTCACATATTGTATAAGTCCCTCTGTATATTTTCAAAACAACGGCGCAATCGTCGCCTTTTCAAAATCAATCGGGCATATCCCTAAGTTGTAAGCCCCATCTCCTGTACAAAAATAAACTTTGGGCCTCTAATAGAGTGTAAGGCCCAATCCCCTTTTAACCAAAACTTTTTGGGCCTCAGGCGCTGTATAAGTCCCGATACGATATTCAAAACAACAGTACAATCACTGTTCAAACCTTGGGCCTCTCCTTGAGTATAAGCCCCAACAATTTTTTCACAAGCAACGCCGTTTTGATTAGGATTCAAATACATATTGTTGTCAAAACTTTCTTTAATTTCTTTGAACAACTAACAAAATAGCATGGAGGCTCTACAACGGGTAAGTGTTTATTCGCTTTCTTTTATCTGCTTTCATATACATAACTGTATTGTGGGAAGCTGTGCATGGTTAGTTTTCTTTCATACTCTTTTAAATACTCGTCATATAGCAACTGTATATATACTAGTATAGTTATTTAGAGTTTTCCCCGGCAACTAGGTCTAGAACTAGGTAAAACCCTGTTGGTCGCTCTTAAATACAAACAAAACTAGATCCCCATAGGATTTCTAGATACAGTCTTCCCTTCTCTTGGGGTTAAACAATATGGAACAAAGAGAAAGGCAGTATTCTCGGTGAACCTTTTCTTAGACTGTCACCCTTAGAAATTGTCAAAGAAACTCTACTCCCCAGAGATGATCTTTTCTCCATGAATGACATCTCTTGAGTTTCTTCCAAATGCTTAAACTTTCCTAGAATGATCTCTTCTCTGTGAATTGCATTTCTTGAAATTCTCTTGGTTTGGAGACCCACAAGCTTCCTAAAAGCATCCCCGCCTCCTCTTGGGCGTTGTACAAGGACCCTTCGGCTTCTTAAAAGTTTCCTATGCCTTCTCTTGGGCTTAATACAAGGACCCTGACGACCTCTTAAAGGTATAAGACAGAACTTAGTCATCCTTTGCTATAGAAGTCCTTCCGATGTCAAAACTCCAGCCATTTTAGGGTTGATTCTCATCCCTTAATGCCCGTGCCTCATCTTGGGCATTGTACAAAAGATAAAACTCTAGACTTGGACAGTCTAACCCCCTTGAGTCTCAAAGACATTCTCAAGCACTGTAGAAACCCTGGCCATCTTGGAAAAATCTCCAGGAGAACCTAAACCCAGTCTCTCTCATGAGAGTTCCCCAACCAGGATCAATTTATCATCATGATAACACTATCCCAAATCAGAACCTCAAGGCATATGATCTTTTTGGACCTATTTTTGGATCACAATCTTTCCTTAGGAAGTTAGCCTCCTCTTAGGCTTTGTATAATGATCCTTCCTAAGGAAGTCAGCCTCCTCTTAGGCTTTGTACAAATGATTCCTCCCCAGTGGAGCTAACCTTTCAGACTCTCTTGTTGAGTCAACCACTTTTAGCCTCCGTCTTGGGCTTTGTACAAGACATATAATAAACACTCTCTTGTTGAGTATAAAAGATTCTCTTGTTGAGTCAACTTTTAGCCTCCGTCTTGGGCTTTGTACAAGACATATAAAAACACTCTCTCGTTGAGTATAAAACACTCTCTTGTTGAGTATAAACGACTCTCTTGTCGAGTCAATCTCCTTTTAGCCTTAATCTCGGGCTTCGTACGAGACATCAAATCACTCTTGTTGAGTATAAAAGACGCTCTTGTTGAGTCAATCGCCTTTTCAGACCCTCTTGTTGAGTCAAACCCTTTCAGCCTCCATCTTGGGCTTTATACAAGATACATTCTCCCCAACGGAGTCAAAATCCATTTTAGCCTCAATCTTGGGCTTTGTACAAGACAGAAAGAACATTTTCCTCGGAAAAGTCAAACTTTTAGCCTCCTCTTAGGCTTTGTATAAAGAAATCCCCGGTTGAGTCAATCAACATTTTAACATCAAATTTGGGGTATTGCTCACAGCATACAAACATCAACAATTCCTCTTTAGAGATGACAAATTCCCTTTCAGTCAAAACCCTCCAGCCTCATATCTTGGGCTTTGAACAAGATACAAATCACCTTTAGCTTCAATCTTGGGCTTTGAACAAGACACCAAAATATCTCTTTCCTCCCCTTAAAATAGGAGGAACTACGATCGCTCTGATTTCCCTGTTTCGTTAAACGGGAATACGTAGGCATAAGATTGCAAAATCTTAGCGAGCATACCAATCAAAAGAAAACCCTAGGTCCAGTACCTTCATACATCAATCAAAAAACATCAGATTCAGCATCCTGCCAAAAGCCTCATGAACCGTCGAGACACTCTGTTCTTAAGCAAAATAACCTAAGGAGAGACCCCCCTATTTGATAGCATCTGTAAACCAACAGTCATCTGTTTAAACTCAGTATGCAAGCAGGGTTAATTGGAGACATCTATTTCCCTTCCTTAATCAGCTCAACGGGATAAAAAATGAATCGAACTGTAGTACCAAAGCGATAGTGAACCGCGCTACACATTTTTTTAATTGTTATATAATCTAAAATCTAAATTGATAACTCGATCAAAAACATGAAATAATAATATTTCAAACAAATTTCAATCTCTTGACACAATTAAATATAAGGATTAATAAATTCCGGTATTTTAAATAATAACTCCTTATTGAAGCTAGCGGAATTATACCTGAGTGAATCACACACTCAAAGATATAACAGAGTCGCCACCAAAGGACAGGGAAAATATCGATAAAACTCAAGGGGAAGAGAAATGGGAAAGGGGTCGGTTATGCGAAAGGAATGTACTAGCACCTTACGCATCAGTCGTACTCGACGGGAACCATTTTGCTTGCTTCTAGGCTTGGATGGGTTATCTATCAAAAGGCTTCTAGCTAAAAGAAGAGGAAAGAGTGGAGAAGAAGAAAAAGAAAGAAAGTGCTCGCGGAGGATTGGGGCTCTTGTGCCTACGTACCCTTATAGTGCAATGAGGAAATTAGAGCGTCGTAGTTCATGGAACCAGACAGAGAAAAGAAGAAGAATGGAAGAAGATGGCTTGCCAAAATTTCGCAATCTCGTGCCTACGTATCCTCATAGTGCAGTGAGGAATTCAGAGCCTACGTAGTTCGGGGAACCAAGACAGGAAAAGGAAAGGAAAATGGTGTTAAAACTAAGAGCAAAAGAAGGAGAGAAAACTCCTCTGGGGATACAAAAGAATGGTGTCAAAACAAAGAAAGAAGGGCAGAGGAAACATAGCAACTCTGTTGAGGATAAAGTGAAAGAATAGTGTCGAAACCAAGAAGATACATGAGCAAAAGAGTAATAGCGACTCAACTGAGAAGTAAGCAAAGGGGTTGGTGTTGAAACCGAGAGAAAAAGAGAACATAGTGACTATACTGAGGATCAGAGGGTTAGCGACCCTACTGGAGAAGAAACAAAGGGGATGGTGTTGAAACCAAGAGAAAAAGGATTCAGCATGTTAACTGACTGGCAGTGGTTAACCGAAGAAAGAGAGGTTAAGACTCTGTGGGGAAAAGGGGTTTGGTGTGAACAGGCAGGCTGTGATGAACCAAAAGAATAGTACTGAACTAGGAGAAGGTGTTTGACTCAGAAGGGATTTCGGTGTACTAACTGATAAACAGTGGTTAACAAAAAAAAGGGTGTGGAACCGAGCAAAGGTTGTGACCCAAAGGATGGGTGTGGAACCAAGCAAAGGTTGTGACCCAAAGGGTTTGGTACACTAACTGAACAAGCAGTATCTGACCGAAGAAAAGGTATTTGAACCAAAAGAAGGTTACTAACCCAAAGGACGTGAGTACTTGAACCAAAAGAAGGTTACTAACTCACGGGATATTGGTTTAACTGACGGACTGTGATTAACCAAAAAGAATGGGTGATTAACAAAAAGAAGGTGATTACCTCAAAATAAGCTCAGTATGTTAACAGATGGGCTGTGGTTAACTGAGAAATAGGTGATTAACTAAGAGAAGGTGATTAACCCAAGGGGGAACTCAATATGTTAACAGACGGGATGTGGTTAACTGAGAAGAAGTGAAAATTGGTGTTTTAACTAACAAGCAGTGGTTAACCAATCAAAGGGGGAGGAACCAAGAGAAGGTTGTGAACTCCGCTAAGGCTTCGATGTTTAACAGGAAGACTGTGTTTAACCGAAGGGAACAGAGCATGACTTTGCTGGGAAAGATGAGCGTTTGATTTTAACAGAATGACTGTGATTAATCAAAGGGACAAATGATCATGACTTTGGTGGGGAATCAATGAATAGTGATTGATCAAAAGAAAGGGTGTTGAACTAAAAGGAAGTTGTTAACCCAAAGTGACAAAGATCCTTAACCAAGGAAGTGGCGATTGATCAAGGAAAGAATGATAGAAAGGGGCAAGAGAGATCTAGGATTGACTCGAATGGGGATTAAGGAACACTATAGTAGATTGAGACGATTATTCCAGGCACAAGATCATTCTTCCCCTACCCAAAATAATTAAGATGAGTGTAGGAATTCTCCACTCTCATCCCTTCTATAGCACCAAAATATAGTGCGGATATTGAAATGGACAGCGTAACAATGTCAATTTCTATAGCGCTCGAGTGCATCATGCAGACTTCTGGCTCAGCAGGGGATAAAGAGAACAAGGCTCTAAAGGAGCCTAGAGAGAGAAGCAATGGGAGATTGAGTAATCGAAACAAAGTTGCGATCAATCGATCAAGGGAAAAGATCAAGCCAACAATCTTCCAAAAGGATCGGGAGATCATCAAAGCAAACATGCGGATTATTGATTAAACATGATTAAACTGGCTCAATGAAGAACAAACTTAATGTGATAACAAAACAGTACCAAACATCAACACAAATCATGTTAACATGTGAACAAAAGTGTTCAAGAAGCATCATGCTCACGTATTGTCAAAAATGCAAATTATTCCATAATCGACAAATCATGCATTGAAAGTTTACAATTATGCTTCAAACAGAGGTCAAACAGCTCATAAAACATCCACAAATATCAAGTATATCAAGCCATGGAAGTTAAATGAGGAAAGAATATCAAACAAGCTTGAAAATAGGCAAATATGGCATTTTGGTTCAGTGTTAATCGATTAACCATTTGCAGTTGCAAAGTGGTTAATCAATTAACCCTTGCAAATCAGCAGAAAAACTGAAAAAAAAGCAGTGTTAATCAATTAACACTTTTTGTACTGAAAAATGTTAATCAATTAACACTGAAGCAGTGGCAAAAAAATACAGTTTTCAGAATCACTTCCAGCCACTTAATCACTTATACAATCACTCTCATGTTATGGTTTGCAATTGTGCACGAAAATGACATCAAATAGAAGCAATTAAACATCAATTGTAAGCATTAAACATGGAGATCAAACATCCAACAAACACATGATTAATAAACATCAAAAAACTATCGAAGCTACATCGTAAACACGCAAAAGTGATTAAAACAGTAGATTGAGCAAGAGTTACCAACCTACAAGCCGAAGAATTGGCTTGGTGATTGTTTTAAGTGAAATGTAGAGAGAAGAATCCAAGAAAACCAGAGGATTCTGCACTTGCAATCAAACCGTAGCGAAACCGATCAAAATACGATAAAAGCTCTGAAATCAAATTTGCACAGAAACCATAGGAGTAATCACTTGAATTGCAAATGGAAGTTGATGTGATTGCAGAAATCCAAGGAGAAATTCAATATGATGGAGGTTTAAGCTCAAGAGTAAGCATTTTCAATGTGAAATTTACTACTCTTCAATGGTGGAATTGAGCTCTAGTGTGGTTTGGGGAAGAAGATGAAGATGAACATGTAGAACGTGCAGAAAATGCAGAGAGAAATGAGAGAATTGTGAGTAAAAAGAGTGAAGAATTGAGAAAATGGCTGAAGCTCCCTTGTGAAATGGTGGAGGTTTACTTATATAGAGACTAGCTTTGGAGTAGGCTAGGTTTGGAATGTGCTTTGGAGCTAGCTTGGGAGTTAGTTACACTTAACTCACCGAGTCAGCGGTTGACTCGGTTAGTTAGTTAGTTAACTCAGCGGAGCAATCCGAATGCAAGTCCAAATCAATGGCTCTCAAGCTTAGAAGTAAGAGTGCATGGTGGTCATAATTGGAAATGTTGCATGGTAGCAAGTGTATTGAATGGTCTTGGAATGTCTTGAACTGTCTAGAGATGTCTAGAATGTTCCACACAATGCTAGAACCTAGTGGAACCCAAAAATGTAGAGGAAAAGTTGTTGTCATGAAAAAGCAACAGATTTTGCCAATTTTAGAAGGGTTAATCGATTAACACTTTCTGCACTGGAAAGTGTTAATCGATTAACCAAGCCAAAAAGTGCCCAATTTGCTTGAAAAATGTGCTTTGGACACGGTTCTGATTTCCGACCTTTTGCTTTGAGGAATAGGCATAGAAACCCTTGTTTTGTGTTTGTGTTGATGATGTGATGACCTTGTGAGGATATGATTAATCAGGCTTAGAAAACTTGACTAATCTTGCAACAAAAAATACAGAGAAAAAGTACGAATGCGTATGCCAGTGATGTGAATGGACATGCTTATGCAAAAGGAAAAAGAGGAGGTCAAATTTTGGGTTACGACAGCTGCCCCTATTTAATCCTCTTGGACCTGAATGTTCGAATTGCGCCAGCTTTTCGATGATTCGAGGTGGAAGGGGATTAAATAAAAGAGTAGCTCGAAAATTTGGCCGGCGACGACAAGAGAAAAGTTTTGATAAGGCGAGAGGTTTGGCTGAAAATCTGCTGGGGAGATGAACCAGAAAAAGGGGAGTATGCTTGATGCATGTGCTATGTATGTGTGATATATGTGATGCTTGATATCATGTTATGCAGCGGCAAAGGTTAAGGCACTGAGCTGCGAGTAGGCAAGGATTGTAACAAGGCGAACTCGACATCCTCAACTGGGGAGGTAAACCATAAATAGCTACGACTCCGCTGGGTAAGAAACCGAGAGTCTCAGATTTCCAAGCTACTACCATTATCGTGGCTAGGGATGAAGGAACCATGATGACCCTCCAACCATGGCTGACTCTGTCTGGGGAACAACCTTCCAACCTTGACTGATTCTGCTTAGGGGAATTCCAAGGCCTGGATGATCTTCACTACTTGAGGAGAATAGGAAACCGAAATACACTACCACTGGGGAATGATGCATGACCCTTGATGAGGATGTTGCATGACTCTTGCTGGGGACAAGAGAACGAACATGTCTCTGCTTGGGGACCCATTATGGTTCTGCCAGTGAAAATTATGGATCTGTTGGGGAAATGAAAGGTAAACAACCTTTCCAAAGAACCATAATGGCGCTTTCCGGGGAAATCATGGCTCTGCTGAGGAAATGACAACCTCTCCTAAGAACCATGATAGTTCTTGTCGTGGATCAAGCTTGCAAATGGATATTATCGATTATCCCTTAGGGGTTACCGATGAAACATGCAATACATAATGCTTTCTCCACTGGTTTAGCTTTTTATTATTCTCAACGCTTTATAGTATTATGTGATCACAAATAATCGTTTATTTTGCAAACAAAATACTGGGCAAAGAGATGATTGAAAAATCAAATGATGCATTTTATTGAATATGAAAAATTTGTACATATGGTGTGTACAAGGATGCAAAAATCCTTGATGAGGAAATTTGCAATAAAATTGAAAAACAAATGTAAATGGCAAAGGGAAATTATGTTTTGCATTGATTACAACATTGGCTACCATCCACTATAAGTCTAGGTTCAAACACCTTGCACCAGTTGATGATGATTTGACTGCTTTGTTACCGTCTGAGATCCAGCTATGATGAAGATAGGCTCAAGTGTTCACAGTCAAATGCCTTTATCCCTAATTTTTTCCTAGACATATTTCTATTTTTTTTTGCCACCGGGATACCCATTTTTTCCAAAGTCGCCCTTTCGGGTTTTCAACTTAGCACGCTATTATTGTTTTTTTTTTGCTTTGTCCCTAACTTTTTCATAGACTTTTATTTTTTTTGGTCCATCGGGACACACATTTTTTCCTAGATTGTCCTTGCGGATGTCAATCTAGCAGGCTCTTTATCCTTTTTTTTCCAGGCATAATATTTTTTTACTGCATCAGAGTTCACGAGCGATGGCAACTCCTCCCCATCCATGGTGGTAAGGATCAGGGCTCCGCTTGAGAAGGCCTTCTTGACAACAAAGGGTCCTTCATAATTGGGAGTCCACTTGCCACATGGATCCGAGTGAACAGGTGAATATCTCTTGAGCACGAGTTCGCCTTCTTGGAACGCTCGAGGGAGAACTTTCTTGTCAAAAGCTCGCTTGAGGCGTCTCTGATATAATTGACCATGGAAAACGGTCGTTAGGCGCTTCTCTTCGATGAGATTCAGCTGGTTGTATCTGGGTTTGACCCATTCAACTTCATCAAGATCGGCCTCCATGATGACTCTGAGTGACGGGATCTCGACTTCAATAGGAAGAACAGCCTCTATACCATACACAAGTGCATACGGAGTTGCCCCAGTAGAAGTGTGAACTAAAGTTCTGTAGCCATGCAGTGCAAAGGGAAGCATTTCATTCCAATCCTTCTATGTTTTGACTATTTTTTGGACAATCCTCTTGATGTTTTTGTTTGCTGCTTCAACGACAACATTCATCTTGGGCCGATATGGTGAAGAGTTGTGGTGCTCGATCTTGAATTCTTGACACGACTCCTTCATCATTTTGTTGTTCAGGTTGCTTGCATTGTCAGTGATAATGCTGCTAGGAATACCATAGCGACAAATTATCTCTTTCTTGAGGAATCTGGAAAACACTTGTCGTGTGGGGTTTGTGTAAGAAGCAGCTTCAACCCACTTGGTGAAGTAGTCAATAGCAACTAGAATGAATCGTGATTGTTGGAAGCCTTCAGCTCGATCATTTCAATCATGTCGATACCCCACATAGAGAAGGGCCAAGGAGAAGTCAAAATATTCAATGGAGTTGGAGGCACATGGATCTTGTCACCATATATTTGGCACTTGTTACATCTTTTGGCAAAGTTGTAACATTCTACCTCCATTGTTGTCCAGTAATAACCATCTCGAAGGATCCTTTTAGCCATGGCAGACCCTTTAGCCATGGCAGTCCCTTTAACATATACCCTTTGGCATGCCCTTTAACACGGAATCATAATTCCTCTTGTACAGTACACCACCACTTAAGAAGAATTTGGCACAAAGCCATCTAAGAGCGTTCTCGTCAGTGATAGTGATACCCTCGGGATATTCCTGTTTTTCCAGACATCTCTTGATGTCGTAGAACCAAGGCTTATCATCAGACTCGTCCTCGATTGCTAAACAGTGTGCTGGTTCGTTCAAATGATCAATGCGGATAACAGGAGCTTCATTCTTCCACTTGACCTTGAACATGGATGCCAGGGTGGCAAGAGCATCATCTAGTTGATTTTCCTCCCTAGGGATATGAAGAAAAGAGATCTCATCAAAGTAGGGAATCAATTTTGCGATGTGTTTTTGGTACATAACCAACTTAGAATCCCGAGTCACAAAGTTCCCTCTGACTTGGCCAATCACCAAGGCTGAATCTCCATAGACCTCAAGAATCTTGATTCTCATGTCAATTGATGCTTCAATGCCATAGATACATGCTTCATATTCAGCCATATTTTTGGTGCATATGAAGCATAATCTGGCGGTGATGGGAAGATGAAAATCTGTCGGAGAGATGAGGATAACATGAATTCCATGACCTTTAGCATTGGAGGAACCGTCGAACACGAGTGTCCATCGCGCCCCTAGTTTGGGTCCTATATTAGGGTTGGGAGTGTAATAATCTTTGATAAATAGAACATCCTCATCGAGAAAGTCAAACTTCATTTGCTGATAAACCTCCACAGGTTGATGAGCAAGATAGTCAGACAAGACGCTCCCTTTTATTACTTTCTGGGTAACATGTTGGACATCATACTCAGTTAACAGCATCTTCCACCGAGCAACCCTTCCAGAGACAGCAGGCTTTTCGAATATGTACTTTATCGGATCCATTTTTAGATATCAATAAAGTAGTATGGCAAGTTATGTATTGTCTTAGGCGTCGAGCAGCCCATACCAGAGCACAACAAGTTTTCTCCAAGAGTGAGTATATGGTCTCACAATCGGTGAAATTCTTGCTTAGATAGTAAATTTCATGTTCTTTTCTTCCAGTGTCGTCATGTTGACCCAATACACATCCCATTGATTCATCGAGAACGGTGAGATACATGATTAAAGGCTTACCAGGAACCGGTGGTACTAAGATCAGTGGTTCTTGCAAATATTGTTTTATTTTGTCAAAAACTTCTTTATAATCAATGTTCCATTCAACCGGTTGATTTTTTCCTAGCAATTTGAATATCGGTTCACAGGTAGCCGTCAAGTGAGAAATGAATCTTGAGATGTAATTAAGTCTGCCCAGAAAGCCACAGACTTCTTTTTCTAATTTGGGAGGCGGCATCTTCTGAATTGCTAGAACCTTGTTAGGATAAACTTCAATACCCCTCTGACTCATAATAAAGCCCAACAGTTTACCAGATCGAAGTCCGAAGGTGCACTTCACAGGATTCAACCGTAGTCTGAACTTCCGAAGTCTGTCAAACAGTTTCTTCAGATGGACCAAGTAATCATCTTCAGTTTTGGACTTGGCAATCATATCATCCACGTAAACCTCAATATCTTTATGGATCATATCATGAAAGAGGGTTGTCATGGCACGTTGGTATGTTGCCCATGCGTTCTTTAAACCGAATGGCATGACTTTGTAGTAATACGTACCCAAAGGCTTGATGAAAGTGGTCTTTTCCATATCAGCTGAGGATTTCTTGATTTGATTATATCCTGAGAAACCGTCCATGAAGAAGAAGTCTGAGAACTGTGCAGTGTTGTCTACCAAGACATCCATATGAGGAAGAGGAAAATTGTCTTTTGGGCTTGCCTTATTGAGATCTCAATAATCCATACACATTCTGACTTTCCCGTCTTTCTTTGGAACCGGGACGATATTAGCAATCCATTCAGGATATTCGAAAGTGGCTAGGAATCCAGCATCAAGCTATTTCTTTACCTCTTCTCTGATTTTGAGTGCCATGTCGGGTCTGGTCCTTCTGAGTTTCTGCTTGACAGGAGGGCATCCGGGCTTGAGTGACAAGTGATGTTCAACTATGTTGGTATCCAACCCAGTCATATCTTGATAAGACCAGGCAAAGATATCAACAAACTCTTTCAATAACTTGACCAACTCGGAGTGTACATGCTTAGCGAGGGATGCTCTAACCTTGACTTCTCTTCTGATATCATCAGTACCAAGATTGATAACTTTCACTGGCTCTTTGTGTGGCTGAATCTCTTTCTGCTCGTGCTCAAGGAGCCTTGCTATTTTAACCGGTAATTCACAATCTTCCTCACCATCTTCTTCGGCTTGGTTAATTGGAACCCCAGAATTACAATAGATGTTTTCCATGTTGTTATCAATGCAATTATTTATTCTGCATGTTTATGAATTTATTTAGAATGAGCTATTTTGAAAGGTGAAAAAGTAAAATAAACTTTTTCCATTTGTTTGTGAAAAAGTAAAATAAAGAAAGAAAATAGAGCATGACTTGAATGCAAAAGAACTTTTATTTATTGATCACATAATATTGCAAAAGCGGGAGGCCCTTTATAAGCTATCCACTCATCTCGAGCGAGGACAGGGGAATGAGAAATCAAAATGCATTACATGTTTGTAGGAAAAACCACGAGAATCATATTAGAAGTCTAACTGTTGAGCTTGAAGCCAGACGGGCACTTGCGTACAAAGCTTGTAATTTGGTTGCTAGGACCAACATCACCAATGGCAGCCACGATGTCACCCTTTTGAAAACCCGCGCTACTGAACTTGATCAAGTTGCACTGCTTCTGACCATGTGAGCTAGATTGTTGACCAGGACGATAACCTAATCCGAAGTGATTATGCTTTTCTACCATGTCCAAAACATGCCCCCATCCAGGCAAGGCACCTTTCTCAATGGTTTCTTTAGCACTCTTGGCAGATGACAAAGTCATTTTCAGTGATCTACTTTGACTAGTTGAAGCAGAGCTGACATCTTCAAACTCAAGACACTATAACAGAACCTCAGTTATGCCTTCATCGGTCTCGACGTATCAGAAGGATGATAGCTCGCTTACAATTAAATCCTCTTCACCACAAACGATGACCAACTGATCGTCGATCATGAATTTCAGTTTCTGATGCAAAGTGGAAGTAACTGCCCCTGCAACATGAATTCACGGGCGACCCAATAAGCAACT
The DNA here is from genome assembly GCA_022829125.1 of Lathyrus tuberosus. Classification (NCBI taxonomy): domain Eukaryota; kingdom Viridiplantae; phylum Streptophyta; class Magnoliopsida; order Fabales; family Fabaceae; genus Lathyrus; species Lathyrus tuberosus. The sequence continues at coordinate 4,018,631 of JALAZF010000047.1, read as the reverse complement.
GTATGCGAGATTGATATCCATCACTTGAAAAATAATGGTAAACAAATGCAGTCCGATCTTAATGGGTAAATCCACCTCACCAATAACTTGCCTTCTAGAACCATCAAAGGCTCTGACAATTAAAGCGCTCGGCCTCATCTCGCTCCCTTCCACCAGTAGTTGACTCAACATGCCCTTAGGCATCACGTTGAGAGAAGAACCGGTATCCACAAGGACACGAGATAACAGGACGTCTGTGCAAGTCACTGATATATGTAATGCTCGATTATGGGCAGTTCCTTCAGGAGGAAACTCAGACTCGTTGAAACCTAAATACCGACTTGCAGTAATGTTTGCGACCACGTCATCAAATTTCTCTACGGGGATGTCGTGCATTACATGGGCAACATTCAAAACTTTCAACAAAGCAAGTTTGTGCGCGGGTGAGCTCATAAGCAAAGAAAAGATTGAGATCTTTGAGGGAGTTTGCCCCAGCTGATCCACAAAATACAGTAGAACCATACTTCCAAGGTACCTCCTTCGAATTCTGATACAGGAATGACTTTGGCGTGCAAACAGTGATCGATTGTATCTTCTTCTTAGGAGCTTCCACGGGAACCTTCCTATATATGATCGTGAATGGGTCAATGGTAGCTACCTCATCCACAGACTTGGATCTGGCAAACTGTACCACACCTCAGTTCATCAAGATCTGAACACAACCTTTCAATCTTCCGGCACTAATTGGGATTATCATCACAAATCTGGCATTTACCATAAAGACCTTTCAATAAACCTTGTTCATTCAACTTTTTGAACACAATGGTCATTGGGGTTTTCACTTCGTCAACATCCATGATTAGCTCAGCCCCTTGATTGTCTTCATTCATGTTAAACCCCGGTCCACAATGAGTAGGCAAAGGATTAGTCTGTATGTTGGGTTGATCTTCGGCAAATATCAGGATTTTCTGATCAATAAGCTCTTGAACCTTGGTCTTTAAGACAGTGCAATCCTCGGTAGAATGTGATATGTACCCAGAATTGTAAGCACATGATGCATTCAATTTATGCTTCGGATTGAACAAAGGAATTGCAGGTGCAATCTCCTATGGAATAATTGCCCCTTGATGAACTAGATAAGGGAACAACTACATATATGGCACAGGAATTTTGTCAAAGTTCGGACGCTTGTGGTTATTCTGATTATTATTGTTATGTCTGTTCTACGGATTACCATTGTTTTGTTGACGTTGCGACTGTTGCTTCAGATAATTCTGAGCTTGTTGTTGTGGCTGATACTGGTATGGCGGTTGTTGATATTGGGCAGCAGCGATGTAAGGATATGGATAGTATGGCATGGGAGCCATAGGAGCCTGATATTGAGGAGGGGCTTTTGCCATCACAACATTCTCCTCACCTTCCTTCTTCTTCAAGTGACTGCCCTGAGGTTTCTTGTTGGTTGACTGTTGACTCGCGGAACCAGCAATCCTACCAATTTTCAAATCGTTCTCAATTATTTCACCAATGGTCACAACAATAGCGAAGTTTGAAGAGGAACTACCCACCATCTTTTCATAGTACAACCCTTGCAGAGTACCCATAAAGATATCAACCAACTCAGTGTCAGAAAGAACAGGTTGCACACGAGAGGCCATCTCGCGCCATCTCTGCACATACTCTTTAAAGGTTTCAATTGAGCACTGAGACTGATTCTGTAATTGTAATCTGGTAGGAGCCAAATCAAGATTATACTTGTATTGTTTTAGGAATGCTTTAGATAAGTCTCTCCACGAGCGAATCTTGCTACGCTCTAAACCCATGTACCAATCTAAAGAAGCTTCAGACAATCTATCTTGGAAGCAATGCACTAACAGTTCATCATTGTCAATGTAGGATGCCATATTCATACACTACATTGTCACATGACTGCGTGGGAAACTCAAAACTTTGTACTTTGGCAGCTCTGGAATCTTGAACTTTTATGGCAGCACAACATTAGGAACCATACACAAGTCTTTGGCATCCATGCCAAAAGCAGAATAACCTTCTATAGCTCTAATTCGTTCATCCAACAACTTGTAATCAATAGGTCTGTTATGATCAGCAGATCTGACAAGAGTCTGAGGATTTGGAAGTTGTGATGCGGCGGGAGTGGCACATGCGGAGAAGCAAACTGAGACGGATATACCAGCCCAGGATTCACCATCTGGCCAGAATTCTGATCCAGCTGAAATCCATACTGATAACCCGGATAAGGTACCACGACAGCTGAGGATGCCCTAGGATAAACATTCTGAATAGCTGTTTGAGCATATTGAAACAGAACTGGAACATGAATCGGAGGACCTCTGTAAACATGCTCATCTTCATCATGGGTCTCAACATCAGTAGACAAAGGAGTTTGATGATTCTGTGCCTGAGGAATCTCATGATCATCGTGATTCACCACAAGAGGTGGAACAGGAGTAGGCATGCCCCATGGGTAAGCAACAAAATTCTCATTGGGCATGGGTGCAACAAAAGGTTGATATGGCACAAAGGTGCTACCACCGACGATCTGAAGAGTGAAACTCGGGGGCATTCCCTAAGGAAAAACAGTAGGAATCTGATTCAGACCAGAGTGAGATCTCGGCAAGTTAATAGTAGGTTGAACAATAGTCTCAACCGGTGCTTCAACAATAGTAGAAGAAGTAACAACATGAGTAGTAATCACCACAAGAGTAGCGGCAGCGTCCTTCCGAGCATGAAGGAACTCCATGATAACATTCATGTTAGTCTGAAACTGATCCATCCAACCTCGAAATTGAGCCAAAGTTTCCTTATAGGCAGCGTTCTCAACTTCGAAATTAGCCATGATCTTGGTTTTGCTTGAGCGGGTGAAATAGCGATGTCGAGTCGTCGTCTTGCTACAAGGCGGAGACGGACAAGGTAAGCATGTCTTTTTCCGGATGAGGGACGCGCATATGTGTATATGGATGTATGCAATGCATGCAAAAATAAAGTTTTAAATTCCAGGAATTCGTAAACTTATCTTTGTTAACAATAATCATAAAGCATACTGTAGCACCCCAAAATTTGCCCTCCTTACTTTATTACTAACTGGCTTATGTTTCATTTCATTTTGCATTATCATGTGTGCATATCATTGGTTCTTAGCATGGGGTCAAGGAGCCTGAGGCATGTTCAAGAGGAGAAGATGTTCTTCAAAGGGTCAAGCAAGAGAGTTCAAGTGGATCACTTTCTCCTAACCAGTGCAGAAATTAGGGTTTTGAGATTCTTGGATTTATTGCTCCAATGGGCAAGCTCCTTGGGTTTCTATCATCACCAAATGGCATATCTTAGCTTTGTTGGAGAGGATACACATCATATTCAGAGGAATTTGGATTTGGAGACTGTGTTATTTCCTCCTAGACTGAGGGTACCAAGATTAGGGTTTGCTATAAAGTCAGTTTATTTCTGATTTTTTGGGCAAGACTTGAGTCCATGGTATTCCTTGGGTCCCTAAGCATCTAGGAGTGGAAGATTGTCTATCAGTTTGATTCAGGAGAGATTCAATTGGCCAATGGATTGGAAATCAGGTGAATTGGGTAAAAGTCAACAGTGAGAGGGGAAGTCAACTGTGGAATTTTGAGGTTCTCTCCAAGGTTTTCAAGGTCTCGCATCCTCATATGGTCATCAAGAGTCAAGTTTCATGCCATTTATCATGAATCAGGAGTTGGTGCAAAAGTTACTAAATATGGAAATGACCTATAATTTAAAAGTTTCCTTTTTGGGCAAGTTCCTGCACTGCATTCAACTTGACTTTTCATCATCAAAGAAGCTTCAAATGAATTTTTCTCCAACATGAAAGTTGAAGATCTTTTTCTCCTATTTCCAACAAGTACTATTGGGTCTCCATATCATTTGTGAAACTCAACTTATGATCAAAAGAAGGAAAAGTGGTTTTTAGGGTTTCTCATGATTCCATTCTCACAAACTTTGGCATAGTGACCTATAATTAATTCCATTGCTTCATGTCACATGCTAACATCAAAGGACACTCCTCAAGGATCATTTTAGGCCTTTAAATCAAGTGAATCCATGGTGTATTTATCACTTATTCTCCATTATTCAAAATTGCCAAGCCATTGAAAACTCATGAATCAAAATGTTTCAAGGCCCAATTTCAATGTGGGTGTGATTAGCAATTAGAAGTTAAGTGATCCATCATGAAATGTTTGAATATCCATGCATGGAAGAGGGTGTACTTAACATTATGTAATTTTAAAAAATTGCCCAAAACTCATTAAACAAAAGAATCACCAAGGCCCAAATCATTATCAGTGAAAAAACCTAATCTATTTAAACTCATTCATGCACTGGTTAGGTGGGAGACACGTGATATTTGGAGGAGAAAAAAGTTTCAACTCTAATTCTTGAATTCATTGAATCTCTCAATCCACAAGGAGTTTTCTCAAAATTCCTTCACAACATTCGTCCTTGGGATCCCTAGAGTACAAATTGCCCATCTTTGGAAGCTGAAAGCAAGGATAAAGGGTTGCACCATCTCAGGTCAGTGATGATTTTCATGATCCCAAAACTCAGTTTTTAAACATGCATAATGTTGTGTGATGCCTACTGATCATCATGATATATTTTATTTTGAACATGGACATGTATTATGTGCGTATTGTGAGTTTCAAGTTTTGGAATCATAACTTATTTTGTACGAATTTCTTGATGTGATGACTGTTTGTGATTTTTAATGGGAGATTCGAGATCCTGGTGAAAATCTGGTTGGATTGGTATATTGGTTCGCAGTTTCTGGAAAATTTCAGGTTGGTGTTCATCCAAGATGATGATCAGAACCCTAATCCCGTAGCAGGAGATATTTGCAGGTCGCCGAAGGAATTTTGGGGAAGATGACGTTGTGGCCGTTGGATCTAGGGATCTGACGGTCCATAGCGTGCCACGTTTTATCCCTTTTATTTTTTTTTCTGATTTTAATTTAGTAATTGTGTGTTTATCACCCCACAGTAACTACCATGTGCACCCAATCATTTTATTTCATTTTGTTTACTTTTTATTATGTTGACTAATTGTGGATCGTCTGATGAATCACGTGGACAGAATCTCGCCAGCACATTAAAAAAGGCATGTGCCTGGCACATGGGTGTGCATTGTGTACTGATACGTGCGTGTACATGAGTATATGTTAGTTGTGGTGTACTTGCTAATCACGGCCCTTAATCTTGATGACTTCTTATTCTGTTGACTGTCTGGCGCGCATTGGATCAATCCAAGGGTTGGTATTTGGTCTGACCATTGACTAAAGTCCACACGTGGACTTTTTTTTATTTTATTTTATTTCTGATTGGATTTAAGACTGGGCCTGCTTCCTACACCCCACCCTTCAGCCCATTTCCTCATTCCCACGTGAATAAATTTCTTAACGCACCCCCCTTGCATTTTCTTTCTATTTTCTTTTTATTTAAGTATTACATTTTCATTTTTATTTTTTAAAAATACCTAATTGCATTAAAAAATCCCAAGAAAATTCATACATCATTTTCATAATTTTATAAAATTTTCACAAATTTTATTTTATTATTTTATGTTATTTTTATCTTCTGAATTAAATATTTTCTTATTTTCTTTTTTGAATCACTCATATTATGCATACTTAAAATTGTTTATTTTATTTCTCTGCATCCATAAAACATTTTGAACCCATTCCTTTTGCATTCATTCACCAACACACTGAAGTACATTAAAATATTTTTCTATCATTTTTAAAATTATTTCATATTGCATTTTAGTCCTCCTTTTTTGCATATTAAGTCATATTTCTCATCTGAGCCCTGCATAAGTGTTTGAGTGACTAACATCTTGAATTTTTGCAAGAATTTTTTATATGTTGTTTATATCTGGTTGAGAAACTTTGATATTTAATTTGGTGATTTTAGAAGTTGTTTTACTATTTGTTTAATTGCTCTTTGTGTGAGATTTTCTTGTACGTACATCCTTGATCTTGTCTGGTTCGTTTGAGGAGGCACTTGTGCCATTGTTTTGGGGTTGTTTATTTGACTTCTTAATTCATGTTTGGATTGTTATCACTATTATGTGCCATTGTTTGGTTTTCATTTGCCTTAATGTTACTTGCGTCTGTTTTGTACTAACTTTTTATGCAGGGACTGAGGTAAGTTCTTTAAGGGTGTGGATAGTTATCAATGTCCACTCTCACTCTTTCTGTCTCTCATCTTTTCTTCCCTTTAGGCTTAGGTTGTCGTCAAACCTCACTAACCGTAGGTCACCCATGCATGATAACTTTAGGACTCTTAGTCCCCCTTATAGTTTCCTTTGTGTTTTCTCTCTTCTCATCTCAAACTTCTTGAAAACACTTAATAAATATAAAGTGTATTGCGCACGAGCCTTAAGCGTGGGGAATGAGAAATGAGGGGCTTCCTCTCATCTTTCTAGAGTGCTTAGTGAGCGTCCTGTCTTGGGACGATGCGTTAAGCATTCGTCCCTGTGCCCTAGACTTTGGTGCAATGCAACTTATGAACTAACCCAAGGCACTTCTGTCTTAAAAAACACAAACAAACTTCAAACCTTTTTGTACTTCGGGATTGTCAAACTAAAGGCTATTTTCAAAAAGGGCACGTTACCTTCCGTCTGAGTCGCAAACAGGCATCGACCCTAACTGTCGGACGTGAACTTAACGTCGCTCATAAAAAACACAAAAAGAACTTGGTCCGAACTACGTTGACTCTGAATTTCCCATTGCACAAAGAGGGTACGTAGGCCTAGGACGTCGACGTCCTACCGAGTCTGTCTTTGTTTTCCCATCTCCCGTCTTAGTACAGCCATAGATGATAGGATAACTCACACTTAGAATAGACAACAAGCGTGGATCCTATCGAGTACAATGGATGCGTGGGGTGCTAGCACCTTCCCCTTGCGTAACCGACTCCCGAACCCAGGCTATGGTTGCGATGACCATTCCTTTCCCTCTTCCTCAGGTTTATGCGGTGTTCCCTTTCCCTCTCTTGGGATAAATTTACACGGCTGGCGACTTTGTTTTTCTGCGCCACTCTCGCGTTTGTACCTGGATGAAAATCCTGGGAGCGACAGCTGGCGACTCTGCTGGGGACTCTGGTTGACCTATGCTAGTCCATCCCTAAGCGAGTCAGTCCTAACGCTTGCTTGTCTTGGTTCTCTTTGGGTGTCTTTGTGTTTGTTTTGCTTTATTTGCTGTATTTTATTTTTACCGCATTTTCTGCATTGCATTTCATTTTTATTACTGTCATACTGGATGCTGCTGTTTTGTGCTGGCTGTTTCTGTTTTCCAGGTTGGGTTGTTTTGAGAGATAAGCCCAATACCCAGGCTTGAGTACACCCTAGGACTAGAGTGGAGAGTAGTGGGACCTACGTGCCCGCTTGGTACGACGGTGTGTTCACGAAATTCACAACCAGACGAGGCTATCTTGGGACGCATTCTGACGTGTGTGTCTTGCGCATGTTAGGATGTCGATCTAGAGAGCTGTCGACTCTGGTGACCGATCATCGAGGACCTTAGTGGAAACATCCCTCTTTAGTGGTGACAGTGGCAGACCACATCCTGTGGCAAACCCATTCGCACCCGAAGGCCCACTTTGGAACTCGCATAGGATATCCCCTATCTTTTGAAGAGAATCAGTGGAGGCACTCCTCGATTGACGATAGTACTGTACCCCGAGGGATGAATGTATTATTGTTTCTCGACCTTAGTGCCAAAGCTAGGGACCTTCCGTTTTGGAGAATCAGTTGAGGCCTCCTCGATTGATGATGATGCCAAACCAGAAATGGTGAACGTATCATCATTTCTTGACCTGAGAGCCCGGGATACTGAACATCCTAGTACCCACACGTGAGAGGGGATGGGTGTTTGCAGGTTTGCAGGTAACCAAAACCTTTAACCTACCCAGTTTTTTCTGGATTTCTCATCAATGTCTGATTATTTGGGTTCCTGGTTATCTCAGTGGTTCGGAATTCCGGTTTTCTGGGTTGTGGTTCTCGTTCAGTTAATAGCACAGCACATCCAGCAGTGTGGCCTTGATCCCATGTTTGCATGAGCATATCATTTTTCTTTCATTCTAACATGTTTGACATTTTTCAGGGCTTGCATCTTACTCTTGATTCCGGTTTTCTGAGGTTACCTTGACATGGATGTCCAGAGAAAGAAGACTGTTGCGTATTCGTTCCCAGATCCGACTTTGACATTGATTCACAAATTGATTAATATGGCTGGTCCCGGAGTTCGTACAGAGTTCAGTGGAGGGTATGGGAGACTTCTGAAGTTCGTCTACAATATCTCCAAGTATGAGAAGGATGCCATTCATACACTTCTTCAGTTTTACGATCCGTCTTTGCGTTGCTTCACTTTCCCAGACTACATCTTGGCCCCAACATTGGAGGAGTTCTCATTTATTTTGGGAATCCCCATCAGGCATGACATAGTATTCTTTTCTGAAGAACACCCTGGGGTAAAAGAAATGGCGGTTGCTCTTCATATTGGTGAATCCGTTCTGAGCAGTAATATTGAGGAAAAACAAGGAGCTAAGGGTTTCTTATTGAAGTTCTTGTTTGATCAAGCTTGCATACATGTTAAAGAGAAGAATTGGACTGCTTTCCAAGCTATTCTGGCTATGTGCATCTATGGGATTGTCCTGTTTCCCAATGTTCCTGATCTGGTGGATATGCATGCTGTCAGAATCTTTATTTCAAAGAATCCTATACCCACCTTGCTAGGTGATGTGTATCATTCAGTTCACTACAAGAATGAAAATAGGCGGGGAAAAACTGTGAGTTGTTGTGTACCGCTCTTATCTACTTGGTTTCTGAGCCATCTCCCTGAAACAGGCGCCTTCGTTGATACGAAAGATTCTCTGAAGTGGTCAAAGAGGTTAATGGGCTTGACTGCTGACAACATTGTCTGGTTCAATCATGACTTGTTAGGAATGGAGATTATTTGCAAGTGCGGAGAATTCCCTAATGTACCCTTGATAGGGAGAAAAGGTGGAATTAACTATAATCCTTCCCTTGTTATCAGGAATTTTGGTTATCCTTTGAGAGGTCCACCTGAAGAGAGAGATATCAGAGAGTCCTTATTCTTCAATGGTATTGAGGATCAAGAGATGATGAGGAAGGCTGTGAATGCTTGGAAACAGGTGACCAAGAAGGGCAAAACTTCATTCGGGAAATGTAATAACCGGGCTTTTCCTTCCTATAAAGAGTGGATTAAGAAGAGAGCAGAAGAGGAGCTTTTTCCCTTCCCGGTGGAACCACCTTTGTATCCTTTACTGATTGAGCCTCCTACCACAGTTGAGATAGAGAAGTTTAACAAGTTGTGGGCTGAAAAGGAAAAGCTGCGAGAAGAAAACAGAGAGCTACTAAGAGAGATCCATCAGTTGAAACATGAGCGGGGTGAAGCTGTTCATACTGCCAAGTTGAAGACAGAGCTTCTTGCTAAGGCAGAAAAAGAGCTAGCTGATATGGTCACATCCAGAAAAAGGATGAAAGAAGCTTTGGATAGTATCAGTAAGGTTCTCGAGTCTAAGAAGGAGGAATTAGACAAGGCTTTATTGAAAATTCACAGGTTCGATGATCACCGAGAAACTGCAATAGCCGAGAATAAGAGAAAGGAAGACGGTTATCTAGCTCAGATTGATCAGTTGAAGTCGACGCTCAAGAAAAAAGACGATGAGATCCTGTCAGGGGTATTCAAGAGACAAGTAGTCGAGGGTCGACTCAATGAAGCCATAGCCTCCATAGAGGAACCGAAGGTCCAAGCTGAAGTGAAGAAACCTAGACATGAGGGTCCTAGCATGGATGGTGTTTCTGGAGAAGACGCTTGGGAGTTGCATTGCCGATACTTGGAAGGGATCATACATAGAAGAGACGTTCTCATTCAAGAGCTAATTCAGAGACCAAAGCATCCCGACACCAAAAAGTTGTTCAAGGAAATTCAAGACTGGAGCAGAAAGCATAGTGGATGGGGGGATTGACACTTGTGGACTTTGATGACATGCTGTAGTTGTCTATTCTCTTTTATTGTATTTGGATCACCACCAGGCTTGTTGGTTGGGACCTCTATGAGTTTTGTGTTCAGATTTGTTATCTTGGATTTGTGATTGTTGACATTTGGTTTTCCTCTGGTTTTCTTAATATATGAGCAGAAGTTCCGATCTATATTGTTGTTAAACTAGAATCAAGGGGTGGATCGCCCTGCGAATATTCAAACATGTTCATTTGCATTTGCATATTCATAATCATTTTGCATAATCATTTTGCATGACAGGTGTTCAAGGCTGGTTATTCTTATTTTGATCTGGTTTTCTCAGAATTGCAGATTTAACTCCTCAGGCCATTCAAGAGTTGATCATGGAGCGAGTTCAAGCTGAGTTGAGTGAACTGGCGGTTCAGATGAGGCAGTTTGGGGAAGACATGCTCCAGGAGCAGAAGATGCTGAGGGAGGAGGTCAATCAGATGAAGACTCAGATGGGCTTGGTCGTGGAAATTTTGAAAACAGTGCTAAAGAAGGAAGACAGTCATGTGCCCGCTTCTGCAACAGAGATCCTTACTCCTCCCATCTCTTTGGAATTTGATTTGAATCGTGGATTACCTCGTGAGTCTCATCCACGAACAGAAGTTCCAGAACTTTCCCAACAGCAGCTAGGTCTTGGCTCCCAAGATAAGTCCAAAGGAAAAAAGTGTACACAGGGGCAGAAGAAGTCCGAAAGAGTTTTTCATCCTCTCCCTATGCCATATTCTCAACTATTGCAGCATCTCCTTCAGTTTCAACTGGTACAGAAAAGGACTTTGGCTCCTCTCACCGGCAATCCTCCACCAGGCTATGATGCAAGAGCCCATTGTGATTTCCATTCTAGGGCACCAGGGCATACCGTGGAGAAATGTAGGGCCTTTCAGCACCGAGTCCAGGATTTGATTGATGCAGGGGCAATTGAGTTCACGTCGAGCGGCGTGAATGTACAAGGCAATTTTACCCCAATTATTGCAAAAGAAGTGAAGGCTCCTCCCCTCTTTGCAGGATCCACCTCATGCCATGGACTTTCTCCACAACCTTTTGCTGCAGAAGCTCTACGTCAGCAACCTTTGTTGGTGCCTCAGCCAAATGTGGAAAGGAAAGTGCAAGCGCAGGTAAGGCGCCCAAATCAGCATCGACAGCAGAGTTATCAGCAGCAGGGGCAACCGAGACCAAGAGGGCCCAAGAGGATATTTGATCCTATTCCTATCCCTTATAGTCAGCTGTTTGCTCGTCTGCTCAATAACTCTCTGATTCAAACGAGGGGTACCGCGCCGGTACCGTACCCTATTCCTCCGGATTATGACATGACTGCTAGGTGCGAGTTCCACTCGGGAACGTTTGGGCACACAATGGATGAGTGTAACGTGTTCAAGCACAAGGTGCAAGACCTGGTAGACTCAGAGATCATTGTATTCACTGAAGATGATATGTACATCAATGGAGGCCTCCTTTCTCAAAGGAACACTCGGTCTGCAAGTACGTCCAGACAGAATTAAGCTTCCTCAGCAATGGCAATCTTCAGCTTCTTTACTGCATTTTCATTTGTAGTTTTTCATTTCTTGTTAAAGCATCGTATGCATGTAAGACTTGTTTGTCTTTTATGATGATATAAATGCAATGAGTATGTTTTTCTTGAAGTAATCCATTCGTGTTCACTCTTAAATGTTTATATGCACTGCAATACCAATTTTCTTGTTTAGAACTCTTGAGGGAGGATGATGAGATGAAAACGTAAAATCTCTGGTTGTATGTTCAAGGATAGAACCCTGTTGAGGATGTACAGGCATTGTTTCAAACCCCTAAACACTGGAGATATAAGGAGATAAACCTTCGTTAACCCTTTTTTAGCCTTGGAGTAGGAGCTTCTTTCGTACGAAAAAAACCCTCATACATAACCCAGGGGCAGGGTAGGCGTCAATTAGTTTGACCGAGGGTTTAAATTTGAAGGAGAGTGTGCATCCGAGGAACCATTACCTTCTATCCCACCGTCAAGAGGTCAAGAGATGTGAAACCACGATGGTTATCCATCAACAACTGAGGAGTGAGGCAGTCACAAATAAGACAACCAGTGTCACATGCTTTGTTCAAAAAGGGGAATAAAAAGAAAAGCCCGCTAAGTCGAAACTTGAAAGCAAGCGACTTAGGCAAAAGTTAGGGCATCCCGCTGGACTCCAAAATCGAAAAAACTCAAAAGAGTCAGTCCAGGCAAAAATTAGGGATCAAAAAGGGGCAAAAGAAAGAAAAAGCGAAAAAGCATTACAAAAGAAAATCCTCGATAAGAACAAAGTCGTGTGATTACAGACAAAAAGGGGTGACTGTCATTTCAAAACTCCCTTAGGTGTCAAACCATTAGTTGCATGGGTTCCTTAAACATCGTAAACCTCTTGAGAGATAAGCGTTTGGGTCAAATTAACTGAACATAGGATTGGAGAACATCACGAAGAGTGGGTGGGCACCGGCAAGTTTTGAGCCATAAATCCTTTTTATGAAATCGTGAACCAAACCACGTTACAGCCCTTAAAAGTCCTAATTGAAACAGGGTTTATTTCGAGAACGTACTTCAACAGGATAGCGTTCCTGACTCCTATGAGTTGTGCTAATAAGGTTTGTTGGTATTGCATGTGCGCACTGTTTTGCCATTCAAAAATCAAGGTCGCATCCCAGCTGGTGATTCGTTCACAAGGCTTGGCGACGCATTTTTCAATAAAACTTCAAGGTTAACATGAGCGTTGCATTAGAATTGTCATAATAAACATTTTCTGCTTGCATATGTTTGATGTCCAAGAAGCTTACACGATGAACGACAGTCGAGAAGCTCGATCACGCCAAGTTGGGAGGCTTGAAAATTCTGAAGGACAATCATATCAAAGGGCATGCTGCCAAGAGACTCAGTGTAGAAGGGGCTCTCCCCAGTAAGTCGTGTTAAGATGTAGCCAATCTGGGGCAGTCACGTCGAGAAATCTCTCTGAAATTCAGTTACTCTGGGGCACTCATTCTAAGATCAGGAGCAAAGTCACTTCAAAGCTCATATTGGGGTAGGCCACCTTCAGAGTATGGGAGATTGTCCACTCCTGAAAATGGTTAATTGAAAACACCTCCTCAAGGTTCAAGGTACTAAAGAAGAGTATTTTCAAGTCATTACAATCCCTTTCGAGGTAATGTACGTCATGGGTTATGAAGACTGGGGCAGTTATGTCGAGATATGATAAATCTCTCCAAGAGTTTGAAGACCCTGGGGCAGTGCGAACGCCCAATCTTCTGTAAAATCCTCTTGAGACAATTTCTTCCATTAGACCTGGTGGTCTGGGGCAAGTGAAAAGTTCAAAGAGCCGCTTACGACCATAAAGATAAGTCAGGTTGCAGGGCAACGGGATTGTACTTCCCCAGCAGTTGGCTCTCCCCAGCATTGAGATTGCACCTTTCCTTAGCAGAGCAGACCTTCCCCAGCAGGAGACCTGGAAAGTATTTGCTCTGGATCAAGACATTAATTCCCGACAGAATCAGGGTGTTCATCTTCCCCATCCAGTCAGGAAGCGTGCTTTCACCGACAACGTCATATCCTAATCCCCAGCAAGGAGGGGGTAAGGTCATTCTCCCCATCAGCAGGCTAAGTTCAGTAGTATCCCCAAGTAGGATGGTATCATGGACTGTTTTCCCCAAGCAGGATGGTATTATGGGCTGGAATCCCCCAGCAGGTCCTAAGCCCATCTGTTATTAGCAATCCTCAGTAACAGACTTTCGGTTCCGTTATTGGCATTCATTCTCAACTCCCCCAGCAGAGGAGAAACCTCAGGTTTTGGATGTTACCTTCAGTAAAGGACAGGTGTAGCCCCGGTAGTTCTTTCGGGATTTCATCCCCAGTAGAAGTTGTTGATCCAAAGAGTCGATCAGTATGATCCTTCTCGGTAGAGTTCCTGGATTCAGAGGACAATTTATTTTTGTCATCCCCAGCTGAATTGGTCTTTTCTCTCCAGCATTTATTTTGCTGGAGAAACCCCTTTTGCATATCATAAGCACTTGCATTGCATCCTCAAACGCGTAGCATTTCCACTTCGTGTGGAGCATTACGGAAAAATTCAAACATAGGCATCCGAAGCATAAGCCAGGTTTGAGTTTCCTTCGTCGGGAAAAAAGCAGGTTTCAGATAATATCATTCGACTTTAATCCACAGGTGTGGGGTTTATTCATTCAGCAATACTTGACATTCCCTTGCAGAGCTGTTCGCCAGAATCGTTAATCCATGATTTCATTTTTTTTACCCCTTCGTCCTGGTGGTCCTTTGGTTTATCCCCTTAAGGTCTTTACCGTCAGACGCCCGTCCGTGTCCTTTCAGCACCCGTTCGTGTTTGAACCTTTTACTTCAATACCTGTCTGTATTGATCTTTGACGCCCGCCCGTGTCCTTTCAGCACCCGTCTGTGTTTGAACCTTTGATTTCAATACCCGTCCGTATTGACCTTTCGATGGTACTCGTCCATGATGCCTTCCATTCCCTAGCGAGATTAATCCCCGGTAAAAGTTGTTTTACACTCTTTTTGACACCCGTCCGTGTATTTTTTCGATACCCGTCCGTATTGAGCTTTTTACACCCGTCCGTGTACCTTTTCGATACCCGTCCGTATTGAACCTTTTTACACCCGTTCGTGTACCACTTTCGATACCCGTCCCTATTGAAACCTTTTTACACCCGTCCGTGTACCTTTTCGATACCCGTCCGTATTGAACCTCTTTACACCCGTCCGTGTACCACTTTCGATACCCGTCCGTATTGAAACCTTTTTACACCCGTCCGTGTACCTTTTTGATACCCGTCCGTATTGAACCTCTTTACACCCGTCCGTGTACCTTTTCGATACCCGTCTATATTGAAACCTTTTTACACCCGTCTGTGTACCTTTTCGATGCCCGTCCGTATTGAAACCCTCTTTACGCCCGTCCGTGTACCACTTTCGATACTCGTCCGTATTGAAACCTTTTTACACCCGTACGTGTACCTTTTCGATGCCCGTCCATATTGAAACCTTTTTACACCCGTCCGTGTACCTTTTCGATACCCGTCCGTATTGAACCTCTCTACACCCGTCTGTGTACCTTTTCGATACCCGTCCGTATTGAACCTCTTTACACCCGTCCGTGTATCGTTTCGATACCCGTTGTAATACCCCAAAATTTGCTCTCCCTCTTTGTCATCATAGCATGGCATTATCATTTATCATATCATATCCACCTCATTAACATTACATTGCATTTAACATAGAAAAATGAAGCATAGCATCCTTCTTACCATCAGGGCATGTGATCAGGTGGAAGGTGGTCAATCAAGGGATCATTCAAAGCACAAAAAGGTCAATCAAGTTTCCTCAAGGCAAGCCAAGAGGTCTTTCATGTCTCATACTATCTCAATGGATCATCCACAACCTCAAGGATGAGAGATTCAATGGGAGATTGAAGCACTACATCTTTCACTATGCAAGAGGTTCAAAAAAAAATTGAAGGAAAACCCTCAAAAGAGATAGTTCATTGATCCAAAATCATCCCCAAATGGTATATCTCATCATCCTTTAAGAGGATACACAACATACTCTGAGGAATTTGAAATTGAAGACTGCACATTTTTCTCCTAGGAGGTGGGCACCAAAACTAGGGTTTCCCATTAAATCAGGGAATCTTTGATTTTTTGGACAAAACTTGAGGTCATGGTGTTCTACATGTTCTTAAGTGTATGTGTATGGAAAATTACCTCTCAATTGGTTTTAGAAGTGGTTCAATTGAAAGAAAGATAAAAAATCAGAGAATTTTGGGGCCAAGTCAAATAATCAGGAGAAAAAGTCAACTCTTGACTTTTTGAGACCAAATTCATAAAATTCATGTTATATGTGTCCAATGTACAAAATTTGGTCAAGAAACTCCAAAGGAATCATGAAAAAATCAAGAGGTGGAAAGTTGCCATTTTTGGAAGAAGAAGGGTTACTAAAAATAGCAAGTTTTGGCCATTTTGTATTAGAGTTTGAACCAAGGCCATTTAGAATTGAAGCACTAAATGAAAATTCCACTCGGCCACAACAAAATATCTTGTTTTAAGCTTCACATCCATATGTGGAACATCTCTATTGGATAAAAATTGAGTGAGATATGATTGATCAAAGTTTGAGCAAAGTAGGTTCAAAACTAGGTCATGACCAAGATTTTCAGGGCACGAGCGCAGTCATTTTCTCAAACAGTTGGTGAGCCAAATGTCCACTCATTTTTCTCATAGTTAAAGGCCTCAAATAGAAAAGTTTTCAACATGAAAGTTGTTCATTGCAATGTCACCTTCAATTTTCATGTTGGACAAAATTCCATTTGATCAATTTATAAAGGGGAAATTTTGGTCTCAAGTTAGGTTGATTAGGCTGAAATTTAATGCAGTCCACTTGCCATGCCATGACCTGCTTCCCACGCCCACCACACAATTCCAAACCTTGATGTTCAAGGCTATTTTTCAACCTCTTACACACTTCATATCAACTCCAATCTCAAACCAAACTTGTTGCATTACATTCCCTCTTTCCAATGACTCCAAAAACACACCAAATCACCCATTAAATGGGGAGAAAAACATCATCAAATCACCATGTTTCCAACTGTCACCAAGATGCCAAAAGCAAGTGTTGTTGCCACTTTTCCTCATTTGAACCAACAAATTCTTACTTGCACGTGCTGCTCATGATCATTATACACTAAAGAGGAAGAACAAACTTGCGAAGCAAGTTTCTCTTGCTGCCACACCAGAACAGCTCATCCTCACCATTCCTTCCATTTGCTCCTCACCATAACACTCTAAACCTCCACCTCACCATAACCCAACCTTGACCACTCGCCCTAACTAACTTGACTCAGTTAGTTAGGGTGGACTCAGCATAACCACTTCAACTCAGTTAACCTCACTCAGTTTAACCGTGGTTAAAGCCTACTATAAAACAAAATCTCACTTCACATTTTCTTTTTGAGTTTCATTTCTCTCATTTTTTCACTTCAAAACACTTCAAACTCTCCCTCACATTCTCTCTACTTTCCCTCTGATTTCACACGAGCTTCACCATCTTTCCTTCATCTACTTCATCTTCACCATCATCAATGGCATTGAATTGAAGCTTTTCTACACAGTACTCAAGATTTTGCAAGCATTGTTCAACATTGAATCTCTGCTCTCCAGACCATTGGTTGTATAGCACTTATTTTGCTAGGTTCGTGAAGCTCCAAGGTTGAAGAAGAAGCTAAGATCTCTGGTTTTCTGAAGAGTATTTCCAAATCTCCAATATTCAGGTACGAGTTTCATCCATTATAGACTTGATGTGAGTTTGTTTTCAGGTTCTTGCAGGTTCTTATAAGCTCAAGAACTTGCCTGGCTAGTTGATAGGCCTTTAGAGGCATAGACCAAATGTTAGGGCAAATCTTCCTTGGTTCGGTTCTTTCATGTCATGAACTGTTTGTATATTTTGTCACTGAATTCATGATCTGCGTTAGCTCAGCTTCAATTTGGTATATGATTTGCGCTTTTTGGTGAAGAGTGAAGGTTGCAAGTGGTGGTTATTGGCCGGAGAAGGTGACCGGAGGTCCCTCTCCGGCCGGTGACTTGATTGCTAGGGTTTTGTCACGTTTTAATCGTGACCGTTCATTGTTCATGATCGTGTGGTCCTAGTGGTGACAGCACATTAAAAATCATGTGCCAGTCATGTGTGCGTTTCTGAACTGGACTTAAGGCATAATGCTATTCACACCTCCATTTTCTAAAGCCCAAACGTATTGAACTGTGGATTTGCTATGTTTGCACCCCATTCTCATTGCATTTCATTTTTTATTTTCTTTTTTTTACTTGTTTCATAATTGCATTTTAAAAATACCAAAATGTCATTAAAAATTCCACGAAAATTCATGTTGCATCTTGACATATTAAAGTAATTTTCCATAATTTTTAATTACAATTTGATGAATATTTGCATGTTAATTCATAATTTTCTTTTATTGCTTTTGGAAATAGTTTCTATTTTCATACCTTTACTTCAAACTTTTATTTCTCCTAAACCATTAAACATTTTTAGTTCATTCTTGTTGAATTCATTTCATATCACATTAAACTTCATAAAAAATTTTGTTTACATTTTTTTACATTTTTCTCATTATACTTTGACTTCACTCTTTTGCATGATTAACTTTGGTTCTCCATTCTCTTTGACCCCTGATCTCAATGCTTGATCTAGTGGATCTTTGAGTGAAATTTTGTGACATGTTTTACTTCTGTTTGTAGAGTATCTTGACCAAGTTTCATAATTTTTGGATGTAGCTAACTATTTTTGGTTGAATTGTTCTTTAAGGTACCTCTAATTGAGTTCTAATTGCATGAACCTAACTTTGATTGATGAAAGGCACTTGTGCCATTGTTTGAGATTTCTTTTTAGGTTATTTTAGATACCTTAAGACTTGCATGAATCATATTTGGTCAGTGGTGCATCATTTTGCCATGTCTTGATTACTCATCTAAAGTTGAACATCTTATGTGAATAGTTTGACCTAAATGACTTGTGTTTGCATTTGTATTCCCCCATTCATGCTTGTATGCTCATTCATGCATGACCAATTACAACTTGAACATGTTAACATACTGACTTCATTCATTTTCAACTCATTCCATAAATGTATGATCATTTCATCTCATGTAGGTGACTTAAAGGAATTCAAAACATGAAAACTCCTTCACTTCATCTCTTCTTCATTCATTCACCAATGATTGTTTGCTTTTGTAATGGATTTAAGTAATTTTTAATTGACATTTATAGAAGACATGTTTGAATTCTAGAACTTGATTTAACTTGATTTGTTTGGCCATTTTAACATCATCTTTCTTACTTCTTCATCTTCTTTCTTCTTCCACAAGTAAAGGTGGTTACTTAGAACTTACCCTCACTTCTTTTACCCAATTTAGATGCACTACTATTAGGAGTCAATTAGGACCTTTAGCTACTGCCCCTAAGTGGTTGGAGCCTTTAATTGTTGATTTTTCTTTGGTTGTGTGCTTACTTGCTTATCATTTGTTCATATGTGATATTTCTAACATTTTAGGTGCAAATGGTAAGTGAATTGGATGTGGATATGCTTCCACATCCTACCTTCTTCCCTTAACTCCTTTAATGCTTTCAAAGTGTGATTGTGAGGCATGTGATGCCACCATTTGCTTAATTGCACACCATCCCTTCTTAGGTTATTTCTTAACTTCATTAAGAAGTAAGAAGAATACTAAGCTTTCTTCTCTTCTTCTTCTCATCCTCTCTTATCTTCTCTTCAAGCAAGGAGCACATACAACACTAAGGAGTTTCTTTCTTCTCTTCTAAACCTCACTAACCTTAGGATATCCATGCATGATAACACTAGGTGTGTCTTAGTCTCCCCATTAGATTTTACCTTTTTTCTCCTCTCTTGAGTCTCTCTTCTCATCTCTTAAAGAAAATCCAAAAACATCCAATAAAGGTAAGCATTTATTGCATTTAGGCCTTTCATATAAAGAAAAGATTATAAAGGGGTTTTCTCTTATAATCTTAGAATGTATAGCATTATAGCCCATCTTGGGTTAATGTGTTAAACATTCGATCTTGTATGAGGGACTTAAATGCAATACTTGTTGAAGGTACAAATAATAAAAAACACTTCTTCATTTCTTAATCAACAAAAACACTTAATAAACACAAGTATGCTAGTGTGTTTGAACCTTGACAATTGGAACTAAGTGTGGGGGTCCTCTTCACTCTTAGTGTGCTTTCTTACCCATTCTATCTTGGAATGTGAGAATGTACACATTCCAATGACTAAGATTTAGATACACTATCATATGCAAACAAATGGAAAAAACTCTTAAAAGACAAAAACAAACAATAACGTCTGTCCTTCGGGAATTCTTTTCTCATCTCATTCACTCTTAGCGTACGAACGCGCTCCTACTCGTTCTCTTGCAAGATGGTAACGCACTCGGACCAGCGAGCCTGCAACACCTGAGCTAGAACATTAGCCGTTCCTTAAAAAAACACAAACAATCCATCCCTAGTGAGGGGAACTACGTCGCTCTGATTCTCATGCTCCTGATGAGATACGTAGGCAGTGGGGTAGGGCCCATGCGAGCACTTCTTTTATTTTCCCTACATTTGTTTCTCTTTCTCTCTCCTTTCCTTTTCCAGTTCTCTAGTTAGCAGTTCCTTTTCCAGTATCTTTTCTTTACACCCTTTGATCGAGACAAGCAAGCGTGGATCGCATCGGGTACGATGGACGTGAGGGGGTGCTAATACCTTCCTCTCGCGTAACCGACTCCCTTACCCATTCTCTTGGTCGCAAGACCATGCTCTTTCCTTCCTTCAGGTTTATGCGGTGTTTCCTTTCCCTCTCTTGGGATAAATACACATTGCTGGCGACTCTGTTTCGGTGCCACTTTCGTGTTTGTACCAAGATGAAAATCCCGGGAGCGACAGCTGGCGACTCTGCTGGGGAAGGTTGGCCTCTTGCTGGTCCATCCTAAGCGAGTCAATCCTAGTGCTTGTTTGATTTTCTTTCATTGGGTATTTACTGTTGTGCTTTATTTTGCTGTTTATTTACTTTACGGTATTTACTGCATTTTAGCATTACATATCATATATTATATTGTGCTGCACTGTTTTGTCTGTTTGGCGGGATGGGATTTCTGAGAGATAAGCCCATTACACAGGCTTGAGTATACACTTAGAATTAGAGTGGAGAGTAGTGGGACCTACGTGCCGTTTGGAGTGCGTTGGGTGTTCACGAAATTCACAGCTAGACGAGGCTATCTTGGGACACGTCGTGGCATGCGCATCTTGCGTATTCCAGGATGTAGATCTAGAGAGCTGTCGACTCTAGTGACCGATCATGAAGACCTTAGTGGAAACATCCCTCTTTAGCGGTGACAGTGGCAGACCACATTCTATGGCAAACCCATTCGCACCTGAGGGCCCACTTTGGAACTTGCATAGGATGACCTTTATTTTCTAAGGGGGGTCAGTGGACGACCTCTTTGATTGGCATAGCATTGTATCCTACGGGCTGAATGTGCTATTGCTTCTCAAACCTCCGAAGCTGACAAGCCTTATTTTCTAAGAACCACATGTGAGTATGGGCGGGATGTTTACAGGTTTGCAGGAAACCCAGCCTTCTACCTACCTTACTTGTGATTCTATGATGATTTCAGACATTGTATTCTATGACAGTGATTTGAGTGTTCATCTCAGATATTTCCAGATTCAGTACAGAGACACAGCGCACACAGTTCAATACAGACACAGACACTTGATTACCTGATCACATGCCCTTTTGCATTGCATGATCATATCATAACAGTTATGTTTGTCATTTTCAGGTGCATAATACATTTCTGATTCCAATCCATGGGTTCAACAGAGATCGTTGCCGAGAGAAAGAACAATGTGTCTTACAAGTTTCCAGACCCTGTTTTGGATTCATTGCTCAAAGTTATAGATATGGCTGGTCCGGGTATTCTTGATAGGTTTCAGAAGAGCTACGGGAATTTGGTTGGGATGGTCCGTACAATCACCAAGTATGAACATGATGCTTTGCACACTCTGCTGCAGTTCTACGAGCCTTCGTTGAGATGCTTTCTTTTTCCAGATTACATTTTGATGCCAACACTGGAAGAATTCTCATTTATTTTGGGAATTCCGATCACGCCGGCAATACCATTCTTCTCTGGTAGTTCCCCTAGCATAAAAGAAATTGATGTTGCGTTACAAATGGATCAGGCAGTGGTAAAGAGTGGTGTGAGCAGTAAAAATGGAGTTAGCGGATTTCATTTAGAATTTCTGTCTGGACAAGCCCAAGAGGCTGCAAGTGCTAAAAATTGGACGGTTTACAATTCCATTCTGGCTCTCTGCATATATGGCCTAGTTCTCTTTCCTAATCAGCAAGACTTCGTCGATATGCAAGCAACAAGAGTTTTCGTTCTTAAGAATCCAGTCCCTACTTTGTTAGGAGATTTTTATCATTCTGCACACTATAAGAACGAGAAAAGAAGGGGAGGATCTGTTAGTTGTTGTACTCCACTGCTGTGTCATTGGTTTTTCAAACATTTGCCTCAGACAGGTGCCTTTGTGGAAACCAAGGATGTGGCGAAATGGTCTAAACGATTGATGGGTTTAACTGCTGATAACATTGTATGGTTTGACCACCGGTTGTTGAGAATAGAGCTTGTCACAAGATGCGGAAATTTTCCAAATGTACCTTTGATTGGCAGAAAAGGAGGGATCAATTATAATCCAGTTTTGGCCATCCGACAGTTTGGGTATGCTTCCAGGAATCCTCCTACAGAGCAAGATGTGGAAGAATCTTTATTCTTTACAGGAACTAAAGATGCGAAGGTGGTAGAAGTAGTAAATGCTTGGAAAGATAAGCATAAAATTGGAAAAGCAGTTTTTGGGAAAGGAGATTGTAGGTCTTATCCTGAATATGACAGGTGGATTGAGACGAAAGTAAAGGAATTGCTTTTACCCTTTTCAAGGGGACCTCTTTTATGTTCAGTACAGACAGAACAGCCCACCATGGTGGCTATTGAAGAATGTGAGAAGTGGAAGAAAATGGTCAGAGAGCTGCAGATAGAGAATTCTGGAATGAGCCGATGTCTTCAGAAAGCTCTAGCTGACAACAAAGAGTTGGAAAAGAGAGCCTTGAAAGAGGAAAAAACCTTGGCTAACAAAGAGGAAGATTTTGATGACAGAGCTCGGTACTTTCGGAAACTTACTTTGGGAGCAGATGACACTAGTCAGGCTCACAAGATTACAAAACAGGCTTTAGCCCGAAGCAAGGATTCATTAGCTCAACTTCGTCAAGGTTGGGATGAAGTCAGAATTGAAAATGCCGAGTTAAAGGATCAGTCGAAGATTAAAGACGATGAGCTTAAAAAGGCACATGAGCAGAGGAGAAAGTATCGGGAAAGTCTCGGTAAAAGTCAAGAACAGTTAGAAGAAGCTAGAAGCCAGCTGAAGAATACTAAGAAAGAGCTGGAAGAAGCCACGATAGAAAGAGAGATACTCAAGACGCAAGCTGGCATAAAGAGATACAAAGGAGTGTATGATGACAAAGCTCTTATACTGCATATGGGTTCTTTAACTGAAGCTCTTGAGAAAAGGGATGTCTTGATCAAAGAAATGATTGAAAAGCCGAATCACCAGTGCACCCGTATACTTTTTGAGGAGATCAAGTATTCAAGTGATAAGCTGAAGGATGTGGAATTGTCAGACTGATGTTCTTTTCCCTGTATTTTGTTGTTAATGGTTACCATCAGGCTTGTTGATGGATCCATTTTTTCCTTGTATTGCATTGGCGGATGAGCCTTTCTTAAATACTTGAATATTTTGTTGAATGAGTATGAGCAGTTTATTCAGAATTACTCTTTATCAGATATCTGTACACAAGCACATGACCACGATACGTCTCTTTATATCACGATTTCTGGTCTTCAGATTTCTGTGGTTTGGATTGGAATCAGGGTGTAAAGCACTTTGGAAATGATAAACATAACATTGCATGGCATTGCATATCATTCTGCATTTATGTTGCTTGCTTTTCAGGTACTCATTGCAGGGTCTCTAACCTTTATTTGGTTTCAGGCAGTATAGCTGAGAATTATATTCACCGATATTCAACGCGAAGAAATCAAGTAAGAATCATGGATCAAGTGCAAAGTGATTTGGCTGAAATGAGGGCGCGTATGGACCAGTTCATGACCCTCATGACTGGCATGGCGCAAAATCAGGAGAGATTGAGGCTTCTGGTCGAGCGTCCAGACAATGGGCCCGAAGGTGATCAGCATGACAATTCACAGGGACATGGCATTCCTCCTCCCGGTGGCAACCCTCCTCCTGGTGGTAACAATCGGGGTAATGGAAATGGTAGGCATGCTGGTGTTACTCTTGAAGATCCTCTGGAAGACCAATTTACTCTGCTGGATGTAGATGTGGGTAATCACGGTGATCGAAGGTATGATGAGTTAGCAGAAAAGATCAGGGCCATAGAATGCAAGAACTCTATGGGTATTGATGTTACTAGCTTGGGGCTGGTCCCAGGAGTCAGAATTCCTCCTAAATTCAAGCCTCCCACTTTTGATAAGTATCACGGCAATGCGTGTCCCCAAACGCATCTTCAAGCTTACTTTGGGAAGATTTCAGCCCATACAGAGGACGAGAAGCTATGGATGCATTATTTTCAGGACAGTTTGGCTGGAGCGTCCTTGACCTGGTATATGAAGTTGAATAGAGCTGCTGTGAAGAGTTGGAAAGATCTGGCAGAAGCGTTCTTGAAGCAATACCAGTACAATATCGACATGGCGCCCAACCGCACTCAATTGCAGGGGTTGTCACAAAATGCCAAGGAGAGTTTCAAAGAATATGCACAGAGGTGGAGGGAAATGGCTGCCCAGGTTCAACCTCCCTTGTCAGACAGAGAAATGGCAGATATGTTTATGGGCACCTTGCAAGGGGCCTATCTTGATAGATTAGCTGCTTGTCCGTCAACTGGATTTGCTGATATTGTGATTGCGGGAGAAAGAATAGAAAGTCTGTTAAAGCTTGGAAAGATCCAAGATGTGAGTGGGGCTGGCTCTTCGGGGACGAAGAAACCGTTTGCTAGTAACCAGAAAAGAAGAGAAGGTGATACGAATGTTGTGTTTAGAGGGCGAGGCAGAGGGCGTTCTCAAGCTTATTATCAAGTAGATGTTGTAACAATCCCCACACCGTCTGTTCAGAAACAACAACCCCAACAACAAGTTCAGCAGCAACAGCAACAACCTTTTTTCCAACAAAGGTCTAGGCAGAGGGATCGTAAGATGGATCCTCTCCCTATGACTTATGTCGCGCTGTTGCCCCAGCTACTCGAGTTAAAGTTGGTAGAACTCCGTACTATGAAAGCTCCGGCTGCTGGAAACCTGCCACCTAACTTCGATGCTAATGCTCGTTGTGAGTTCCACTCAGGTGCTCAGGGGCACTCCATTGAAAAATGCTGGGCTTTCCACCATAAAGTACAAGACTTGATTGATGCTAAAGCCATCAATTTCTCTCCCGCTCCTAATATTACTCAGCATCCCATGCCTGATCATAGTGCAGCAAATGTATACGCTATTGAAGATGGGAGGAGATTGAATCTGGTGGCAGATATCCATCAAGTGAGAACTTCTTTGTTGGTGGTAAAAGATCGTTTATTGAAGGGACAGGTGTTCCCGGGCTGTAATCAAGATTGTTTTGAGTGTATGAATCATGAGAATGGCTGTAATAGGTTGAAGGTGGGTTTACAGAATCTGATCAATGAAGGATGTCTACAGTTCGACAGAGTCGTGAAAGACACTGATGAGGTATCAACCGTGACCATCTATTATACTCCCACTGAGATTCAAATGCCGGTCAATGCAGTTCCCGTGGCGAGTGTTGCGCAAGAAAGAACCAGTCCTGTCACTATCACAGTGCCAGGACCAATTCCGTTCACATCTACGAAGGCTATCCCATGGCACTATGGGGCAGATGTGTATTACGAA
This sequence comes from Lathyrus tuberosus, assembly GCA_022829125.1. Classification (NCBI taxonomy): domain Eukaryota; kingdom Viridiplantae; phylum Streptophyta; class Magnoliopsida; order Fabales; family Fabaceae; genus Lathyrus; species Lathyrus tuberosus. The sequence goes on along the minus strand of JALAZF010000047.1, from coordinate 3,993,016 downwards.
GGTAAAAAGCAGGAAGTTGAGTCGTCAGTCAGCCTAAATGTTGATAACGTAGGAGGTGTAGGGGGATTTACAAGAAGCGGAAGGTTGTTCGCTCCCCAAACCTTGAGAAGTGATAAAGAGGCAGAAGCTGCAGCAAAGGCTAAGGGTAAACAGGTGGTTGAAAATGCGCCTACACCTGAAGCAGAGACAAAGATTACTTTTGATAAGGAGATGGAAGAATTCATGAAGATAATCAAGAAAAGCGATTATAAGATTGTGGACCAACTGAATCAGACCCCTTCAAAGATTTCAATCTTGTCACTATTGATGTGCTCTGATGCACATCGGCAGGCGTTGCTGAAAGTATTGAAGAGTGCATACGTGCCACAGGAAATTACTGTTAATCAGCTTGAGGGCGTAATCTCCAATGTTAATATTAGCCATGGCTTGGGCTTTACAAGTAGAGATTTAACTGTTGAGGGAAGAAACCACAATAAGGCTTTGCATATCACGATGGAGTGTAAGGGCGCAGTGTTATCTCACGTACTGGTAGACACTGGTTCATCACTTAATGTCTTACCCAAGAAGGCGTTAATGAAGCTGGAAGTTGATGGTTTGATCCTAAGGCCTAGTGAATTGGTGGTCAGAGCATTCGATGGGACTAGACGATCTGTGTTTGGTGAGGTGGAATTTCCCGTACAAATTGGACCACAGGTATTCAAATCCACGTTCCATGTAATGGACATACAACCTGCATATAGCTGCCTATTGGGACGCCCCTGGATTCACGAAGTCGGGGCTGTTACTTCCACTTTACACCAAAAGTTGAAGTATGAGTTTGAAGGGCAGGTTGTGACGGTGTGCGGGGAAGAAGACATTTTTGTGAGTCACTTGTCCACATTCAAGTACGTTGAAATGGATGGGGAAATTCATGAGATGTTGTGCCAATCATTTGAAGCGGTCAATATTGACGATGCACCTGAGTCTTCTTCTGTACCAGTTGGGGTCGGTACCTCCATTTCATCTTACAAACAAGTTGTCGAAGTCGTTAGGGCAGGCAACGCCCAAGGTTGGGGCAGGTTGATAGAGACCCCAATGAAGGAAGACAAATTTGGTATTGGTTATCATCCTTCTACAACTTCAGATGCGGGGAGCAGGGGACCCATTACTTTCAATAGTGGGGGAATTATCTACACGGACCAGTCTTGTGCAGCTACAGAGGATAATGTTGACAGTGATGGTGACCTGGACAACTGGGTACGCCCTCATGCTCTAGGACAACAAGTGCAGAACTGGTCCGTTAAAGAAGTCATCCGGGTTACTCTTCAGACAGAGTAATTTTTCTTTGTTTTTTTTTCTAACCATAATGCATGTCAAAATCTTACGCTCTGCCCAAGGCGTATAGATTCATTTGTAGGGCCACCCTGGTTGCATTTGCAATTTTTAATCATTAATAAAGGACGTTTTGCAATCAAATTTTGTTCTCTGTCTTTCAGTTTTTATTTTTGCACAAAAATAATAAAATGGCAATGTTTCATTTTCTTTTGTTTTTGCTTAAAAATAAATTCTAAAATAAGGCATGAACCCGTTCATGCAGACTTGATCCTCCGGATACCACTGATAACGATTTTGATATGGCTCTGTATGACTTTGACAATCCGATTTATCAAGCCGAAGAAGGGGATGAGAAAGATTGTGAACTCCCTGAAGAACTGGCCAGATTGTTGAAACAAGAGGAAAGGGTCATCCAGCCTCATCAGGAGACTGTAGAAATCATCAATATTGGTGCCAAGGATGCCAAGAAAGAGATCAGGATTGGTGCCAGCTTGCAAGAAGATGTGAAGAAAACTTTGACTGAAATGTTGCGCGAGTACGTTGACATCTTCGCCTGGTCGTATCAAGACATGCCGGGGTTGGATACGGATATTGTTGTGCACAGGCTGCCATTGAGAGAAGAATGTCCGCCAGTCAAGCAGAAACTTCGTCGGACTCACCCCGACATGGCTTTAAAGATTAAGGAGGAAGTCCAGAAGCAGTGGGATGCTGGGTTTCTTGCTGTGACTAAATATCCTCCGTAGGTAGCCAACATCGTGCCAGTACCGAAGAAAGATGGAAAAGTGAGAATGTGTGTGGATTATCGAGATCTTAATAAAGCTAGCCCAAAAGATGATTTTCCACTACCTCATATTAATGTGCTGGTCGATAATACAACTCAGTTTTCAGTGTTCTCTTTTATGGACGGGTTCTCCGGGTACAATCAGATCAAGATGGCACCTGAAGATATGGAGAAGACCACGTTCATTACTCCGTGGGGTATATATTGCTATAAAGTAATGCCTTTTGGGTTGAAAAACGCAGGGGCAACGTACCAGCGGGCGATGGTGACATTGTTTCATGACTTGATTCATAAGGAGATCGAATGTTATGTAGATGATATGATTGCCAAGTCGAGAACAGAAGAGGGACATCTGATTAACCTGAAAAAGCTGTTTGAAAGGTTGAGAAAGTTCCGTCTGAGATTAAATCCAAACAAGTGCACGTTTGGGGTGCGTTCTAGAAAGTTGCTGGGTTTCATTGTGAGCGAAAGAGGAATTGAGGTTGATCCTGCCAAGGTGAAAGCAATACAAGAAATGCCTGAACCAAGAACAGAAAAAGAGGTTCGTGGTTTCTTGGGTAGATTGAACTACATTGCAAGGTTCATATCTCACCTAACAGCCACGTGTGAACCAATATTTAAATTATTAAGGAAAGATCAAACGGTCAGGTGGAATGACGATTGCCAATTGGCATTCGATAAGATAAAAGAATACTTGCAGGAACCTCCGATTCTAATGCCTCCAGTTGAAGGGAGACCGCTGATAATGTATCTGACAGTGCTTGAAGGTTCCATGGGTTGTGTTCTCGGTCAACATGACGAGACAGGTAGGAAGGAGCATGCTATCTACTACCTGAGCAAAAAGTTCAACGATTGTGAGTCCCGGTACTCCATGCTTGAAAAGACATGTTGTGCACTTGCATGGGCCACTAGGCGATTGAGGCAATATATGATCAGGCACACAACCTTGTTGATTTCAAAAATGGATCCTATCAAGTACATTTTCGAGAAACCAGCACTGACAGGCAGAGTTGCACGGTGGCAAATGGTCTTGACAGAGTATGACATTCAGTACACTTCCCAAAAGGACATCAAAGGAAGTATCTTGTCCGACTATCTTGCGCAACAGCCGATTGATGATTACCAACCCATGAAATTTGACTTCCCTGATGAGGACATCATGTTTCTCAAAGCTAAAGACTGCGAGGAACCACTCCCGGAGGAGGGGCCAGACCCTGAATCCAAATGGAGTCTGATGTTTGATGGGGCTGTCAATATGAATGGGTGCGGAGTTGGAGCAGTTCTTATCACGCCGGAAGGTGTTCATATGCCTTTCACTTCCCAAATAACTTTCGGATGCACCAACAATGAATCAGAGTACGAAGCTTGTATAATGGGGATCGAGGAGGCGATTAATCTACGGATTAAGACCCTTGATATATTTGGTGATTCAGCTTTGGTAATCAATCAAGGGAAAGGGAGTTGGTACACGCACCAAGCAAATCTAGTGCCGTATAGAGATTATACAAGGAGATTACTGACATTTTTCACAACAGTGAAACTGTACCATATTCCTCGAGATGAGAATAGGTTCGCTGATGCCTTGGCCACTTTGTCTTCCATGATCAAAGTGCAAGGATGGAACCATGTACCTAAGATATAAGTATCCCGCCTTGACAGACCTGCATTTGTGTTTGCGGTCGACGCAGCGTCTGATGACAAGCCATGGTTTCATGACATTAAGCGTTTCTTAAAAAGTCAAGAGTACCCGCCAGGGGCATCCGCTAAAGATAAGAATACGTTGAGAAGGTTGTCGGGTAGTTTCTTCCTGAATCAGGATGATGTGTTGTACAAGCGGAATTTTGACACGGTCCTGCTTAGATGTGTGGATAGACACGAAGCAGACCTATTGATGATTGAAGTGCATGAAGGCTCTTTCGGTACCCATGCCGGAGGACATGCAATGGCTAAAAAGTTGTTAAGATCGAGATATTATTGGTTGACTATGGAGTCAGATTGTTGCAAATATGCCCGCAAATGCCATAAATGCCAGATCTATGCAGATAAAGTGCATGTACCTCCAAATCCGTTGAGTATCATGTCGTCGCCTTGGCCGTTTGCCATGTGGGGCATCGATATGATCGGGAAGATTGAGCCTACAACTTCTAATGGTCATCGTTTCATCTTGGTGGCGATTGATTACTTCACCAAATGGGTTGAAGCTGCATCCTATACCAATGTTACAAAACAAGTGGTAGCTCGTTTCTTAAAACGGGATATCATATGCCGATATGGAGTTCCCGAAAGAATCATTACTGATAATGGTTCTAATTTGAATAACAAGATGATGGCTGAATTATGCCGGGACTTCAAAATCGAACATCACAATTCTTCTCCGTACCGTCCAAAGATGAATGGCGCGGTCGAAGCGGCCAATAAAAATATCAAGAAGATTGTGCAGAAGATGGTTGTCACGTACAAAGATTGGCATGAGATGTTACCATTTGCTTTGCATGGGTATCGAACGTCGGTACGCACGTCCACTGGGGCAACCCCATTCTCACTTGTATATGGTATGGAGGCAGTGCTACCGGTTGAAGTGGAGATTCCGTCCCTCAGAGTCATGATGGATGTTAAGCTAGATGAGGCTGAATGGGTACGAGCAAGATTTGATCAGCTGAGCCTTATTGAGGAAAAGCGATTGGCAGCTGTATGTCATGGGCAATTATATTAGCGCAGAATGAAGCAGGCATTTGACCAAAAGGTGCGTCCTCAGGTTTACAAAGTCGGAGATGTGGTACTCAAAAGGATCCTTCCTCCCAATATAGATCACAGGGGAAAATGGACTCCTAACTATGAAGGTTCATTCGTGGTTAAAAAGGTCTTTTCGGGCGGAGCCTTATTGCTTACAACCATGGATGGCGAAGACTTTTCATCCCCTGTCAACTCGGACGTAGTCAAAAAATACTTCGCATGAATAGACCCGCTGGATAATAAAAATAAAAAATCCAGGCAAAAAAGGGCATCCCGGCGAACCAAAAACAGAATAAGGTTCGGGCAAAAATTAGGGATATAATTGAAAAAATTGTACACCCGGTAAGTTGAAAACCCGAAAGGGCAACTTAGGCAAAAAGGGTATCCTGGTGGATCGAAAACCTGAAAGGGCGGTCCACGCAAAAGAGGGATTTAAGCGAATGACTACGGTCTGAGTTATCTGTACCCATTTACCATTTGAACAACTGACGTTCTGAAAGATAGGAATCGGTCTGATCATTCCTCAGAAGGCAAGGTCGGGGAGTTTTGAAGACATACTGGTCATAGCAGAATGGAAACTCAGTGGAATTCTGTTTTCACATTGCCGTTAGGATAGCTTCTTTTCTCAATTTTCAGCGATCACCTCTTTCCAGGGATTGCTTCCTAATGTAATTGCCTATTCTGGGCTCTCAGTCAATAAATTGAATTTCAATAAAAAGCTTTCTTTTTTTTGTTTTATTGCTTTGTTTGCAAAAAACGTCCTAATTTTTTATAAAACATTGCATTTGAAAACATGGCGGCCTTGCAATAACATGCGCAGAGAAAACATTTGAAATTACTTTGAATGTTGAATACTCCCGGATGGTGGATTCTAGCCACGCAATATTCGGGGCATGTGTGCATATTCTTTTGTTGCAGGTAGCAGGTACAGATGATTTTAAGCACAAGACGAGCAATCACTCATCCCCTCGCAGAAGATTCAGTTAATCTGGGGCAATCATGTTCAGGGAAGGGTTCACTTGTCACCCTTTTGTCACAACGTTTACTGACTGAGTCCATCATTTGGTCGGCGGTCGTTCACGACGATTCGATATCAGCGAACTGAGTTCAACTGGGTACCGTTGTATCTTATTAAGTCAATTCTCTCATACAATACTTACAACAGCTACAAGCTTTTCTGTGCCGATAACGGTCACAAATTCCCCAAAAGAGTGGTCTCGCCGATACCGAAGCTGATGGTCATTATCCCCAGCGAAGTCGCAGGAGTTTGAAGAGGCTAAATCTTCTGTAAAATCCTCTTATGACATCCTCTTCGGGGATAAATTGTTGGTTTGCCCAAGCATGGGGCATGTATGTTTCCCCAGCATGAAGTGTTGATCATCCCCAGTAGAGTTTGAGGACAGTTGGTCTTCTGTAAAATCCTCTCAAAAGGCATTCCCCAGCACGAGACGCTTTAAAGCAATTTTCTCCAGCAGAGTTTGTTATAAACTCGTCATCCCCAACGGAATTGTCTGAGGGAAAGCTCGCCTAACATGGGGCATTGTGGTACTTATCCTAAGCCCGACAGTCATATTCCTCAACAGACTACCGTGGATTTACTTTGGGTTCCCCAACAGATCTCTAAGGACTCTTTCCCAACAAGTTGCAGTGGAATGGTATAACCAGGATTTGTATGACCCCGGCAGAGTAACCCTGATTCCCCGACAAGATCATATCTCTGGTCATTGTATTCCCCACAGAGTTTAGTGTTGAGTCCTATCAACAATAATCCCCAGCTAAGTTGTTGTTCTTCTCCCCACTAGAGGCCTATTGATCAACAAAATCTATGTCGCGGCAGAGTGATGATATATTTCCTCCCCAATCAGGTTAGCAGGTTGGTTCTCCCCGCAAAAGATCTTGGGTTTGATAGATCCTCATGCAGAGTTTTAATGACCTTTTTAGCAAGATGTCATGCAAAGAAATGCTCATCCCCAGTGGAGTTGTTGTGACCAGAATCCACCCCAAGCAGATGAAGTGATTCCTGGTAGAATCATCGTTTCCTCATATTTCCGAAGTCCAATATATTTTTGGCAAGAATGATAATTCGAAGCAGACGGATTGTTCATTCATTCTCCGATAATTCGAAGCAGACGGATTGTTCATTCATTCTCCGGCGGAGACATTATCCTTTCAGGGGTCTTTAAAGTCAAATCATTGATAATGGTTACTCAGTAGAGTTGGCAGAAATGTCTGACGCAGACGCAGAGAGTAATTCAATCTTGAAATTTTAAAAGTCCAACAGTGGATTGGCGAAAGGTCCATCTAAGGGTGGAAAATTAAGTCCAACTGTGGATTGGCGAAAGGTCCATCTAAGGGTGGCAAATTAAGTCCAACAGTGGATTGACGAAAGGTCCATCTAAGGGTGGCAAATTAAGTCCAACAGTGGATTGGTGAAAGGTCCATCTAAGGGTGGCAAATTAAGTCCAACAGTGGATTGGCGAAAGGTCCATCTAAGGGTGGCAAATTAAGTCCAACAGTGGATTGGCGAAAGGTCCATCTAAGGGTGGCAAATTAAGTCCAACAGTGGATTGGCGAAAGGTCCATCTAAGGGTGGCAAATTAAGTCCAACAGTGGATTGGCAAAAGTCCATCTAAGGGTGGCAAATTAAGTCCAACAGTGGATTGGCAAAAGTCCATCTAAGGGTGGCAAATTAAGTCCAACAGTGGATTGGCGAAAGGTCCATCTAAGGGTGGCAAATTAAGTCCAACAGTGGATTGGCGAAAGGTCCATCTAAGGGTGGCAAATTAAGTCCAACAGTGGATTGGCGAAAGGTTCATCTAAGGGTGGCACGAGGCTGCAAAGTCCACCAGTAGCGTGGCAGGCCAGTAGTCGTCTGGCATTGTACAAAAGACATTATTAAAGTCCACCAGTAGCGTGGCAGGCCAGTAGTCGTCTGGAGTTGCATAAAAGACGTTGTTAAAGTCTACCAGTAATGCGGCGAGCCAGTAGTCGTCTGGTGTCGTTCAAAAGACAGATTTCTCCGATAATGTTTCATTGAAGATTCAATCCAGCAATGTCGGGGGGTTTCTTCCTCATCATCCAGAGCAAATTTTTGGTTATATTTGGTATTCAATCACTATATACCTTGAAAGTCCGAAAGCAATTGCTTTCAGGCATTCAGGTCTACAGCGCTTGAATAGGGGAAGCTGTAATACCCCAAAATTTGCTCTCCCTCTTTGTCATCATAGCATGGCATTATCATTTATCATATCATATCCACCTCATTAACATTACATTGCATTTAACATAGAAAAATGAAGCATAGCATCCTTCTTACCATCAGGGCATGTGATCAGGTGGAAGGTGGTCAATCAAGGGATCATTCAAAGTACAAAAAGGTCAATCAAGTTTCCTCAAGGCAAGCCAAGAGGTCTTTCATGTCTCATACTATCTCAATGGATCATCCACAACCTCAAGGATGAGAGATTCAATGGGAGATTGAAGCACTACATCTTTCACTATGCAAGAGGTTCAAAAAAAAAACTGAAGGAAAACCCTCAAAAGAGATAGTTCATTGATCCAAAATCATCCCCAAATGGTATATCTCATCATCCTTTAAGAGGATACACAACATACTCTGAGGAATTTGAAATTGAAGACTGCACATTTTTCTCCTAGGAGGTGGGCACCAAAACTAGGGTTTCCCATTAAATCAGGGAATCTTTGATTTTTTGGACAAAACTTGAGGTCATGGTGTTCTACATGTTCTTAAGTGTATGTGTATGGAAAATTACCTCTCAATTGGTTTTAGAAGTGGTTCAATTGAAAGAAAGATCAAAAATCAGAGAATTTTGGGGCCAAGTCAAATAATCAGGAGAAAAAGTCAACTCTTGACTTTTTGAGACCAAATTCATAAAATTCATGTTATATGTGTCCAATGTACAAAATTTGGTCAAGAAACTCCAAAGGAATCATGAAAAAATCAAGAGGTGGAAAGTTGCCATTTTTGGAAGAAGAAGGGTTACTAAAAATAGCAAGTTTTGGCCATTTTGTATCAGAGTTTGAACCAAGGCCATTTAGAATTGAAGCACTAAATGAAAATTCCACTCGGCCACAACAAAAGATCTTGTTTTAAGCTTCACATCCATATGTGGAACATCTCTATTGGATAAAAATTGAGTGAGATATGATTGATCAAAGTTTGAGCAAAGTAGGTTCAAAACTAGGTCATGACCAAGATTTTCAGGGCACGCGCGCAGTCATTTTCTCAAACAGTTGGTGAGCCAAATGTCCACTCATTTTTCTCATAGTTAAAGGCCTCAAATGGAAAAGTTTTCAACATGAAAGTTGTTCATTGCAATGTCACCTTCAATTTTCATGTTGGACAAAATTCCATTTGATCAATTTATAAAGGGGAAATTTTGGTCTCAAGTTAGGTTGATTAGGCTGAAATTTAATGCAGTCCACTTGCCATGCCATGACCTGCTTCCCACGCCCACCACACAATTCCAAACCTTGATGTTCAAGGCTATTTTTCAACCTCTTACACACTTCATATCAACTCCAATCTCAAACCAAACTTGTTGCATTACATTCCCTATTTCCAATGACTCCAAAAACACACCAAATCACCCATTAAATGGGGAGAAAAACATCATCAAATCACCATGTTTCCAACTGTCACCAAGATGCCAAAAGCAAGTGTTGTTGCCACTTTTCCTCATTTGAACCAACAAATTCTTACTTGCACGTGCTGCTCATGATCATTATACACTAAAGAGGAAGAACAAACTTGCGAAGCAAGTTTCTCTTGCTGCCACACCAGAACAGCTCATCCTCACCATTCCTTCCATTTGCTCCTCACCATAACACTCTAAACCTCCACCTCACCATAACCCAACCTTGACCACTCGCCCTAACTAACTTGACTCAGTTAGTTAGGGTGGACTCAGCATAACCACTTCAACTCAGTTAACCTCACTCTTTCATACCTTTACTTCAAACTTTTATTTCTCCTAAACCATTAAACATTTTTAGTTCATTCTTGTTGTATTCATTTCATATCACATTAAAATTCATAAAAAAATTTGTTTACATTTTTTTACATTTTTCTCATTATACTTTGACTTCACTCTTTTGCATGATTAACTTTGGTTCTCCATTCTCTTTGACCCCTGATCTCAATGCTTGATCTAGTGGATCTTTGAGTGAAATTTTGTGACATGTTTTTCTTCTGTTTGTAGAGTATCTTGACCAAGTTTCATAATTTTTGGATGTAGATAACTATTTTTGGTTGAATTGTTCTTTAAGGTACCTCTAATTGAGCTCTAATTGCATGAACCTAACTTTGATTGATGAAAGGCACTTGTGCCATTGTTTGAGATTTCTTTTTAGGTTATTTTAGATACCTTAAGACTTGCATGAATCATATTTGGTCAGTGGTGCATCATTTTGCCATGTCTTGGTTACTCATCTAAAGTTGAACATCTTATGTGAATAGTTTGACCTAAATGACTTGTGTTTGCATTTGTATTCCCCCATTCATGCTTGTATGCTCATTCATGCATGACCAATTACAACTTGAACATGTTAACATACTGACTTCATTCATTTTCAACTCATTCCATAAATGTATGATCATTTCATCTCATGTAGGTGACTTAAAGGAATTCAAAACATGAAAACTCCTTCACTTCATCTCTTCTTCATTCATTCACCAATGATTGTTTGCTTTTGTAATGGATTTAAGTAATTTGTAATTGACATTTATAGAAGACATGTTTGAATTCTAGAACTTGATTTAACTTGATTTGTTTGGCCATTTTAACATCATCTTTCTTACTTCTTCATCTTCTTTCTTCTTCCACAAGTAAAGGTGGTTACTTAGAACTTACCCTCACTTCTTTTACCCAATTTAGATGTACTACTATTAGGAGTCAATTAGGACCTTTAGCTACTGCCCCTAAGTGGTTGGAGCCTTTAATTGTTGATTTTTCTTTGGTTGTGTGCTTACTTGCTTATCATTTGTTCATATGTGATATTTCTAACATTTTAGGTGCAAATGGTAAGTGAATTGGATGTGGATATGCTTCCACATCCTACCTTCTTCCCTTAACTCCTTTAATGCTTTCAAAGTGTGATTGTGAGGCATGTGATTCCACCATTTGCTTAATTGGACACCATCCCTTCTTAGGTTATTTCTTAACTTCATTAAGAAGTAAGAAGAATACTAAGCTTTCTTCTCTTCTTCTTCTCATCCTCTCTTATCTTCTCTTCAAGCAAGGAGCACATACAACACTAAGGAGTTTCTTTCTTCTCTTCTAAACCTCACTAACCTTAGGATATCCATGCATGATAACACTAGGTGTGTCTTAGTCTCCCCATTAGATTTTACCTTTTTTCTCCTCTCTTGAGTCTCTCTTCTCATCTCTTAAAGAAAATCCAAAAACATCCAATAAAGGTAAGCATTTATTGCATTTAGGCCTTTCATATAAAGAAAAGATTATAAAGGGGTTTTCTCTTATAATCTTAGAATGTATAGCATTATAGCCCATCTTGGGTTAATGTGTTAAACATTCGATCTTGTATGAGGGACTTAAATGCAATACTTGTTGAAGGTACAAATAATAAAAAACACTTCTTTATTTCTTAATCAACAAAAACACTTAATAAACACAAGTATGCTAGTGTGTTTGAACCTTGACAATTGGAACTAAGTGTGGGGGTCTTCTTCACTCTTAGTGTGCTTTCTTACCCATTCTATCTTGGAATGTGAGAATGTACACATTCCAATGACTAAGATTTAGATACACTATCATATGCAAACAAATGGAAAAAACTCTTAAAAGACAAAAAAAAACAATAACGTCTTTCCTTCGGGAATTCTTTTCTCATCTCATTCACTCTTAGCGTACGAACGCGCTCCTACTCGTTCTCTTGCAAGATGGTAACGCACTCGGACCAGCGAGCCTGCAACACCTGAGCTAGAACGTTAGCAGTTCCTTAAAAAAACATAAACAATCCATCCCTAGTGAGGGGAACTACGTCGCTCTGATTCTCATGCTCCTGATGAGATACGTAGGCAGTGGGGTAGGGCCCATGCGAGCACTTCTTTTATTTTCCCTACATTTGTTTCTCTTTCTCTCTCCTTTCCTTTTCCAGTTCTCTAGTTAGCAGTTCCTTTTCCAGTATCTTTTCTTTACACCCTTTGATCGAGACAAGCAAGCGTGGATCCCATCAGGTACGATGGACGTGAGGGGGTGCTAATACCTTCCTCTCGCGTAACCGACTCCCTTACCCATTCTCTTGGTCGAAAGACCATGCTCTTTCCTTCCTTCAGGTTTATGTGGTGTTTCCTTTCCCTCTCTTGGGATAAATACACATTGCTGGCGACTCTGTTTCGGTGCCACTTTCGCGTTTGTACCAGGATGAAAATCCCGGGAGCGACACCCGTACGTATTTAACTTTTTTACGCTCGTCCGTGTATCTTCTCAGTACCCGTCTGTATTTGATATCTTTGATTCCTTGACACCCGTCAGTGTTTATTCTCAGCATAACACCCGTTAGTGTTTATTTCAAGACATTTCAATACGTTGTTTGTATTGATTTCCAACACTCGTACGTGTTGTGACAGTGCAACATTTATTGCTTGTTCCCCGGTGGAGTCGTCCCTCCTTTGTTGATTGCAAATTTCCGGGTTCTTTGGTATTCAATCTCCGTGTATCCCGATTGTCTGAAAGTCGTCGCTATCATACCCTAAGGACCAAGTTGATTGAATAGGGGCAGCTGTAGCACCCCAAAATTTGCCCTCCTTACTTTATTACTAACTGACTTATGTTTCATTTCATTTTGCATTATCATGTGTGCATATCATTGGTTCTTAGCATGGGGTCAAGGTGCCTGAGGCGTGTTCAAGAGGAGAAGATGTTCTTCAAAGGGTCAAGCAATAGAGTTCAAGTGGATCACTTTCTCCTAACCAGTGCAGAAATTAGGGTTTGAGATTCTTGGATTTATTGCTCCAATGGCCAAGCTCCTTGGGTTTCTATCATCACCAAATGGCATATCTTAGCTTTGTTGGAGAGGATACACATCATATTCAGAGGAATTTGGATTTGGAGACTGTGCTATTTCCTCCTAGACTGAGGGTACCAAGATTAGGGTTTGCTATAAAGTCAGTTTATTTCTGATTTTTTGGGCAAGACTTGAGTCCATGGTATTCCTTGGGTCCCTAAGCATCTAGGAGTGGAATATTGTCCATCAGTTTGATTCAGGAGAGATTCAATTGGCCAATGGATTGGAAATCAGGTGAATTGGGTAAAAGTCAACAGTGAGAGGGGAAGTCAACTGTGGAATTTTGAGGTTCTCTCCAAGGTTTTCAAGGTATCACATCCTCATATGGTCATCAAGAGTCAAGTTTCATTCCATTTATCAAGAATCAGGAGTTGGTGCAAAAGTTACTAAATATGGAAATGACCTATAATTTGAAAGTTTCCTTTTTGGGCAAGTTCCTGCACTGCATTCAACTTGAATTTTCATCATCAAAGAAGCTTCAAATGAATTTTTTTCCAACACTAAAGTTGAAGATCTTTTTCTCGTCTTTCCAACAAGTACTATTGGGTCTCCATATCATTTGTGAAACTCAACTTATGATCAAAAGAAGGCAAAGTGGTTTTTAGGGTTTCTCATGATTCCATTCTTCCAAACTTTGGCATAGTGACCTATAATTAATTCCATTGCTTCATGTCACATGCTAACATCAAAGGACACTCCTCAAGGATCATTTTAGGCCTTTAAATCAAGTGAATCCATGGTGTATTTATGACTTATTCTCCATTATTCAAAATTGCCAAGTCATTGAAAACTCATGAATCAAAATGTTTCAAGGCCCAATTTCAATGTGGGTGTGATTAGCAATTAGAAGTTAAGTGATCCATCATGAAATGTTTGAATATCCATGCATGGAAGAGGGTGTACTTAACATTATGTAATTTTCCAAAATTGCCCAAAACTCATTAAACAAAAGAATCACCAAGGCCCAAATCATTATCAGTGAAAAACCCTAATCTATTTAAACTCATTCATGCACTGGTTAGGTGGGAGACACGTGATATTTGGAGGAGAAAAAAGTTTCAACCCTAATTATTGAATTCATTGAATCTCTCAATCCACAAGGAGTTTTCTCAAAATTCCTTCACAACATTCATCCTTGGGATCCCTAGAGTACAAATTGCCCATCTTTGGAAGCTGAAAGCAAGGATAAAGGGTTGCACCATCTCAGGTCAGTTATGATTTTCACGATCCCAAAACTCAGTTTTTAAACATGCATAATGTTGTGTGATGCCCACTGATCATCATGATATATTTTATTTTGAATATGGACGTGTATTATGTGCGTATTGTGAGTTTCAAGTTTTGGAATCATAACTTATTTTGTGCGAATTTCTTGATGTGATGATTGTTTGTGATTTTTAATGGGAGATTCGAGATCCTGGTGAAAATCTGGTTGGATTGGTATATTGGTTCGCAGTTTCTGGAAAATTTCAGGTTGGTGTTCATCCAAGATGATGATCGGAACCCTAATCCCGTCGCCGGAGATATTTGCAGGTCGCCGGAGGAATTTTGGGGAAGATGACGTTGTGGCCGTTGGATCTAGGGATCTGACGGTCCATAGCGTGCCACGTTTTATCTCTTTTATTTTTTTCTGATTTTAATTTAGTAATTGTGTGTTTATCACCCCACAGCAACTACCATGTGCACCCAATCATTTTATTTCATTTTGTTTACTTTTTATTATGTTGACTAATTGTGGATCGTCTGATGAATCACGTGGACAGAATCTCGCCAGCACATTAAAAAAGGCATGTGCCTGGCACATGGGTGTGCATTGTGTACTGATACGTGCGTGTGCGTGAGTATATGTTAGTTGTGGTGTACTTGCTAATCACGACCCTTAATCTTGATGACTTCTTATTCTGTTGATTGTCTGGCGCACATTGGATCAATCCAAGGGTTGGTGTTTGGTCTGACCATTGACTAAAGTCCACACGTGGACTATTTTTTTATTTTTTTTTTCTGATTGGATTTAAGACTGGGCCTGCTTCCTACACCCCACCCTTCAGCCCATTTCCTCATTCCCACGTGAATAAATTTCTTAACGCACCCCCCTTGCATTTTCTTTCTATTTTCTTTTTATTTAAGTATTACATTTTCATTTTTATCTTTTAAAATACCTAATTGCATTAAAAAATCCCAAGAAAATTCATGCATCATTTTCATAATTTTATAAAATTTTCACAAATTTTATGTTATTATTTTATTTTATTTTTATCTTCTGAATTAAATATTTGCTTATTTTCTTTATTGAATTACTCATATCATGCATACTTAAAATTGTTTATTTTATTTCTCTGCATCCATAAAACATTTTGAACCCATTCCTTTTGCACTCATTCACCAACACACTGAAGTGCATTAAAATATTTTTCTATCATTTTTAAAATGATTTCATATTGCATTTTAGTCCTCCTTTTTTGCATATTAAGTCATATTTCTCATCTGAGCCCTGCATAAGTGTTTGAGTGACTAACATCTTGAATTTTTGCAGGAATTTTTGATATGTTGTTTGTCTCTGGTTGAACAACTTTGATATTTAATTTGGTGATTTTAGAAGTTGTTTTACTATTTGTTTAATTGCTCTTTGTGTAAGATTTTCTTGTACGCACATCCTTGATCTTGTCTGGTTATCTGTTTGAGGAGGCACTTGTGCCATTGTTTTGGGGTTATTTGACTTCTTAATTTAGGTTTGGATTTTTATCACTATTATGTGCCATTGTTTGGTTTTCATTTGCCTTAATGTTACTTGCGTCTGTTTTGTACTAACTTTTTATGCAGGGACTGAGGTAAGTTCTTTAAGGGTGTGGATAGTTATCCATGTCCACTCTCACTCTTTCTGTCTCTCATCTTTTCTTCCCTTTAAGATTAGGTTGTCGTCAAACCTCACTAACCGTAGGTCACCCATGTATGATAACTTTAGGACTCTTAGTCCCCCTTAGAGTTTCCTTTGTGTTTTCTCTCTTCTCATCTCAAACTTCTTGAAAACACTTAATAAATATAAAGTGTATTGCGCACGAGCCTTAAGCGTGGGGAATGAGAACTGAGGGGCTTCCTCTCATTTTTCTAGAGTGTTTAGCGAGCATCCTGTCTTGGGACGATGCGTTAAGCATTCGCCCCTGTGCCCTAGACTTTGGTGCAATGCAACTTATGAACTAACCCAAGGCACTTCTGTCTTAAAAAACACAAACAAACTTCAAACCTTTTTGTCCTTTGGGATTGTCAAACTAAAGGCTATTTTCAAAAAGGGCACGTTACCTTCCGTCTGAGTCGCAAACAGGCATCGACCCTAACTGCCGGACGCGAACTTAACGTCGCTCATAAAAAACACAAAAAGAACTTGGTCCGAACTACGTTGACTCTGAATTTCCCATTGCACAAAGGGGGTACGTAGGCCTAGGACGTCGACGTCCTACCGAGTCTGTCTTTGTTTTCCCCTCTCCCGTCTTAGTATAGCCATAGATGATAGGATAACTCACCCTTAGAATAGACAACAAGCGTGGATCCCATCGAGTACGATGGATGCGTGGGGTGTTAGCACCTTCCCCTCGCGTAACCGACTCCCGAACCCAGGCTATGGTTGCGATGACCATTCCTTTCCCTCTTCCTCAGGTTTATGCGGTGTTCCTTTTCCCTCTCTTGGGATAAATTTACACGGCTGGCGACTCTGTTTTTCCGCGCCACTCTCGCATTTGTACCTGGATGAAAATCCTGGGAGCGACACATACAAGTAAAGGTGCAAGAATAATACTATCATTCATTCAACAAAGAAAAGAAGTACAGGTCAAGTACAAATCAAATATCTGCTTTTGGGGCTACAACAAGATCAACATGGATCCTATCAAAGATCACCCTATAAACAGACAAGAAGCGAAAAACAGCCAAAGGAGTCTTGTGTGGCTGCACATCAGCATATGCATCTCTTAACAACCCTGGTAAGTCCTCAAGTGCATGCTCGGCAAATCTGGCTAGAAGACCGTGTCTCTCACTCCAATACTTAGCATCCTTCATGAGGTTGCGCAGTAAATAATGGTTAGGTCCCTGAAGCATATTTTGAAGAAAGGCCTCTTTCTGATCCAGGATAACTTGCAGATGACGGCTCTGGCACTCCCAATGAGTACTCTCCATGTTGATCTGACTGATCTCCTCTCGGCTCTGATGTGCTTGATCTTGCAGTTTCTGGATCTCACCAAAGGCTTTGTCGAGCTTAGCTTGACATTGATAAAAGTCCTTTGCGACCTAATCAGCACGGCTTTGTTCACTCTACAACTTTGTCTTGTACTCTGATAACTTCCCTCGAAGTTCTTCAAGTTGCTTCTTGTAGCTTAACTCATCCTTGTAGGCTTGATACTGAGTGTCGGCGAGTTGTCTCTTCTTTGAGGTAAGTCCATCATAGGTACTCTTCAAAGCATCGCCCATTTTCCTCCTCTTGTTCTATTCAACTTCCACCTCTTTGAGCATGCGCTCTCTCTTCTGATGGAGCTTAATCTGTAAGCTTTCCTTCTCAGGTGTGACTCTATCAAGGTTGAGACGAAGATCAGAATTCTCCTTCTTCAACATCTCAATATCCCGCTTGAGTTGGTCGACTTCAGATGGAGAAACAATGGCAAGTGTAGGAAGCTTGACATCCATGGAAGGCTCGGAAGAAAATGGCAACATGAACTCTTTGACTCGCTCTTTGACCCAAAGTAAGTAAGCTTCCTTGGCTATGCAATTCTTCTTACCCAAATCGGCTCTTCACGGTGAATATGAGTCCAAGCAGCACTAAACCTCTTCAGTAATCTCATGTCATCAACCCCATCATGAAAGATGATTTCTTCCACTACCTCAGGATCTGGCTTGGCGACCATAGGATATCCTAACTGACGGAAGGCAAGTCTCAGATTGTAGTTTATTCCGCCCTTTGTACCCAAGAGAGGCACATTGGAGAATTTACCACAATGAAGAATGATCTTAGTATTGTCGAAGACTCGAGAATACCAAGAGATGTCATCAGCAGTGAGAGACATAATTCGTTGAGACCACTTAAGATTTCCCTTATTCTCAACAAAGGGACCCTTCGGCGGTAGGTGAGACATGAACCATCGGTACAACAGGGGAGCACAACAGACAATAGTTCCTTTCTTCTTTTCATTCCTCGAATGAATAGAATAATAGGTATCAGTAAGAAGTGTCGGAATAGGGTTCTTGGACAAGAAGATGCTGATGGCAGTCTGATCTATGAAATCCTCCATGTTTGGAAACAAGACAATCCCATATATCAGCAAGGCAAGAACGGAGTTGAAAGCCTTCCAGTTTCCATCTTCAGCAAAATAAATGGCCTTGTCTAATAGAAACTTTGAAGCAACCCCTGAATACCATTCCCTTTAGTATTAAGATTAGCTTCCACATCTTTCTTACTAATGCAAAGAGCTTCAGTAATAAAGGGACACTTCAGACAACCACTGGTGTAGACAAAAGGAACCTGATCCCTGATCTCAACCCCTAAAATATGAGAGTACTCCTCAAGTGTAGGTGCTAACTGATAATCCTGAAATGTGAAGCACCTAAGTGGCGGGTCGTAGAACTGAACAAGTGTATGAATGGCAGTGATGTTGACTTTAGTGTTGAGGATGGCCAACAGATTACCATAATCATCTTTGAAAACCCCTATGTTATCTTCAACCACACGGGATGCTAAACCTCTCAAAGTCTTCAGCTTAGGCTCCACACACTTGTAGCTAAAGATACCTCTGTAACCAGTACTCATCTTTAAGATAATGTCTATAACACCCCACTTTGGAAATACAATAATATATATAAATAGTACAAATATAATCAGAGTTCCCTTCACTAGTGGGATGTCACACCAAGAAAAACATAACCTTAATTTCTCTATTTACTTCATCCACTTCTCTTTTTTTTTTCAAAATAGGTTAAACAGCGGAATGAAACATTTAATCCAAAATCATGGCCATACGCCATCAAAATCATGGTCCACATACACTCGTGGTTCACCATGTTTTAAAGTGAGTAATAATACATATTACTTTACACAAAAGAACAACAAAATATAAAATCCCAAAATGTCCCGTGTTACGTATCAGAGCGACTCCTAAGACTCGATCAGGCAACACGCACTCCAAGCAATACTCAAGTACCTGGATTGTCTGTACTTCCCAAGAAGCACAGACAAAAGAAACAACAAAAGGGGTGAGAATTACATTCAATAATTAATGGTGTAAAGTACATATAACTGAGTAGCATTCAAGCAATCATACATAATGTGCACACGTTCACGACACCCTTGTCACTTCCTATTATAATTCAACAAACACATAAACAATGCAATGTGAATCACAGACACTGACACAATACAAGTGGTGCCACCCACTATGATTCATTCAATCGAACCCGATTCCCACTAGAATCCAGATAAATCACATACACTCTCACTGAGCAGTGATTTATCTCCTGGCACCTCACACCCTGGTTCATTCAATCGAACCCGGTTCCCACTGGAATCCGAATAAATCACATACACTCTCACTGAGTAGTGATTTATCTCCTTACAACTCCACATTGGAGCCGGACAATACTAGGTACCCATCACGGATTCCCACCTAGCTGTCTCCACCAAACACATCATGAAATGCAAGGCATAGATTACACACAAAACACATATATAATAACAAGTATACATATTCACAATCCTCATTATCACCCGTGAGATACATACTGTAACACCCCCAATATAATGCCTCCAATAAATAAAGCGATAAATAAAATTCAAAATTTCATCAGAGTATATTTAAAACATTCACGGCATATACTGAGGAGTCACATCAATTGGAATAAATACACATATGCCTGCTCATAAAGATATGCAACAATTCAGGTAGCACATAACAAAGGAACTTAGTTCCTAACACCCATAATTCAGATACAGAATAAAAGCGGAAAATCTGTACTAAAATCTCCACTATATATATATATATATATATATATATATATATATATATCACATAAAAAGTTTGTCTGTAATACACAACATCATACATGTACAAACCACAAGATACATGTACATCACATAAAATAATCACACTCGATCTCCCCGACTACCCAGTTCTACATATCAGAGCCGACCGACAAAAGAATGAAGACCTAAGCTTCACAAAAAGACCTCCAGCATCTAATCTGCAATGCCTCATAGAGCATTAAAAATAGAAGAAGGGTGAGAAACACAATCATAGCATAATGGCATACAATTATATAATAACACGAAATTACACATATAAAATATTCTCACCACAACTTATCCCAGAATTCAATCACAAAACGACACAGTGTATATTTCATATATCCATCACCAAGGCATATCAGCCATGCACACTACAAATATCACCAACACATATATACATATATTAACTCATCGATTTCATCCACAATTCCACACACAATCAATCCATTCATGATTTATGCAAATGCACAGAGACCGACGCAATGACTTTATGCAATGCATATGCGGTACCATCCATCCATCATTCTCAGCACTAGTTCACTCAGGAACTATTGGAATCATTGCTTGTTACTTAGTGTAACTCCCCGTCGGGCAAACGATATTCCCCGTCACTTTAGGTCCTCTTTGTATAAGGCTCACGATGTTTATGGATTGCTTTAGGTCCTCTTTGTATAAGGCTCACAATCCGATCGCTTTAGGTCCTCTTTGTATAAGGCTCGCGATCGTCTATAATCATCGCTTTAGGTCCTCTTTGTATAAGGCTCACGATGTTACAGCGGATTCCCTCTGGAACCGTTTTGTCGCTCACACCCACTAGGGCACACGACATCACCAACTTGCATATCATAATGCTTGGCATACAATGACTCATGACATTCAAAAGCACACATATACACATCCATAATCATGCATATATCATCAAATACAACACATTGCATTTCCATCACACAACAGCACACATGTCATACAACATTCATATCAACAGCATATTGCATAATACACATCAACTACACACACTTACAATGGTATAAGTTGACAAAACGACACCATTCCAATTCCCGACATAATTAAATCGGCCACTAGTCTCAAAACCAATAATATAAGAAAGAACATGTCAAAAGCTTTCCAACGCACCAAACCGCACCTCAAACCGGCTCACTGATCAAAAGTTAGAAAGAAAACAAATTGGGAAAAGCTGTCATGTTAGCAATGCGAAGCTCCTAGCGAGTCCTTCGCTTCCTCATTCGCAGTGCGAATGTCCCAGCGAACCAAGTCAGAACTGAAAATAGCCTAGAAATTCCTAACGTTCGCAGTGCGAACTCCCAGCGAATCTTCGCTTCCCCCTTCGCAGTGCGAGTCTCCCAGCGAACAGTGGCAGAAAGAAAACCACACAAAACAACACAAAGTTCGTAGTGCGAGTCTCTGGCGAATGCTCGCCCTCACCTTCACAGTGCGAATAGCCAGCGAATGCTCGCTTTCCCCTTCGTTAGGGGATTCGCAGTGCGAACCTGCGAATTCAGCAAAACCCAGCAGCGCTGTTACACAACCCAAAACCATATTTTCCCCACCAAAACACTTCCAAACCAACACATGACAATCAGAACAAATCTAATCATGGTAACAAGTATTCTACCGCATTTACACCGATTTCCAACCGCGAAAACATTGATTTCTCTCTTCCGACCTAAAATCGAAAAGCTATGAAACACAACAAACAATCCAATACACACATACATAATCATACACAAGCATAGTATAATCGAGTTTCGCACCCTTACCCAATTTAATCGTGTTTAGAAAAGTCGGTTGATCGATTCCTAGATTTTCCAAGTTTTCTCTCTTTTCTTCTCTTCTTTTCTTTCTTCCTCTTTTTCTTCTTCTCTTTTTCTTTCCTTTCTATTTTCTCTCTTTCTATTTCTATTAACTTAAGAAAAATTAAAGTGAAATGACCAAAATACCCCTACACTCAAATATCTCGCAAACGCTCCCAAAACGCGATAAAATATAATCTCGATGAAAAATAACATATTTCCAAATAAAAGTAAAAAATAAAATAATATAATAATAAAATAATCAAAACGACTCGATTAAATAAAAATAACTAAAACTGGGGCGTTACAACTCTCCCCCACTTAGAAATTTTCGTCCTCGAAAATATTACCTGAGACGAACAACTCTGGATACGACTCCCGTATCCGACTCTCCAACTCCCAAGTAAAATTGCACTCAGCAGCGCCTCCCCACGCTACTTTCACAAGTGCAATATCCTTGCCTCTTAACTACTTCAACTCGCGATCCAAAATCCTCACTAGTAATGCCTCAACTGTAAGGTTCTCCCTTACCTCAACTTCATCCATCGGAATCACATGCGACGGATCCGAAACATACTTCCGAAGCTGTGAAACATGGAACACATCGTGCAAATTCGAAAGACTCGGCGGCAACGCCACCCGATAAGCCACAGCACCCACTCTCGCGGATATCTGGTAAGGACCAATAAACCGAGAAGTAAGCTTCTTTGACTTCAATGCACCCACACCCGTTACCGGCGTAACTCAAAAATACATGATCGCCCTCTTGAAAATCAAGATCTTTCCTTCTTTGATCATGATAACTCTTTTGCCTACTCTGAGAAGCCTTCATTTTCTCACGAATAAGTTTCACCTTGTCTGTAGTCTGTTGAATCAATTCCGGTCCAACCACCGAACTCTCACCAGATTCGTGCCAACACAACGGTGTTCGACATCTTCGTCCATACAACGCTTCAAACGGTGCCATTCCAATACTCGAATGGAAACTATTATTATACGTGAATTCAATCAACGCAAGATAACTATCCCAAGCACCACCTTGCTCAAGAACACAAGCCCTCAACAAATCTTCCAACGACTGAATCGTTCTCTCGGTCTGTCCATCCGTCTGCGGATGATAAGCAGAACTCAACCTCAACTTGGATCCTTAAGCCTTTTGCAAACTTTCCCAAAATCTCGAGGTAAACCTCGAATCTCGATCCGAAACAATACTCAACGGAACACCATGCAATTTCACAATCACACTGATATAAATCTCAGCTAACCTCTCCAAGGAAAAACTGATGTCAATCGGAATGAAATGCGCCGATTTAGTCAGTCTGTCCACAACCACCCAAATAGAATTATGTCCCCTCAGTGTATTCGGCAACCCTGTTACAAAATCCATAGAAATGCTATCCCATTTCCACTCAGGAATATCCAACGGTTGCAACAAACCACTAGGCTTCAGATGTTCCACCTTCGACTTTTGGCACGTCAAACACGCATATACAAACTGAGCCACATCTCGCTTCAATCCAGACCACCAGAAAATCTTCTTCAAATCTTGGTACATCTTATTAGCTCCCGGATGTATACTCAAATTACTCCGGTGTTCTTCCTCCAAAATCATCCTTTTCAACTCCGCATCATCAAGAATACAAATTCTACCTCGGAACCTCAAAACACCTTTATCATCCACTTTAAAGTCCTCATTTTCACTCTTAACTCCAACCGTCATCAAATCCACAAATTTCACATCCAATTTTTGTTTCTCGCTAACAGTCAACAAAAAATCATTAGTAACCTTCAACATACCAAGCCTCACACTGTCAGATGTCAATTCACACACCAAACTAAAATCTTTAAACGATTCCAAAAGTTCCCACTCCTTAACCATCAAAGCAGACATATGCAACGATTTCCAACTTAACGCATCGGCTACCACATTAGCTTTACCAGGATGGTAATTCAAGCCAAAGTCGTAGTCCTTCAAAAATTCCAACCATCTATGTTGCCTCATATTCAACTCTTTCTGATCAAACAAGTATTTCAAACTCTTATAATCACTAAAGACTTCGAATCTTGCACCGTAGAGATAATGCCTCCAAATCTTCAACACAAAAACCACAGCCGCTAATTCCAGATCATGAGTAGGATAATTTTTCTCATGAATCCTCAACTGCCTCGAAGCATAAGCCACGACCTTACCTTCTTGCATCAACACTCCACCTAGCCCAATCAAAGACGCATCACAATACACCACAAACAGTTCAGTAGGATTTGGCAAGATCAAAATCGGAGCTGTCGAAAATCTTCTCTTCAGCTCATTAAAACTTTCCTCGCACCGAATATCCCAAATGAACGCTTGACCTTTACAAGTCAATTGGGTCAATGGAAGTCCTAATTTAGAAAAACCTTCAATGAACCTTCGATAATATCCGGCTAAACCCAAAAAGCTTCTAATTTCAGTAACAGATATAGGATCCTCCCATTGTAGAACTGCTTCTACTTTAGATAGATCCACAGCAATACCATTACCTGAAATCACGTGCCCAAGAAAACTCACTTCTCACAACCAGAAACTTGGACAATTTAGTAAAAAGTCTCTTTTCCTTCAAAATTTGCAACACAACACGCAAATGCTCCTCGTGCTCCTCCCGGGACTTAGAATAAATTAATAAGTCATCAATGAACACAACGACAAATCGATCCAAATGCTCGTGGAAAATATGATTCATGTACTCCATAAACACACCTGGCGCATTAGAAACCCCGAACGACGTCACAGAATATTCATAATGACCATATCGTGTCCTAAAAGCCGTCTTCTGAATATCTTCCTCTTTCACCCTAATCTGATGATAACCTGATCTCAAATCAATCTTACTAAAAACACAAGCACCTACCAACTGGTCCATCAAATCATCAATTCTCGGAAGAGGATACTTATTCTTAATTGTCACCTTATTCAACTGGCGATAATCAATACACAATCACATACTCCCATCTTTCTTTTTCACCAATAAAACTGGAGCACCCCAAGGCGACACACTCGGCCTCACAAACCTCTTTTCAACAATTCGTTCAACTGCTTCTTTAACTCAACCAACTCAGATGCCAACATTCGATATGGTGCCATCGATACAGGTCTAGTACCAGGAACTAGATCTATAGAAAACTCCACCTCTCTTTCTGGCGGAAAGTCCAAAATATCCTCAGGAAACACTTCCGGAAAATCACACACAACAGGAAACACATCAAGTGAAACTTGACTATCCACAGACAACGATGCAAATAACCCGAACAACTGAGCTTCGTCCACCAAAAGTTTCTTCAACTCTTTGGTAGATAAGAAACTCGACTCTTCGTCTTCCTCAAGAGAAGGAAATCTTACCAGCTTATGATAACAATCAATATGAACCCGATTAAACTGTAACCAATTCATACCCAGAACCACATCTAAACCCTCCAACGGCAAACACACCAAATCCATCTCAAAGTCTTTACCATAAATGGTCAAAGGACAACTTAAACAAACCAAAGAAGTAGTTACTGACCCCATTGCTGGAGTATCAATAACCATCTCACCACCCATCGAAGACAACAAAAGATTCAAACGCTTTGCGTACTCAGACGAAATAAACGAATGAGACGCTCCGGTATCAATAATAGAAACTAAAGGCATACTATTAATAAAACAAGTACCTCTGATCAGACAGTTTGCACTTGTAGTCTGAGTTCCCGCCAAGGCAAAAACTTTCCAACCAGTTGGAGCTTTCTTCGGTTTTGGACACTTTGTACTAATATGGCCAGGTTCACCACAGTTGAAACACGTCACCACATTCTTCCTTGCACAATCAGCTGCGACATGTCCTAAACCTCCACAATTAGAACACTTTCTCATATCCTTCCTACATTCGAACTGCCGATGTCCTAGATCACCACACCTAAAACATCTCGGAGGATTAGACATACCTCCCCCACTGGGTCTTTTCTCAAAATTACCTCTTTGCTTACCCTTATCAGCTGGTGTCACATAAGGACCACCACGGAACTGTTGCTTCCCTTTCCTCTCGCTCACACTCTTATAGTGAGTAGAACGAGCTTTACTATCCTCCTCAAAAATCCTACAGCAATCCACCAAATCAGAAAACCTTCTAATCCTTTGGTAACCGATTGCCTGCTTTATCTCAGGACGCAATCCGTTCTCAAACTTCACTCACTTAGAAAATTCTGCAGTCGCTTCAGCATAATGTGGATAAAACTGCACAAGCTCGACAAACTTAGCAGTATAGTCAACAACAGACATACTACCTTGTTTCAACTCCAAGAACTCAATCTCTTTCTTTCCTCTTACATCTTCAGGAAAATACTTCCTCAGAAACTCAATGCTAAACGCAGCCCAAGTGATCTCCTCCTCTGCAGCTTCCAACACATGATGTGTACTAACCCACCAATCATCAGTTTCTTCCAGCAACATGTGAGTACCCAGTCTCACCTTCTGATCCTCAGCACAATCCATCACTCGAAATATTCTTTCAATCTCCTTAAGCCAAATATATGCACCATCAGGATCATATCTTCCTTTGAAGATAGGCGGTTTGTTCTTCCTGAACTCATCATTACCGGCAGCATTAGGTGCACCCTGCACAGCCCGAGCCATAACTTGCATAGCAGCAGCCAAAGCAGCATCATTCCTACCAGCCATATTCTGTTCATTTCCAATAACATCAACAATGGTTAAGCAAACAGCTCATCCAAACACAAACACCGACAAGGACTGACACAAACTAACACAGACTGGCTTTGGTACCACTTAATGTAACACCCTCAATCTAATGCCCTCAATAAATAAAGCGATAAATAAAATTCAAAATTTCAACAGAGTATATTTAAAACATTCACGACATAGACTAAGGAGTCACATCAATTGGAATAAATACACATACGCCTGCTCATAAAGATATGCAACAATTCAGGTAGCACATAACAAAGGAACTTAGTTCCTAACACCCACAATTCAGATACAGAATAAAAGCGGAAAATCTGTACTGAAATCTCCACTATATATATATCACATAAAAAGTTTGTTTGTAATACACAACATCATACATGTACAAACCACAAGATACATATACATCACACAAAATATCACACTCGATCTCCCCGACTACCCGGTGCTGCATATCAGAGCCGACCGACAAAAGAATGAAGACCTAAGCTTCACAAAAAGACCTCCAGCATCTAATCTGCAGTGCCTCATAGAGCATTAAAAACAACAGAAGGGTGAGAAACACAATCATAGCATAATTGCATACAATTATATAATAACACGAAATTACACATATAAAATATTCTTACCACAACTTATCCCAGAATTCAATCACAAAACGACACAGTGTATATTTCATATATCCATCACCAAGGCATATCAACCATGCACACTACAAATATCACCAACACATATATACATATATTAACTCATCTATTTCATCCACAATTCCATACACAATCAATCCATTCATGATTTATGCAAATGCACAGAGACCGTCACAACGACTCTATGCAATGCATATGCGGTACCATCCATCCATCATTCTCAACACTAGTTCACTCAGGAACTATTGGAATCATCGCTTGTTACTTAGTGTAACTCCCCGTCGGGCAAGCGATGTTCCCCGTCGCTTTAGGTCCTCTTTGTATAAGGCTCACAACGTTTATGGATTGCTTTAGGTCCTCTTTGTATAAGGCTCACAATCCGATCGCTTTAGGTCCTCTTTGTATAAGGCTCACGATCGTCTATAATCATCGCTTTAGGTCCTCTTTGTATAAGGCTCACGATGTTACAGCGGATTCCCTCTGGAACCGTTTCGTCGCTCACACCCACTAGGGCACACGACATCACCAACATGCATATCATGATGCTTGGCATACAATGACTTATGACATTCAAATGCACACATATACACATCCATAAACATGCATATATCATCAATTACAACACATTGCATTTCCATCACATAACAGCACACAAGCCATACAATATTCATATCAACAGCATATTGCATAATACACATCAACTACACATACTTACAATGGTACAAGTTGACAAAATGACACCATTCCAATTCCCGACATAATTAAATTGGCCACTAGTCTCAAAACCAATAATATAAGAAAGAACATGTTAAAAGCTTTCCAACGCACCAAACCGCACCTCAAACCGGCTCACGGATCAAAAGTTATAAAGAAAACAAATTGGGAAAAACTGTCATGTTCGCAATGCGAAGCTCCTAGTGAGTCCTTCGCTTCCTCATTCGCAGTGCGAATGTCCCAGCGAACCAAGTCAGAACTGAAAATAGCCTAAAAATTCCTAACGTTCGCAGTGCGAACTCCCATCGAATCTTCGCTTCCCCCTTCGCAGTGCGAGTCTCCCAGCGAACAGTGGTAGAAAGAAAACCACACAAAACAACACAAAGTTCGTAGTGTGAGTCTCTGGCGAATGCTCGCCCTCACCTTCGCAGTGCGAATAGCTAACGAATGCTCGCTTTCCCATTCGCTAGGGGATTCGCAGTGCAAACCTGCGAATTCAGCAAAACCCAACAGCGCTGTTACACAACCCAAAACCATATTTTCCCCACCAAAACACTTCCAAACCAACACATGACAATCAGAACACAATCTAATCATGGTAACAAGTATTCTACCGCATTTACACCGATTTCCAACCGCGAAAACATCGATTTATCTCTTCCGAACTAAAATCGAAAAGCTATGAAACACAACAAACAATCCAATACACACATACATAATCATACACAAGCATAGTATAATCGAGTTTCGCACCCTTACCCGATTTAATCGTGTTTAGAAAAGTCGGTTGATCGATTCCTAGATTTTCCAAGTTTTCTCTCTTTTCTTCTCTTCTTTTCTTTCTTCCTCTTTTTCTTCTTCTCTTTTTCTTTCCTTTCTATTTTCTCTCTTTCTATTTCTATTAACTTAAGAAAAATTAAAGTGAAATAACCAAAATACCCCTACACTCAAATATCTCGCAAATGCTCCCAAAACGCGATAAAATATAATCTCGATGAAAAATAACATATTTCTAAATAAAAGTAAAAAATAAAATAATATAATAATAAAATAATCAAAACAACTCGATTAAATAAAAATAACTAAAACTGGGGCGTTACGCATACTCACCGTAATACACACTAGTATTACCACATCTGTTCAATCAATTCATCATAACATACTTGATATTCATCACCCTAGGATTCACACCACGAAGGCTATACCCACAACAACATCATAACAACATACATTTGTATTCAATTCAACAATATATTCTTCCATTAGGCCACAAACAACCACGACAAATTATCACATGCTTCAACATCATATAAACCACATAAAAGCTCCAAGTTATATAACGATAGCACAACACACGGTAAAACACCAACTGCACGCATTTTACGTGATAAAAATCTGACAACACAACACTTTTACAAACAAAGACTTAAATAAATCATCTAGTGTCCTCCAAACCATTTTTAATAGAAAGAATATTTTACTAGCTTTCCAACGCTTCGAACGGGGACCAAAACGGACTTACGGTTCAAAAGTTATGGAGGAAACAACATAGAAAAATATGTCACGTTCGCTCCAGGGTTCGCTAGGCGAACACTCAGCGAACCAAGGCAGTGGAAAAAGGGCATAAAGCTCGTTAAGTGAGCTTCTGGGCGAATGTTCGCCTTCCGTTCGCTCCCGGATTCGCTAGGCGAACCCTCGACTAACCATTCGCTTTCGCGTTTGCCAGGTTCGCTAGGCGAACAAAGCAAAATTCAGAAATTTGCAGCATTGCGAAACCAGAAACATTTGGGTCCAAACTCCCAATTCTTCACCCAAAACACTTCCAAACAGCGCAACCAAGCATAATCAATGATCATATGCATAATACGATTACACTACGCAATTTATATCGATTTTCAACCGTTAGATTCATGATTTTCACAAGATTACTCATTTTCTCACCAAATCAAACCTAACTCTACAACCTCAAGAAAATCTACACTCATATTGAACCCATTCTCCCCCTTACCTCGAATTCCTGATTAAATTCTTGTGAAGATTGATGATGCCAAAGCTTAGCTCTTTGGAAATTTCCTCCTCTTTTCCTTTCCTTTCCTTCTCTTTTCTTTCTCTTCCTCCAAGTGTTTCTCTCCTTTGAAGAAATGATGGAAAAGAAATGATATATAGAAACATCATTATTTAGTAACACTACCAAATGTCCAAATTATCTCAGATACACCAATTAATAACACCCTAGCATTAAATAATATTAATCTGATCAGCTCTGAGTTCATCAGTTGCTCTAATTATCTTATTAGATAAATACTCAGACCACACTAGATCTCAACTGGTCTCAACTACACACCCTCAACACGGCCAAACAAAAGAAATAATACACGACGATTAAATAAATTAAAATGGGGGTGTTACAACTCTCCCCCACTTAAAATATTTTCGTCCTCGAAAATGTACCTAATGGAAACAATTCTGGATACGACCCTCGCATCTTGCTTTCCAATTCCCAGGTCACACTTCCTCCAGCAGCTCCTCCCCAAGCTACTCTCACTAGAGGAATCTCTTTTCCTCTAAGTTGCTGCATCTTATGATCCTCGATTCTTATCGGCATCGTTTCCACAGTGAGATTATCTCGAATCTGCACTTCATCCCTCTGGATAACATGAGATGGATCCGGCACATACTTCCGAAGTTGCGACACATGGAATACATCATGCAAGTTCGACACCTCCGGCGGCAACGCCACTCTGTAAGCAACTGCACCCACTCTTTGCAAGATCTGATACGGTCCAATGAATTTAGGGTCCAACTTCTTTGATTTCAATGTACGACCAACACCGGTCACCGGGTTGACTCTCAAGAATACATGGTCACCTTCGGTGAATTCCAAATCTTTCTTCCGATTATCATGATAACTTTTCTGTCTACTCTGAGACGCTTTCATCTTTTCACGGATCATCTAAATTGTCTCAGTAGTTTATTGCATAATCTCAGGCCCAAGCACAATATTCTCACCAGTTTCATACCAACACAGAGGTGTTCTACACCTCCTTCCATACAAAGCTTCGAAAGGTGCCATCCCAATACTAGAATGGTGACTATTATTATACGTGAACTCAATCAATGGTAAATGAGCATCCCACACGCCACTTTTCTCCAACACACAGGTTCTCAACAAATCCTCTAACGACTGAATGGTCCTCTCCGACTGACCATCGGTCTGTGGATGATAAGCCGAACTCAACTTCAGTTTGGAACCCAAAGCTTCCTGCAAACTTTTCCAGAATTCTAAAGTAAACCTCGGATCTCTATCCGACACTATGCTCCACGGAACACCATGCAGCTTCACAATTAATCTGATATAAATCTCCGCCAACTTTGACAATGGAAAACTGATATTAATTGGTATAAAATGTGCGGATTTTGTAAGTTGATCCACCACTACCTAAATAGCATCAAAGCCTCTCGCCGTATTTGGCAAACCAGTAACAAAATCCATAGTAATACTATCCCATTTCCATTATGGAATCTCCAACGGTTGCATCAACCCCGAAGGTTTCTGATGCTCCACTTTTGACTTCTGACATGTCAAACAAGCATAAACGAACTGAGCTACATCTCTCTTCATACCTAACCACCAAAATAACTTCTTCAAGTCTTGGTACATTTTAGTGGCTCCTGAATGAATACTCAAGCTACTCCGGTGACTCTCCTCTAAGATCGCTTTTCTCAAATCCACATTATCCGGCACGCAAATCCTGCCCCGGAATCTCAGTACACCACCCTTATCCACCTTAAAATCACTCTCAAGACCATCTCCTCCCGCAGGCAGTAAGTCCACTAGCTTCACATCAAGCCTCTGATTTTCCTTAATTGCATCCAAAAAGTCATTATTCACTTTAAGCATACCCAATCTAGCACTTTCTGGTGTAGTTTCACAAACCATACTCAAGTCTCTGAACTATTCAATTAATTCCATTTCTTGTATCATTAATGTCGACATATGAATTGTCTTCCGACTTAGGGCATCCGCTACAACATTAGCTTTCCCCGGATGGTAACTCAAATTAAAACCATAGTCCTCCAAGAACTCTAACCATCTTCTCTGCCTCATATTCAATTCCTTCTGATCAAACAAATACTTCAGACTCTTATGATCACTAAATACTTCAAATCTCGATCCATACAAATAATGCCTCCAAATTTTCAATACAAAAACCACCGCTGCTAATTCAAGATCATGAGTAGGATAATTCCTCTCATGCACCCTCAATTGCCGTGAAGCATACGCCACCACCTTGCCATCTTGCATTAACACTCCGCCTAATCCCATCTTAGACGCATCGCAATACACTACAAAAAGTTCACTGGGATTTGGTAGAATTAATACCGGTGCGGTAGTCAATTTCTTTTTCAATTCTTCGAAACTTTCCTCACATGTCGTATCCCAAACAAAAGCTTGACTCTTTCTAGTCAATTGAGTCAATGGTAACGCCAAATTAGAAAATCCTTCGATAAATCTTCGATAATAACCTGCCAAACCCAAGAAGCTTCTAATTTTCATTACTGTCTTCGGTGGTTCCCACTGAAGCACTGCACTTACTTTAGATGGATCCACTGGTATGCCATCACCAGAAATAACATGACCTAAGAAACTCACAGTCTTCAACCAAAATTCACATTTTGAGAACTTTGCAAATAATTTATTATCCTTCAACACCTGCAATGCAATCCTCAAGTGTTCTGTATGATCCTTTTCAGACTTGGAGTAAACCAATGTATCATCAATGAATACCACAATAAACCGATCTAGATAAGAATGAAAGATACAGTTCATATATTCCATAAACACGCCCGGCGCATTAGACACTCCGAAAGGCATCACTGCATATTCATAATGTCCATAACGAGTTCTAAACGCAGTCTTCGGAATATCACCTTCCTTCACTCTAATCTGATGGTAACCCGGCCTCAAATCAATTTTATTGAAAATACGAGCCCCCACAAGCTGATCCATTAAGTCATCAATCCTTGGAAGTGGATACTTATTCTTAATGGTCACCTTATTCAACTGACGGTAATCGATGCACAACCGCATACCACCATCCTTCATTTTCACTAACAACACTGGAGCTCCCCACGGCGATACACTTAGCCTGATAAACTTCTTATCAAGTAATTCTCCGATTTGAGATTTTAACTCTGCCAATTCTGATGCCGACATTCTGTATGGCGCCATAGATATAGGTCTGGTACCAGGAACAAGATCAATAGTAAATTCAATTTCTCTCTTCGGAGGTAATTCTGTAATATCATCCGGAAACACTTCAGAAAATTCACTCACCACCAGTAACTCATTAACCGACGTCTGGTTTTCAACAGATAACCAAGCAAACACCGCAAACATCTTAGCTTCATCTTCTAACAAGGTTCTCAATTCTTTAGTAGACAAATAATTAGCCAACGCTTCCTCTTCAGGAGTAAGGAACAACAATTTCTTCCTAAAGCAATCAATGTAAACTCGGTTGAATTCTAACCAGTTCATCCCCAAAATGATATCCAGATTACTGAGTGGCAAACAAATCAAGTCCACTCCGAATTCTCTACCAAAAATAGTCAACGGACAATTCAAGCATGCTAACGAAGTAACCACGAAACCAATAGATGGAGTTTCAATAGTCATCCTCCAATCTAAAGTAGACGGCACAATTCCTAATTTCTTCACACAATCCACAGAAATGAACGAGTGGGTTGCACCCGTGTCAAAGATAAAAATCAAAGCAATGCCATTAATAAAACAAGTACCTTTGATGGAACGCTCCTCACCGGTAGACTTGGCTCCTACCAATGCGAACACCCTTCCACTTGTCTGAGATTTCCTAGGCTTCTGACAGTGAGTGCTGATATGACCCTGTTCTCCACAATTATAACAGGTAGGTATAGTAGTCCTACAATTTACCACAACATGACCTGGTCGTCCACACTTGAAGCACTTCTTCTCCTCTTCCTGACAATCATTAGCACGATGACCCGTGCCACCACATTTGAAACACTTGATAAGATTGGGAGCCTTCCCTCCCCCACTTGATTTCTTCCCCATAACGGCTCTCTGTTTTCCTTTGTTGGCTGGAGCACTATAAGGCGTACCCCCATACCTCTGCTTACCCTTCCGATCATTCACGACCTTGTAATGAGCAATTTGGGCCTTGTTATCATTATCATAAATTTGGCTTCTGCTTACCAGTTCTGGATAATTCCTTATCTTCTGACAAGCAATGCCCTACTTAATCTCGGGACGCAGCCCGTTCTCAAACTTCAAACATTTGGAAGTCATCGCCTCATCAGTATTGTAGTGAGCACAATACTGCACCAACTCCTCAAACCGAGCAACATATTCAACAACAGTCATGCTACCTTGTTTCAGTTCCAGGAACTCAATCTCCCTCGCACTGCGAATATCTTCCGGGAAATACTTTTCCAGAAACTCACCCTGAAATACTGCCCAAGTAATATGAAAACCCGCAACTTCCAATCTCTGACGACTATTATCCCACCAGGCCTCAGCTTCGCCTTCCAGCATACGAGTGCCAAACTGCACCTTCAGAGCCTCATTACATCCCATGGTTCTGAAGTTCTTTTCAATAGCCTTCAACCACTTTTGTGCCGCTTCAGGATCAAGAACACCTCCCTCAAAAATAGGCGGCTTATTGCTCTGAAACCTCTCCAAGTTATGGAACTGCGCCTCCCTAGCAATCTGATTGTTGTTCTGCACTACCTGTGCCATAGCTTAGAGCGCAACAGCAAGAGCAACATCATTTCTCCCTGCCATACTGGTCAACAAACACCACACGATTAGAAGAACACACAAATCTACTCATATTCTAAGGACAAACTCCACTACCACATCTGGCCGGACGGACCGACCTGCTCTGATACCAATTGTAACACCCCACTTTGGAAATACAATAATATATATAAATAGTACAAATATAATCAGAGTTCCCTTCACTAGTGGGATGTCACACCAAGAAAACATAACCTGAATTTCTCTATTTAATTCATCCACTTCTCTTTTTTTTTTTAAATAGGTTAAACAGCGGAATGAAACATTTAATCCAAAATCATGGCCATACGCCATCAAAATCATGGTCCACATACACTCGTGGTTCACCATGTTTTAAAGTGAGTAATAATACATATTACTTTACACAAAAGAACAACAAAAGATAAAATCCCAAAATGTCCCGTGTTACGTATCAGAGCGACTCCTAAGACTCGATCAGGCAACACGCACTCCAAGCAATACTCAAGTACCTAGATTGTCTGTACTTCCCAAGAAGCACAGACAAAAGAAACAACAAAAGGGGTGAGAATTACATTCAATAATTAACGGTGTAAAGTACATATAACTGAGTAGCATTCAAGCAATCATACATAATGTGCACACGTTCACGACACCCTTGTCACTTCCTATTATAATTCAACAAACACATAAACAATGCAATGCGACTCACAGACACTGACACAATGCAAGTGGTGCCACCCACTATGATTCATTCAATCGAACCCGATTCCCACTGGAATCCGGATAAATCACATACACTCTCACTGAGCAGTGATTTATCTCCTGGCACCACACACCCTGGTTCATTCATAAGAACCCGATTCCCACTGGAATCCGAATAAATCACATACACTCTCACTGAGCAGTGATTTATCTCCTTACAACTCCACATTGGAGCCCGGACAATACTAGGCACCCATCACGGATTCCCAGCTAGCTGTCTCCACCAAACACATCATTAAATGCATGGCATAGATTACACACAAAACACATATATAATAACAAGTATACATCTTCACGATCCTCATTATCACCCGTGAGATACATACTCACCGTAATACACACTAGTATTACCACATCTGTTCAATCAATTCATCATAACATACTTGATATTCATCACCCTAGGATTCACACCACGAAGGCTACCCACAACAACATCATAACAACATACATTTGTATTCAATTCAACAATATATTCTTCCATTAGGCCACAAACAACCACGACAAATTATCACATGCTTCAACATCATATAAACCACATAAAAGCTCCAAGTTATATAACGATAGCACAACACACGGTAAAACACCAACTGCACGCATTTTACGCGATAAAAATTCGACAACACAACACTTTTACAAACCACGACTTAAATAAATCATCTAGTGTCCTCCAAACCATTTTTAATAGAAATAATATTTTACTAGCTTTCCAACGTTTCGAACGGGGACCAAAACAGACTTATGGTTCAAAAGTTATGGAGGAAACAACATAGAAAAATCTGTCACGTTCGCTCCAGGGTTCGCTAGGCGAACACTCAGCGAACCAAGGCAGTGGAAAAAGGGCATAAAGTTCGATAAGCGAGCTTTCGGGCAAATGTTTGCCTTCCGTTCGCTCCCGGGTTCGCTAGGCGAACCCTCGACCAACCATTCGCTTTCGCGTTCGCCAGGTTCGCTAGGCGAACAAAGCAAAATTCAGAAATTCGCAGCATTGCGAAACCAGAAACATTTGGGTCCAAACTCCCAATTCTTCACCCAAAACACTTCCAAACAGCGCAACCAAGCATAATCAATGATCATATGCATAATACGATTACACTACGCAATTTATGTCGATTTTCAACCGTTAGATTCATGATTTTCACAAGATTACTCATTTTCTCACCAAATCAAACCTAACTCTACAACCTCAAGAAAATCTACACCCATATTGAACCCATTCTCCCCCTTACCTCGAATTCCTGATTAAATTTTTGTGAAGATTGATGATGCCAAAGCTTAGCTCTTTGGAAATTTCCTCCTCTTTTCCTTTCCTTTCCTTCTCTTTTCTTTCTCTTCCTCCAAGTGTTTCTCTCCTTTAAAAAAATGATGGAAAAGAAATGATATATAGAAACATCATTATTTAGTAACACTACCAAATGTCCAAATTATCTCAGATACACCAATTAATAACACCCTAGCATTAAATAATATTAATCTGATCAGCTCTGAGTTCATCAGTTGCTCTAATTATCTTATTAGATAAATACTCAGACCATACTAGATCTCAACTGGTCTCAACTACACACCCTCAACACGGCCAAACAAAAGAAATAATACACGACGATTAAATAAATTAAAATAGGGGTGTTACAATGTCAACAAAGAATAAGCCTTCGAATAACCTAGAAATGCACATGCAAAAATTAATTTACATGATGAAATGATATACAACACAAGAATCAAGAAGCCAGCACAGTTCGAATAATCAACTCTAAATAATCTGAATATCTGCATATATAATTCTGTGTCGGTGCAAAAATTTGACGTGCGTGAGAGAACAAAGGTATGAAGTGGCTTGTTTTCCTGCAAAGACCCATATCCCTCTCACAGGTGTGATCTAGCCACAACAAGGTGGTCCCTAGAAAGGTTGCCCAAACCATAGGACTCAACTGAAAACCCCCGGTTGTAGCGAATTCTCGCAGGATGAAGGTATTCTAAAACGAATCACGATCTGGGATGTGGCTCTCGTGACAACCCATCGTGCAAAACGCAGGCGTCACGACTATCTATGTTATATCCTATGTGCATGCTCAAGCCTGGTGATAGAGCTTATCTCTTCAATAATATCTACCCATCCCAATAACAAAAGAAAATAGCAAATATCCAGAATATACATTATATAAATATTCAAAGCAGTAAAGAAATGTAGTAAATAAACATAAAGCAAGTAAAGAAAAAATAAAGCGAGTAAAGTGCAAAAGATAAAGCGAGTAAAGCGCAGAGATAAAGTCCCACACAAGCAAGAAAGAAAAAAAAAAACTAGGCGAGACCCCAACTTGCAAGAGAAAGGGCTCCCCAGCAGAGTTGCCAGCTGAAGCTAGCAGGATTATACCTGTCACACCCTCATTTTCACCCTGACCCTAACCTTGCATATCATATCATTTTCATCATCTATGCATCCCATTAACTCATATCATACACTGCATTGGTCTTCTAAGACATGGGATTACAGCGCTCCCTTGAATTAGGGCTTCCTATCTGCTTTGAGGTTCTTTCATTCAAGTGTGAAGCAAAGGTTTGAGCTCACAGCATCATGGATATCTTTCTATCAAAGTTTGTCCAATTACAAGGCTTTTCTTTGCCCATATTCATCGAATAGCCAGTTTATCTGTTTCAAGATTTCTCAAGAGGC
The DNA here is from genome assembly GCA_022829125.1 of Lathyrus tuberosus. Lineage (NCBI taxonomy): Eukaryota > Viridiplantae > Streptophyta > Magnoliopsida > Fabales > Fabaceae > Lathyrus > Lathyrus tuberosus. Next base: position 3,954,985 of record JALAZF010000047.1, on the reverse strand, counting down.
ATCAAGCGATTAAGGTCATCATGGTTCTAGTAGAGACTGAAGAACTAGGGTTTCGTTGATTGTCAATGTCTTAGGCTGCTTCCTTCATCAATATGCACCCAAAGCATGGAGTTTATGGTTTCTTACTCCTTTTGTCCTCAAGATAGGCATGTGTCATTAAATGCATATTCGCTTGAAATCAAGTCAAGAGTGGGGGCTCACTGATGGTTGAAGATCAATTAGTTCTGACCTAGTCTTGGTCAGACAAGTTGTGTTTCATGATCAAGACCAGAATATGCAATTCAAGTGGCGTGTGTCTGAAGTTTCAGTTAAGGTTTCTGTGGGAACTCAGGTTGTATGAGGATCATGTTATCAGGCTATAATGGGTCAAGAACTTCATCAATGGATGTTTCATCTTAATTAGGGTTTTGGGCATTGCAATTAATATTTCAAGTCATGTTCTCATGATTTCAAGGCATGTTGGTGGCTAAGCATCTGATTCATGGTGGAGATTTGGTGTAGCAGTGCAAGCGGTAAATTTCAGAGGACTAATTCAGTGATGGTTTCATTTTAATTCAGTTCAAGTCCAAGAGAGATTCCTGATCAGTTTTACTTTCAAGGATCAATTAAAGTTTTATTCAAGTGTAAGTTTGAGAAAATTGGAATTTGGTTGTGTGGAATTTTACGTGGATCGTGCAAAAGTTATTCAAGCCCATCATTATTTATCCATTACTAAACCTAATTACAACCAAGATTTGCAACAAGGAAATGAGTCAAACACTTTTTTGATCAATCACTAAATTAAAGGTTTTTTTTAAACTTGGTACCAAAGGTTCTACAAAGAGGCAAGGCCCATTCAAAAAATTAGTCAAAGTTCCAAATTACAAGTCCATTTTGCAAAAATAAAAAAAGAGAGCCATGAAAGCATGTGACATTCCAAATCTTCACATCCCATACTACATGCCAACTTGCTGAACCATACTCCTGCAACAATACAAAGGACAAAAAATAAATAAATAAAAAAAACAAATGATACATTTAGCCATGAGTCTTAATTTTTCAAGCGAGCCTGCTGCATATGATTTATTTAAGCCAACTACCTCAAGCCATTCATCAAAAATTCTATCTGCAAAAATAAAAAGGATCAATTGCCAACAACAAAATAACATTCCTCCCAAAACAACTTCAAACGTATGACCTTAAACAAACCTTTCCACGCGAGGAAACAACATTGCCAAAACCTGCTTCAAGAGCTTGCCATTACAAATTCACGATTACACACACATAATAAAGCAACGCCTTGCAGCATGTACACAAAGGCCCCACCACCTCAAGACAACCTGTCATTAAACCAAAATTGCACACCCTGGCTACACAACACAGACCTGCACAAAAGCAACAACGACCTTTTAATACCAAGCAACAAGACAATGACACAAATCGTACAACCTGTTCTGACCTGCGACACAGCCTGCATAAGCCAATAAAAGCCTGAATCGACCAAGGCAGCAAAACCTGTACAATGAAAGTGATCAAACAACAACACAACACAACAATACAAAACAAAAATAAGGTTGAACTTGAAAACTGACCCCACAAGATTGATTGTGTTTAAAAGAAAGAAAGAGAACGATTTAAGGAGAGTAACAATAACATTGAAAAAAAAAACTCTATCTGCAAGAATGAAATCACCAACCTTGTCTCCGCCGTAACCCACACATTCCGACCACCATCACACCACCGCGCTACTGTTCACTACCACGTTCCTTCAGTTTTGTTCGAACCACACTGAACAACAACTTCCACATCAAATATTAAAACACAGCACCATAACATAATCGTCACCCTCCACAAATACCCTTTTCGTTTCACTTCGACGCTGCCACCCCATAACCTCCACTGAACACACTAGTTTCATTTCCTCCATCTTTCACCATCCATCCACAAACCATACAAAACAATCGACTCCGCCTTGATTCTCCTCATATCACACCTCTTCTTCCATTTTTTCCGACGAACAACAAGTTCACCTTCACAACTCGCAGGCAACGATACTCACTTCCACGCCAATTTACAAACACTTAAAACTCTATGACAACCACCTCCAACAAGACAGCCGCTCATTCACCACACTAACCACAACAACTTTAAACCCATTCTTCACTTTCAACACAACCCAGAACCCAAAATCGAACAAAGAAGGAGAAGGAGAGATTGAGGGAGATGAAAACTGAATCTCAAACACAAACCTGTTCAAACCAAAAGCAAGAGAGACTGACGCATTTCACCACAAAAGAAGGTTGGAATGTTGCACATTCATCTTGCCTCGATCTACTATTTGACCTTTTCATTTCTCTGTTTTCCATCGTGCATCTGAAGCTTAGCATGGTCCTTCCCTTGTTTTTTCCGTTTTTCTTTCTTTTCACCTCCATGCGTACAAGAAGCGGCCGTGTGTGGAGTAATAGGGTTTAATAACCCTTTCTTCTTTTGACTCAGGCCGAACTGGGTTTGGACCCAGTTGGTCCGACCTGGGTTCATATCCAACTCCAGGTTTAAGGTCTTTTAACCTTTTTTTTTCATTTCTTTTTTTTCATCTTGGGCTAAGCCCATTTTTCTTTTTCTATTTACACCTTTTATCTTATTACCAATTATTTTTAATAATTTTGTTAATCATTCTGTTAAATAATCTTGTTATTTGTTAATAATCTTGTTAACTCTTTTGGTTTTAAATTTTTGTTAATTTAATTTTCTTTTTTAAGTTTTAATTCTTATTTAGATAATAAAATATTTTATTAATTATATTTTATTAGATATTTTCTTAAATATTATTTTGTTTCTTCAAACTTTTTTTTAATTAATTAATTACATTTTTGGTTATCACTTGGTTTAGATTTACTTATTTATGTATCCTTACTTTCCATTTCTACTTTGATTTTCATTTTCGACTTTACTTCGATTTTCTTTTGGTCGATGAAGTCTTAAGAATCGCGAATGTTGTTTATCGAGGTTGTTTAACTTTTATTATTTCAAATCTGTAGTAAATGATCATCGAGATCATTTTCTATACTTTGGGATCGTGATAGGTTACCTTCGATTAATCGACGAAAGTTTGTGATTAAGACGAGACTGTCACATTTTCTTTTCGCGTGGCACAATTCGTTAGAGAATGATTCACCATATCATTTCTCCATCGTGTTTTAACACAAACATCATTCTTACGCGGCCTCCTATAGCATGATCTTCCTAATAGATCGTGCTACAATGGTTCATCGCTATAGTGGACCTGATTCATTCGATCAATGATCACTAACGATTAACGACTAACCACTAACCTTGTATGTATTTCACCCTTGTAAGTCGATTTCCTCGTGCATCGCCATCAACCTTGTTTACATCACTTCAAACTTTTCTCAGTAAGCAATAAAACCCTTGATTCAACGCCAAGTGGCATTTTTCTCAATAAAATTCAAAAGCACTTAATAAACACGATGTGTGTAGTATGTGGTAGAGAACGAGTGAGAATGGAGCCTCCTTACACTCACTCTGAGTATTTTGGACACAAGACGCTCAGATTGGTTGTTCGAAATATTCACCTCTACCCATGGTCTTTAGTGCAATCTTAATCAAGAACAACTTCTTTTCAAAACCCTAACAAAAACACCTCAACAAATCCAAAGCTTTTCATCCTTCGGGATTCCCTTCAAAACCACTTTTCAAAAAGGGCATGTTACGTCTGTTCTACCGCAAATAGGTAACGCATAAGACTCCACAAGCGAGCTGCAATACACCTAACTTCTAGAACTCGCACGTTAACATCGTCCATAAAAAATACCATCACCCCGTAGTCCGAACTACGGATGCTCTGATTTCTCATACCTGTTGAAAATACGTAGGCATAGAATTGCGATGATCCTAGCGAGCAAACTTTTGTTTTTCTTACCCGTAGTCTCACGAACTACGAATACTCTGATTCTTCACTTCTTTCAAAGTGAGGATACGTAGGCACAAAAGCCCCGATCCTTGGTGAACACCCTAATAAAAAAACCCTTTTCCCTTAAGCAAGTAGACTTTTAGATTAGAACACCCATTTGAGCTTAGACAATTTAGATGGTTCCCATCGAGTACGATGGATGTGAGGGGGTGCTAATACCTTTCCCTTACATAACCGACTTCTGAACCCAAATCTTGGTTGCGATGATCGCGTTCTTTCCCTAAAGGTTTTATCAATATTTCCCTTTCCCTCTTTGGGATAAATAAAATTCGGTGGCAACTCTGTGTCATTTTTTGCGTAGCAACAATACCTGAGTGAATCGCACACTCAAAGATACAACAGAGTCGCCACCAAACTTTATTTATTTCCAAAGGACAGGGAAAATATCGATAAAACCCAAGGGGAAGAGAAACGGGAAAGGGGGTCAGTTATGCGAAAGGAAGGTACTAGCACCTAACGCATCCGTCGTACTCGACGGGAACCATTTTGCTTGGTTCTAGGCTTGGATGGGTTATCTATCTAAAGGCTTCTAGCAAAAAGAAGAAGAAAGAGTGGAGAAGAAGAAAAAGAAAGAAAGTGCTCGTGGAGGATTGGGGCCCTCGTGCCTACGCATCCTCATAGTGCAATGAGGAAATCAGAGCGTCGTAGTTCATGGAACTAGGGAAGAGAAGAAGTATGGAAGAAGGTGGCTCGCCAAGATTTCACAATCTCGTGCCTACGTATCCTCATAGTGCAGTGAGGAATTCAGAGCCTACGTAGTCCGGAGAACCAAGACAGGAAAAGGAAAGGAAAATAGTGTCAAAACCAAGAGCAAAAGAAGGAGAGAAAACTCTGCTGGGGATGCAAAAGAATGGTGTCAAAACCAAGAAAGAAGGGCAAAGGAAAGATAACAACTCTGTTGAGGATAAAGTGAAAAAATGGTGTCGAAACCAAGAAGATAAAGGAGCAAAAGATTAATAGCGACTCTACTGACGAGTAAGCAAATGGTTGGTGTTGAAATCGAGAGAAAAAGAGAACATAGTGACTATGCTGAGGATCAGAGGGTTAGCGACCCTACTGGGGACCAAACAAAGGGGATGGTGTTGAAACCAAGAGAAAAAGGATCCAGTATGTTAATTGACGCAGTGGTTAATAGAAGAAAGAGAGATTAAGACTCTGTGGGGAAAAGGGGTTTGGTGTCAACAGGCAGGCTGTGATGAACCAAAAGAAGAGTAATGAACCAGGAGAAGGTGTTTGACTCTGAAGAGATTTTGGTGTATTAACTGATAAACAGTGGTTAACCAAAAAAACGGATGTGGAACTGAGCAAAGGTTGTGACCCAAAGGACGGGTGTGGAACCAAGCAAAGGTTGTGACCCAAAGGGTTCGCTACACTGACTGAACAAGTAGTATCTGACCGAAGAAAAGGTATTTGAACCAAAAGAAGGTTACTAACCCAAAGGACGCGAGTACTTGAACCAAAAGAAGGTTACTAACTCACGTGATATTGGTTTAATAGACGGACTGTGATTAACCAAAAAGAATGAGTGATTAACCAAGAGAACGTGATTAACTCAAAAGGAGCTCAGTATGTTAACAGACGGGTTGTGGTTAACTAAGAAATGAGTGGTTAAACAAGAGAAGATGATTAACCCAAGGGGGAACTCAGTATGTTAGCAGACGGGCTGTGGTTAACTGAAAAGAATTGCAAATTGGTGTTTTAACTGACAAGCAGTGGTTAACCAATCAAAGGGAGAGGAACCAAGAGAAGGTTACGAACTCCGCTAAGGCTTCGGTGTTTAACAGGAAGACTGTGTTTAACCGAAGGGAACAAAGCATGACTTTGCTAGGAAAGACGAGCGTTTGATTTTAACAGAATGATTGTGATTAAATGATCATAACTTTAGTGGGGAATCAATGAACAGTGATTGATCAAAAGAAAGGGTGTTGAACTAAGAGGAAGTTGTTAACCCAAAGTGACAAAGATCTTTAACCAAGGAATTGGCGATTGATCAAGGAAAGAATGATAGAAAGAGGCAAGAGAGATCAAGGATCGACTCAAATGGGGATTGAGGAACACTATAGTCTGAAGATAGAGACAATTATTCCAAGCACAGGGTCATTAGTCCCCTACCCAAAATAATCAAGATGAGTGTAGCACCAAGATATAGTGCGGAGATTGAAACGAACAGCGTAACAACGCCAATTTATATAGTGCTCCAATGCGTCGTGCAAACTTCCGGCTCAGCAGGGGATAAAGAGAACAAGGCTCTAAAGAATCCTAGAGAGATAAGCAAGGGGAGATTGACTAATCAAAACAAAGTTTCGATCAATCGATCAAGGGAAAAGATCAAGCCAACAATCTTCCAAAAGGATCGGGAGATCGTCAAAGTAAACGTGTGGATTATTGATTAAACATGATTAAACTTTCTCAATGAAGAACAAACTTAATGTGATTACAAAATAGTACCAAACATCAACACAAATCATGTTAACATGTGAACAAAAGTGTGCAAGAAGCATCATGCTCATGTATTGTCAAAAATGCAAATTATTCCATAATCGACAAATCATGCATTGAAAGTTTACAAATATGCTTCAAACAGAGGTCAAACAGCTCATAAAACATCCACAAATATCAAGTATATCAATCCATGGAAGTTAAATGAGGAAAGAATTTCAACCAAGATTGAAAATAGGTAAATATGGTATTCTGGTTCAGTGTTAATCGATTAACCATTTGCACTTGCAAAGTGGTTAATCGATTAACCCTTGCAAATCAGCAGAAAAACTGGAAAAAACAAACAGTGTTAATCGATTAACACTTTTTGTAGTGCAAAGTGTTAATCGATTAACACTGAAACAGTGGCAAAAAAATCAGTTTTCAGAATCACTTCCAGCCACTTAATCACTTGTATAATCACTCTCATGTTATGGTTTGCAATTGTGCACGAAAATGACATCAAATAGAAGCAATTAAACATCAATTGAAAGCATTTAACATGGAGATCAAAGATCCAACAAACACATGATTAATCAATATCTAAAAACTATCGAAACTACATCGTAAACGTGCGAAAGCTATCAAAACAGTAAATTGAGCAAGAGTTACCAATCTACAAGCTAGAGAATTGGCTTGGTGATTGTTGTGAGTGGAATGTAGAGAGAAGAAGCCAAGAAAATTAGAAGATTCTGCACTTGCAATCAAACCGCAGCGAAACCGATCAAAATGCGATTAAAGCTCCGAAATCAAACTTGCACATAAACGATTGGAGTAATCACTTGAGTTGCAAATGGAAGTCGCTGTGATTGCAGAAATCCAAGGAGAAATTCAATATGATGGAGGTTTAATCTCAAGAGTAAGCAATTTCAATGTGAAATTTACTACTCTTCAATGGTGGAATTGAGCTCTAGTGTGGTTTGGGGATGAAGATGAAGATGAATGTGTAGAACTTGTAGAAAATGCAGAGAGAAATGAGAGAATTGAGAGTGAAAAGAGTGAAGAATTGAGAAAATGGTTGAAGCTCCCTTGTGAAATGGTGAAGGTTTTCTTATATAGAGACTAGCTTTGGAGTAGGCTAGGTTTGGAATGTGCTTTGAATCTAGCTTAGGAGTTAGTTACACTTAACTCACCGAGTCAGTGGTTGACTCGGTTAGTTAGTTAGTTAACTCAGTGAAGTAATCCTAATGCAAGTCCAAATCAATGGCTCTCATGCTTTGAAGTAAGAGTGCATGGTGGTCATAATTAGAAATGTTGCATGGTAGCAAGTGTATTAAATGGTCTTGGAATGTCTTGAACTGTCTAGAGATGTCTAGACTGTTCCACACAATGCTAGAACTAAGTAGAACCCAAAAATGTAGAGGAAAAGTTGTTGTCATGAAAAAGCAGCAGATTCTGCCAATTTTACAAGGGTTAATCGATTAACACTTTATCTGCTGCAAAGTGTTAATCGATTAACCAAGCCAAAAAGTGCCCAATTTGCTTGAAAAAGGGTGCTTTGGCTACGGTTCCGATTTCCGACCTTTTGCTTTAACGAATAGGCATAGAAACTCTTGTTTTGTGTTTGTGTTGATGGTGTGATGACCTTGTGAGGATATGATTAATGGGGCTTAGAAAACCAGACTATTCCTGCAACAAAAAATACAGACAAAAAGTGCAAATGCGTATGTCAGCGATGTGAATGCACATGCTTATGCAAAAGGCAAAAGGGGAGGTCAAATTTCGGGTTACGATACTTATGAGAAACAAAAAATTTCTTACTCCATCTTAAACAAAAAAATAGCAAATAGAGCGTAACAAGTTCTTCAGGAACTATACAATGTTAGTTTGCTATCCTTCAGGAATGTTATGCTTTATAAGTTCTTCAGGAACTATATAAATTATTTGTTACAAACAATAATCTAAAAATTATAATCATCCTTCCGGGATGCGTTAAAATTATTTGTGTCATTCTTCTGGAATGACAATCTTTTGGCAACTTTTATATCACATACTCAATTTTCTTCTTCTTATTTTCATGATTATAAAATGATGGTTCAAGATTAATTTGAGATGGAAGCGAAAGAATCATACATGAGACCTTCGTTCTGATAACGTGTTATAAAACTAATTAAAATTATATCAAAGAGAGGAAGAGAAGAGAGAAAGTAATATTATATTATCTTCTTCAAAAGTACTTTTTACATTGCAATGTAGATCTAATTTATAGGACCTAAGGGAGATGAACAATCATAGTTATTAATAGGGAATAGGAAGATGAAAAGAAGAATAAGATTGGACATCCACTTTTATCTTTATTCACAACAAATACTACTTTCATTGAATATACTTTAGTAAAATACTTTTTTTAATTATAAATGTTATGATTTTATTAAACATGATAAAGATTATACACAAATGGAAGAAAATCAGAAATACATAATAAAACTATTTAATGTAAAGTTTTATTTTTAAAATCTGTAATGTATATATATTTATACAATTAAATCTTATTTTTAATAAAGATCATGTATTAAATATCATAATAAAAAAAATGATTCTGGCTCTAAATCCATCTAGTTGCATCTCAAATTTCTCTTTATAAATAACATATCAAGAGTAAGAAGAAATGCATTCAAAACATATTATAAAATCCATCTAGTTGTTTTGATCATCAATGATCATGACTAGAAAGAAAGTAAAACTTCAATATATAATCAATAAATCCAACAGAAAGGCATCCTATAACAAAAGGAAAACCGGTTCGAGATTTATCAGCTTCTTATCTTCAATGAATCTTTATATATCATTTATATTCTCTAACTTTATTTATTTTTTAATAGGTTTACTGAAGAAGGTTAAGGAAATTAGCACCCTTTGTGGGGTAGAAGCATGTGCCATAATCTATGGTGAAAATAGTGCTAAACCAGAGGTTTGGCCACCTGGTCCAGGAACACGAAACGTGTTAAGGAAGTTTCGCGGTTTTCCTGAACTCGAACGAAACAAAAAGATGATGGATTTGGAGGGCTTCTTGAAGAAAAACATAGAGAAATCCCAGGAGCAGTTGACAAAGCAAATTTTGGAGAACAAGAAGAATAGATTTTCCATTTTCATTAATGAAGCTCTTAATAATCAACAATTTAATACTGATCTTGTGAAGATGAATGAATTCAATGATCTAACGACATTTATTGATAGCAATATCAAGGAAGTCGAAAAAAGGTTGAATTCAATGAATCTTGAAGAGGAAGAGTATTATGGTAATGGAATTGAAGCTATTACTGAAGTGGACCAGCAGGATAATATTGGAAATGCACAAGAGCTGCTGAATAAGGAAGAGATGCAAGTTAATATCAATGGTTTGGGTACCAACATTGGTTATGATATCTAAACTGATTATCATTATCTTCCTTGGAATTTCCCCATGTTACCATATCATGATTATAATATAGACACAGATGGTCTTTGGTCTTTGGTCTTTGGTTCTTGTTTGTGTGTCTGTCTTTTTTCTTTTTGAGTCAATAAGTGTCTGTGTCTTATGTTTTCTTTCACAATGTTCATGATTGATTCATGATCATCAATGGTATTAATAATGACTTTACTTGAGTTGAATTTTGATAATTTGAATTTTGAGTTTATTTTGTTGGAATATTTTAATAATATAATATTATATTATTAGTATTTCAATAATTATGTGACCGAATATATTTATTTAATTATATTAGCTATTTTATCAAATAAATTTCCTTAAATAATTATGTAATCAAATAATGTTAAAAGACTATTTATATTTTATTTAGTAATTATTTAATTAATTATTTAATTAAATAATTGGGTATAGACTCAAATATGAGTTGATGTCAGGATGACCCATTTAGGAATAATAGGAACCTTAATTGGTCATCACACTATATATAGGCTATGGTCCCCAATATACCGTACACAAGCAAATTATCTCTTCGCCTCATCTAAAGAGAATTCGAGGCATAAGGAATACTAGTTGAGGAAGAACCACAAAAGCAATCAACTTTTGGGTTTTAGGATTACCATCAAAGGGATTTGACTCATTGAATCCAGGTATTCTATAATCAATTTATCGGTCCTTTAATTTTATACATGCTAGATTTCTACGCCTAAATTATATACTATAATTACTTAAGCATGTATGTTTTGATTAATCGTTATTAATCTAATTCCAACAAATGGTATTAGAGTCTAGCTTATGATTAAATTATTAATTCAAATATAATTATAGTGTAGCAGCCGTAATGATACTAGCTGTGAGTAAGCATCTGGTGTTAGCATGTTTCTGTATCATCTCTTATACTCTGCACTGATTGATATGTTTTGAAATTCTTGCCTATGCAGACAGCAGATGTCCTAACACATGTCAAGACATTGTGCTACATAATCATTTAAACTCAGAGGCGCAACAACAGACTGATACCTTGAATATCAGAACTGCATGCTTACAGATGTCGCGACATCTGATCCAACATGTCAGTCAAGAACAATAACAAAACTATAAATTGAAGAATGTTAAATAAGACAGTATGTGTTAACCTAGTTCGGTGCAATTCACCTACATCTGGGGGATACCAATCCAGGACGAAGACTTCACTATCTGTAGAACTGTTACAAAGCTAAACTCCCCCGTTTTACAACTTTATACCTAACATCTACCCAATGAACATCTTTACCAAGGCTAAACTCAAACGTTTACAACCCTGATATGAGATACCCATCTCACATCCTAATTACAACCTGTGATATCTCTGCCTTCTGCCAATACAGACCTGTCGTAGTTTCTTGACCTCCAAGTTATCTTGGACTTTCTTCAAAGCTTCGTCCAAGAATAATACACTAACCATTACCTACAGGTTTCTGGTTGTGTCCCTGTACCTATGACTTCCACTCTACATCCCATATTACAGAGTGGACACTTACAACTCCTAAGAGAGCCAACGACTCTCAAACCCTAAACCCTTATTCCACACAAGAGAACTAGGTTACAAAGTTATAAGTGATACAAAAGTTACAGTTTTTTAACCCTAGGTCTAAGTCTCCTTATATAGTCTTCTGTTGTCTTGGGCTTTCTATCTTTGATCCCGTGTTTCCTTGATCCGCTCCTTAATTCTTGCAACAGATTAAAACCTGCTAACTTACCAAGTCAGTTAGGATGTCGAGACATTTCTTTCGACATCCTTTTCTTCTTCAGATTATTCAAGTTTATCATCAGAATGTTTTAGCAAAATTTAGTCAAACAACAAGTGCTTTCATGTTTCAATTAGTATAATGTTGAATTAGTGATTATAGTGTTTTGCTAGATCCAGTTTTAAGGTCTTATTATTTCAATTGGTTGGTTATTTAGAATTTTGTTTTAATGGATCCAATGTGGAATCATTGTTACCTTATTCTTTTTTTGAATTGCATAATCGATTCTTATACATAGGTTAATTATATTTTCATGGCATATAATGATATGAAAACAAACATTTCACATATAAAGTGAAATGGGGTGAACGATTCTTATTGACATTAAAGTGCAAATATTTTTATATCTCAAATATAATGATAATGATATATATATATATATATATATATATATATATATATATATATTCTACTGAAGCTACAAAATCACAATTTCTAACATTTGTTTTTTATATTATATTTACATATGCTTAAACACAATTAAATTATGTTTGTTTTATTAAGTTCTTTTTCCCCTTCGAGTACCACCGATTTATTATACTAGAATGTACAAGATATAAACACAATCATTAAGCAATCAAGTAAACATACAATTTTAACATTACATTTGTAGGTAATATTCATGTGAATTTTAAAGACCTTCCTATTTAATTTATTAAATTAAAAATGTCTAGTGACTTTGATTGGATTAGTTGAAACAACAAGTTGCAAAACTAACCTCTGTTATTTGAATTTGATTCAATTAGAATTAAAGAAGATGTAGTGTGTAATTTTTCATGCGAACTGTTATGGTCGGCTAAAAGGAAGACACAGTTTGGCCAAAAATTTGCATACCTGCGATGGTAAATTTGTAGTAATTATCAAGTTTATCCATGTGGCTAATGATTGATGTCAAAGGCATCCATTATCTAACAGGACTTATTACTAATGTTTGATCATTACGTGAGAGTACCACTTACAGTTAATTCTTACAATCAAAAAGTGGGAATTGATGGTGTTTTTTGGTATCTTATCTAGGTCTTATTTAATTTGCATATAAAGAATATTGTGCACGTCTATATGGTTACTTGGAATGCCTACTGATCCGGAGTATTCGAACAGGTCCACGTATGCTGGTCGTCAGATGGGCAAGGTGCTCGGAATGTTGATGAGGAGAGGAGGGGGTGTACCTGCAAGGTACTCCGACGCTCAAGTAAGAAAGGGTCAGAGAAAAGGGGCAAGTACAAAGTGTATTCTTAGGATGAATATTTAATACCTGACCTTCTCAAGCGAGAGGGTTTATATAGAGCCCCCAGCGCGTGGCCAATGCTCCTATTTTTGGGGCGAAATAACCGCTTTCCGCAAAGAATAGGTAACCGCCCAAACTAGCCGTTATGTCGGTCAGTGTGCTCGGAACTAGCCGTTATGTCGGGCATAGGCGCAGTTTCGGGCACCTGCCCTTTACTGTTCGGGCAGTGAGGAAACCGTGCCTGACGGGCATCGAAGCCGGGGAGGAACGTTGCATTCCTTGCCCGGTTGGAGGGGAAGAAAGGTCACTTTTACCCCCTCTTTGGATTGGACTTAGGCAATTTGGGCTGCTTTGGAGCAGAGGCGGATTGGGCCAATTTTAGCCATTGGTCCAGTCCAGAACAGGAGCCCCCCAAGTCGTTGGTCCCGAGCATGGGAGTGATGACTTAAGGACTGCTCGTTGCTCCAGGGAGCTAGCATAGAGTCGTCGTTTGGAGACGAGGATGGTTGTTCTGAAATGCTCGTAGCTCTCCGTGTCCGCGATATTCGTGGTCGTGACCCCATTGCCCGGTCTTCGGGGAGACAAAGCGTCAGACAGAATGGGAAACGTTGGGTTGCCACTCTGGCGAGTGTTGGTGGTGGACGGTGGTTCTGCCATTTTGCTGCTTCTAGCACTTCGTCGGAGTAGGTAGAGCGTTCGGTGAATATGGCGGTCCACGTCGTGGTTACGGTAGTCGTACGTGCGTGGCCACCGTGTCTGATTATCTTCTGATGGAATGATGAATCTTCTGGTAGAACGTTTCCAGATTCCGGTGGAGCTTCAAACGGAATCTGGGTACGAGTGTGGGGAGGTTCCTCACAGGAAGATGGTATGTCTCGGGTATCTCCTCGCGGGGAGGTTTTTCATTTGATGTTAGGGCTTAGGCCGGGGACGTTGTCCTCAGCCTTTTGCGCGCCCTTTCACTTGACTTGGCAGTGGAAGGGTGGATTTGATTTCCTGTCGAATTCATTGTCTTTCTCTGTGTTTTCAGGTGATTGTAATGGCGAAGGGGCCAGAGAGAGAAGTTATTCTAGACACGTCCGAGGAGGAAACTGGATCCGAGGAGAACAGCAGCTCGACGGCTTCGAGTTCTGCGTCTTCGAGCTCGACGGCATCGAGCTCCTCGAGCAAAGTCGAGGAGGAAGAAGAGTTGGACGTCATGGAGGAAGATGTTGAAGGGTTCTGTCCGAAGGAATGGGAGGTGGCCGAACCTTCCGAGCATATTTCTATGTTCGCAAGGTCTTTGGCGGACGTCTTTACAGAGGTGGGACCAGAGGGGGATTGGAAAGTGCATTTTCCTACTTTGGACGAGCGGGTCTGCTCGGATTTTGGGGACCGCTTTACGATGTATGAGTATGCCTTCAAAGAGTTGGGGCTGAGGTTGCCTTTCACTGATTTCCAACGGTCGGTATTCGAGCATCTGAAGCTGGCGCCCTCTCAACTCCACCCCAATTCACTGGCCTTTATACGGGCTTTTGAGTTGGTGTGCGAGCATCTCGCTCTGGGGACTACTCTCCCTCTATTTTTTGCTGTTTTCCATCTTCAACGGCAGCTGGCGGGGAAAAAGTACGGATGGGTTTCATTGAAGCAGCCCAAAAAGTTATTTAAGCCATTCTCGGAGTCCATCCGAATGTTCAAGGGACGGTATTTCATCGTCGAGCCAGTGTCTGTGGTTGCCCAGGACAGCACGTATATCTGGGAGATAGAGGTTGATGAGGACGAAGAGGAGCTACTCAACGAGGAGGGGAAGTATATCGAGGAAAGGGTGTACAAGTTCCCGATCCGCTAGGCACCTGACCATTTCTCTATGAAGCTCGGGGCTTATGTCTTCGAGCCGAACGAGCTACGCGGACAGGACGCCGTGTCTTACGAGAAACTGGTGAACTGGGTCAACTCCTTCAGTCTTGCAAGCTGCTGGACGAGCAAGGGCAACCCTATCTTCGAGGAGGATGGGAGCCAGAGGGTTGAGCGCAGATTCATCAATGTTAAGGCACTGCTGGAGTGCAAGACTCCCGCGGATGCCGAGAAGCTGCTCGGTAGTCTTGGTTATTTAGACTTTGTTTGTGTTATTTCTTTTCCTCGCAACTAACGTGCTTGTTTTGATTTGTGCAGGTGAGATGCCTCAAGCTCGCGATCGCGTGGTGAGGAATGCCATGGCGAGGAATAAAGAAGGAGCGGCTCCTCCTAAGACCCGACCTGCTGGTGCTCGTGCTCCTCCCCTTGTTCAAACTGCAGTGGGGACCTCTTCTTCTCCCTCTCCCGCTCCACGGGGATCTCCATTGCCTTTGACCGGACGGGGGAAGTGACCAAGGACATTAGATGCTGTGGATTTGACCCGGGCGCCTGAGAAAGGGAAGTTTGAGCTTCCCACGTGCATCCTTGACATGAGATTTTTTGAGGGCAACACCCTGGTCGTTCCTCGGGCAGAATCTCTCAGCTTGGAGAGCATGGACCAACCGAGCAAGAGGGCGCTGGTAGCCCAGGATGCTTCTGCCCTTGTGAGGATGCTAGAGATGGCGGCCATTTATGCAGAAGGGGACTCTGTGCTTGAGGCCGAACTCACTGCCGCCCGGGCCTCTGAGGCGTCCTTAAAGGAGGAAGTTAAGAGTGCCCGTGAGGCTCGGAAGAAGGCCGGAGAGGAGACGGCCAAGTTGAAAGATGATGTCACCAAGCTGGCGGCGGAGAAAAAGGCTGCCGAGGTGCTAAACAAAGAGTTGATGGCGGCCAGTGCCTCGGGTGCCGATGAACCGGATGAAATTAAAGAGTTGAAGACTAGGTCTGAGCTGGTTGCTCGCATCCTGCTAGCCGAAGATGACGGTATCGCCGTGGCAGAGGAGTCTTTTCAAAGCGTCGTGGCTCAATTGCGGGTGGTGAACCCTGGGCTTGAGATCTCTGCCGAGGGTACTCACTATCTTGCGCGCGTTGAGGATGGTTGCATTGTCTTGCCCGCAGGCCTTGTTCTAGATACCCCCGAGGTTCAGCCTGAGGACCAGCCCGAAGAGGACCAGAGACCTGAGCCGGCGTCAACCGAGCATGTGGATGAATGAGGAGATTTGTTATTTTGATGTTGTATCTTGTCCGGCCTGCACGCCGTTGAATTATTTAAAATTTTATTTGATTTGGGGGGGGGGGGCGTGGCCCCCCTTTTTATGTAATTCGCACAATCTTTGGCCCTTGTGGCCTTTTTTACTTCATGCCCGGTTTGTGTTAGTCGGTTTTGCTATTTATACAATTTTTATTTATATTGCTGTACTTTACATTAGTTGTGCATGTATGACTTCCCGTCGGAGGGTGTGTCTGTTAACGGAGTTTTCTTTTGAAAGATAGCTCGTTGTGTGTGAATTCGTCAGTGTGGAGAACTGGTCGAATAGCTGGGGAAGGTCCTGGCGAGGTTGCGGATCTCAGGTCGCGATTGAGGCCTGAGGTCACGGCGTGAACGTCCCATCCCGAGCTGGGGTTCTACCAATCATGGTACTTGGGCGAAGGCAGCGCTCGGTTAAGGACCGCCGACGAGCAGAGTTCCGGCTCATTTACTCAAGCGGGATTCTACTTTGTGTGTATGCGTCGTTTGTACCTGGACGAGCATGATGACCATTAGGTGTTCCTTTGATGCGAGGAAGCCTATCGTTACTTTAGCTGTAGTATTGCTTAAGTTTTTCAGCATTCCATGGTCGAGGGATTGCATCCCCGTTGGGGTTCTCGAGGAAGTAGGCACCATTCTCCGTTCTGGCATGGACTCTGTATGGCCCTTCCCAGTTGACTGCTAGTTTGCCTTCGCGAGAGTCCTTGTGGTTTCTTCGTAGGACAAGGCTGCCCACATCGAACTCTCGTCGTAAGACTTTAGCGTTGTGCCTGATTGCTATTTTTTGCTTAAGAGATGCTTCGCGGAGGGCTGCTCCTGCTCAGATTTCCTCGACGAGGTCGAGCTCCTCTCTTATTGCTTCGTCGTTCATTTCCTCGTCTAGAGGTGATTCGGTCCTCCTGGACGGTACGTGAATTTCAATAGGTATAACAGCCTCCGTGCCATATGCTAAACGGAAAGGCGTTTCCCCGGTGGTAGACTGAGGAGTGGTGCGGTACGCCCATAAGACGCTGTGGAGCTCCTCGACCCAGGCTTTCTTTGTTTTATCCAGTCTTCGTTTGAGGCCACGAAGAATGACACGATTGGCCGCTTCTGCATGCCTGTTGGTCTAGGGATGTTCTACAGAAGCGAAATGTTGCTTTGTTCTGAGATGGGTGACAAAGTCTTGGAACTTCTTGTCCGTGAACTGCGTTCCATTGTCCGTGACAATTGCTTGGGGAATCCTAAAGTGGGCAAGGATGTTACGCTTGTAGAAGCGCAGAATGTTAAGTGCCGTTATCTTTGCTAAGGCTTCTGCTTCTATCCATTTTGTGAAATAATCTACGCCCACTATCAGGTATTTGTTTTGACTGGACCCCGTCACGAAGGGTCCTAGGATGTCTAGGCCCCACCAGGCGAATGGCCACGGGGAGGTCATGTTTTTCAGTTCGTTAGGTGGAGCTAGGTGCATATCCCCGTGCCGTTGGCATTTGTCGCATCTCTTCACATGCTCCTTGGCATCGTGCTGCACGGTTGGCCAATAATACCCTGGTCGGAGGGCCTTGCGGGCAAGGGACCTTCCTCCTAGGTGCTGGGCATTAATGCCTTCGTGGATTTCTCGCAATACGTGAGGGACAACTTCCTCCTCTATGCATTTGAGAAGTGGGATGGAGAAACCTCGTCAATAGAGTTTGTTTTCAAGGATGACGTACGAGCAAGCTCTTCGTCTGATGGTGCTGGCTTCCTTGGGGTCATCCGAAAGCTCGTCCCTGGTGAGGTAGTTGTACACGGGTGTCATCCAGCAATCGTTGTCTCCGACCACGTGTACGTGTAGGGTCGAGGATCCTTATCGATGCTGGATCGGGGAAGTATCTCTTGGATGACCGACCTGTTTCCACCTTTTCTCTTAGTGCTTGCTAGTTTGGACAAGATGTCTGCTCGCACGTTATGTTCGCGTGGAACATGTCTCACTTCTACAGTTCTGAACCTCGCCATTTTTCCCTTGACCAGGGTTAGGTATTCAGAGAGACTGTGATTTTTGGTCTGATATTCTCCTGATATCTGGAGGGCTACGAGCTGGGAGTCCGTGCAGATGATGATTTCTTCAGCCCCTAGGTCTTCGGCTATGCGTAAACTGGCGAGGAAGGCTTCATATTCGGCCTGGTTGTTTGACTTGGGAAAGGACAATGTGAGAGAAGCCTTGACTATGGTCCCTTCGTCGTTTTCCAAAATTACCCCAGCCCCGCTGCCTGTCGAGCTGGATGCTCCGTCTACGTAGATGGTCAATCTGTTTGCTATGTGGACCGGGGAGTCTGAGAACGTCATTTCCGCTACGAAATCGGCCAGAGCTTGGGCTTTAAGAGCTTTCCTGCTTTTATACTGGATGTCGAACTCGGACAATTCCAATGACCATTTGAGCATTCTGTCCGCCAGGTCTGGTCGTCCCAGTAATTGCTTTATGGGCTGATCCGTTCTTACCACAATCGTGTGAGCCAAGAAATAGTGTCTCAGTCATCTGGCAGCGTTGACAAGGGCCAATGCTGCCTTCTCTATCTGTTGATATCGCAGTTCTGTGTCCTGCAATGCTTTGCTCGTGAAGTATATTGGCTTTTGTCCGCCAGCATTCTCGCGAATGAGAACGGCGCTAACTGCCTCGGCAGTGACGGCGAGGTACAGGAACAATACTTCCCCACTATCTGGTCGTGATAAGATGGGCAATTTCGACAAAGCTTGCTTCAAGTGGAGGAGGGATGTTTCACATTCCTCGGTCCATTCAAACGCTGCTTCTTTCCGCAAGAGCTTGAAGAAAGGAAGGGCGTGTTGGGCAGATTTTGCCACGAAGCGGGACAACGAAGTAAGCACCCCGTTGAGGGATTGAATGTTCTTCTTAGACGTGGGCGTCAGGAACTCAGAGAATGCCCGACACTTGTCGGGGTTAGCTTCGATTCCTCGTTCTGTTAGGTAGAAGCCAAGGAATTTACCTGCCCGTACTCCAAACGTGCACTTCTCTGGGTTAAAACGCATTCGATACTTTCTTGCTTGCTCAAAGATTTTGAGGAGATGGACGACATGATCTAGTTCCTCGTGGGACTTGACGATCATATCGTCCATGTATACTTCGAGCATGTTGCCTATTTGTCCTTGGAAGAATCTGTTCATCATTCGTTGGTACGTAGCGCCGGCGTTCTTCAGTCCGAAGGGCATTACGTTGTAGTAATAGTTGCCCGATTCGGTCATGAAGGTCGTGTAAGTTTTATCGTTCGCGGCCATTGGGATTTGATTATAGCCCGAGTAGGCGTCGAGGAACGATAAAAGCTTAAAACCTGCTGAGTTATCTACGAGCTTATCGATATTGGGGAGGGGGTAGGCGTCCTTTGGACAAGCCTTATTAACATCGATATAATCAACACACATCCTCCATTTGCCATTATTTTTTCTTACAAATACAACATTTGAGAGCCATGTAGTGTATTTGGCCTCAGAAATAAACCTAGCTTCTAGAAGGTCTTTGACAGCTTTCTCCGCGGCTTCCATCTTTTCTGGGGATTGTTTCCTTCTGCGCTGGGCAACGGGTTTGACGGCCGGACCAATTGTAAGCTGGTGGCAAGTGACGGATGGGTCCAGTCCTGGCATTTCAGCGGCGCTCCATGCGAACAAGTCTGCGTTCTCCCGGAGGCATGCTTTTAGTTGTCTCCTGGCCAGGTCGGGGAGGTCTGCTCCGATCTTTACTCCCCGTTGAGGGTCTTCTCCGAACGGAACGATCTCAAAGTCGCCATCTGGGACGGGGCGTAGGAGATGGCCGCTGTTGTTGGGCTGGCTGCCTGAAGTCGCTGGGTCCTTGGCGTGATCTTCTTCGCTGAAACGGCTGTCCAAGTCGATAGATTCGACCTGGGGGAGCGGTTTTGGCTGCTCAGAGCTGCTGGGCAGCGGGGAACAGCCAGAAGTCCTCGGTCTTGCTGAGATGGTGCTTAGTCCTTTTGATGCTGCTTCAAAGCACCGACGGGCAGCTTCGATGTCGCCGTGGAGGGTGGCGACCATCCCTTTAGAAGTGTAGTACTTCATCTTGAGATGTACGGTGGAAGGAACAACAATCAACTCTGCCAAGGTTGGCCTTCCAAAAAAGCACTGGTATAGCGACGGCCATTCATTTACCAGAAACTGTGCTTTAATTGCTCGGGTTGTCTCTCCTGAACCAAAGGTTACGATGAGCTCTACGTAACCCCGGGGCTTTGTCACTGCTCCGTTGAATCCTTGCAGGTCAGATCCAACGTATGGAGTAAGGTGAGAGTCATTCAGCTGCAGCGTTTCGAACAGGTGGTTGTACATAATATCAATTGAGCTGCCCTGGTCCAAGAGTATTTGGCGTACGTCGAAGTTCGCCATCTTTGCTCAGATAAGCAGCGGAATGCTTGAGTTCGGTGCGCCGCTGAGGAGCTCTTCCTTGTAGAGTAGAAGGAAATAGGAACGGATCCTTTGTGAGTGGTGTCCAGCATAGTGACTTCATTTGAGCTTTTGCTAATCAGTTGATCGAATCTCCTCTTGATGGAACCGACCGTGATTTTGTTGAATCCACCACCAGAAATGACCATGGCTGACGGGAAGGCCTCCCACGGGCTGTGAGCAGCGAGGTACGTGGGGACGGGCAGACTATCAAGGATGCCAAAGTCCTCTGGCCGAGTTATGGACATAGCGACCTGTACGTTGGTGTCATCCGATGGCGGAGTCTCCTCTGCAACCTTTTTGTTCTCCTGGGTTTCCTGCCGGGGAGCATCTTTCCTTTTCGCAAACTGCTTCAGGCGACCGTCGCGAATAAGGATCTCTATTGCATCTCTGAGGTGGATGCATTCTTCCGTCGTATGACCGTGACTCTTGTGGAAGCGACAATACTTGGATTTGTCTACACCCGGTATGGCCGACAGCTATTTGGGGAAACGGACTCCCACTTGCTTGAATTCCGAGTTGGCACACTTGGACAAGATTTTCTCCCTCGAGGCAGTGAGGGGGGTATAGTCATGGAACCTCCCTGAAGGTCCCTTCTGCTCACGTGCATCGCGAGGGCGATCGTCGCGTCTCTTATCTCCTCGACGGGATGTCGAGGTTTCTTCAGCTCTGGACGAGCGGGCACCTTCATGGTGTCGAGAGGCCTGGACAGAGTGTGCAGTAACCTTCTCCTCGTACTGTATATGCGACTGAGCTTGGTGGAGGAGGGCGTTAAGGTTCCTCGGTGGATCGAAGCCAATGGATTTCGTGAAGTCTGAGCCAAGACGTAATCCCTGCTCGAGCAGGAATTTCTTCATGTCGTCGGTTGTTGGAACTTGGACGGCCTCCTTGTTGAACCATTCAATGTAAGCCTGAAGAGGTTCATCCCTTCCCTGCACGACGGCTCCGAGGGATGCCTCGGTCTTTGGATGGCGTCGCGATGCAGTAAAGTGACGGGAGAAAATCCTCCCCAGCTGCCTCCAGGACGTAATGGATTCCTCTGGCAGCTATTTGTACCATGTCATTGCTCCCTTCCAGAGCGTGGTCGGGAACAGGCGGCATTTGATGGCTCCTCGTACCCCTCTGTAGTCCAAAAGAGCATCTATGTTTTCTATGTGCTCGTCTGGGTCAGTGGTTCCATCGTATGTCCCTAGAGACGAAGGCTTCTCTAGTCCTTTAGGGAGACGGGTGGCCAGGATCCTGCAGGACAACGGGCCGCGAGGCTCGTCATCGCTGTCTGAACTTGGAGTTGATGGTGATCGTTGTCTGGTCTCGCGGTGGCGGTCTCTGCGAGGTGAGGGTGAATGTGGCCGGTCACGAGGTCTGATCGGTGGAGAATGTCTATCCCGCCTCGTTCTCTTGTGTCTTGGTGATAACCGATCTCGCGGGGAGATCTGTTCGCGCTTGTGAATGTGTTTTGATTCAGGCTCCTGCCTCGATATGTGGTCTTCCCCGCGCCTAAGTGGCGAGCTTCTTGATTTTCGATGCTTGCTCTTTGGGGGAGAAGATCTTGGAAGAGATGCTTCCTCCAGAGCTCCTATTCTCTCTCCTTGCTGCAAGATAAGGAGGTTTGTGCGGTTGACAGCTTCCAAAAGAGCTGCAACGGCCAAGTCGGCGCTGGGAGGGCCAGGAATTGGTCGTTCACCCGGCGGTAGCTGTTTGCCTCCTTGCTCGGTGGGAGGAGGAGTTGGAGACGCAGTAGCCCCATCTCGAAGGAAACGGGGATCAGAAAGTAACAAAGAACTGCTGTCAACGCCCATCTTGTTGACGGGAACTAGAACCGTAACGTCAACACCTTTTGCGGAGTTCTGAGCGGCCATATGTGGGCGGATAAAAGAAAGTATGTTTTGATATTTTAGTTTCCGAGGAGGAAAGAAAGAAGGGGAAAACAAGGAGTTCCCACAGACGGCGCCACTGATCCGGAGTATTCGAACAGGTCCACGTATGCTGGTCGTCAGATGGGCAAGGTGCTCAGAATGTTGATGAGGAGAGGAAGGGGGTGTACCTGCAAGGCACTCCGATGCTCAAGTAAGAAAGGGTCAGAGAAAAGGGGCAAGTACAAAGTGTATTCTTAGGATGAATATTAGATACCTGACCCTCTCAAGCGAGAGGGTTTATATAGAGCCCCCAGCGCGTGGCCAACGCTCCTATTTTTGGGGCGAAATAACCGTTTTCCCCAAAGAATAGGTAACCGCCCAAACTAGCCATTTGTCGGTCAGTGTGCCCGGAACTAGCTGTTATGTCGGGCATAGGTGCAGTTTCGGGCACCTGCCCTTTGCTGTTCGGGCAGTGAGGAAACCGTGCCTGACGGGCATCGAAGGCGGGGAGGAACGTTGCATTCCTTGCCCGGTTGGAGGGGCAGAAAGGTCACTTTTGCCCCCTCTGTGGATTGGACTTAGACAATTTGGACTGCTCTGGAGCAGAGGCGGATTGGGCCAATTTTAGCCATTGGTCCAGTCCAGAACACCTACTAATGTCTTTGTATGTTTATTGCTCTTTTCTATGGATCCAATTGTTGCTGCTGCCGCTCCAAATTTTATTGCTCAGATTAACTCTACCCCTATGCTAAGTGGGATGAACTTTAAGTCTTGGAAAGAATCTGTGGAGATCGTTCTTGGATGCATAGATTTGGACTCATCTTTGAGGGAGGATCGTCCCACCGCCACTGCTGAGAACCCAAATCAAAATAAAATAGAAAAATGGGACCGATCTAACCAGATGTGCCTCATGATGATCAAAAGATCCATACCTGAAATGATTAGGGGCTCGATTGCTGAGAGTGAAAGTGCCAAAAAGTTCCTTGAAATCGTGGAGCAATTCTTTACTAAAAATGATAAGGCGGGGACAAGTAGTTCCTTGTCCAAACTCATTTCAATGGTTTATAAAGGCAAAGGGAATATAAGGGAGTACATCATGAAGATGTCTAATCTCGCATCAAAACTCAAGGCATTGAAGTTAAACTTTTTGAGGATTTAATTACGCACTTGGTTTTGATCTCTCTCCCGACACACTTTGGGCAATTCAAAGTGATTTACAATACTTAGATGGACAAATGGTCTCTCAATGAGCTTATATCTCACTGTGTGCATGAGGATGAGAGGCCAAAGAGAGAGAACACTGAAATTGCTCACTTAGCTACCAGTTCTCAGAATAAAAGGAAGAAATATGCGGGAAATTTATCTCAAAATAAGAAGGCAAAGGAACAACCTAAGGAGACCACTTGCTTCTTTTACAAAAAGGCTGGACACATGAAGAAAGAGTGTTCCAAGTATGCCGCATGACGTGAAAAGAAGGGTAATTTTCTCACTTTTGTTTGCTCAAAAATTAATTTAGTTTTTGTACCTAAGGATACTTGGTGGGTAGATTCTGGTGCTAGTACTCACATTAGTATGTCCATGTAGGGTTTCCTGTGGAGCTGTCCACCAAGTGATGCTGAAAGATTCATCTATGTGGGTGATGTAAGACCCTAATTTTCCCCGCGTAATTTTTAAATAAAAAATCAGAAAAAATTTAAACAACCAACAATTAGGATGCTACTTTTAACTGAAACCAGCTCATGCAATTGGATATGTAACACATATGGAAATTTAAAAATACTCAGAATCATAAACAGGTCTGAACTTCAACATTTAATTAGCAGCAGAAACAATCAACAACTGATTAAATCAATTCTTCAAAACATAACTATAACATAATGTTGTTATAATAAATTATTAATCATAAGAGATTCACATAAAATCTCCACCAAACATAAAATAAAGACACAAGCATTCCATTACCCCAGTGTCACATATCAGAGCAGACGCCGACTCAACAAAAGCAATAAGGAAGGTAATCCCTTCCACTCATATCCACGCCTCTACTATGGATTATCTGCACGATGCTCGTGTAAAGGAAACATTCAAACAGAATGGGTGAGCATTCACAATTATATAATGAATTTCATAATAATATCTAAGCACACCTTCATCATATACATAATCACCCATTCCATAACTCATAATCCACACAATCCAAATATCACAATACAACAAGTATGAAATGCAATGAGACTCAACTTCATGACTCAATGTATGTGGTACCAAACGTGAACTCTTATGTTCACTCGCTCCCGAGCCCCACCATAGGATCAGAGCACACCAAAAATCGTTACCATCACCATAGGTAACACTTCACTGATTCCCACCTGGAACCAACTACTCGCACCCAATCCCCACCATGGGATCGAGGCTCACCAAAGCGGGCCACTCTCCAAACATCATGATGCATGATTCATAAAAGACATGCAACAACCACAACATGTACAATGATATTCACCTTAATCACTGTACTACACCAAAATTGGTCACCAAACACCAAACATATACTATAAGCATTTAACAATAGCATTATAGTAGCATAACAAGTAATACCACACCACAACATACACACCGCATACCATCCAAAACTAGTATGCACAATTAAAAATCATTTCCATGTACTTAAACTATTTTAAAATTAAAGTACACCACATCAGCTTTCCAACGTTTTGGACGGTACCTCAAACGGACACCCGAAACTCAAGTTTTAAATTTTTAAATTTTGACACAGTAGGTGTAATCGGTTACAACTTGACTAAAAATAGTGGCCAAAACTTTCTAGTGTAACTGGTTACACCCTTTAAAATGTAGAGATTACGCTCTTTTTGGACAGTGTAACCAGTTACACCAAAACTTGTAACCGGTTACACCCATTTAAAATTCAATTTTTTGAAAAGTTGTCTCAAGTGTAACCGGTTACAACAAAAGTGGTAACTTGTTACCACTGCGACAGAAGCAGTTTTCTGCTATGCAATAGTATGAAAATCAATTTCGAAACCTCCCCAAAACCCCCCTGTCATACCCTAATTTTTTACCCCTAAGATGCCACCTCATTTGCCTCTTTTGCATGACATTCAACATAACATATACGTGTGTATCTTTATGCATCACTAACCGATTACAAATGCAAGATGTGTGTGTCTGTTTACTTTATAAGTTAGGTGTTCCCCCAAGGGCTCAAGCAGGTGAATTATCAGAGGATGGTCATCATATTCAACATCTCAAGTCCCTTTGTCATCCATGAAGATCAAGAGCTTTCATTCATCAATAATCAAGTGCAAGATAGCATCATGACAAGCTCATCAAGCCTCAAGATCCTCAGTGCACCATAATTAGGGTTTTGACCTAATTCAGTCCTTGGGTTGACTTTTGAAGCAAGGCATGATCCCAAACCCCAAGATATATTTTGAGGACCTCAAATACATCATATTTATCCATTCATATGATTGGATTAATCCAAATAACTTGATTCATAAGCAATGCAAGAATTCAAATTCATCTGGTCCAAAAACTAGGGTTTTTGATGAAAAGTCAATTGTACCTTTGACTTTTGAGCAAGACATGATCTCAAGCCTTGGGATATGATTCAAGACACTCAAAAAAAAATTTGGATTCCATCCATGGTGTTCAAATATTCCAAGGGTTTGATTTCATTAAAGATCACAAAGTTTAAGTTCATCTGATAAAAAGTCAACCAACTGATCAAAGTCAAGTTTGACTTTTGACTTTCTTGGTCAAATATGGTTTCTTCAAGCCAAGAGTGATGTTAATGTGTGATTTGGATCATGATTGATCAAGAAAAATCAAGAAATATGAGGTTACTTTGAAAAAGGAAACATTGAAGAAGTTGAAATTTTTCAAAGTTATGAAATTCAATGATTTTTGCCCTACTTTCCAAGGCCATAACTTCCAAACCTAGTAACCATTTTCTTTGATCCAAAGCCAAATTGAATAGCTTGTTACATACTACAACTTTGTCCTTGTGGGTGAAATCTCAAAAAGTGCATAGATTAAGAGATATGGAACCATGAAGTTGGAGGTTCCATACTTTTGAACCTAGACACTTAGAAAAATTTTAAGACAAAATTTGTCTTGTGTTGGAGCCAACTTTAGGGCTATATTTCTCCATGATCCACTTTGATTCAAGATAAACTTTGAACATCCAAGTTGAAGTATGTTATCTCAGCTTTCCAAAATGGCTAAGAACATCCATTTGTTTTATTTGGACAAAGAGTTATCAATTTCATAACATGCCTTGTTGCAACTGATTTTCCAAAGGGAAGAATTGATGGTACATGGTTTGGATAACTTTGCAAACCTAATATCTTCACAAGATCAACACCAAAATGATCATGAACCATGTGCTCTTCAAAACATAATAGAAATTTCAAGATTCTAGCATTGGCTTCTGAGGAAAATTCCTTTCAAAAACCATGAAGTGAGGTTTTGTCCTCTAGCATTAAAGTGCTATAGTGATTTTGCAAAAAAAACCTCCAATCTGCCCAAGGATGATCATAACATCAAAGGATGAGATGTAGCCGAGTGGAACTAAGCTCAAAAGATCAGAACTTGAGCTATGTGAAGAATAGCCCATGCGTGCCTTGACATTCAAGAAATAGGTGCATGACATCACCTATTGGATAAAAGGTTGCTCCTCATCCAAACTTTGTTCAGAATATCTGATGTATTTCCCTATAAATAAGATTCATTATAAACATTCAAAACACACCAAAACATTGCAAGAAGCTTGTTTTCTAAGAAACCTTTCTCTTCTCCAAAATTCCAAGTTCAAAGAAGTGAGAAATTAAAACTTCCTCTCCAAGCCATTTTCAACCAAACCAGTGATCAAAACACTTCACATACATCATGTGTAAGTGATCCAAACACTCATCTTCCAACTGTAACACCAGAATCATCAAGTCACATACCATTTGCTCCAAGGCTGCAGATTGATTTGGCCAAAGAGTTCCAGAAGGTTTCAAATCATTCTAACCATAGCAACACGTTCCTTGAAGGTGAAGGAAGTTGTTAGAATCAACAAATTGCTTCTATAACACCTCCAAGCAAGACTTTGATTTCCCCTTGAGCAAGGTAAGTTCTCTAAACTGAACTCTATAATTCATGCATCATAAGTGACTAATTGAGTTATCAACTTGTTTATGGCAATATGAGGATCAATTTCCCTCAATCAATTGTTATGTATCATCAACACATGTGATTTCATATCAAAATGTTCAGTTAGGGTTCATATGGTGGTCAGATTAATTCTATTTGATACATATAATATAAATGAAATTGGATAATGCCATTGAATTCCTTGTTAAAATTCTAGCAACTTTCATGTTTACATCGTGTTGTTTCATTGCTTATTAACAGAGTTCGGAATTTGAAATTGAGGAAGATGATGATGAAGCTCGTGGAGGAAGAAGATGGCCATGACGCCATTTTTTTAAATATAAAATGTGTTTTTAATATATTATTATTTCATTCCCTTTTAATTAATGGATGTATCACCACCCCAGTGGTTAAAGCGTGCATTTTAAGGATTTGAGTGTGCGAGATTTGGGGTTCGAATCCCCCTTGCCCCAGACCTTTTGATGTTATTTTTTTAACATTTTCAAAACTTAAACTTCATATATTATTTATTGTGTGTGTTATTCATCACCACGCGCGCAATGGCTCTGATGGTAATATTTTAAACTCATCACATGGAGGGCGTGAGTTCAACAGCCATGGGGGCCATTCCTATTTTTTTTAACACCATTTTTCTTCATTTTTCTTCACTACTTAACCTAATTATTTCACCAAACAAAAATAATCTTTTTGAGCCAATTTTTTGCACACTCCTCATTTATCTCCCCTATTTTAAGAATCCATAAAAAATCCCAAAAATATGATTTAT
Source organism: Lathyrus tuberosus (assembly GCA_022829125.1). Classification (NCBI taxonomy): domain Eukaryota; kingdom Viridiplantae; phylum Streptophyta; class Magnoliopsida; order Fabales; family Fabaceae; genus Lathyrus; species Lathyrus tuberosus. The sequence goes on along the minus strand of JALAZF010000047.1, from coordinate 3,926,776 downwards.
TTTTGACATTTTTATTAGGTTGAAAACTAGTACTTGTTAAGTATTTTTCATACCTTTTCTTGATTTCTTTTGATTCTTTTCTTGACCTAATTACACTTATTTGTCTTTATGGTCATGATACATATTATTTAAAGTATTGTTGATATACATAACAAGTAGTCTTGACTCATAGATACCATGATTAGGTGTTATTTCTTTTGAATAATACCTCGATTAAATTTTTGTTTAGTTAAAACCTTAGGCTTTTGTTCAACTAATCTTTTGAAAACATCTTGATACATGACTAGGGCTTCCAATTGAGTTTGGATTCCCCAAATCCCTTGATTCAACCATGTTTGAATATCTTGTTCATGTGCTCATCTCCATGAAATTCCATTAGGTTTTTGTTTACCCTTTACCTGATCCTTGATTCATCTTGAATATATGGATTACTTGAACTTCTTTGTGATTGCTTCCCTGGATTAAACCTTTTCTCACATATTCAAGTATTTCCTTCATAAACTCTTACCATAATGAACATATCTCTTTGTCTGATGCACATTCACATGTTGATATATCATGCTTAATCATATCATGTTCATGTCATCCTCGATAACTACACTTGTTTAAAAGTTTAGAGAATCTTGTCTTGTTAAGTTTCTCTTGACATTTATAACACTTGTTGCATTTCAATACTCATCTTTAGTTTAGACTTAGTTTAAACTCCGAGATTCAAACTACAACCTAGTTCAAACCCTGGGATCACCTTTAAGGTTCACAACCTCAATAAAACCTTAGGATTCCCGTTGAAGTTTTCAACTTCATTCAAGTCAAAACCCTAGCCCCTTGTGTCTTCAAACCTCAAACTTCAAGTCAAACCCTAGCCAACCTTTGGCTTCAAATTCAAAACTTTCCCCCCAGAGATGAGACATGAATCATCTCTATAGAAGAGATGTCTCTTCTATTCCCCACAACATAAATCAAACATTTCAAACTTTTTTTTCTTCCCATTTTAAGTGATGTAAGTGGCACACTTGTTGATTCAATATCCAAGTTGGAGTCCTTCTCTTATTATGGTACAAAAAACTTCTTTCATTTAAGTGATATAAGTGGCACACTTGTTTATTCTATATGCAAGTCAAGGTCATTCTCTTAATATGCAAAGACTCATTTAAAGGAAGATGTGGCATTACTCCTGATTTTCTACATCCAAGTTTAAAGCTTCTTCTCTTATCATCTTCTTTCTTAAAATGTTTGTGGTGAATAGGCGAGATATCTCCATTAAGATGACAATTTGTCTCTTTCCTCAAAACCAACAAACCCAATTCCACCCATTAGTAGGTGGAACTACGAATGCTCTGATTTCTCAATTTTCTTTTGAGAATACGTAGGCATAATATTGTGAGATCTTAGCGAGAATAATAATAAATTAAACTATTAGGTTCATACACCTTTGTCTTAGCTTATGTCGACTTACACTTCAAAAACAACAAAATATTTCCCACTCTTATCACTCAAAACATTCAACAAATTCTCAATACACAGTAGATGACCTAACCAACAATAGAACAAATATATACAAAAGGTTCCTATAGGATACTATAGATACTTAGGGTTCTAGTACCTTCCCTTTGTATAACCAATCCCGATTCCCGATCTCTTATTTGCATTGTTTTACACTTTGCACCACTAACAGGTTTATTCAGATTTTTTCCCCTTCCCTCCTTTTGGGATAAATTAAAAGTTCAAATGTAAGAGGGCGACCTCATTCGAAAGAAAAAATCGCTCGAGTACAGAAAAATGGCGACTTCACTGTGGAATTAGGGATTTCATCCCCCTAAAAGGATTAAGCCTATCTTATATATATATATATATATATATATATATAAATTTGTGATTTTTACTTTTGATATCACTTACTTGCTGTTTTATTCATCCTATTTGTTTGGGCTCTCTGGTTGATCTCTATGAGTGAGACAAATCCTAACCCGGATTTGAGTGTACATAAATAAGATAGGACGTTAATATAGTCAAAAGTTACATGTCTAGAGTAATCTTACACATGAGTGACATATGATATAATCACACTCAATGGAGGCCCCTTTGGAATTACTCATGCCATTGCGAGTAGTCGCAATGTCATTACTTTTTCCGATCTGGGAGCCTGAGAAGGTGGTGACCTTTAGTATCCTTTTACCCCACTTGGCCTTTTTAGGATGTAGTGCAGTGATTATCCAGGTGTAGACCTGAGATAGTTGACACATAATACTACACTCAGACGAGTTTCTTTTGAGAATATTATTGATTCCCGAGTAGTCGGTGTATCGATAATATCCGAAAGACGGACCTATGACTCTGGGAACCATATTAGAACATGTTCTACAGGTACATTAAAAACATAGTACATATTCTCTTGGTTTGGGTAGACCCATGACTCCATACTCGTGACGTCGAACCCTTGAACCCATGTTTGTTATTTTATGTGTGTGCATCCATACATTCATGCATTCATTCAAACATCATTTTTTAACCAAAATATTTTTTCAAGGAACTTAAAACCTTTATGGAAAATATCATAGGGTTTTAACATGGATTTTGGGAAAAGAAACACCAAGACGTACAACTTCAAGGATCTTGATACAACAGAATTGAGAAAGTTAGGTCGTATGATCTCTTGTCCAGAGAATTTCAGAAGAAGTTATGGAGGGCTCTTAGGTATTCTAAAGACCAATGTTGAAGAAGGAGTTCTTGACACCCTTGTATAATTCTATGATCCTTTCTACCACTGTTTCACATTTCCAAATTATCAACTGACACCCACCTTAGAGGAGTATGCATATTGGATTGGTTTTCCAGTATTAAATAAGATTCCCTTCAATGGCTCAGAGGAAATTCCTAAATACTCAATAATTGCAAAGGCCCTTTATTTGGAGACTTCAGATGTGAAAGACAACTTCACTTCCAAAGGAGGAATAAAAGGTTTAACTTCTAAATTCGTGATAGAAAGAGCTACATAGCTGGCTAAAGCCAATAATATGAGTGCCTTTGATGCTATCTTTGCATTACTCATCTATGGTCTTGTACTATTTCCAAACATCAACCACTATGTTTATCTTAATGTCATCCAGATATTTTTAAGCGGTAACCCAGTACCTACTTTACTTAGGTACACTTACCATTCAATTCATCACAAAACCATGAAGGGCAATGGAACAATCATGTGTTGTGCACCTTTGTTGTACAGATGGTTCAAGTCACACTTGCCAAGAACTAGACTCTTTGTTGAAAATCCTGACAAACTCAGATGGTCTCAGAGACTTATGTCTCTCACTCATACTAATAGGAATTGGTATGACCCAGCTTATGGCAAAGGAGTTATCATTGACAGTTGTGGAGAATTCCCCAATGTACCCCTTCTTAGAATACATGGAGGGATTAACTACAACCCCGCTCTTGCAAGACATCAGTTTGGGTACCCCATGAAAGACATACCTAGTAGTCTCCTGGTGTCAGGTTTCTTCTACCTTAATGAGGGTGGAAATCCAGATTTGAGAAAAGTATTTATAAAGGCTTGGCGTACTATGTAACACCCTAAATAATCCCCCGTGTAATATAAATAAAATCAGAGTAATTATCCACAAAATCATATTTAGGAATGTCGCACTTTCAACAAACACTTACTCATTCAATTAGATATGTAACACATGTTCTTTTAAAAATTATTTATAATAACATTATCAACAAAACATTACTGAAGTTTAATTCATATAGTAACGGAAATAACATTTAATCATTCAAGTTAACAACTCAAGGCATAGCATAATTGATAGTGTCATAAAGAAACAATAGTCATAAGAAATAAAACATGGTAATCAACCACCAACAATAAAAAGCACGCAAAGTTCCATAACCCCAGTGTTACATATCAGAGCAGACGCCAAACTAAAAGAATAAACGGAAGACTTCATCTTCCACTCACATCTGAGCTCCTACTGCAGATTATCTGCACATTACCCACGTGGAGGCAATATTCAAACAGAAGGGGTGAGATATCATGATAATATAAAGGAAAGCATGATAAAAAATTATGCATTAGGTTAACACATGTGCTCTAACCCATTCTACAACATAACACACCCAACACCAACACTAAGTTATCCAAACATAAAGATAACACAACAACAATTCAAATAAATATCTCATATCAATCAACCAACAACATCATCACTAATTATCCACCAACCAGCTTGGAAGTCACATGAAAACAAATCAAATTAATCACAACAATACCACATGTTAGCAACATAGTGACCTAGTTAATGTATAATTCAATGAGACTCGCAACTAGACTCAATGCATATGCATGTGGTACCAATTTTCATGAACACTCAGGTTCACCGTTCTGACCCCTACCTCCTAGGATCAGAACCACTCACCGATCCATCACCTCCGGAATCAGCTACTGGCCCAATCCACACAATGGGATTTTAGGCTCCTCAACAAAGGACCATTGTCCACAAATGTATGCAACCCGACTATTTATGCATACAACAACAACAACATCGTGCACAATAACCCACCACCATGGTTATTATACACCACCCAAATTGGCCAACAAGCATAAAATATAGTTCATACAACATATGTATCTTTTATGCAATCACAACAACTCCAAATAATCACATAGCATGTATACACATTAATAGTACACATAATCAATTTCACTCATCATAGCAACATTACCAACATCAACATCATAGTAACATCATCAACATCAACATCATAACAACATCATCGTAACAACATCAATATAATAACATAATCAAACTTCATCATAACATATAATATTACTCATCATTCACAATAATCAACAACCGACATCAATAGTAATAACTTTGCATTTGCACAACTGTATCCACTCAATCATGTTACTTCAGTTTAACTCCCCGATTTGCTAATCAAGCATATAAACCTTTTCAAACATCCATATAATAGACACCTGAATATTAATAAAACATTTAACCAATCATTTTCATCTTAAAGCCCTGTGCGTTAGCTTTGTAACGCTTATAACAGTGCCTCAAACGGACTTACGGATCAAAAGTTACATTCATTCTGCCATCACTCGCTACAGGTTCGCTACTGCTCGCTTCACAACTTTCGCTACGCGAAATACAACTCGCATCGCAATGTTCGCTACGTGAACTATAGTTCGCATCGCGAACTCTCTATGACAGCAAACCAGAAAAATGCAATTTTTGTTGTTTGGAGGTCTTCCGGACCTCCAAATTCGATTCCGTAAAAAGTCTCAGTCCCAGAATTTGAAATACTACCATTATGTAACAGTTTTAACAGCCTACAACATCTTTTTAGAGGTCCTAACATCATACATACATCATGTAATCATCAATTCATATATTCAACACATGATTCATAAACCACATGGTCAACAAATAAGATACGACAAAATCATTATCATTAACAACCCAACCTAACACAACGCAACATAATCATACAACATCAAGATCAATGAGTTCATTAATTTCATCAATAATCATTATAATCAACAAAAATTAACAACAATCTGAACCCTAAATCTACCATTCCTCACATCATTCATAATTGACACTAATTACCCACTATTCATCATAATATCCCTTAGAAAATCAGAACCTCACCCTTACCTTAGATTGATGAGCTTTTCCTTCTCTAATAGAGTTCTTCCCTCTTTTTTGCCCTAGTCTCTTTCAACTTTTGTTCCAATTTCACGTACGATGAAAAAACTGACTCTAATCTTTTCCAATTCCCTTTATTAAACCAGTCTCTACACACCTAATATCTCATTTTATTTCATTTCATTATATTATTATTATTATTATTATTATTATTATTATTATTATTATTATTTCATCTGTATATGTATGCTTGTATATACTTGCTTAGAGTTTTCCCCAACTATTAGGTCTAGTTTTAGATCAAACCAGTGGTTACTCTTTCAACAAGTCAAAACTAGTTCCCCATAGGAAATTCTAGATACACTCTTGCCTCCTCTTGGGCTTATACAATATGGAACAGAGAAAGGTATTATTCCCAGTGAAACTTTTCTCAAGACTGTTACAACTTAGAAATATGTGTACAAGAAATTCAATTCCCCAAAGAGGACTAATTCCCGGTGAAACCTCTTTTGAATTTCTTCAAACCTTAAGAACTGTTCACTAAAGAAAGGATTATTCCCGGTGAAACCTTTCTTAAACTTTTCTTAGGCCAGGACCCACAAGCTTCCCAAAAGCATCCCCAGCCTTCTCTTGGGCTTTGTACAAGGACCCCCAGGCTTCTTAGAAGTTCTCAGCCTCCTCTTGGGCTTAGTACAAGGACCCAAAGGCCTCCTACAGGTATAGGATAGAACTTAGGCATCTCTACCAGTTCAATCCTCTAGAGAGTCAGAATTTCAGAACATCCGTTTATCTTTAGGGTTGATCTTTATCCCTTTAAAACATCAGCCTCCTCTAGGGCATCATACAAAGATCATCCTCTATCTAAGAGTTAACCTCTTCATACAAGTAGACTTGGAAAGTCTCATCTCCTCTTGGATCTGAAAGAAACCCTCAAGTTTCCTAAAAAACACAAGAAAAAACCCTGATCATTTCATCAATCTCCAGCAGAGTTAAAACCTTCATAGGTTTTCAAACTCAATCTTTAAGCTTTCATTTTAAGAAAATTCCCCAGCTAGGGTCAAATTACCACCAACGAATCCTCAGTAGAATCAGAGCCTCATGGTCTCTAATATTTCAATTCTTCTTCAAATCCCCAGTAAGAGTTGATTCCCCAATACATATTTGACCTGCCTCTGGATTTCAATAATCCTCAGCAAAAGCTAGCCTCCTCTTAGGCTTCATATAAGAATTTCCCCAACCAGCCTCCTCTTAGGCTTTGTATAATGATTTTCCTCAGTAGAGTCAGTCTCAATCTTGGGCTTTGTACAAGACAGATAAAACATCTCCAGCTGAGTCAATCTTTTTTTGCCTCAATCTTGGGCTTTGTACAAGACAGATAAAACCTCTCCCCAATGGATCCAATTTCTTTTAGCCTCAATCTTGGGTTTTGTACAAGACAAACAAAATATTCCTCAGAAGAGTCAATCTCTTTTCAGCCCCAATCTTGGGCTTTATACAAGACAGATATAAAACTCCCCTAGAAGAGTTAACCTTTTAGATTCAATCTTGGGCTTTGATCAAGGCACACATAAAAACATCATCCCCTCAGAGGAAATCAAGAGTTCTCTCTGTAGGAAGACATTCCTCTATACATCACACATCAAAACAGACAATCAAAAAACCCTTATTCCAGATAATGCTGTAAGTGGTACACTTGTTGATTTAAAAATCCAAGTTGTTGTCCCTCTTTTATCTTGGTTAAAACTTCCTCTAATTGCTTTAAGTGGTAAGCCTCTGGATTATTTACATCCAAGCCCATGTCCCTCTCTTAGCATGGAAGACTCCTAAGAAAAAATGGCATTGCTCTACACTGAGTTAAATTTTCTTCCTTCAGGATATCTCCCTTATAAAGGAAATTATGGCATTGCTAGATTCTCATATCCCAGTTAAAGTAATTCCCCTTTATAATCAGTTACCCAACAACTTATGATGAATAGGTGAGATATCTCCCTTTAGAGATGACAAATTCTCTCTCAGTCACCCTTTTAGCTTCAATCTTGGGCTTTGAACAAGACACCAAATATAATTTTCCTCCCATAGAAATAGGAGAAACTACAATTGCTCTGATTTCCCTGTTATCTTTACGGGAATACGTAGGCATAAGATTGCAAAATCTTAGTGAGCACATACACAAATAAAAAAATTTAGGTCCAGTACCTTACCAAAAACAACAAAACACTCTCTCAACACTCCCAACAGAGAAACATTCCCAACCCATAACATATAAACACTAGAAAGTATTTAAGCATGCCAAAGAAAGTCTATGGATAACCATATATACACTGGGTAATTGACAACTTCCCTTTGTATAACCTGACCCTGGACCCCCCAATCTCTTAGCATTTGTTAAAGAAAACATTTTCGTGCAAGGTTAGTTTTAGATAGCTTCCCTTTCCTTTCCAGCTTCGTAGGATAAATAAGAAATCAGAAAGTAACACCCAATTCCAACCATGGCCATAAGGTGGTCGCGTCACCGACAAAAATCGCACGCTACAGAAAAATGGCGACTCTGCTGGGGAGTCTTTAGGATTAGAGTTCCTAAGAGGTCTAGGCTTTGTTTGGCGTTTTCTATACTTTCTAATATATATATATATATATCATTTACTGTTATACTACTTTATACCCGTGTTTAAAATTCTGTTAACTGGGAATGCGATTAATACGCATATGAAAAGTTTGAGAGAACATTAAGATAAGTGGTGGCATATCCAGGAAATGCTTATAGGGAGTGAATCCCGACCAAGCTAACTTGGCTGTCCACTGAATCAGTCGAGGTACCCGTGCAGAAATATCGATGTTGAATGACTGATTATCGCGAAAGCATTGTCTATCCCAGTGCAATACCCATGACCCTGAGGATTTAGTAGACATTAACCATATGGCCATTTGGTAGTGTGGTGACTATCGAGAATAGTTGATACACGATACTACACTCAAATGAGATTCATCCTAGAATATTACAGCTCGCTCGAGTGAATCAACTTGCTGTTGGTATCCCTAGGTGGGGTCAATGACTTTGGGAACCTTCTAGAACCCGTTCTACAGGTACAAAAATTGACCAAAATAGTAGAACCTTTGGGGATGGGTATAGCCATGACTCCATGCCCGTGACGTTGAACCCTTAAACCCATGTTTTCAAATGTTTTTGTTTGTTGCATTCATGCATTCATTAAAAAACTCTTTTAAAAAAAAATCTTTTTTCAAAAGAACTAAAACAATAATTGCAAATATCAGAGGTTGCGTTATGGATTTCAGTAGAAGAAAAACACACAAGTACACCTTCAAGGCTCCGAAACTAGAAGACTTAAGGAAATTGGGAAGGATGATTACTAATCCCGAGGCTTTCAGAGCTAAGCACGGAGGACTGTTGTCTCTGTTAAAAGTCAACATGGTTGAAGGGATCCTGTGTACGCTGGTACAATTCTACGATCCAGTTTACCATTGCTTCACTTTCCTGGATTACCAACTTGCACCAACATTAGAAGAGTACTCCCACCTGATTGATTTGCCTATCACTAATCAAGCTCCATTTTATGGACTGGAAGAAATTCCAAAGGATCAGACCATTGCAAGAGCAATCTCTTTGGATGAGTCAGAAGTTAGGGCTCACATGACCACTATAGGAGGAATCCAGGGTTTACCGGCTAAATTTCTGAAGGAGAAAGCTCTATACTTTGCTATTGTAGGAAACATATATGCTTTTGAAGACATCTTTATTCTGCTCACATATGGGTTATTCCTTTTTCCCAACATTGACAACTTCATCGATACCAATGCTGTTACGATATTCTTAATAGGAAACCCCGTACCAACCTTGATCGCAGATACTTTTCATTCTGTACATTTAAGGAATTTGTACAGTGGAGGAATGATCACATGCTGTGTACCCTTACTCTACAAATAGTTCATTTCCCATTTGCCCAAGTCTGCTGCTTTTTGGGATCACAAGAGTACTCTACGTTGGTCACAAAGGATTATGTCTCTTACCAATTCTGACATTGATTGGTACAATCAGATTTACGAAGGGATAGAGATCATCGATAGATGTTGAAATTTCCCTAACGTACCCCTAATTGGAACTAAAGGAGGAATCAACTATCATCCAATTTTAGCTCGCCGTCAACTTGCATACCCGTTGAAGAATATCTCACATAACGTTCATCTGGAAAGTCTTTTCTTCAAGGAAGGAGAAAATGACAGGACATTAAAGAAGGAAATAGTGCATGCCTGGCAACATATTCACAGGAAAGGTAGAGAGTCTCTAGGAAGACCAAACTGTACCTCCGTGGAACGTTATCTCCACTAGGTGAAAACTAGAGCCCTCAAGCTGAGGATGCCTTACCCTCGCCATGAAGTTTTTCCATTAAAGGAATCTGTCCTTTATTTCATGTCTGACGCAGAAAAACTCCAGGTCGCTCTCAACAAAGTTCAACGTGAGAAGAGCTCTTGGAAAAACAAATACCAACTCCTTAATTTGGAATGTACCAAGTTTCAGGAACTATTAAAGGAGAAGGATGCTCTGATCGAGATATTAGAGCAACATGCTATAGAGAGTCAGGAAGACCGAAGAAATTTGCTCGCTCCTTTCACTTGACAAGGGATTGACGACCCGACAACGACTGAAGAGCCCAGATCAAAGAAAAGGGAAATACAGGAACCAGCATCTGAGCTCTCTTCAGAGAGGACTCAGGATCCATGAACTTAGACGTTTCCTTACAGCACTTTGTAAAATACTGTACTTTTCCTTGTAAAATACTGAAATATTTCAAATTCAATAAATGGGGTCTCCACCCCCCCCACTGTGTGATATTTGTAATCTATTTGTTGAAGTTTCTTTTTGAATAAAACAAAAACTAAAAATAATGTCTTTGCATATCATTCATCATTCTCACATAACACATTTTTCTTATCCTTGAGTCTCACGTATGTGTCACAATTCTAGAGTCAAACTGTCTCACTCATACAATACTCGGGTCAATCGACAAAATAAAATGGACGATCTCGAGGAAGAGAATAGAGAGCTAAGAAGCTCTAAACGAAAGTTTGGAAAAACTTCCCAGCAACCTGCAAACCCTGGTAGTAGCTTAGGAACAACAACATCAGAAGACTGTGATCTCAGAGATTACATCTACACCCATATTGGAGACACATGAGAATCATCCTCAGTACAACATGCCTAAGGGTCGCCCCTGGGGCATGCCTTTCAACTTTATACCTGAAGGATATATCCCACTGGTCATTGAAGACTCGGAAGCTATAACAGGAACCGCTGGACCTGAAGGTTACAAACTTCGGGAAAGTGAAGATGCAAGGGTTACAACAGCAATTCCTGAAGGTTGCAAACTTCAGGGCATTGAAGTTCCAAGGGTTACCGCTATAATATCTATACCACAACCAGTGGTACACACTATCCCGGAAGGACAGATTCCGCAAGCAATTTCTAGTGGAAACGAAGACATGCACGAAAGGATGAATGAGTTCCAAAAGCAATTCTTGGAAATGCAGAAGGAACTGCATGCCATTCGCGGTCAAGACTTATTCGAAAAAGACGCCGCCGACCTCTGTTTGGTCCCTAATGTAAAGATCCCACATAAATTCAAGGTGTCAGACTTTGAAAAATACAAAGGCAATTCTTGCCCTCAAAGTGATTTAGTGATGTACGCTCGAAAAATGTCTACCCAAACAGATAATCAACAGCTACTGATCCATTACTTCCAAGACAGTTTAACCGGTGCCGCACTCAAATGGTACATGGGTTTAAACCGCACCAAGATTAGTACTTTCAGAGATCTCGGAGCAGCTTTTGTTCAGCAGTATAAATACAACTTGGACATGGCACCTTATAGGGACCAGCTCAGAGCAATGTCACAAAAGGACAAAGAAACTTTCAAAGAATATGCTTAGAGATGGCGTGAAATTCCCGCTCAGATATGTCCCCCTCTTGAGGAAAAGGAGATGACCAAGAGTTTCCTGAAAACCTTAAGCTCGTTCTATTACGACCGAATGGTCGCCAGTGCGCTTAGTGACTTCACTAAAATGGTGAACATGGGAGTACTCCCTAAAGAAGCAATCCGAGAAGGACGATTGGTTAAAGATGCAGAGCCATCTAGCAGTACTAAGAGATACGGTAGTGCTTTCCAAAAGAAGAAAGAGCAAGATATCAATAATATCTCTCTGGGAAAGCAAAGGCGAAGGTATCTACCGGTAGTAGCGGTAACTCCCACTATCAACCTAATGCCAGCTCCGACTTATCAACCTTAGGTTGCTCAGAGCCAACCAAGTCAACAACAGTATCAGCAAAGGCCGCAACAGCCTTTTCAACAGGCTCTCCTGCAGTACAATAACAACAATTGTACTACGCAACCATCAAGGTTTGACCCTATATCGATGTTGTACGCAGATTTGTTTCCACTTCTACTAGCCAAGGGGCATGTTCAAACCAGGACTCCTCTTACAGTACTAGAAAATCCACCTTTTTGGTTCAAAGCAGATCAAACTTGCCCATACCATCAAGGAGGAACGAGACTTAACATTGAGAATTGTCTCAACTTCAAGTTCGATGTATAAAAACTTGTCAGGAACGGGGTTTTATCTTTCAAAGATACTAACCCGAATGTTTAGACGAACCCATTACTGCAACATGAGAAGACTACAGTGAATTTAATAGAAAGAGAACCTGTCAATAGTTATCAAATTCACAATGTACTCCTATTAGGAACCAATCTGGTGAAAAAGCATTGCAGACAGAATGGGTACGGTCATGTGCCATCTCACAACTATCATCCGTGTGATATCTTCTCCAAGGACAATCAAGGATGTTTTGTAGTACAAGCAGCTCTGCAAGAACAAATGGATCTGGGCTAGATTCAGGATCACCAGATTCATGAAGTAAACATGGCCCATGCACATCCCAACATTGTTCAGAACCACAACATCCGCGCAATGAACGTCAATTTAGTGGCAATGCATTCAAGACAAAGTCAGTATTATAATCTACCACAGCACGATTACAACGCTTGTCTGATCTGCTCAATAGACAATCAGGGGTGCTCTTTTATACAAGAGGCCCTCCAACGTTAGATGGATCTCGGATGGATCCAAGACTACCGTGAAAGAAATGAGCATCAAGTCAATATGGTTCAGATCTTTGACATACGCCTAATGGATACCAGTCTAGTGGAATTGCATGCTAAGTAGGTCAGACTCGGTTTTCTGGCTTCACATGATTATCTCGACTGTAAAGAATGCTGCGAAGACGACCAAGGGTGTGCGCTTGTGAAATGAACCCTTCAACATCTGTTGGACAACTGGTGGCTTCCGATCTACCTAGATGAAGTCACACAATGGATTAGCATGACTGATGGGAATCCCGATAGACATCAAAGTTGTGATATCCGCTCAACAGAAACAGATCTAGTAAAGATGCACTGCATACAAAGCGGATATGGTCGGGTACCACCGCACAATTATGAGCACTGTAGAGTATGCTCGAAAAATAACCAAGGATGTTATCTCGTACGAGCAGCCCTCCAAAACCAGTTAGACCGGAGGGAGATTCGACCATGTTCAATTTCTGGGTCGATCAACATGATACAAGATTACTTCCCTAGTCAAAACAAAAACGCCATCATAATCTCCGATCACGGAATAACCAAGGATGTTTGTACCATAATTCCTCTGCTCAACGAGTCAAAAGTCTCTCTTGGCAGTAGAAGAATTCTCAACCTCGAACCAATTGAGGCTGCCTACGATGGTCAGAAAAACCAAAAAGCCCCTATGGTCATCTACCTGCCAGGTCCAATACCGTACAAGTCAGATAAGGCTGTCCCCTACAAGTACGGTGCAACAACCATAGAAAATGGAAAAGAAAACCCGTTACCCTCCGTCGTGAACATTGCCGACATCAGTCGAGTTACCCGGAGTGGTCGGATCTTAAACAGAGGAGTTGGAGAACCTGCCAAAGAAAAGGAACCTCAAATGGAAGTTCCCAACCAACAAATCGGTCAATCTAGCAATCCCGAACTTGTAAAGAACAACGATGAGATGCTGAAGCTCATCCAGAAAAGAGAGTACAACATTGTGGACCAATTGTTGCAAACTCCGTCTCGAATCTCTGTACTATCTCTCCTGCTTAGTTCAGAAGCTCACAGGGAAGCTCTACAAAAGGTCTTAGAATAAGCCTTTGTGGAACAATATGTGACGGTAGGATAATTTGACAGTATCATCTCCAACATCACTTCCTGCAATAACTTTGGATTTAGTGATGAAGAACTGCCAGAAAAAGGTAAGAATCATAATATGGCACTTAACATTACAGTCAACTGCCAAGACAATGCTTTAGCCAGCGTATTGGTAGACACAAGATCATCTTTGAATGTTATGCCAAAATCAACTCTGATACGACTATCGTTTCAAGGATCTCCGATGAGATGCAGTGAGATCATCGTCAAAGATTTTGACGGATCTAGAAAAACAATTATCAGCAAAGTCGATCTTCCCATAACCATCGGTCCTCACACTTTCCAAGTCACTTTCCAGGTCATGGACATCCGGGCAGCATATAACTGTTTATTAGGGAGACCTTGGATACACGAAGCTGGGGTAGTCCCTTTGACACTTCACCAGAAGCTGAAGTTCGTCAAGAATGACAAATTAGTCATAGTATGTGGAGAAAAAGCCTTAATCGTGAGCAACTTATCATCATTATCCTGTGTAGAACCAGAGGAGGTTGTTGGAACCCAGTTCCAAGCACTCTCGGTGAGCAATGAGAATGGACCAGAAAGAGGGACATCAATTTTATCATATAAAGACGCTCTCAAAGTAATGGGGAGTAATGACATAAAAGAATGGGGACAAATTGTAATTCCTACTGATAACAAGACAAGAAAAGGTCTTGGTTTCTCTCCAACCTGTACCCAGACTACTAAGAAGGACGAAAGTTTTCGTCCCATTCAAGATTTCTTCCACAGCGGAGGTTTCCTCCACCCAGTGTCTCAAGAAGTACACACCATCAATGAGAGTGAATCCTCCGATACGGATGAAGAGGGGAAGTTTTATCTCAACCATAACGGTTATATGTCTCAGGAAGAAGCACACATGCCATTCTGTTTTCCAAAGCAGAGCTCGAGATATATACCAAGATCAGACGACAGGATGATCTATGGAGATTGTGATCCCGAGGGATGTCGTACTCTACCCAATTCATTAGAGGAAGATAATATAATGAAATACAACTTTGACTATGATTATTATGATCCCTGGATGACTTTCCTATCTGGAAGCCATATATGGAAGACTTGGGGCAAAAAAGTCAGCCGGATAATGCATATCAACTGAGTAATATTGAAAAGAATACCCATGTTCCCACAGAGTCATGGAATCATTACTTAGGACATTCCCAAAATGATCGGAACCACGATGATAAATCTGCAAATATTGCAGGACAAGAATTCATTAAATATGCATTTCCTGAGGTCAAAGTTATTGAGGAAGATGACTCATCCATTCCCACAGAAACATGGGACACCTTGGGACAGCCGAGTGGCAAGTATTACTTCCTAGTCAAATACATTGCTCCCGAAAGCTCTCGCATCCGATACGAGGACATCCAACCAACTGGTTAGGGAAATCCCCTTGAGAGTGAAAACACTATGGAAGATACGACAGAAGAATTCTTCTATGGGGACTCTTCATGGGAAGAAGACTCCAATGATCCTACTCCGCTAGAAATCAGCGTTGTTTTTGAAGACAAACCCAGAAGGAAAGTACCAGACTTTGTGATTCACAGAGGAGTTCACCGCCACTGGGTTGCTATCGATGTCACGAAAGTCGTCCATAAGTCAAAGTAATTACCATCTTTGTTTTGACCTTTCACCTTGCCCGGGTGAAATGGATGTTTTTATAGGGCTCACTTTTCTGTAAATGTCCCTCTTCGCTTCACCCAAAGCGGTGGAGTTTTGTTTTATAGGGTTGTATTTCAAGAATCGACAAATCATAAATACATAAGGTCATTCTGAATTCCTGCATTTATTGCTGTTTTCACTTTTCGTTTTTCAGAAAATGGTAATCCTAAAACAACCCAAAATAAAAACAAACATTTTTCAGAAAATACACTGCACACACTTTTGCATTCTCTCTGTCTTTTCTAAAAAATAAATCATCACGTCCTGCAGATTGCTTATTTTAAACCCCATTGAAACATATGGTCCAATGCCTTCTCCCAACTTTGAATTCCTGGTATTTGAAGCTGAAGAAGAAGAGAACGAAGAAACTACATAAGAGATCTCCCGACTACTCAGGCAAGAGGAAAGGCCTGTTGAGCCTCGTAAAGAGCCGTTGGAAACGGTCAATTTGGGTTCAGAAGAAGAAAAGAAAGAAGTTAGATTGAGGCACTGCTCAGTTCAACTGTCAGAAAAGACTTGATAAAACTTCTCAAAGAGTTTCCAGATGTGTTTGCTTGGTCCTATCAGGACATGCCAGGGTTGGATACCAGCATCGCAGAACATCACTTGCCACTGAAAACAGAATGTCCTCCGGTAAAACAAAGACTGAGAAAGACTCATCCTGATATGGCCATCAAAATTAAGGAGGAAGTGCAAAACAGATCGACGCAGGTTTCGTTGGCACCTCGGAGTATCCTCAATGGTTGGCCAACATAGTTCCAGTTTCGAAGAAGGATGGAAAGGTCAGAATGTGTGTAGACAACATGGATCTGAACAGAGCAAGTCCAAAGGATGACTCCCCCTTGCCACACATTGACATGCTGGTAGACAGTACAGTAAAGTTCAAAGTCTTCTCCTTCATGGATGGATTCTCGGGCTATAATTAAATCAAAATGGCACCGAAAGATATGGATAAAACTTCATTCATCACCCCACAGGGCACCTTTTGTTACAAGGTAATGCCGTTCGGTCTGAAGAACGCGGGGGTAACCTATCAAAGGGCCATGACAACTCTGTTTCACGATATGATGCACAAAGAGATTGAAGTATACGTCGATGACATGATTGCCAAATCTAAAACAGAAGAAGAGCATGTGGAACACCTGTCAAAGTTATTCGAGCATTTGAGAAAATACAAACTCCGCTTAAATCCTAATAAGTGCACATTCGGTGTCTGCTCAGGGAAACTTTTAGGATTCATCGTCAGCCAGAAAGGAATTGAGGTTGATCCTGACAAGGTCCAGGCCATTAAAGAAATGCCTTCACCGAAGATTGAAAAAAAGTTCAGAGGATTTTTGGGACGTCTGAATTACATCTCAAGGTTCATATCCCTTATGACCACGACATGCGCACCGATCTTCAAAATGCTCAGAAAGAATCAAAGTTGTGTATGAACAGAAGATTTTCAAAAAGCTTTCGACAACATCAAAGAATATCTGTTGATTCCACCTATTTTGTCTCCTCCAATAGTAGGAAGACCGCTGATCATATACTTATTAGTCTTGGAAGACTCCATGGGTTATGTACTTGGCCAACAAGACGAAACAAAAAGAAATTAGTCTGCCATCTACTACTTAATCAAGAAGTTCACGAACTGTGAAACTCAATACACTATGCTCGAGAAACCTTGTTGCGCTCTGGCTTGGGCAGCCAAACGTCTTCGCCAGTACATGATTTGTTACACTACTTGGTTAATCTCTGAAATGGATCCGATCAAGTACGTCTTTGAAAAGTCTGCTCTCACGGGAAGGATTACCTGTTGGTAGATGTTATTATCGGAATACGACATCAAGTATCATGCTCAGAAAGTCGTCAAAGGAAGTATTTTAGTCGATCATTTGGCTCATCAATCGATTGACAATCAGGAATCAGTCAGATTTAACTTCCTCGACGAAGTTGTCATGTA
Organism: Lathyrus tuberosus; assembly: GCA_022829125.1. Taxonomy (NCBI): domain Eukaryota; kingdom Viridiplantae; phylum Streptophyta; class Magnoliopsida; order Fabales; family Fabaceae; genus Lathyrus; species Lathyrus tuberosus. Next base: position 3,909,236 of record JALAZF010000047.1, on the reverse strand, counting down.
CTTGAAAATGAAAGATTGCGATGAACCGCTACCAAGCGAAGGGCCAGAACCAGGTTCCCAATGGGGACTAATTTTTGACGGAGCTGTCAACACTTATGGAAACGGAATTGGGGCAATCATCGTAATGCCTCAGGGTACCCATATTTCTTTTATTGCCAGATTAACGTTCAAATGCATAAACAACGAGGCCGAATACGAAGCTTGTATCATGGGTCTCGAAGAAGCTACCGACTTAAGGATAAAGAACTGGGATGTGTATGGAGACTCAACCCTGGTTATCAATCAGATCAAAGGAGAGTGGACTACATACCAATCGGGATTGATTCCTTACAAAGATTACGCAAGAAGGTTGTTACCATTCTTCAACAAAATTGAGTTTCATCATATCCCTCGTGAAGAAAATCACATGGCTGATGCACTAGCTACTGTCTCTTCCGTGATTACTGAAAATCATTAGAATAACGTATCTAAGATCGACATAATGCGCCTTGAGAGGCCCGCCTACATCTTCACAATTGAAGCAATTGTAGATGACAAACCCTGGAATCACGATATAAAGTGCTTCCTTCAGAGACAAGAGTGCCCACCCGGGGCATCAAGAAAAGATAGGAAGACTCTTAGAAGACTAACCTGAACAACAAGATGATGAAAGAGTTGTGTGCTGAATTCAAAATCGAACACCATAACTCATCTCCATACCAGCCTAAGATGAATGGAGCGGTAGAAGCGGCTAATAAGAACATCAAGAAGATCGTTCAGAAGATGGTTGTAACCTACAAAGACTGGCACGAGAAGCTACCCTTTGCTCTTCATGGTTATCGCACATCCGTCCGCACTTCAACAAGGGCAACCCCTTTCTCTCTATTATATGGAAAGGAAGCAGTGCTCCCCATAGAAGTAGAGATCCCATCAATCTGGGTATTGATGGAAGTTAAGCTAACAGAGGCTGAATGGTGTCAAAGTCGACACGATGAATTAAACCTAATCGAAGAAAAACGAATAACGACTTTGTGCCATGGTTAGTTGTATCAGCAAAGAATGAAGAAAGTGTTCGACAAAAAAGTACGACCCCGTGTCTTCAGAAAAGGAGACCTCATGCTCAAGAAAATACAATCATTTCTCACTGATTCCCGGGGCAAATGGACTCTGAATTATGACGGCCCTTACGTTGTTAAGAAAGTCTTCTCAGGCGGTGCCTTGAGACTCGCAGCCATGGATGGTGAGTAGTTTACCTACCCCATAAATGTTGATATAGTCAAGAAATACTTCGCCTAAATAAAAAAAACAACGTCTCGGTGGATTAAAAACCCGAAAGGGCGATCCAGGCAAAAATTAGAGACATAAGCAAAGGTCATCCCGGTGGATTGAAAACCTGAAAAGGTAATCCAGGCAAAAGTTAGGGATTCATGGAAAGTAACTACGTCCGACAAGGTTAAATCCCCAGCGGTAACGCCATCTGTCAAAAAACTTCAGTCAAGGTCATCTTCGACAGAAGCTCAGAATGTCCAAAATTCAAAGTTGGTAGAAGGATAGCAGTCGTTATGTTTTAATGTAGCCCCTTTTCCCTTAAATTACCATTTTCTAAACTTTTTAACGTTCTATGGGATCACGCACTTGGCTGGTTACCATTCTATCAATAAAATTTGAGCCCTAGTACTTTTGTTTGCAATTCTCATTTATTTTACTTTACAGACTGACATTTATGATCAACGATTCTTGAAAAAAATGAATTTACTTGTCAAATTTTCTTCTGCTTTTAAAGATGGCAATTCTTTTTTACTACTGAACGCAAAAAAGAACACCGATGGCTTCTCCGGAAGTGATTAAACCTCAAAATGCAGAATCAAAGTACTCCTTTTAACCAGTACACCTGAATGAATGATCTACTGTTTCAGATGTAATACCCCGTCTGATATCTCTGGCAGAGTTCTTACCTCTGAAGACCAATTGATAATTTTATCTTCCCAGTAGGGTCTACCCCTCCTATACAGGAAATGATTACTATCTTGAACCAATGATACTTTTTATCCCCCGTTGTAGCGAGCGATTTTTGTCGGTGACGCGACCACCTTATCGCTGGTTTTTGGGTTTCTCCCCACAATGAGGAGGGGGTGCTACTTTCTGATTTCTTATTTATCCCATGAAGCTGGAAGGGAAAGGGAAGCTATCTAAAACTAACATTGCACGCGAATGTTTAACTGAACAAACGCTTAAAGAGATTCGGGGTCAGGTTATACAATGGGAAGTTGCCAATTACCTATCCTATATGTGGTTATCCATAGGAAATTAGCTTTAAGTTTCGCTTTATACTTGATGGTGTTTATCCGTTAATGGGTTGGGAAAGTTTCTTGGGAAATATGAGAGAGTGAGTGAGTTTTTGTTGATGTTCGGGTATTATTTTGGTAAGGTACTGGACCTAAGTTTTGATTGGTATGAAGGTACTGGACCTAGAGTTTTTAATTAGTATGCTCGCTAAGATTTCGCAATCTTATGCCTACGTATTCCCGTTTAAATGAAACAGGGAAATCAGAGCAATTGTAGTTCCTCCTATTCTAAGGGAGGAAAAAGATGTTTGGTGTCTTGTTCAAAGCCCAAGATTGAAGCTAAAGAGTTCTTTATTTGTGTCTTGTTCAAAGCCCAATATTGAAGCTAAAAAATTTTGACTGAGAGAGAACTTGTCATCTCTAAAGAGGGATTGGACTTCCTCTGAGGGGATTGTTGATTTTTGTGTGCCTTGATCAAAGCCCAAGGTTGAAGCTAAGAAGTTGATTGACTCTACAGGGGAAGTCCTTATACAAAGCCTAAGAGTAGGCTGAAAGAGATTCGGCTCTTTGGGGATACCATTATATAAAGCCTAAGAGGAGGCCGAAAGTTTGACTTTTCTGGGGAAAATGTTCTATCTGTCTTGTACAAAGCCCAAGATTGAGGCTAAAAAGGGATTTTGACTCCACCGGGGAGGTTTGTATGGGTCTTGTAAAAAGCCCAAGATTGAGGCTGAAATGAGAAATTTAACTGACTCTGGTGAGGATACTTTTATGTGTATTGTACAAAGCCCAAGGTTGAGGCTATACTGAGTTTGACTATGCGAAAGAGTATTATCTGTCTTGTACAAAGCCCAAGATTGAGGCTGAAAAGAGTTTGACTCAGCTTAGGGAATTTATTTCTCGAAGCCTAAGGAAGGCTAGGAGGAATTGACTCCGCTAGGGAAGATACTTGTCCCAAGCTTGAGAGAAGGTTATAAAGATTTATATCTTGTACAAAGCCCAAGATTGAGGCTAAACGGGTTTGACTCAACAAGAGAGTGCTTTTATTTGTCCTGTACAAAGCCCAAGATTGTGGCTGAACAAGCTGGAGAAATCATTCTTCCTAAGAGGAGGTTGACTTCTGCTAAGGGAAATATTTATGCCAAGCCTAGGAGGAGGCTGGAAAAGATTGACTCAACAAGAGAGTGTTTTTATCTGTCTCGTACAAAGCCCGAGATTGAGGCTAAAAGGTTGAATCAACAAGAGAGTGCTGAAAGGTGATTGACTCAACAAGAGAGTCTGCAAAGATGATTGACTCAACAGGAGAGTCCGAAAATGATTGACTCAACAAGAAAGTCTGAAAAAGTGATTGACTCAACAAGAGAGTCTGAAAATGTTAGCTCCGCTGGGGAGAATCATTGTACAAAGCCCAAGAGGAGGCTGACTGCACTGAGGAAAGGTCATTATACAAAGCCTAAGAGGAGGCTAGCTTCTTCTGGGAATTATTGAGATCCCGAGGCAGGTCTAAATGGGGAATCAACTCTTGCTGAGGGGTACAGAAGAGTTGATGTATCAGATGCCTTGAGGTTCTGATTTGGGATAGTGTTATACTGATGATAAACGGACCCTGGCTTGGGAATTTTCAGGAGAGAGACTGGGTTTTAGAACCCATGGGTTTTAACTCTACTGGAGATTCATCCAGAGTGACGGGGGTTTCTTTCTATGTTTGTAAAGAACTTGAGAATGTCTTTGAGGCTCAAGGTTGGATTGTCCAAGTCTACTGGTGTAGAAAAGTTTTATCTTTTGTATGATGCCCAAGAGGAGGCGCGTGTTTTAAGGGATGAGAATCAACCCTAAATTGGTCTGAGATTTGACACTGGAAAGACCGCTCTAGCAAAGGATGACTAAGTTCTGTCTTATACCTTTAGGAGGTCTTTAGGGTCCTTGCATTAAGCCTAAGAGAAGGCATGAGAACTTCTAAGAAGCCGGAGGATCCTTGTACAAAGCCCAAGAGGAGGCAGGAATGCTTTTAAGAAGCCTGTGGGTCTCAAACCAAGAAAAGTTCAAGAAATTCTATTCATCAAGAATAGATCATTTAGTGAAAGTTCTGAGGTTTGAAGAAACTCAAGAGATGCTATTCACCAAGAATATATCAACTCTGGGGAGTAGAATTGTGAAGTCAAGCTTCTTCAACTGCATATTTTGATGAAGACAACATTATTTGCTCATGACATGTGTTGCAAAAAGAAAGTGGATAAAAGACATGACTAATCAAGTTCAAAGTTTCAAATATCATTCAAGTATTGAAGATTATCTTGGATTGATCAAAGGTAAAACTTTCACTTATTAATTGATGCATACTAGTGTTTAATATATTTTCTAAACTTTGCATTAATCATTTGAAAAGGTTTTGAATCATATTCATGAAGGTTTCATGTCATAAAATTAAGTATTTTTCAAAACTAGACGCATGTAACCGGTTACAGCTTAACTGATAACCGGTTAACATGAAGAAAATTTGAATTTCTTGGTTACGTTGCAGCGTGATAACCGGTTAGCAGTTATGCTGTAACCGGTTACCACTGAACAGATTTCAAAAATAAATGCATCTCTTCATGCTTCTTTCACAAACCTTTTCCATTTGAACCATGGCATCCCTTAATTAATTATATCTGTTTGTAGAGGTGTTTAAGCATTATTTAAGCATTAAATTGTCAGATTTTAAAGAAACCTCCTTTTGCTATAATGTTAAAACATTCAATCACTTAAAAATTCTGCATTTTTACAAGAGTGTTCTTCAAATTTTTCAAACTGAAACTTCTGCACTTAAACCTTCATACTCCTTGCATTAGTTTCATTTTTTATTGAGTCGAACACTTGTATAATATCATTAAGAGTGATTGTTACAAAAAGGAGAAGATCAATCTTTGGATTGATATATTGAAGAATCAAAGTTTCATCTACTTACTCAAAATTCAGAACTATTGTAAAATCCTAAAGGTCCAACAAGTGTTTGGTTTTAGGTGTTGACTATAAGGGAAGGATTGTTTCTCTTATAGGGTTTGTTAGAATCCTTGTTATCCGGATTGTGGATACAAGAGGTCCATTGTAAGATTTGTTCTTGGTTGGACTTTAAAAGTGTAAAATCCAAGAGGGTGTTCTTGGTGGTTGATTGTGAGTGACTTGTATAGAAAGACTAGGAAGAGTCTTGTAAAGTCAAAACAATAGTAAACTCTCTTTCATGTTGAAAGGGGAGTGGAGTACTCTCGACCTGTGAGTGGAACCACTATACTTCCTGGTGTTCTTTACTTTCCGCTTTTACCGCTTTCCTCATATAGAAACTTTTAGGAAAGTAAAAACAAGAAAACGTCAAAAATCGGGATAATTGTCTAAGTACCTAATTCACCCCCCTTCTTAGGCACACATATAACTTACAATTGGCATCAGAGCAGGTCTTAGGTAAGCTGTTCCTAAAGATCCAGTATGGCTTCCGCAACTTCAAACTCGATTTTCAAAGATGGTGGAAGTAGTAACAAGCCCCCACTTTTCTCGGGAGAGTATTTTGACTTTTGGAAAATCCGCATGAAGGCACATCTTGAAGCACAAGGAGAAGGTATATGGGAAGCCATTGAGACTGGTCCGCATAATCCGGTTAATGTGGTCAATGGTGTTGGTACTCCAAAGTTAAAAAATACATATGATGAAGATGACAAGAAAAGAATCTTGAATGAAAAGAAAGCTGTCAATATTCTTCAGAGTGCATTAAGTATGAATGAGTTCTTTTGTGTTTGTCAATGTAAATCGGCTAAAGAAATATGGGATACATTGGTAGAAACACATGAAGGTACAGTTGAAGTAAAAAGATCCAAACTAAACACCTTAAGTCAAGAATATGAAATGTTTCGAATGCAGCCCAGAGAATCCATTGTTGCATTACAGAAGAGATTTGTTCATTTGACTAACCACTTAATGGCACTTGGTAAAACATTCTCAAATGATAAATTAAATCTCAAAATTCTAAGATCATTGACTAGAGAATGTCAACCAAAAGTAACGGCAATATCGGAAAAGAAAAGGCTCTCTACGATGACTTCCGCATGTCTATTTGGTAAACTTCAAGAGCATGAGTTAGAACTTGAAAGATTGGAGAAGCATGAAATACAAGTAAAAGATTCAAAAGACGTTGCCTTAAAGACAAAAGTAAAAAATTATGATATCAATCAAGAGGATGAGTCCAATAGTGATGAAAATGACGATCTTATCAAAAAGTTTGAAAAGTTTCTAAGAAAAGAAAGGAAAAAGGAGATCACTAAAGGGGAAGCACCAACGAGAAAGATTAAATGCTTTGAATGTGGAGAAAGAGGACATGTTAAAAGTGAATGTCCTACACTTCAAAATAAAAATAAATTCAAGAAAAAGAATCATAAAAAGGTAGACAACGAAATAAGCTCATCTTCAGATGAAGAACATGTAAATCTTACATTGATAGCATCACACCACTCCGATAATGAAGAAGATGAGGTTAGTAATAATTCTTTTAATAGTGATGCACAAGGTGCCATAAATGAATTGTTAAATGAATGCAAAATTCTGTATAAAACTATATCATCTCAAAAGAAACAAATTTCAACTTTAGAAGAAAAAAATGTTTCATTAGAAAAAGAGATCTAAAATGAGAAACAAAAGATGATTAGTGAAAAACAGAATTTTGTATGTAAAAATTGTGAATCTCTCTCTTTTCAAATTGTTCAATTAAAAAGAGTACTTGAAAGGTATGAGAAAGGACAAATTGGATTGGAAGAAGTCCTTAGTCAACAAAGATATTCAAATGATAAAAGTGGACTTGGCTATTCAAAGTTTTCTAAAACAAGTTCAAGTAAAACTATATTTGTTAAGGCTAAGGATCAAACTTCTAAAGAGAAAGTGAACAAACCTAGGAATGTGCATCCTAATCCTAAAAAGAAAAAATTTCCTAAAAAGAAATCTTATGTTCCAAGATATAAAAGCAACTTTGAACCTACTTATTTTTATTGTGCTTGCTTTGTAAGAAACTTTAGTGTTGCAAGTGGGCATTATGTGTGGGTAAAGAAAGGTACTAACTATGATGGACCCAAAGCACATTGGGTACCAAATCAAACTTAATTTGTTTTGTAGGTTTGCTTGAGGACCACTTCAAATCTATGATGTTTTGATAAGTGGTGGCTCTAAGCTTTTGATGGGAGGCATAAACTAACTTTCAAATCTAGTTCTCAAAGTCCAAGAGTTATTTCACATATGGGGAATACCTTAAAGGAAGAATTCTTGGCATTGGCAAAGTTGAAGCATTAACTTTCACATTCATTGAAGATGTACTTTATGTTAAAAGATGAAAGGAATATCTTCTAAACAAAAGTCAACTTTGTGACAAAGGCTTCAAAATCATGTTTACCAATGATGAATTTTTGATGAAGTCAATCATGAGGTAAAAAATCATAGGTAAAAATTGTTTTTATTTTTCATAATCTATTTATATTCTTCAAGTCTTTTCCCCCCCTTTTTGCTAATGACAAAGGAGGAGAAGTCTTGTATTGTATTATTGGTTGTTCTTCTAACAAAATGCAGATTTCAAAGATTAAAAACCCTTTAAAAAAGCATCAACTTAGGGGGAGCATCAATTTAGGGGGAGCATTTGTTGATGAAACAAGATTGAGGCTAAATTTCAAGTTTTAGGTTGTCATCATCAAAAAGGGGGAGAATGTGAAGTCAAGCTTCTTCAGCTGCATATTTTGATGAAGACAACATTATTTGCTCATGACATGTGTTGCAAAAAGAAAGTGGATAAAAGACATGACTAATCAAGTTCAAAGTTTCAAATATCATTCAAGTATTGAAGATTATCTTGGATTGATCAAAAGTAAAACTTTCACTTATTAATTGATGCATACAAGTGTTCAATATATTTTCTAAACTTTGCATTAATCATTTGAAAAGGTTTTGAATCATATTCATGAAGGTTGCATGTCATAAAATTAAGTACTTTTCAAAACTGGACGCATGTAACCGGTTACAGCTTAACTGATAACCGGTTAACATGAAGAAAATTTGAATTTCTTAGTTACATTGCAGCTTGATAATCGGTTAGCAGTTATGCTGTAACCGATTACCACTGAACAAATTTAAAAAATAAATGCATCTCTTCATGCTTATTTCACAAACCTTTTCCATTTGAACCATGACATCCCTTAATTAATTATATCTGTTTGTAGAGGTGTTTAAGCATTATTTAAGCATCAAATTGTCAGATTTTAAAGACACCTCCTTTTGCTATAATTTTAAAACATTCAATCACTTAAAAATTCTGCATTTTTACAAGAGTGTTCTTCAAATTTTTCAAACAGAAACTTCTACACTTAAACCTTCATACTCCTTGCATTAGTTTCATTTTTATTGAGTTGAACACTTGTATAATATCATTAAGAGTGATTGTTACAAAAAGGAGAAGATCAATCTTTGGATTGATATATTGAAGAATCGAAGTTTCATCTACTTACTCAAAATTCAGAACTATTGTAAAATCCTAAAGGTCCAACAAGTGTTTGGTTTTAGGTGTTGACTATAAGGGAAGGATTGTTTCTCTTATAGGGTTTGTTAGAATCCTTGTTATCCGGATTGTGGATACAAGAGGTCCATTGTAAGATTTGTTCTTGGTTGGACTTTAAAAGTGTAAAATCCAAGAGGGTGTTCTTGGTGGTTGATTATGAGTGACTTGTATAGAAAAACTAGGAAGAGTCTTGTAAAGTCAAAACAATAGTAAACTCTCTTTCATGTTGAAAGGGGAGTGTAGTACTCTCGACCTGTGAGGGGAACCACTATACTTTCTGGTGTTCTTTACTTTCTGCTTTTATCGCTTTCCTCACATAGAAACTTTTAGGAAAGTAAAAACAAGAAAACGTCAAAAATTGGGATAATTGTCTAAGTACCTAATTCACCCCCCTTCTTAGGCACACATATAACTTACAAGAATTTCATTGACAATTTCTAATAGAGATAGCCTGAGAAAAGGTTCACGAAGAATACTGCCTTTCTCTTTGTTCCATATTATTTAAGCCCAAGAGAAGGCAAAACTGTATCTGGAAATCCTATGGGGATCTAGTTTTGACTGTATCCAAGAGTGACCAACTGGCTTTACTTAGTTCTAGACCTAGTTGCTGGGGAAAACTCTAAATAGCTATACTAGTATATATACAGTTGATATATGACAACTATTTAAAAGGATATGAAAAAAGACTTACAGTGTGCAGCTTCCCACAATACAGTTATATATATTAAAGCGAGTATATGAAAGTTGTTAAAACTTACAGGTGAGCAAGCTTCCATGTTGTATTATTAGTTGTTCAAAGAAATTAAAGAAAGTTTTGATGACAACATGTATATTTGAATCTAAATCAAAAGAGAAGTTGTTTTTGAAAGGATTATTGGGGCTTATACTCAAGGAGAGGCCCAAGGTTTAACAGTGATCACACCGTTGTTTTGAATATTGTATCAGGACTTATACAACCACTGAGGCCCAAAGCGGTTTTCTGTACAAAGGGATGCGTCTTACAACTCAAGGAGAGGCCCAAGGAGGTTTTGAAAAAGAAAGATGGGACTTACAACACGAGGGGAGGCCCAATGAAAGACAGTGATCGCACCGTCGTTTTGAGAATCGCAGAGGGACATATACAATGACTGAGGCCCAAAAAAGGTATTGTTGTACAACAAGGGATTAGGTCTTACACTCTATTAGAGGCACAAAGAGTTTGAAAATGAATGAAGATGGGTCTTATAGCTCAAGGAGAAGCCCAGTTGATTTTGTTACAAAGGCGACGATCGCGCAGAACTTTTGAAAATATACATAGGGCCTTATACAATGTGTGAGGCCCAAAAATGATTTATTTACAAAGGGATGGGACTTACACTCTATCAAGAGGCCCAAAGAGTTTTAAAATTTAAAATCAAGAGGAAACCCTAATTTTAAATAAAAATGTTATTTTTCAAAGGAAATTAAATGAAAAAATGATATAAAATACCAAATATATTCAAAAATAAGTTGTACACCTTGAAAAATATTTTGAAAAGTCATGTTTAGTTATATGAGAGTTTGAAATTTAATTGGTTTTGAAAGATCAAAGTGGGAATTTCATTTAAAAATGTTTAAAAACAACAAAAATGAAATTAATTACAAAAACTCTAACTATATTAAATAAATAATATAAATTGGATTTTTTTGTAAAATAAAATATTTAAACATTTTAGTGAATTTTGAGGAAAAGAATCAATTCAAAAACATAAATATTCAGAGAGAAATTAATTCTTGAATCAATTAATAAAAATAACAAAATATTCAAATATTAAAAAATTTGAAAAAGGGCGCCAAGAACACCAAGTTCTTGCCCGCGCCCTCTGTTTTTCCAGATTTGCATTTTCTCACTTTCCTCCATGATTTCTCAATGGGTTTGCACGATTCAAGTACTAATCTTGCTCGTTTTTGAACAAGGATCACAACCATATAGATTAATTGCATTTATTTTGAGTATTGAGTGAGAAATCAGAAGAAACTCTCAAGAACCCTAATTTCAGCATGAACACCTGTAACACCTCAAAATTTGCCCTAGTGTTGCTAACCTTTTTGGCTTATGCTTCATTTCATTTGCATCGTCATTTATGCATTTTGCATGTTTCTTTTGGGCATGGGATCAAGGTATTTTCTAGCAGATCATGGTGTTATCAGCTCCGGCATTATTTTCAGTAGTATTCAGGGTCAAACTGATGGTTTTCAAGGTCTTTTAGAGCTTTTATTTTGCTCATTAGGCGTTTTGATAATCGGAAGCTTCAACAGTCATTTTCTGATCAAGCGATCTGGTATCAGGCATTATTAATTCAGCAGGATATTCTGAGGTGTCAGCAGGAATTTGTGTTCTTTTCAGGTGTTACTCAGTAGCAATATCAAGTTTTGAGTTTCAAAGGTTTAACGGGTTCAAAACAGCTATCAGAAGTCACTTTTCCAAGTTTCCCTCCAAAAGGCGCCAAAATTCAAAATTTGAACTGTGTAACCGGTTACAGCATATGTGTTTACCAGTTACTCATTCATTTTCAGCACATTCTCAAGGTTTTTTGAACTGTGTAACCAGTTAGCAGTTATGCTGTAACCGGTTATCCTGGGCGCAGTTTGAAAAAAATTAAGTTTGCACCATTAGTGATCATGTGCTTGGCTTTTGCATTTGTGGGAAGGATCTAGAATTGATATTTTCATCATTTTCCACCCAAAATTCAAATTCTCTCCATCATTTTTCCACTCTAATTCCTCATTTCATTTCCTAATCCAATTTTCACCCCAATTTCCACCCACTTAACCTCACTCCAAACCCAAACTTAACTCCTAACCTAGGGGTTATTTAAACCAATTCATTCCAAACCTCTCCACCCTAAATCATTTTTCACTCTCATTTTTTAGAATTTTGCTCTCAATTCTCTCTCACTTTTTCACTCTCAACCTCCATTTTCAACCACACTCAAAGCTCTTTTTCAAAGATTAACAAGTTCTTCATTGGAACTTGTTAATTCTTGAGCTAAAGCCTCTCATCATCACTACATTTCTGCTTTTCAACTTGGATTTTCGTTTGGATCTAGTTCTGAATTTCCAGAAGTGATTTTTGGAAGTGATTTTGGAGTTTTGGTTGCTATTTGCTTGGATCTTCAACTTTTGAGTGCAAGGAGCTTGTGGATCTTGGATTTCTCTACTTGGATTCATCAAATTCTGTTTACAACACTCACCAAAGCAAATCTCAGCTTTGTAGGTTGGTTAATTTCAGATCCATACTCATTTTAGCTTAATTGCAACTTTCACAATGTAGATCCATGATTCTTGGCGTGTTTTGATTCATTTGTGTGAATTTAATTGTGGATGTTGATGATTATTGGATCTAAATGATGTTTAAATGCTGTTTCTGAACTTGATTTTCGTGCATTGTTGATTACATGATCATTGAACGTGATTACATAAGTGATTTGCAGCTGAAAAGTGCTTTTGAAACTGATTTTTTTACCACTGTCCCAGAGTAACCGGTTAGCAGTTATGTTGTAACCGGTTACACTGTGTATTTTCAGCGTAATTTGTGCAATTTTGAACTGTGTAACCGGTTAGTAGTTATGCTGTAACCGGTTACCACTGAAGCAGAACTTGATTTTCTTGCATTTTCTTGGTTGTTTGAGATCCTTTTCATGTCTAAACTTTATGGATTGATATGATGATGATTTGTGGATCATTCTTGAGCTGTTGCACCTCACACTATTGTATGAACACAATTTTCTGACACGCGATTCTTGATTTTCATCGATAAATGTTTATGTTTGCGTTGTTGATTAATTTATGCGATAAACACGATGCACACACATTTGAATCGTGTTAGTTCTTGGTTAATGCTCAACTTGCTGGACATATGATGCATGATTGTTTTTTGCTTCCGTGGTTGCTTATGCATGATGTTTTGATCTATGTTTGATTTGTGCAACTTTGTTGAGTAATTGTTCTTGAATTGTTAGCATGATCATGTTATTCATTCTTGATTCTTGCAACCTTTATGATTGGTTTGCCATGATTTGTGTGTCTATTTGCAATCGTTGCTTGCATGAGTATTTGTTTTCAAATGCATGGTGTGTTGTCATGTTTTCCACTGCTGTTTTAGTGCATATGTGCTGGTGTATGTGTTGCTGTTTGACCTTTTACACCTGTTTTGTGTGTTGAACATGGGATGTTGAATGTTGTTTGGTATGTTTGCTGGTTTTTAACTGCTGTGCAGCTGCAGAGGCGCTGTTGTAGCTGCTGCTTGTTTGTTTTACTCGCCTTTTCTTCTTCTTCTCTTTCACTCCTTCTCTTCTCTTGAGTCTCAAGACTTGTTTAAGTCTTGGATTCACTTCCTTAGAGCTACCTAGTCCAACTTAATTTTTGATTAAGCTTGGAGTAGGATTAGCATTAGGCTTCCCTTTGCATGCTTACTTAGGTAGATGTTTCCCCTTTCAAACTCAACTATAGGGCCACCTTTGCATGACAACATTAGGATAGAATTCCCCTTAGTGTTTTCTTTTCCTTTGAGTCTTCTCTTCTCATCTCATAACACTTCTAAAACACTTAATAAAAATAACGTGTATTGCGCATGAGCCTTGCATGTGGGAAGTGAGGAATGAGGGGTTTCCTCTCATTTTTCTAGAGTGTTTGGTGGACGTTCCATCTTGGAACGATTTGCTAAACATTCATTCCTACCTCATAGACTTCGGTGCAATGCAAGTTACGAACTAACTTCAATCCACTTCTGTCTAAAAAACACAAAAACAAACTCAAACCTTTTCATCCTTCGGGATTGTTAAGTTCAGATCATTTTCAGAATAGGGCCCGTTACTTCCGTCTCGTCGTAAACAGGCATCGACCCTAACTGCTGGACGCGAACCTAATGTCGCTCATAAAAAACACTAACCGACCTTGTTAGGTCGAACTACGACTGCTCTGATTTCCTCTCTCTTGTCCGATTGAGGATACATAGGCACAAGACGACGATGTCTTGGCGAGCAACCTCCCCCCTTAGTTTGTGTCCGAACTACGTTGACTCTGACTTTCCCATTGCACGAGGGAATACGTAGGCGTAGGACGAGCGGTGTCCTATCGAGTCACTTCTTCTTCTTTTCTTCTTTGTTTCTTCGCTCTTCTCCGTTCCCGTTCCTTCTCCTTTCCAGTAGCGGCCGAGTTCTAGACGATGACACCCTTTGATCGAGACATCAAGCGTGGATCCCATCGAGTACGATGGACGCGTGGGGTGCTAACACCTTCCCTTCGTGTAACCGACTCCGTTACCCGTTTCTCTTGGTCGCAAGACCATGCTTTTCACTTCCCTCAGGTTTACGTAGTGTTTCCTTTCCCTCTCTTGGGATAAATACACATTGCTGGCGACTCTGTTTTCCGCGCCACTTTCACGTTTGTACCATGGATGCAAATCCTCGGGAGCGACAGCTGGCGACTCTGCTGGGGATAGGTTGACCTCTTACTGGTCCATTCCCTTTTACGAGTCAATCCTAGCGCTTGTTTGTTTATTTTCATTGGGTGTTTATTGTTGTGCTTTATTTTGCTGTGTATTACTGTTTTACTGTTTTTACCGCATTTATTGCATTGCATTTCATTATTTTGCTGGACTGTACTGTGCTGTGCTGGTTTTCTGTTTGGCAGGTTGGGATTCTTTGAGAGATAAGCCCAATACATAGGCTTGAGCATACACTTAGGACTAGAGTGGAAAGTAGTGGGACCTACGCGCCGTCTTGGTTCGTTTGGTGTTCACGAAATTCACATCCAGACGAGGCTATATTGGGAGATATTCTGACGTGCGTGTCTTGCGCATTTCAGAGTATTGATCTAGAGAGTTGTCGACTCTGGCGACCGTTTCTTCTGAGGACTCAGTAACGACTCTCCTCCCGACATGTGATAATGGCAGACCAGAAATGGTAAACCCATTACACTTGTCGATCCGAGGACCCAATGCTGGGAACTTGCATAGGATGACCTTATTTTTGGGGGAATCAGTGGATGACCTCTTTGTTTGGCGATAGTATTGTACCCCGAGGGATGAATGTACTATTTCTTCTCAAATCGAGAATCCGAGACTGAGGATCCCGTTTTCTAGTACCCACATGTGAGAGGGGATGGGTGTTTGCAGGTCTGCAGGTAACCGAAACCTTCAACCTACCCGATTTTCTGGATTTCTCGACAGTGTGTAGTTATTTGCCTGGTTTTCTGGTTATCTCAGTGGTCCGATGTTTTGGAATTCTGGTTTTCTGGGTTGTGGTTCTTGTTCAGTTAACAGCACAACACATATCCAGATAAGTGATACCTTGTTCCCATGTTTGCATTTGCATCATTTCTTGCATTCTAACATGTTTGACATTTTTCAGGACTTGCATCTTACCCTTGATTCCGGTTGTTGAGGTGCTCTCATCATGAAAGCTCAGAGGAAGAAGAATGTAGCGTACATGTTCCCAGATCCGACTCTGAAGTTGATTCACAAGATGATTAGTATGACTGATCCTGAGATCCGCGCCAAGTTCAAGGAGGAATGTGGGAAGATATTAAAGGTTGTCCGAAATATTTCACAAGAAGAGCACGATGCCATTCACATGCTTCTTCAATTCTATGACCCTCATTTGCATTGTTTCATCTTTCCAGATTATGTATTGGCTCCAACCTTAGAGGAGTCCTCATTTATTTTGGGAATCTCTGTCGATCCGAGGATACCTTTCTTTTCTGAAGAACAGCCAGGACTGGAAGAGATGGCGGTTGCTATTCACGTTGGGGAATCCATTCTGAGTAACAATGTTATGGACAAGCAAGGGTTTAAAGGCCTCCCTTTGAAGTTTCTGTTTGACCAAGCCAGCTCATGTGCTAAGGAGAGAAATTGGTCTGCTTTCAATGCTATTTTAGCTCTTTGCATTTATGGGATTGTCATATTCCCCAACATCCCAGAGTTTGTTGACATGCATGAAATTCGGATTTTCATCTTGAGAAACCCCGTTCCTACCCTTCTTGGTGATGTGTATCATTCAGTCCACTACAAGAATGAAAAGAGACGAGGAAGGACCGTGAGTTGCTGTGCGCCGCTCCTATCTACATGGTTTTTTAGTCATCTCCCTAAAGCTGGGGCTTTTGTTGATGCAAGGGATTCTATGAAGCGGTCTAAAAGGTTGATGGGATTGACTGCTGACAACATCATTTGGTTTAATCACAATTTGCTAGGGATTGAGCTCATTTTCATCTGCGGAGGATTCCCAAATGTACCCTTAATATGGAGGAGAGACGGAATTAATTATAACCCTTCCCTTGCTATTAGACAATTTGGGTATGCATTGAAGACTCCCATCCTTGTTTTTCAATGGCACTGCAGACCAAGAGATGGTAAGGAAAGTCGTGAATGCTTGGAAGCAAGTTTTTAAGAGAGGAAAGACTTTCTTTGGGAAATGTAACAACTAAGCTTTCTCTCCGTATGTGGAGTGGGTCCGGAAAAGGGCAGAAGATGAGCTTCTTCCTTTCCTAATAGAGCCGCCTTTGTACCCTCTGTTGATTGAGCCACCAACCACGGCGAAGATAGAGAAGTATAATAAATTGTGGGCTAAAAAAGAGAAGCTATGAGAGGAAAACAGCGAGCTACACAAAGAAATTTACCAGCTGAAACATGAGCGAGGTGAAGCTGTTCATGTCGCCAAGTTGAAGACTGAGCTTCTCGTTAAGAAAGAAAAAGAGCTAGCTGAAGAGGTCACAGCCAGACAAAAGGTAGGGCAAGCTCTGAAAGGTGTTAGCAGGATTCTCAAATCCAAGAAGGAAGACCTAGCCAAGGCTTGGTAAAAAATTCACAAGTTCAACGCTTACCGATATACTGCAATAACTGCCAACAAACAGAAAGAAGATAAGTTCCTGGATCAGATCAAGAGTTTGAAGACGAAGCTCAGGAAGAAAGACGAGGAGATCTTATCAGGAACATTCCATAGACACGCAGTCGAGGAACGACTCAATGAGGCCATAGCAACCGTAGAAGAGCTGAAGATACGAGCTGAGGTGAAGAGGTCTAGGGGGCTCTAGCTCAGGCAGTGGTCCTCAAAGGGTGCAAGACCATGGTGGTTGGGGAGAACTCGCGCATTGATGATACTCTGTAGTTTGTTTTTTCTTTGTATTTTGGGTCACCACCAGAATTGTTGGCTGGGACTTTTGTTTATTTTGCTTCAGGCATATTATGTTATCTTGGGTTGTAATCTCTGACAGTGTTTTTCTCTGATATACGAGCAGAAGTTTCATTCCTATCTTGTCTTTAGACCGGAATCAAGGGGTGGATCACCCTGCAAATATTCAAATATGTTCATTTGCATTTGCATAATCATAATCATTTTTACATAGCAGGTGCTCGTCCCGGGTTTTTCTAACCTTTATTTGGTTGCAGGCAGGATTGATAACCAGCCAATTCACCGGTATTCTACTAGATCAAATCAAAGGAGAATTATAGAGCAAATACAAGCAGAGTAGGCCGCCATGCTGGCCCGTATAGACCAATTCATGGAGCTGATGCAAGGTGTTGCCCAAGGGCAAGAACAATTGAGGACTCTGGTCCAACCCTTAGTGGCAAGAGTGGATGAAGATGGGGTTCTTCATGGTGGAGTCCATAATGGCGTTGTTGGTAACGGTGCTCAAGGAGGTCCTGTGGGCGTAGAGATCCGCATTCCTGGTGTTGTGATCCCTCCGGGCGGAGGAGAATAACTTGTGATTCCTTCTGTTGTGGGAGGAGGAAGTGTTTGTGCTGTTCATGGTCGTCGTTTCGAAGACCAACAAGATAACGTTTTCTCTATGCCAGGCGGGGATGCTGGTCCTCAGGCCGACAATGATCAAAGGTTCAGACTCATTGAAGAACAACTAAGGGGAGTGGTGAATCAGAATTCTGTAGGAATGGATCTGGAGGATTTGGGGCTGGTTCCTGGTGTTGTAATTCCGCACAAATTTCAGGTGCCCACTTTTGAGAAATACAATAGTACCACTTGTCCCAAGACGCATGCCAGGGCATACGCTAGAAAGATGGCCGCGTACTCTAAAGATGAGAAATTGCTGATGGATTTCTTCCAGGACATCCTGTCTGGGGCATCCTTGGAATGGTATATGCAATTAGAGAGATGTCATGTCCATAATTGGAGAGAGCTAATAGAGGCCTTTATCAAGCATTACCAATATAATACTGATATGGCTCCCAACAGGACCCAGTTACAGAATATGTCTCAAAAGAATAATGAAAGCTTCAAAGAATATGCGCGGAGATGGCGTGAACTAGCGGCAAAGGTACAGCTGTCCATGTTGGAAAAGGAAATGTTGAATTTGTTTATGGATACTTTGCCGGGACGTTATTATGAGAAACTGTTACCTTGCGTGTCAGGCAAGTTTGCTGACTTAATCATGGTCGGGGAAATGTTAGAGAGTGGAATCAAAGCGGGGAAGGTAGCACGTAGTGATGGGTCATCTTCTGGTCAAGGGAAGAAACCCTATGTGAATTATAAGAAGAAGGAGGAAACAAATTGTGTGTCGTCTCACCGAGGTAAAGGAAAGCAGCATCAGAATTATAACCAGCAGGTAGCTTCAGTGACAATTCCTGCAGCGCTTCCACCTCAGCAGCAGCAAAATCAGGCTCCACGCCAATATCAGCCAAGGCCTAAACAGGACCGACATTTTGATACTCCACCTGTACCGTATTCACAGTTGTTTCAGCATTTGCTACAATTGCAGTTAATCCAGAAAAGGACTCTAGCTCCTCCTACCGGTAATCCACCTCCGGGTTATAATCCTAACGCGCACTGTGGCTTTCATTCTGGGGCACCCGGACACTATATTGAGGAGTGCAAAGCTTTTAAGCATGTAGTCCAAGACTTGGTGGATTCAAAGGCCATTAACTTTTCAAATGATGTGCCAAATGTCGTCCAAAACCCAATGCCGAACCACGGTGGGCCGAGGGTTAATGTTGTGTTAGAGGAGAATGAATCTTTGAATTTGGTTACGGATGTTAATGAATTAAGGACTCCTTTGAGGGTGGTAAAGGAGAGGTTATTGAGGGGTGGGGTGTCCCCCGGATGTGATGAGAATTGTTCAGATTATATGTCGCAAATGAATGGGTGTGGTTTGTTGAAATCAGGAATTCAAAAGTTGATAGATGAATGTCAATTGCAGTTTGACCGGTGTGACCAACAGGAAGAGGTTGTTAGCAGGAAAAATGAGGTTGCTACCATTACTATCCCTTTCAAAACAATCACTATTTCAGGACCGGTAAGACCAGCACCGGTTATTATTACAGCTCCCAGACCCGTGCCATATGAGAGTACCAAGGCCATTCCTTGGAACTATGGAGCCGAAGTGTTCGTTAATGGACAGAAACAAGAACTGGTGGGAACTTCTGTAGTGAACTCTTGTGTTGAAAAAAAAATTGAGGCAGAGGCTATCACGAGAAGTGGTAGAGTCTTTATCCCTTCAAATGATCAAGCTGGTAGTTCTAAACAAGACAAAGGAAAGTAGGTTGTAGATAATTCTGTGTAAGCACCAGTAGTGAATGACTCCACGGCAGGGCCGATTGATAATTCTTTCTCCAAGAATGTAGAAGAGTTTATGAGAGTGATTCAGAAAAGTGATTATAAAATTGTTGATCATTTGCATCAGACTCCGTCTAAGATTTCTATCTTGTCCCTGTTATTGTGTTCCGAGGCACACCGAAACGCACTGCTGAAAGTACTGAATGCTGCTTACGTACCCCAGGAGATCTCAGTTAATCAGTTTGAGGGGGTAGTGGCCCATGTTAATGCAGGCAATGGTTTGGGTTTTACTGATGTTGACTTGACTCCAACTGGGAGAAACCATAATAATGCCTTGCATATTTCTGCCGAGTGTCGTGGATCATTGATGTCTCATGTGCTTGTGGATACTGGATCCTCTTTGAATGTTCTGGCTAAGAAAGCCTTGATGAAGCTGGACACTCGGGGGTTAATATGCACACCAAGTGATTTGGTGGTGCGCGCTTTCGACGGCTCGAAGAGATCTGTTTTCAGAGAGATTGTACTACTAATTAAGGTTGGGCCAGAGGTTTTCGATGCTACCTTCTATATCATGGACATCCAACCTGCCTACAGTTGTCTGCTGGGTCGTCCATGGATTCACAGTGTTAGGGCTGTGACGTCTACATTGTATCAGCAGTTAAAGTATATGGTAGACGGACATGTGGTGACGGTTTGTGGAGAAGAGGATATCATGATAAGCCAGCTATCTACTTTCAAGTATGTGGAAGTAGATGGCGAAATACATGAAACTTTATGTCAGGCTTTCGAAGTAGTGAAGATCACTGAGGAACCTCTCAAGGGAGTGAGCCAGCCTAAAGTGGTAGAGCAGCCTACTGTGGTACATCAGCCAGAAATTTCTATGTCTTCCTTCAAGGATGCACGGGCCATGGTTGAAGTCGGCGGTTCACAAAAGTGGGGTCAGATTATTGATGTCCAGGAAAAGTGGAATACTCATGGACTGGGTTATAAGCCACCCAGGCATCCTGAAGAGCCTCCCAAATTCTATGGTCCAGTTCGTTTCACCAGTGTCGGTGTGTTCTTTGACAGAGTCAATGCTATTGGCGAGAATGGGGATAGTGATTGTGATATGGATAGTTGGATCCGCCCCTGTATCCCAGGTCAAAGTCTTCGCAACTGGTCGTCAGAGAAAGCCATTCAAGTGACTGGACCAGAGTAATTGCTTCTATTTATCATCTATGTTAATCCTACGTTCTGCCCAAGACATGGTGATTCTTGTTTGTAGGGCTTGATTGTTTTTGTATGCTTTTTTTTATCATTAATAAAGGACGTTTTCGCATTCAAATGTTTTGATCCCTGTTTTTCTGTTTTTTATTTTTTTGCATTAAAACCACATCAAAATGGCAATGTGTTTTTGTTTGATGCATCCATAATAAACATAAATCATCAATCATGCAGGTTTTCTTGTTCAAATTCCACCCATCATGATTCGTCTATGGCTCGATATAACTTCGATAATCCCATA
The DNA here is from genome assembly GCA_022829125.1 of Lathyrus tuberosus. Taxonomy (NCBI): domain Eukaryota; kingdom Viridiplantae; phylum Streptophyta; class Magnoliopsida; order Fabales; family Fabaceae; genus Lathyrus; species Lathyrus tuberosus. Next base: position 3,888,386 of record JALAZF010000047.1, on the reverse strand, counting down.
TATCAGGCTGAAGAGGGGACTGATGAAGATTGTGCCTTACCAGAGGAATTAGTCAGGCTGTTAAAACGGGAGGAAAAGGTTATTCTGCCTCATCAGGAGGAAATCGAGGTTGTTAACTTGGGAACCGAGGACGCAAAGAAAGAGGTACGGATTGGGGCTGCCTTAGAAGACACTGCCAAGGGAAGATTGATTGAAATGCTCTGAGAGTATGTGGATATCTTCGCCTGGTCTTACCAAGACATGCCTGGGCTCGACACTGACATCGTGGTACACCGGCTGCCGCTCAAAGAGGGATGTGCTCCGGTTAAGTAGAAGCTGAGAAGGACGAAACCGGAAATGTCTGTCAAGATTAAAGAAGAGGTTCAGAAACAGTTAGATGTTGGGTTTCTTGCTGTAACGAATTATCCTCCATGGGTTGCTAATATTGTACCTGTACCTAAGAAGGATGGAAAGGTCAGGATGTGCGTTGATTACAGAGATCTAAATAGAGCAAGCCCAAAAGACGACTTCCCGCTTCCTTACATTGACGTGTTAGTGGACAACACCGCTCAATATTATGTGTTTTCCTTCATGGATGGCTTCTCTGGGTATAACCTGTTAGACGGTGTGGCTAGTGATCGAGAGGGGGGGGTGAATAGATCACCACTTGTAAAATACGGTTTTAAAAACCTTAACAGAGTTTTTGAAATATAGCGGAAAGTTTTGGTCCCGAATCGACTTCCGTCTATTCTGAACCGCTACCAAAAAGACCAGACACGCAAGTATGATGCTGGATTTGAATTGATTGATAGAAAACGTTAACACAGAAATTTCTCGCACTAAATGCACTTATCACAAATTCTGATTCCAATGAGTAAATCACAACAAACCGTTTTGTCAAACACTTGGCGTGTATGTGTTCTATGATAAACAATAGTGATGTTTCAATAAAAGGTTTTCTTGCCACTATTGTATCACGACACGTAAAACGTACTGCGCCAATTTGTATCACAAAACAGTTAACGAAAACGTAAAGGGAGATAGAGATAGAATACGATACGCAGAGATTTGTTAAGGAAGTTCCCCACTGTCGTCCTCGCGTGTGGGTACGTCTCCCTCTCAATTTCAAAAGAAATTGAGACCTTTTCTTATCAATAGTTGCTGAATTCGTTCTTACAAAGGTTACAATACCAAGACAGAATTCTAAATCCCTAGAACTTCTTCTTCTTGTATAGAACCTCGACTTGATCAGAGCTGGATCAAGAATTCCCCGCAAGACTTGCAAACGATTCACCGGTTCCACGACCTGTTTGCGAAACAACCCCGTTTCCAAACCCTACGCTGCGGCTGAATCCGTTCTGCAATCGTGACTAACAAACCCGCAAGAACAGTCCCGTTCTTGAAGGACAAACCAGTAGGTTTTTCCTCAAAACCCCCTTCACTCTTCAACCCAGCTAGATCCTTGATCGTTCCACTGACTCCACAGCTAGATCGTTGATCGTACCACTGAACGTTATCTCGTTGATCCTTCAATCCAAAGAACAAGAATGATTGTGTGTAATTGTTCTTGAATTGAAGAGATTGAGAAGATGATGAAGACGAAGTATCTTTCAGGTTTCTGAATGCTCAATCAATTGCTGCTACAAAGACCTCTATGACTTGTGTATTTTGCAATTTTCACTTGTGAATTCATCCTTAAGCCAATACCTGCCACTTTGTATTTATACTAAACAAGACAGAACTGTTAGAATAAAAATTATGCAGAAAAACAGACTTTGGGATCGATGCCAGACACGTATGGATCGATGCCAGACAGTTTTTAACTGTTAGGGATTGATCCCAAAATCTATGAATCGATCCCTACTGAAGGTGAACTGAAAAACAGAATTTCCATTAAATCAGGGATCGATGCCAGACACGTATGGATCGATGCCAGACAGTTTTTAACTGTTAGGGATTGATCCCAAAATCCATGAATCGATCCCTACTGAAGGTGAACTGAAAAACAGAATTTCCATTAAATCAGGGATCGATACCAGACACGTATGGATCGATGCCAACTGAACAAAGGCAAAAATCACACATATTCACATGTAGAATGAAGCACAACAAATCATACGCGCAATTTGCAATCATACAAAACAAAACCAAAATAAAGGATTGTCTCACAAACTCCCCCTTTTTGATGATGGCAAATTAATGTGTGATACTCCCCCTGAGTTTGTGCATACCATTCTGTCATGTCAACATCTTCTATACTTCTCCCCCTTTGTCAACATCAAAAAGAGGAAAGAAACAACAAAGAGAAGAACAAAGTAGCAAACCGCAGCATAAATTGATAACAAAGCTAACAATCACAAAGAAAGAAAGCTTAGAAGAATAAAATCACTCACAAAGAATGACCAATAAAGGGCAAGGAAACCATAAACAAGCAAACGGAAATAAGCATTGAAATACTAGGAAAGTATTTAAAATTATATAAGCCAAACAAATATAGTCAGAATATTCGAAAAATGAAACAACAACTCAAGCAACTTGAAATGCAATGCTTATGAAACATGTTATGAAAGTGATGCTTAAGAATAGGTCTCAAATCAGATATTAATATTCAAACAATAAATGCAAAAGAATATACATAAACGAACATAGAGAATTTGTTCTAACATACACAAACACATAGATCCAAAGAGTAGTAAATAGGATTGATATTACCTTTGTTGATGTGCCTTTGTGAAGTATAAGCTCACAACTTCTAAAACACAACTTATCAACCAAGGTGAGGCAAAAATAGAATCTAACAAGCTTAAGATAGTAATGAAGAAAGATCAAGAATCCCTAATTCACGACGAATGTTAAAGAAAGGTTCCGTTGCTAGTGGTTTAGTGAAAATATCAGCGAGTTGATTCTTAGTATCAACATGCTCAAACACAACGTCCTCTTTCTCAACATGGTCGCGAAGAAAGTGATGCCTAATCTCTATGTGTTTAGTGCGTGAGTGTAAAACAGGATTCTTAGTAAGATTTATAGCACTGGTGTTGTCACACTTTATTGGAATGCGTTTGAGTTGAATATCGAAATCTTGTAGTTGTTGCTTCAGCCACAAGATCTGAGCGCAACAGCTACCGGCTGCAACGTACTCAGCCTCAGCAGTTGACAATGCGACAGACACCTGTTTCTTGCTATGCCAACTGACCAGAGAGTTTGAAAATAAGTGACATGTACCACTAGTACTTTTCCTATCTGATTTGCAGCCAACAAAATCAGAATCGGAGTAACCTACTAAGTTACAATCGCTTCCTTTTGAATACCAGAGCCCATACTTAGATGTTCCATGAAGATATCTAAATATGCGCTTGACAGCTTTCAAGTGTGACTCTTTAGGATTCGATTGATATCGTGCACACATGCAGACACTAAACATGATGTCAGGTCTAGACGCAGTAAGATACAAGAGAGACCCAATCATACCTCTATACTGTTTGACATCTACACTCTTACCGTGTTCATCTTTATCTAGATATCCGTTGGTAGGCATAGGTGTGTCTATTGATTTTGAGTCGTTCATTCCAAAGCGCTTGAGCAGCTCTCTGCAGTATTTTGTTTGACTCACAGCTGTTCCCTCATCAAGCTGCTTTATTTGGAGACCGAGGAAGAAATTAAGCTCCCCCATAAGGCTCATTTCAAATTCACCCTGCATAACTTTTGAAAACTCTTCGACCAAGTGTATGTTAGTTGAACCAAAAATTATATCGTCTACATAAACTTGAACTAAAAGAATGTGTTTTCCTTTGTGCTTAATGAAGAGGGTGGTATCTACTTTACCTCTTGAATATCCATGATCAAGTAGAAATTTGCTAAGTCTTTCATACCAAACCCGGGGGGCTTGCTTAAGACCGTACAAAGCTCGTTTTAATTTGTAAACATAATCTGGATATTCAGCATTCTCAAAACCAGGAGGTTGTGAGACGTATACCTCTTCAGTTAGGACACCATTTAGAAACGCACTCTTTACGTCCATTTGGTAAAGCTTAAAATCTCTAGAACACGCATAAGCGAGCAAGAGACGTATAGCCTCAAGGCGAGCAACTGGAGCATAAGTTTCCTCATAGTCTATGCCCTCCTCTTGGTTATAGCCTTGTGCTACTAAACGTGCCTTGTTCCGAGTTATCACTCCACTTTCATCAAGCTTATTCCTAAAAACCCACTTAGTACCTATGATATGATGTTCTCGCGGACGCGGGACAAGTTCCCAAACGTCATTTCTTTTAAATTGATTAAGCTCTTCTTGCATGGCCATTAGCCAAAATTCATCAATCAAGGCTTCTTTGGCATTTTTAGGTTCCACTTGTGAAACAAAGGCGAAGTGAGAACAAAAATTACTTATCTTAGAACGAGTCATGACTCCCTTTGAAATGTCTCCCAAGATGTTGTCAATGGGATGGTCTTTTGAAGATTTCCAAGCTGGTGGAAGGTCATTCACATCAGCTGTCCTTTCTTCCTTATCTTTTTCATGACTAGTATCTTCCTCCTTCTCAATGGGAGCTGTCTTGGATTGATCAGTTTCCGCAACAGCTTCCTTGAGTATGTCTTCTGTAGATACACCTGCGTCATCAAAAGAAATACCTTTGCCGACATTTTTCGGATAAGACTCATCAAAGGAAACATGGACAGATTCTTCAACAGTAAGTAAACGCTTATTATACACTCTATATGCTTTACTTGATTGTGAATAACCAAGAAAAATACCTTCATCAGCTTTTGCATCAAACTTCCCAAGTTTTTCCTTACCATTATTCAAAACAAAACACTTACAACCGAATACGTGAAGATGTGATAAGTTTGGCTTTCTTCCTTTTAAAAGCTCATAAGGGGTTTTATTTAACATAGGGCGAATTAGAATCCTGTTTAGAACATAACAGGCTGTGCTAACAGCATCAGCCCAAAAATATTTTGGCAATCCACCCTCATTTAGCATTGTTCTTGCTAGCTCTTCTAAAACGCGATTTTTGCGCTCCACAACGCCATTCTGTTGTGGAGTTCGAGGAGCTGAAAAGTTATGCTCAATACCATACTTATCACAGTACTTATCAAAGAGATAGTTTTGAAATTCTCCTCCATGATCGCTTCGAATTGTAACTATTTTAGAATTCATTTTATTTTGGGACAGTTTTGCAAAATTCTTAAAAGCAGAAAAAGTTTCATCTTTGCTATGAAGGAATATAGTCCAAGTAAATCTAGAGTAGTCATCAACAATTACAAAACCATAATAGTTTCCACCTAAGCTCTTTGTCCTAGACGGACCAAAGAGATCCATATGGAGAAGCTCAAGAGGTCGTGAAGTTGAAATTACATTTTTGGATTTAAAAGAGACCCTTGTTTGCTTTCCCATTTGGCATGCATCACATAGGTGGTCTTTTGAAAACTTTATTTTTGGAAGACCGACTACTAGATCCTTAGATACAACCTTGTTAAGCAAATCGAAATTAACATGCGCTAAACGTCTATGCCAAAGCCAAGAATCATCATTCAAGGTAACTAGACATTTAGTGCTTGTTAAAGATACATCACAAAGATCAAGCATATAGATATTGTTTACTCTAACACCCTTAAACACAACATTATTTTCATCATGTTCAATTATGCAACAAGTTTTTGTAAAAGAAACTTTGTAACCCTTGTCACACAATTGACTTATGCTTAACAAATTGTGTTTAAGTCCCTCTACAAGATTGACATCAGAAATGGTAGTGGTAGAGGGGTTACCTATACTACCTTTGCCAAGTATAGCTCCTTTGTTATTGTCTCCATAAGTAACATATCCCTTTTTCTTTGCTTTGAAGTCTATAAAAAGCGATATGTCACCGGTCATGTGCCTTGAGCAGCCGCTATCTAGGAACCATCTCCTATCTTCGGATGCAAGGCACTCTTCCTACAATATCAAAAGAGAGTGGTTGGTACCCAATTTTCATTGGGTCCAAAGGGGTAAGTGGTAACATGGTTGCCTTTTGGCTTCCATTGATAGATGCCTTTAGGAACAAGAAACCTCCTAAACTTGCATTTCTCAATGGTGTGGCCAGCACGACAACAATAATGACATAAACCATGATGATGCAATTGTTTAGTTTTGTTCATTGAATCCTTTGGAGTAAAAGAGTATTTTGCATATGGAGGATTCAATGACTTCTTAAACAATCTAGTATCAACGGCGTAAGTCACCTTGGGTTGTAAAGCTTTTTCCAATTTGACTTTAAGAGTATTAACCTCTCGTTGCCAAATATGACAAGCTTCACAATACCTAACTTTACTACATCCGTTAACATCAATATCTTTTGAATTTTCTGCAATACTAGCCTTCAAGCTTTCTAAATCTTTTTCAGCTTTGTATACTTTACCTTCCAAGAATGAAAAAATTTGTTTATCGGAAGATAATCTTTTGAAAGCATCTACAGCTTCGTTATGCAGTTTTTCAAAAGCGATTTTCAGTTCAGAAAAAGACATAGAGGAGACATTATTATAGTAGGCTTGTTTTACCTTCTTTTCTTCTTGTTTCTTCTTGTAGTAGGCATGGTCTTTGATGTGAGCCATAAGACATAGGTTTGCGGTTTCATCACTATCACTTGAACTTTGTGAGCTTGATGAATCGCTATCGCTTTCCCATGCTATATAAGCTCTCCTTTGTTTGCTGTACCGTTTAGGTGAATCCTTCCCTTTATCCTTTTTCTTCATAGGACATTCTGTTTTGTAATGTCCAGATTTGCCACAATTGAAACAAGATCCTCTACCTTTATGCTTCTTGTTCTCTTCCTGTTTTGACTCACTAGATTGTCTTCTAAACTTCATGAGGTTTTTGTCGGAATGCTTGTATCCATTCCTTCGAATGAATCTATTGTATCTCCTTACAAAAAGTCCCATTTCTTCATCATCCGAATCTTTGTCACTACTTGAATCATTGTCACTTTGCTCTTTTCTTGAGGACTTAGTGCTAGAGGCCACAAGAGCAATTGGCTTCTTCTCACCCTCTTTGTCTTTCTTCTTCTCTTTCTCCTTCTTACTTTTGTTCTCATACTTTTCAAGACTTTCTAGAGCTTGCTGATGTTCTTCCAGCTTTCCAAAAAGTGTTGTAATCGTAAGAGTCGTCAAGTCGTTGGCTTCCTTGATAGCTGTCACTTTAGGTTGCCATTCCCTGCTAAGACATCTCAGAATTTTGTTAGTAGCTACCTCATTGGAAACAGGTTTTCCAAGTGCATTTAATCGATTTGTAAGATGAGTAAACCTCTTTTGCATGTCGGAGATAGATTCTCCATTTTTCATGCGAAAGAGCTCAAACTCTTGATTAAGTGTGTTAATGCGGGACTGTTTCACTTCAGTAGTACCCTCATGGGCGATTTCTAAAGCGTCCCACATCTCCTTAGCAGTCGTGCAATGGGATACTCGATAATACTCATCAACACCAAGTGCTGAAATTAGTATATTTCGAGCTTTCCAATCACTCGACCACTTTTTCTCATCTTTCTCAGTCTAATCAGCTTCTGGTTTAGGTACTATGGCGCCAGCCTCATTGGTCATGGTTATTTGAAAAGGACCATTCTCAATGGCTGTCCATACTAGCCTATCCACAGAATTTATATGAACTCGCATGCAGTCTTTCCAGTAGCCGTAGTTTTCTCCGTTAAAGACGGGAGCTCTATTGTACGCCCCCTTTGGTTCAGAATCCATATCGTTACAGGCAGCCACAGAGCACCAGCGAACCGGCGCTCTGATACCACTTGTTAGACGGTGTGGCTAGTGATCGAGAGGGGGGGTGAATAGATCACCACTTGTAAAATACGGTTTTAAAAACCTTAACAGAGTTTTTGAAATATAGCGGAAAGTTTTGGTCCCGAATCGACTTCCGTCTATTCTGAACCGCTACCAAAAAGACCAGACACGCAAGTATGATGCTGGATTTGAATTGATTGATAGAAAACGTTAACACAGAAATTTCTCGCACTAAATGCACTTATCACAAATTCTGATTCCAATGAGTAAATCACAACAAACCGTTTTGTCAAACACTTGGCGTGTATGTGTTCTATGATAAACAATAGTGATGTTTCAATAAAAGGTTTTCTTGCCACTATTGTATCACGACACGTAAAACGTACTGCGCCAATTTGTATCACAAAACAGTTAACGAAAACGTAAAGGGAGATAGAGATAGAATACGATACGCAGAGATTTGTTAAGGAAGTTCCCCACTGTCGTCCTCGCGTGTGGGTACGTCTCCCTCTCAATTTCAAAAGAAATTGAGACCTTTTCTTATCAATAGTTGCTGAATTCGTTCTTACAAAGGTTACAATACCAAGACAGAATTCTAAATCCCTAGAACTTCTTCTTCTTGTATAGAACCTCGACTTGATCAGAGCTGGATCAAGAATTCCCCGCAAGACTTGCAAACGATTCACCGGTTCCACGACCTGTTTGCGAAACAACCCCGTTTCCAAACCCTACGCTGCGGCTGAATCCGTTCTGCAATCGTGACTAACAAACCCGCAAGAACAGTCCCGTTCTTGAAGGACAAACCAGTAGGTTTTTCCTCAAAACCCCCTTCACTCTTCAACCCAGCTAGATCCTTGATCGTTCCACTGACTCCACAGCTAGATCGTTGATCGTACCACTGAACGTTATCTCGTTGATCCTTCAATCCAAAGAACAAGAATGATTGTGTGTAATTGTTCTTGAATTGAAGAGATTGAGAAGATGATGAAGACGAAGTATCTTTCAGGTTTCTGAATGCTCAATCAATTGCTGCTACAAAGACCTCTATGACTTGTGTATTTTGCAATTTTCACTTGTGAATTCATCCTTAAGCCAATACCTGCCACTTTGTATTTATACTAAACAAGACAGAACTGTTAGAATAAAAATTATGCAGAAAAATAGACTTTGGGATCGATGCCAGACACGTATGGATCGATGCCAGACAGTTTTTAACTGTTAGGGATTGATCCCAAAATCTATGAATCGATCCCTACTGAAGGTGAACTGAAAAACAGAATTTCCATTAAATCAGGGATCGATGCCAGACACGTATGGATCGATGCCAGACAGTTTTTAACTGTTAGGGATTGATCCCAAAATCCATGAATCGATCCCTACTGAAGGTGAACTGAAAAACAGAATTTCCATTAAATCAGGGATCGATACCAGACACGTATGGATCGATGCCAACTGAACAAATTTAATTCTTTTGATTCAAACCTTATAAAAAGTGTTTCTAACAATCATCTAGTATTGAATAAAGACAAACGCAAAGGCAAAAATCACACATATTCACATGTAGAATGAAGCACAACAAATCATACGCGCAATTTGCAATCATACAAAACAAAACCAAAATAAAGGATTGTCTCACATAACCAAATCAAGATGGCCCCAGAGGACATGGAGAAAACGATGTTCATAACACCGTGGGGAACATTCTGTTACAAAGTGATGCCCTTTGGATTGAAAAATGTTGGGGCAATATATCAGCGGGCGATGGTGACTCTCTTTCATGATATGATTCACAAAGAGGTCGAGGTCTATGTTAATGACATGATTGCGAAGTCACAGACAGAGAAAGAACATCTGGTTAATCTTCAGAAATTGTTTGAAAGGTTGAGAAAGTTCAGACTGAGGTTGAATCCGAACAAGTGCACATTCGGGGTGAGATCTGGAAAGTTACTTGGGTTTATTGTCAGCGAAAAAGGTATCGAGGTTGACCCTGCTAAAGTAAAAGCCATTCAAGAAATGCCTGAACCAAGAATAGAAAAAGAGGTTCGTGGTTTCCTAGGGAGGTTGAACTACATTGCTAGATTCATTTCTCATCTTACAGCCACGTGTGAACCGATATTCAAGTTGCTAAGAAAAGATCAGGCGGTCAAATGGAACGAAGACTGTCAAAAGGTGTTCAAAAAAATAAAAGAATATTTGCAGGAACCTCCAGTTCTTATGCCGCCCGTGCCAGGAAGGCCATTGATTATGTATCTTACGGTTCTTGAGAACTCAATGGGGTGTGTCCTCGGTCAACACGACGAGTCAGGTAGAAAAGAGCATGCCATCTACTACCTGAGTAAAAAGTTTACTGATTCTGAGTCAAGGTACTCGATGCTGGAGAAAACATGTTGTGCGCTCGCTTGGGCAGTTAAGCGTTTGAGGCAGTACATGTTAAACCACAAAACCCTCTAGATTTCGAAGATGGATCCGATCAAGTATGTGTTTGAAAAGTAGGCGCTTTCTGGAAGAATAGCCTGTTGGTAGATGGTTCTGACAGAATATGATATTCAATATGTTTCCCAAAAAGCCATCAAGGGAAGTGTTTTGTCAGAATATCTCGCTGAACAACCAATTAAGGATTATCAACCGATGAAGTTCGAATTTCCTGATGAGTACATTATGTATATGAAGATGAAAGACTGTGAAGAGCCTCTACCTGATGAAGGGCCAGAAATTGGGTCCCAATGAAAGCTGGTTTTGATGGGGCTGTTAATTCATACGGTAACGGAATCGGGGCAGTCATTACAACTCCGAAATGTTCTCATTTACCTTTCACTACCTGATTAGCGTTCATATGTACCAACAACGAGGCGGAGTATGAAGCATGCATTATGGGGTTAGAAGAAGTAATTGATTTGAGAATCAAGAACCTCAATGTTTATGGTGATTTCGCGTTGGTAGTTAATCAGATTACAGGTGAATGGGAGACTCGTCAAGCGAACTTGGTGCCTTATAACAACTATGCCAGAAGGTTGTTACCTTTCTTTGACATAATTGACTTTCATCATATACCCCGATTGGAGAATCAGATGGCCGATGCGTTGGCAACGTTGTCTTCGATGTATCAGGTGAATCGTTGGAATGAAACTCCTTCGATCAGAATCATGCGTTTGGATAGACTAGCTTTTGTGTTTGCAATTGAAGATGTGACAGATGGCAAATCTTGGTATCATGATATTAAGGTTTTCCTGAAGAGTCAGGAGTATCCAGAGGGCGCATCCACCAAAGATAAGAAGACTCTGAGGAGGTTGGCAGAAAATTTCTTTCTGAACAAAGATGATGTGTTATACAAGAGGAACTTTGACATGGTCTTGCTACGTTGTGTTGATGAACACGAGGCAAACCTGTTAATGGAAGAAGTTCATGAAGGATCTTTCGGTACCCATGCCAATGGGCATGTTATGGCTAGAAAACTGCTGAGAGTGGGGTATTATTGGATGACTATGGAATCTGATTGTTTCAAATACGCCCGGAAATGTCATAAATGCTAGATTTATGCTGATAAGGTGCATGTACCGCCTACTCCTCTGAATGTATTGTCATCACCTTGGCCTTTTGCTATGTGGGGCATTGATATGATCAGAAAGATTGAACCTACTACTTCCAATGGGCATCGTTTCATTTTGGTTGCCATCGATTATTTCACTAAGTGGGTGGAAGCAGCCTCGTATGCCAACGTCACCAGACAGGTGGTAGCTCGGTTTATCAAGAAGGACATCATCTGCCGGTATGGAGTCCCGGAGAGAATCATTACTGATAATGGTTCAAATTTGAATAACAAGATGATGAAGGAGCTATGTCAGAGCTTTAAGACTGAGCATCAAAATTCTTCTCCCTATCGCCCGAAGATGAATGGGGCTGTTGAAACGGCAAATAAGAACATCAAGAAGATTGTGCAAAAAATGGTAGTGACCTATAAAGACTGGCATAAGATGCTGCCTTATGCTTTACATGGTTATCGTACTTCAGTGTGCACATCGACTGGGGAAACTCCTTTCTCACTAGTATATGGTATGGAAGCAGTTCTACCATTAGAGGTTGAGATTACTTCTTTAAGAATCCTGACAGACGTGAAGCTTGATGAAGCTGAGTGGGTGCGTTCTAGACTGGATCAACTGAACCTTATTGAAGAGAAAAGATTAGCAGCCATTGCACATGGTCGGTTATATCAGAGCAGGATGAAGAAATCCCTTGATCACAAAGTGCGTCCTCGGTGTTTTTAGGCTGGTGAATTGGTTTTGAAAAGGATCCTTCCTCCTCAAACAGATCACAGGGGAAAATGGACTCCAATCTACGAAGGGCCATATGTAGTAAGACAAGTTTTCTCTGGTGGAGCCTTATTACTCTCAACTATGGATGGCGAAGATTTTACGTCCCCTGTAAACACAGACGTAGTCAAAAAATACTTTGCATAAAAGAGACCCGCTGGACACAAAAAGAAAGTCCAGGAAAAAATGGGCATCCCAACGAACCATAAAAAAGAAAAGGTTCGGGAAAAAATTAGGGATAAAAAAAAGAAAAAGAATAAACCCGCAAGGTTGAAAACCTGAAAAGGCAACTTTGGCAAAAAGGGGTATCCCGGTGGATTGAAAACCCGAAAAGGGCGATCGAGGCAAAAATTAGGGATTTGAAAGCAAGAGGCTACGAGCTGCGTTCGATCTGTGAACACTTTTGATACTTGGAGGTTTCAAAGGAAAGGAATCAGTCCAGTCAGTCTCTTCGAAGGCTAAAACATCTGCGGATAAGCGAGGCATATTGGGTCATAGCTGAATTGAATCATGGTGGATTTCTGTTCCCCACATTGCCGACATGTGTATTTTCTTTTATTTCTTTTTCTGCAATTACCTCTTTTCAGGAATTGCTTCCGAATGTAAATGCCTATTCACAGGCCAATTCCATTCAATAAAATTTTCATTTCACTCAAAAGCTTTCAATTTGTGTTTTTTACTTTTACTGTTTTGTTTGTGAAAACGTCCGATATTTTGATAAAACATTGCAGGCGAAAATGTTAAGCTTTGCGAAGCATATCAAAAAACAGTGGAAATTACTTAGGCAACGGTCGTAGTAATGGTAATAGAAGTAGCCTTTTTGCATATAGAACTTTCTGTTGATTCTGTTTGCAGGGTAACAGGTTTGTCCTTCCCCAGTAGAGCTACTCTCCTCGACATTGAAAAGTTCATCCTCCTCGGCATGTTACTGTTTTCCCCAGCCAGGGTGTCAAGGATTATCTTCCTCAGCAGAGTACAGAAGATTAATTCCCCAGTTATAGTCGCGATTGACTTATCACTTTCTCAGCAAATAATCAGAAGTTGACGCTGTTGCATCTCCAGCAGGAGAGTTATGGAATATCTTCTTTGGACAAAGATGTTATTTTCCCTGCAGGGCCTGAGCACTCATTCTCCTCAGCTAGTCGAGAAATGTTTTCCTCACCAGCAACGGTATGAGTTAATCCCCTCAGGTGAGTAAGCTTAATGTTATCCTCTAGCAGGGTAGATGTCAGCATCTACCGTTCCTCAAGCAGGTTTGCTGGTCACGACCGGTACTCCCCAGCAGGGTAAAAGTACTAATATTCCCCGGCAGGGTAAAAGTAAGGGCATCTCCCAACAGCAGGTTGAGTTCGGTAATATCCCCAAATAGGTTTGGAATTATTGACTTGTCTCCCCAAGCAAAGTTTGATGGTGATCTTCATAGTGGTTTGTTCAACAGAGGTTGATATCTCCTGCAGGTCTTAAGTCCAATTGTTATTGGCATATTTCAAGTCCAGGTGTTGAGTTCTGTCTTCAATGGAAGTCATTGGTAATCCCCAGCGGAGAGAATTTCTCTTTGGGTTCCATCTTCAATATTCATTTCTATCCATCCCCAACAGAGTGGAATTTCTCTCGGAGTTTTCATCTCCAGCAGAGTTTGTGATCAGGAAGTCGTTCAGTGAAGTCTTCCTCGGCAGGGTCTTTTATTTCAGAGGACAATTTGGTTTGTCATCCCTAGTGGAGCTGCCTTGGTCTTCAACATTTATTTTGCTGAGAAATTTCTTTTGCATTGCATAAGCATTCTTGCATGGCATCCTCCCAAACGCGTAGCATTTCCATTTCGTATGGAGCATTACGCCATAGGAAAATTCAAACTTATGCATTCGAAGCATAGGCCAGGTTTTATATCCTTTACCAGATTCTGTCCCAAGCAGAAAGTAACAAAATTCAGGAGAGGTTGTTTTACACTATACCGCAACCAGTGGATTCGTCCTTCTTGTTGGTCCTTCCTATACTCCCCCGCAGAGTTGTCTGTTTAGATTTCTCTTTTCCCCGGCGGAGTCATCTTTGTAGAACTGCCGATTCTACATATTGTTGTTTAAAAGTTTACCTTCGGAATAGTATTTCTTTGAAAGTCCACCTTCAGCTTGGTCTTTCTCTTTTCTCGAGTTCACCTTCGGCCGTCCTCGCACCCGCTGTTATCTTGTTCTCCCCAGTAAAGTCTACCTTCGGCATAGTCTTTCTTTGGAAGCCCACCTTCCGCTTAGTCTTTCTTTTTTGAGTCCACCTTCGGCATGGTCTCGTATCCTTTGTTTGAAAGTCTACCTTCGACATAGTCTTTCTTTGAAAACCCACCTTCGGTTTGGTATTTTCTTTTTCGAGTCCACCTTCGGCATAGTCTCGTATCCTTCATTTAAAAGTCTACCTTCGGCATAGTCTTTCTTTGAAAGCCCACCTTCGGCTTGGTCTTTCTTTTTCGAGTCCACCTTCGACATGGTCTCGTATCCTTCGTTTGAAAGTCTACCTTTGGAATAGTCTTTCTTTGGAAGCCCACCTTCGGCTTGGTCTTTCTTTTTCGAGTCCACCTTCGGCATGGTCTCGTATCCTTCGTTTGAAAGTCTACCTTCGGCATAGTCTTTCTTTGAAAACCCACCTTCGGCTTGGTCTTTTCTTTTTTGAGTCAACCTTCGGCATGGTCTCGTATCTTTCGTTTGAAAGTCTACCTTCGGCATTGTCTTTCTTTGAAAGCCCACCTTCGGCTTGGTCTTTCTTTTTCAAGTCCACCTTCGGCATGGTCTCGTATCATTCGTTTGAAAGTCTACCTTCGGCATAGTCTTTCTTTGAAAGCCCACCTTCGGCTCGGTCTTTCTTTTTCGAGTCCACCTTCGGCATGGTCTTGTACCCTTCGTTTGAAAGTATACCTTCGGCACAGTCTTTCTTTGAAAGCCCACCTTCGTCTTGTTCTTTCTTTTTTGAGTCCACCTTCGGCATGGTCTCGTATCCTTCGTTTGAGAGTCTACCTTCGGCATAGTCTTTCTTTGGAAGCCCACCTTCGGCTTGGTCTTTCTTTTTCGAGTCCACCTTCAGCATGGTCTCATATCCTTCGTTTGAAACTCTACCTTCGGCATAGTCTTTCTTTGAAAACCCACCTTCGGCTTGGTCTTTTCTTTTTCGAGTCCACCTTCGGCATGGTCTCGTATCCTTCGTTTGAAAGTCTACCTTCGGCATAGTCTTTCTTTGAAAGCCCACCTTCAGCTTGGTCTTTCTTTTTCGAGTCCACCTTTGGCATGGTCTCGTATCCTTCGTTTGAAAGTCTACCTTCGGCATAGTCTTTCTTTGAAATCCCACCTTCGCCTCGGTCTTTCTTTTTCGAGTCCACCTTCGGCATGGTCTCGTATCCTTCGTTTGGAAGTCTACCTTCGGCATAGTCTTTCTTTGAAGCCCACCTTCGGCTCGGTCTTTCTTTTTCGAGTCCACCTTCAGCTTGGTCTCGTATCCTTCGTTTGGAAGTCTACCTTCGACATAGTCTTTCTTTGAAATCCCACCTTCGGCTTAGTCTTTCTTTTCGAGTTCGCCTTTGGTCATTCTCGTAGTATCCTTATATCCCCAGTTTAGTCCGCCTTCGGCCGGTTTGCCTTTCCGAGTTTGCCTTCGGCCGTTCTCGTATTCGCGTTTTTTCATCATCCCCACAAGTTTCAAATTTCCAGGATATTTTGGTATTCAATCTTCGTGTATCCCGATTGTCTAAAAGCCGTTGCTTCCATACCCTCGGATCCAAGAAGTTTGAATAGGGGCAGCTGTAACACCTCAAAATTTGCCCTAGTGTTGCTAACCTTTTTGGCTTATGCTTCATTTCATTTGCATCTTCATTTCTGCATTTTGCATGTTTCTTTTGGGCATGGGATCAAGGTATTTTCTAGTAGCTCATTCCGTTATCAGCTCCGACATTATTTTCAGCAGTATTCTGGGTCAAGTAGATGGGTTTCAAGGTCTTTTAGAGCTTTTATTTTTCTCATTAGGCGTTTTGATAATCGGAAGCTTCAACAGTCATTTTCTGATCAAGTGATCCGGTAACAGGCATTATTAATTCAGCAGGATATTCTGAGGTGTCAGCAGGAATTTGTGTTCTTTTCAAGTGTTACTCAGTAGCAATATCAAGTTTTGAGTTTCAAAGGTTTAACGGGTTCAAAACAACTATCAGAAGTCGCTTTTCCAAGTTTCACTCCAAAAGGCGCCAAAATTCAAAATTTGAACTGTGTAACCGGTTACAGCATATGTGGTAACCGGTTACTCATTCATTTTCAGCACATTCTCAAGGTTTTTTGAACTGTGTAACCAGTTAGCAGTTATGCAGTAACCGGTTACCCTGGGCGCAGTTTGAAAAAAATTAAGTTTGCACCATTAGTGATTATGTGCTTGGCTTGTGCATGTGTGGGAAGGATCTAGAATTGATATTTTCATCATTTTCCACCCAAAATTCAAATTCTCTCCATCATTTTTCCACTCTAATTCCTCATTTCATTTCCTAATCCATTTTCACCCCAATTTCCACCCACTTAACCTCACTCCAAACCCAAACTTAACTCCTAACCTAGGGGTTATTTAAACCAATTCATTCCAAACCTCTCCACCCTAGATCATTTTTCACTCTTATTTTTTAGAATTTTGCTCTCAATTCTCTCTCACTTTTTCACTCTCAACCTCCATTTTCAACCACACTCAAAGCTCTTTTTCAAAGATTAACAAGTTCTTCATTGGAACTTGTTAATTCTTGAGCTAAAGCCTCTCATCATCACTACATTTCTGCTTTTCAACTTGGATTTTCGTTTGGATCTAGTTCTGAATTTCCAGAAGTGATTTTTGGAAGTGATTTTAGAGTTTTGGTTGCTATTTTCTTAGATCTTCAACTTTTGAGTGCAAGAAGCTTGTGGATCTTGGATTTCTCTACTTAGATTCATCAAATTCTGTTTACAACACTCACCAAAGCAAATCTCAGCTTTGTAGGTTGGTTAATTTCAGATTCATACTCATTTTAGCTTAATTGCAACTTTCACAATGTAGATCCATGATTTTTGGTGTGTTTTGATTCATTTGTGTTAATTTAATTGTGGATGTTGATGATTATTGGATCTAAATGATGTTTGAATGCTGTTTCTGAACTTTATTTTCGTGCATTGTGGATTACATGATCATTGAACGTGATTACATAAGTGATTTGCTGTTGAAAAGTGCTTTTGAAACTGATTTTTTTTACCACTGTCCCAGAGTAACCGGTTAGCAGTTATGCTGTAATCGGTTACACTTTCAGCGTAATTTGTGCAATTTTGAACTGTGTAACCAGTTAGCAGTTATGTTGTAACCGGTTACCACTGAAGCAAAACTTGATTTTCTTGCATTTTCTTGGTTGTTTGAGATCCTTTTCATGCCTAAACTTTATGGATTGATATGATGATGATTTGTGGATCATTCTTGAGCTGTTGCACCTCACACTATTGCATGAACACAATTTTCTGACACGCGATTCTTGATTTTCATCGATAAATGTTTATGTTTGCGTTGTTGATTAATTGATGTGATAAACACGATACACACACATTTGAATCGTGTTATGTGCTGGTGTATGTGCTGTTGTTTGACCTTTTACACCTGTTTTGTGTGCTGAACATGGGCTGTTGAATGTTGTTTGGTATGTTTGCTGGTTTTTAACTGTTGTGCAGGTGCAGAGGCACCGTTGTAGCTGCTGCTTGTTTGTTTTACTCGCCTTTTCTTCTTCTTCTCTTTCACTCCTTCTTTTCCCTTGAGTCTCAAAACTTGTTTAAGTCTTGGATTCACTTCCTTAGAGCTACCTAGTCCAACTTAATTTTTGATTAAGCTTGGAGTAGGATTAGCATTAGGCTTCCCTTTGCATGCTTACTTAGGTAGATGTTTCCCCTTTCAAACTCAACTATAAGGCCACCTTTGCATGACAACATTAGGATAGAATTCCCCTTAGTGTTTTCTTTTCCTTTGAGTCTTCTCTTCTCATCTCATAACACTTCTAAAACACTTAATAAAATTAACGTGTATTGCGTATGAGCCTTGCATGTGGGAAGTGAGGAATGAGGGTTATCACTCCATACATGATTAGGAACATATGGCAAAATTATTGTGCAGTAAAATATGCATGCATCATGGAGTTTGAAGAGTTCATGCTTACCTCTTGCAACTGGTGATCGAATTTTGAGTTAGAGGTATTACAACTAGGTTCCAATGATCTCGACAGTTTCCCTAGGTTCCAAGGATTGTGTTTGAATGTTTGGAATGAATGGAAATGATCTGGAACTTGAGATGGTACCCCAACTGCAAATCTATCAAGAACTTAGGCAATTGGCTGGTGATTTCGAGAATCTGATGTTCCAGATGTGATTTTGTGTTATGGATCACTTCTATATGTTATATGTGAGGTGTGTGTGTGATTGGTTTGGTTGGAATTGCTCTCAAACTCAAAACCCGATAGTGACTTGAGTTAGAAGGTAAAATTGGAGTGAAAGTGGTGATTTTGAGGAAAGCATCAGTTTGGATGCTTTGGTGTACTTAAACTGATCACAATTGATGTCTATTTATAGTGCAACAAGTTTGTTTTGGCATCAATAGTGAATGGCAACTGGTACAGGCCTGTGGCCAATTGTGATCAAATGGAATCTCAAGTCTCCTCTAGCCATTGACATGAGATTAGAGCACAGGCTTTGTAGCTTTGGTTCAGAGATAAGTTTGGACTGAATTCAATTGGATTAGGCTCAGTTCATGCCACCTTGATGCATTCATTAAAGGTTTGGAAACAAAATTGGAGTCTTGGCACTTTTTAGCTCTTTTAGGTTTGGCGTGGCTACTTGTAGATTCTTGGACTTTGGAGGCTTAGAGATCAGATCACCCCCCTTGGATTTGATCCTCAGATGTGTCCAAATTGATGACAAGGCTTGGATTTATCATATTTGGACAAATCGAGCAAAATGCACAAATTCTGCCTTGTAAAAACTAGTTCATGATGCCATGTTCCAAGGGTTGTATCTCCTTGCTCAAATGGAATTTGGAGATGATCTGATACTTGTTGGAAAGCCCTTATGGCATACTTTAACTTTGATGTCCACCCCTAGACCTGGTTTGACTTGGATCAAGGTGAAAACTGCCCCTACATTTTGGAAAAGTAAGGCAGATTTTGACTTAGTGAAAATTTCACTAAGTGCTGGAAAAGTACCAATTTCATGTTTTCAGCCATTTTGATCACTCCATAACTAAAAGTCTATGTGGAATTGGAATGAGCTGTAGTTGAAGCTTTTGTAGAGTGTAGCAAGACCTACAAATCCAGATTTGGACCATCCAAAATGGTTGCTTGGATATCAAGTTATGGTCCTTGGAAGTTGGTACCCTAGCCACTTTATTCCATAACTTAGAAAAATTCTAAGTTTTTTTATGGTTACCCCTTTTACAAGTTAACTCACTTTCTTTGATTTTTCTTGATGAATGACGATTCAAATCACATATTAACATTGTTTTAGGGTCAAGGAACCTTAATTGTAAAAAATTCCAAAAAGTCAAACTTGATCTTGTGCACAGTTGACTTTTTATCAGATGAAATCCTAACTGTGCTATCCTTTATAAAATCAAGTCCTTGACCTAAATCAAACCTAATGGATATATTCCATAGGTGTTATAGGGTGTATTGAACCATGTCCCAAGGTTTGGGAGCATGTCCTGGTCAAAAGTCAAAGGCACAATTGACTTTTTCCTCGAAACCCTAACTGTGGTCCTGATGAAATTGAAACTTGTGAATCAAGCTTCTTAGATCAATCCATTGTTGAAAATGGATAAATGTAGTGTATTGTAGACCCTCAAATCATGTCTTGAGGTCTTGGCTCATGCTTTGTCCCAAAAGTCAACTTAGGGGTGAATTAGGTCAAGAAACCCTAATTCCTGATTTTTGGGTAAATGCATCCCCTGAGGTTATATTGACTTGATGATTGGGTCCATGAGGTCCCTTGGAGTATCTTGGGTTATGATTTGAAGCATTGGCTCATGCCTAGATGAAAATTCCCATCTGAAGACCTTGGTCGACCAAAACCCTAATTTGGTGACACTGGCGATCTTGAGGCTTGATCCACTTGGAATGTTGCAACCTCGTGCTTGATTCTTGATGTGGGAGTCCTCTTGATACTTTATAGGTGTTTGAGAGGTTTAGACAAGTTGAAGATCATGTCATTCCTTGATTGCTCCTTTGTCTAAAGCTTTGAGAGGGCTTGAAACCCTAATTCTTGATTGTGGTGAACGCTCAAACATCTCTGAGGATACTTATGAGGCATGATGACACATCCATATTGTGGTAATGATCCTCATAATGATGGGAAATCTTGGTGGTCAAAATTTGGGGTATGACAGATGCCCCTATTTAATCTTCTTGGACCCAAAGTTGTGAATGGCGAAGGTATTCGGGCATTCGGGGTGCAAGAGGATTAAATATCGGAATACCCAAAATTTTGATGATGGTCATGAATGGCAGTTCGCTCATCCATCTTCTTTTGCTAAGCAATGATGCTTAGCAAAGGTAAAACTTCCCCTCGATCCTGGTTTTTCGCCACGAAACTGGTCTCAGTTTCTGATATAAACTTCCCCTCGATCCTGGTCTTCAGTAAAGGTACTGGTCTTAGTTTCTGATATAAACTTCCCCTCGATCCCGATCTTCAGCCAAGGAACTGGTCTCAGTTTCTGATATAAACTTCCCCTCGATCCTGGTCTTCAGCCAAGGAACTGGTCTTAGTTTCTTTTGTCAATAAACTTTCTTAATAAGGGACGCTATTGGTAGCGGTTTTCCTCAAACTTCTCGCCGGATTTTCCTGGGGAGATGCCATTTGATGGGAAAAAGTTTTGGTGACAGAATGGCTGGGGAAACCCATTCATCTGAGTTGTAGAGGTGTACAAATTTCCCTATTGGAGACGCCATTTGTTGGCTCTACTAGGGAAAACGAGTCTTTTTAGAGACTGTTTCTTGCTTGGGGATATTACATCATACTTTTCCTCGAGATCTTTTCGAAGAAATGCCATGTGATGCAATCCAACTTTGAGGTGCTGATGACCTTTTCGTCAGCAAATTTTCCGGAGAAAAACTGTTGTACTGCCGAATCTTTGATTAAGAGGCTTTCTTTGGGGATTTTCCTTAAATCTGGGAAAGCAAGCATATCATCTTCAATGGTGAAGAGTGACGTTCATCGAAAGTTTTCTTACTTTTTCAGAGGTTCAAGTTATCAAAGTGGTCGAAGACCATCTCCATCCCAGAAATAAACCGGGGAGAAAGGTGGTTCTGACAAAACACTCCCTGACGAGGAAAGAACTGACAATTCGAGTCAGAGGACTTTTATCGCTAGGGGATAAGACTGACTAGAGTGATAGTGATGCAATATGAATATGAATGTAAATCAATAATGCATGATGTATGTATGTATATGCTGACAAAATTGACACGACGTACAGACTAGTGGATGAACATGACTGGATACTCGGCCACTGCAGGGGACGAAGAAGTATCTTCGGTTCAAGATAGCAATTCTGCCTTGCTTAGGAGAAAGAGGTTCCCGCGGCGAAAAACGTTGGTCGGGCTTAGGAGGTAAGAACTCTGTCGGGGATATCAAATGGAAGAATCACATCTGATACAGTTGATTCTTCGTTCAGGCGTACTGGTTTTGAAGGAGTACTTTGATTCTGTACTTTAAAGCTTAATTGCTTTTGGAGTAGCGATCGATGTTTTTTCGATGTTCAACAGTCAAAAGAATTGCCATCTTTATTTTAAAAGCAGAAAAATTTGACAAGTAAATTCATTTTTGTTTTATTTTAAGAATCGTTGATCATATTAAAATGTCGTTCTGTAAAGCTAAAACAAATAAGAATTACAAACAAAAGTATTAAGGCTCAAATTTTATTGATAGGATGGAAATCAACCAAACGCGTGATTCCATGGAGCATTTACAAAGTTAGAAAATGGTAATTTAAGGGAAAAGGGCTACATTGAAACATAACGACCGCTATCCTTCTACCAACTTTGAATTCTGGACATCCTGAGCTTCCGTCAAAGATGACCTTGACTGGAGTTTTCCTGATGGATGGCATGACTGCTGCTGAGGGATTTGCCCCTTTGTTGGACGTAGTTACTTGCCATGAATCCCTTACTTTTGCCTAGATTGTACTTTGAGATTTCCAATCCATCGGGATAATTTTTTATCATGTCTCTAATTTTTTCCTGGACCGCCATTTCGGGTTTTCAATCCACCGAGACGTTTTTTTTTAATTTTATTTTATTTAGGCGAAGTATTTCTTGATTACGTCAACATTTGTGGGGTAGGAAAATTCCTCTCCATCCATGGTTGCGAGTCTCAAGGCGCCGCCTGAGAAAGCTTTCTTGACCACATAGGGGCCGTCATAATTCGGAGTCCACTTGCCCCAGGAATCAGTGAGAAATGATTGTATCTTCTTGAGCACAAGGTCTCTTTTTCTGAACACACGGGGTCAAACCTTTTTGTCAAACGCTTTTTTCATTCTCTGCTGATACAACTGACCATGGCATAGTGTCGTTATTCACTTTTCTTCGATCAGATTCAGTTCGTCATGTCGACTTTGACACCATTAAGCCTCTGTTATCTTAGCTTCCATCAATACCCAGGTCGATGGGATCTCTACTTCTATGGGAAGCACTTCCTCCATGCCATATACTAAAGAGAAAAAGGTTGCCCCTGTTGAAGTGAGGACAAATGTGCGATAACCGTGAAGGGCAAAGGGTAGCATCTCGTGCCAGTCTTTATAGGTTACATCCATCTTCTGAACAATCTTCTTGATGTTCTTGTTAGCTGCTTCTACCGCTCCGTTTATCTTAGGTCGGTAGAGAGATGAGTTATGGTGTTCGATCTTAAACTCAACGCACAACTCTGTCATCATCTTATTGTTCAAGTTAGATCCATTATCGGTAATGATTTGGCTTGGAACACCATAACGGCAGATGAGATTGTTCTT
Source organism: Lathyrus tuberosus (assembly GCA_022829125.1). Taxonomy (NCBI): domain Eukaryota; kingdom Viridiplantae; phylum Streptophyta; class Magnoliopsida; order Fabales; family Fabaceae; genus Lathyrus; species Lathyrus tuberosus. The sequence continues at coordinate 3,865,332 of JALAZF010000047.1, read as the reverse complement.
GATAAATCGGACTACCACTTGTCGGGTTACATTAGCGTATGATGCTGCTTTGACCCACTTGGTGAAGTAGTCAATGGCTACCAGAATGAACCGGTGTACGTTTGAAGCATGGGTTCGATTATGCCAATCATGTCGATTCCCCATATGGAAAAAGGCCATGGGTAAGAGAGAACTTTGAGATGCATTGGCGGTACATGGATTTTGTCTGAGTATATCTGACACTTGTGACATCTCCTCATGTACTTGTAGCAATTGGATTCCATGGTCAACCAATAGTACCCTGCTCTCAGAATTTGTCTCGCCATTGTGTGTCCGTTGGCATGAGTGCCAAAGGATCCTTCATGAATTTCTTTTATCAGCATGTTTGCTTCTGGTCTGTCTACACAACGGAGCAAGACCATGTCGAAGTTTCTCTTATAGAGTGTATCATCGCTCAGGAAGAAACTGCCTGCCAATCTCCTGAGGGTCTTTCTGTCTTTTCTGGATGCCCCAGGTGGGTATTCTTGTTTCTGAAGGAAGCATTTGATATCATGATACCAAGGTTTATCATCTATGACTGCTTCGATCATGAATATGTAAGCATGCCTTTCTAGGTGCATTATGTCAATCTTAGGTATGTCATTCTATTGACCTACACTAATCATGGAAGAGAGAGTGGCTAATGCATCATCCATGTGATTCTCTTCACGAGGGATGTGATGAAACTCAATTCTGTTGAAGAATGGTAACAGTCTTCTCGCGTAGTCTTTGTAAGGAATCAGTCCTGATTGGTAGGTGTTCCAATCTCCTTTGATCTGATTGATAACCAGGGCTGAGTCTCCATATACGTACAAGTTAATCCTTAAATCGATAGCTTCTTCGAGACCCATGATACAAGCTTCGTATTCGGCCTCGTTGTTTGTGCATTTGATAGTTAGTCGGGCAGTGAAAGGAATATGGGCACCCTGAGGTGTTATGATGATTGCCCCAATTTCTTTTCCATAATGATTGACAGCTCTGTCAAAGATTAGTACCCATTGGGAACCTGGTTCTGGCCCTTCACTGGGTAGCGGTTCAGCGCAATCTTTCATTTTCAAGTACATAACATCTTCATTTGGGAAGTCAAATCCGACTGATTCCTGATTGTCAATCAGTTGATGAGCCAAATGATCGGCTAAAATACTTACTTTGATGACTTTCTAAGCATGGTACTCGATGTCCTATTTTGATAACAACATCTGCCAAAGGGCTATCCTTCTCGTGAGAGCAGGTTTTTCAAAGACATACTTGATTGGATCCATTTCGGAGATTAACCAAGTAGTGTGACAAATCATGTACTGGCGAAGACGTTTGGCTGCCCAAGCCAGAGCACAACAAGTTTTCTCAAGCATAGTGTACCGAGTTTCGCAGTCAGTGAATTTCTTGCTCAAATAGTAGATGGCAGACTCTTTCCTTTTTGTTTCGTCTTGTTGGCCAAGTACACAACCCATTGAGTCTTCCAAGACTGTTAGGTAGATGATTAGTGGTCTCCCCTCTACAGGGGGTGATAGAATCGGTGGGTTCAACAGGTATTCCTTGATACTATCGAAGGCGGTTTGGCAGTCTTCTGTCCAAATGCAGTCCTGATTCTTTTTGAGTAATTTGAAGATTGGCGTGCATGTCGCGGTCATGAGGAATATAAATCTGGAAATATAGTTCAGACGTCCTAGGAATCCCCTGACTTGTTTTTCAGTTTTTGGAGAAGGCATTTCTCGAATGGCCTTGACTTTGTCAGGATCACCCTCAATTCCTTTCTGGCTGACGATGAACCCTAAAAGTTTCCCTGAACGGACACCGAATGTGCATTTATTGGGATTCAAGCGGAGTTTGTACTTTCTCAGACGCTCAAATAGCTTTGACAGGTGGGTCACATGCTCCTCTTCTGTCCTAGATTTGGAAATCATATCATCGACATATACCTCGATTTATTTGTGTATCATGTCATGAAACAGAGTAGTCATGGGCCTTTGATATGTTGCCCAGGCATTTTTCAAATCGAACGACATTACCTTGTAACCAAATGTACCCCATGGGGTGATGAACGAAGTTTTCTCCATGTCTTTCGGCGCCATTTTGATTTTATTATTGCCCGAGAATCCATCCATGAAGGAGAATACTTTGAACTTTGTTGTACTGTCTACCAGCATGTCAATGTGTGGTAAGGGAAAGTCATCCTTAGGAATGGCTTTGTTCAGATCCCTGTAGTCTACACACATTCTGACTTTTCTGTCCTTCTTTGGAATTGGCACTATGTTGGCTAGCCATTGAGGATATTCTGATGTGGCGAGGAAACCCGCGTCAATCTGTTTATGTACCTCCTCTTTGATTTTGATGGCCATGTCTGGATGAGTCCGTCTCAACCTTTGTTTTACTGGCGGACATTCTGATCTTAACAGTAAATGATGTTCCACGATGCTGGTATCCAACCCTAGCCTGTCCTGGTAGGACCAAGCAAACACATCGGGAAACTCTTTGAGAAGCTTTATCAAACTTTCTTTGACAATCGGACTGAGCAGTGCCCCAATCTTGACTTCTTTTCTCTCTTCCTCTAAACCTAAGTTGACCGCTTCCAACAGCTCTATGTGAGGTTTAATGGACCTTTCCTCTTGTCTGAGTAATCGGGAGATCTCTTCTGGAATTTTTTCATCATCTTCTTCTTCAGCCTCAAATACCGGGAATTCAAAGTTGGGAGAAGGCATTGGATCGTATGTTTCAATGAGGTTTAAAACAAGCAATCTGCATGACGTGATGATTGTTTTTAGAAGAGATAGAGAGAATGCAAGAGTGTTGTGCAGCGTAATTTCTGAAAAATGCTTGTTTTTATTGTTTGAGTTGTTTTTTAGGATTACCATTTTCTAAAAAAGCGAAAAGAGAAAACAACAATAAATGCGGAAATTACAGAACGAAGTTATTTTATTTATGATTTTGTCGATTCTTGAAACTACAGCCCTATAAAACAAAACTCTGTCACTTTGGGCAAAGCGAAGAGGTACATTTACAGAAAGTGAGCCCTATCAAAACATTCATTTCACCTGGGCAGGGTGAAAGGTTAAGATAAAGACGACAATTACTTAGACTTATGAACGAATTTCGGAACATTGACACCAACCCATTGGCGGCAAACTCCTCTGTGAATCAAAAAGTCTAGTACTTTCCTTATTGATTTGTCTTCAAAAGTAACGCTGATTTCTGGCAGAGCGGGATCGTTGGAATCTGTCTCCCAAGTAGAGTTGTCGTAGGAGGATTCTTCTGTTATATCTTGCACAGTGTTGGTACTCTCAGGTGGATCTTCCCATCCAGTTGGCTGGATGTCTTTGAGCCTGGTACGAGAGCTTTCAGGAGCGGTGTACTTGACCATGAAGTCGTACTTGCCACTCGGTTGTCCCAGGGTGCCCCAAACTTCTTTGGAACTGGAGGAGTCATCCCTTTCGATGACGTTGACCTCAGGAAAAGCGTAGTTAAGGAACTCTTGTCCTGCAATCTTTACAAATTCATCGTTATACTGGATATCTTCTGAATGCCCTGAGTAATGATCCCATGATTCGGCGGGGACACATGTATTCTTTTCAATGATGCTCAGCTGATATGCATCGTTCAGCTGACTCTTTTACCCTGAGCCTCCTGGGTACGGCTGCCAGAAAGGTAGCCCATCCATTGGGCCATAATAGTCATGGTCAAAGTTGTCTTTCATCAGAGTGTCCTCCTCTAATGAGTTTGGTAGAGCACGACATCCTTCTGGATCACAATCTCTGTATATCATCTTGATATTTGACCTCGGTATATATCTCGGACTCTGTACAGGATAGCAAAATGGCGTAGGTACCTCTTCCTGAGACATATAACCATCCTCGTTAAGATAGGACTTCCACTCTTTATCTGTATTGGAGGAGTCACCCTCGTTGATGGTATGTACTTCTTGAGACACTGGGTGGAGGAAACCTCCACTATGGAAGAAGTTCTGAATGGGATGAAGGATTTCATCGTTAGTAGCAGTCTGGGTACAGGTTGAGGAAAATCTAAGACCATTTTTTGTCTTGTTATTCGTAGGAATGACAAGCTGTTCATCCTTTTGCATTGTTACTTTTGATTACTTCGAGGGCATCTTTATACGAGGAAATCGAAGTTCCTCTTTCTGGTTGATTGTTATTTCTCACCGAAAGTGCTTGGAACTGGGTTTCAACAACCTCCTCTGGTTCTACACAAGTGGATGACGATAAGTTGCTCACGATCAAAGCTTGCTCTCCACAGACTATGACTAGTTGGTCATTCTTGACGAACTTCAGCTTCTGGTGAAGTGTCGAAGTGACTGCCCCAGCCTCGTGTATCCAAGGTCTTCCTAACAAACAGTTGTATGCTACCCGAATGTCCATGACCTGGAAAGTGACTTGGAAAGTGTGAGGACCGATAGTTATGGGAAGGTCGAATTCGCCGATAACTGTTTTTCGGGATCCGTAAAATGCCTTGACGATGACCTTACTGCCTCTCATCGGAGATCCTTTAAATGATAGTCGCATTAGAGTGTACTTTGGCATAACATTCAGAGCTGACCCGGTGTCTACCAGCACACTGGCTAAAGCATCGTCACGGCAGTTGACTATAATATTGAGCGCCATGTTATGATTTTGGCCCTCTTCTGACAGTTCATCATCATTGAATCCCAAGTTGCTGCCGGAAGTGACGTTAGAGATGATGCTGTCGAATTGTCTTATTGTTACATCTTGTTCCACAGAGGCTTTCTCTAAGACTCTCTGTAGAGCTTCCCTGTGAGCTTCGGAACTGAGTAAAAGAGATAGCACAGAGATTCTTGAAGGAGTTTGCAACAGTTGGTCAACAATGTTGTACTCACTCTTCTGGATGAGCTTCAGCATCTCATCGTTGTTCTTTGAAAGTTCGGGAGCACTAGATTGACCGACTGGTTGATCGGGAACTTCTGTTTGAGGTTCCATTTCTCTGGTAGGTTCTCCAACTCCTCGGTTGATGATTCGACCTCTCCGTGTTACTCGACTGATGTTTGCAATATTCATGACAGAGGGTAATGGAGTTTCCTTCCCATTCTCAATTGTTGTTGCACCGTACTTGTAAGGGATAGCCTTATCGGATTTATACGGTACTGGTCTCGGCAGATAAATAACTACAGGAGCCTTTTAATTTTTCTGACCATCGTAGCCGGCCTCAATTGGTTCGAGGCTGAGGATCCTTCCACTGTCAAGAGGAACCCTTGATTCATGGAGTAAAGGGATTATGGCGCACACATCTTTGGCCACTTCTCGCTTAGGAATTAAGACAACTTCTTTGCCTCGATTAGGATGATAGTCTGACATTGAACTAGAGTTTGACCATGGTTGAATCTCCTTATGGTCCAACTGACTTTGAAGGGCTACTCGCACGAGGTAGCATCCTTGCTTATCCTCGGAGCAAACTCTACATCGCTCATAGTTGTGTTGTGGCACCCGGCCACGTCCGCTTTGTATGCAGTGTAACCTTACTAGATATGTTTCCATTGATCGAACATCCTGATTTTGATGCCTAGTAGGGTTCCCGTCAATCATACAGACTTGTTGTGTGTCTTCATCTTGATAGATCGGAAGCCACCAGTGGTTTAACAAGTGTTGCAATGTTCTTTGAACGAGTGCACAACCTTGGTCACTCTCACGACATGCCTTACATTTTAGATACTCATGTGAAGTCAAAAAACCAAGCTGGACTTGCTTAGTGTGTAATTCCACCAAGATGGTATTCATCAAGCGAATATCAAAGATTTGAATCATATTAACTTGATACTGACTTCTATCGCGGTAATCCTAAATCCACCCAAGATCCATCTGACGTTGGAGGGCCTCTTGTACAAAAGAACATCCCTGATTGTTTACCGAGAAGATCAGACAGGAATCATAATCGTGACGTGGCAGATCATGATGTTGGCTTTGTCTTGAGTGCATTGCCACCAAGTTGACATTCATTGCACGGATGTCGTGGTTCTGAATGATGTTGGAATTTGTATAAGTCATGTTGACTTCATGAATTCGATGATCTTGGATCCATCTGAGATCCATCTGTTCATGTAGAGCTTATTGCACCACAGAACATCCTTGATCGTTTTTAGAGCAGATATCACACTGGTGATAGTTATGAGACGGTATGTGACTGTGTCCACTCTGTCTGCAATGCATCTTGACCAGGTTGGTTCCCAATAAGAGTACATTATGAATTTGATAGTTGTGATTAGATCCTTCCTCTATCAAATTGACTGAAGCTTTCTCATGTTGAGGCAACAGGTTCATCTGAACATTTGGATTTGTATCCTTGAAGGATAGGACCCCGCTCCTGACAAGCTTATGCACATCGAATTTGAAGCTGAGACAGTTTTATTTGTTATGCCCCGGTCCTCCTTGATGATAAGGGCAAGTTTGATCCGCTTTGAACCAAAAAGGCAGATTCTCCAGTATCGCAATAGGAGCCCTGGTTTGGACGTACCCCTTGACCAGTAGTAGTGGAAATAGTTATGCGTACAACATCGGTATAGGGTCGAACCCTGGCGGTCGTGTTGTACGGTTGTTGTTGTACTAAGGATGAGCCTGCTGAAGAGGTTGTTGTGTCCTTTGCTGATATTGTTGTTGATTCGGTTGGCTCTGAGCAACCTGAGGTTGATACGTAGGAACAAGCGCAGGGTTGATAGCAGGAGTTATAGCTGCTACTGGTTGGTACCATCGCCTTTACTTTTCGAGAGAGATATTGCCAATATCTTGCTCTTTTTTCTTAGGGAGATCACTACCGTATCTTTTGGTACTGCTTGATGGTCCAGCATCTTTGACCAGACGTCCTTCTCGGACTGCTTCTTCAAGACGAATTCCCATGCCCACCATCTCAGTAAAGTCGCTAGGTGCACTGGCGACCATTCGGTCGTAGTAGAATGAGCTCAAGGTTTTCAAAAAGATTTTTGTCATCTCTTTTTCCTCAAGAGGTGGACAAATCTGGGCAGAAATTTCACGCCATATCTGAGCATATTCCTTGAAGGTTTCCTTGTCCTTCTGCGACATGGCTCTGAGTTGATCTCTGTTCGGTGCCATGTCCAGGTTATACTTATACTGCAGAACGAAGGCAGCGCCAAGATCTCTGAAAGTGACGATCTTAGTGCAGTTTAAACCCATGTACCATTTGAGTGCGGCACCGGTTAAACTCTCTTAGAAATAGTGGATCAGTAGCTATTGGTTCTCTGTCTGAGTTAACATCCTTCGAGCATACATCACCAAACGACTTTGAGGCCAAGAGTTACCCTTGTATTTTTCAAATTCGGGCACCTTGAATTTGTGCGGAACTTTCACATTGGGGACCAAATAAAGGTCTGCGGCGTCCTTTCTGAATAGATCTAGACCGCGAATGGCATGCAGTTCCTTCTGCATCTCCAGGAATTATTCCAGGAACTCATTCAATCTATCGTACATACTTTTGTTTCCACCAGAAGGCATCTGTGGGATCTGTCCTTCCGGGACAGTGTGTACCACTGGTGGTGGTATAGTCATTACGGCAGTGAATCTAGGTGCTTCTCTCTCCCGAAGTTTGTAACCTTCAGGAGTTGCTGTCATGCCTCTTGCATCTTCGCTTTCCTGAAGTTTATAACCTTCAGGCCCAGCGGTTCCTGCTGCAGTTTCCGGATCTTCTGTGATCGGCTGAATATATCCTTCCGAGATATAGTTAATAGGCATGCCCCATGGACGATCTTTAGGCATGTTATACCAAGGATTGTACTTTTCTACTATGGGTGTCGATGTGATCTCAGAGATCACAGTCCTTTGTATCTGAGCTGATGCCAGAGCTTGCATGTCATTGTGAAGTTTCCTCAGATCTTCTTTCAGAGCGTCGAGTTCTTCTCTCAACTCTTTGTTCTCTTCCTTGAGATTATCCATTTTCTTTTGTCGATTGGCCCGAGTATTATACGAATGAGATAGTTTGACTATCTCTAGAATCGAGACACAAACATGAGATTCGTAGGGAAGAAGAATGCTTTATGTGAGAATGATGAATGATATGCAATGATTATATTAATTGTTTTTTGTTTAATCAAAGGAAACATCGACAATTAGATTGCAAATATCATACAGTGGGGAAACCCTGTTTTATTGAATTCAAAGATTGCGGAAATGGAAATATAGTAATTTACAAAGTGTTGTAAAAGGAAACGTCTAAACTTATGGATCCTGAGTCCTCTCTGAAGAGAGCTCAGGTGCTGGTTTTGGTACTTTCCTTTTCTTTGACCGGGGCTCTTTAGCCGTTGTCGGGTTGCCATTCCTTTGCCAAGTGAAAGGAGAGAGAAAATTCCTTTGGTCATCTTGATTTTCTACAGCATGTTTCTCTAAAATCTCGATCAGAGCATCTTTTTCTTTTAACAGTTGCTGTATTTTGTTACATTCTTCATTGAGAATGCGGTACTTGTTCTTCCAAGATTTCTTCTCCTGTTGAACTTTGTTGAGGGTGACCTGGAGTTTTTCCGTATCAGATATAAAATAAAGGAAAGATTCCTTTAACGGAAGAACTTCTTGACGAGGGTAAGGCATCCTCAGTTTGAGAGCTCTAGTTTGTACCCAGTGGAGATAAGGTTCCACAGAGACACAATCTGGTTTTCCTAAAGACTCTTTTCCTTTCCTGTGAACATGTTTCCAAGCATGCACTATTTCTGTCTTTAGTGCCCTGTCATTTTCTCCTTCCTTGAAGAAAAGACCTTCCAGATGAACATTACGCGGGATATGTCTCATCGGGTATCCAAATTGACGACGAACTAAAACTGGATGATAGTTGATTCCTCCTTTAGTTCCTATGAGGGATACATTAGGGAAATTTCCACAACGGTCAATGATTCTTATCCTGTCATAGATTCAATTGTACCAATCTATGTCAGAGTTGGTAAGAGACATAATTCTCTACGACCAACGTAGAGTACTCTTATGATCCCAGAAAGCAGCCGACTTGGGCAAATGGGAAGTGAACCATTTATATAGCAGGGGTACACAGCATGTGATCATTCTTCTGTTGTATAAATTCCTTAAGTGTACAGAATGATAAGCATATGTGAGCAAGGTTGGTACATGGTTTCCAATTAGAAAAATCTTAATGGCATTGATATCAACGAAGTTATCAATGTTGGGAAACAGAAATAACCCGTATGTGAGCAGAACAAAGACGCTCTCGAAAGCAATCACGTTCCCTATACTAGCAAAGTACAGATTTTTCTTTATTAAAAACTTGGCTGGTAAACCTTGGATTCCACCCTTAATGGTCATGTGAGTCCTGACTTCTGACTCGTTCAAATAGATTGCTCTTGCAATGGTTTGATCTTTTGGAATTTCTTCCAGCCCAGAAAAGGGAGCTTGGTCAGTGATGGGTAAATCAGTCAGGTGATAGTACACCTCATGTGTTGGTGCAAGTTGATAATCCGGGAATGTGAAACAGTGATAGACCGGATCGTAAAACTGAATCAGAGTAGCCAGGATTCCTTCAATAACATGGACCCTTAACAGAGACAGCAGTCCTCCGTACTTAGCTCTGAAAGCATCAGGATTGGTGATCATCCTTGCCAACCCTCTTAAATCCTCTAATTTGGAACCTTGAAGGTGTACTTGTGAGTCTTCCTTCTACCGAAATCTATAACGCAATCTTTCTCTCTGATATTTGCAATCATTGTCTTAGTTTAATTTGAAAAGAGAGAGAGTAGAAAAGAAGATTTTCTTTGTTTAAAGTTTTTTTTAATGAAATGAATCTATGAATGTAGCACACAAAAACATAGAAAAAACATGGGGTCAAAGGTTCAGTGTCATGAAGTCATGGCTCTACCCATCCTCAAAGGTTGTACTGGTGATTTTTTGTACTTGTCCTCAAAATAATTGACCCCCATTGGGATAACAACAGCAGGCTGGTTCACCCGAGCGAGCTGCAGTATCTTAGAGTAATCTCAAATGAGGGTAGTATCGTGTGACATCTATTTCCGATAGCTTCCGCACTACAAAATAGTAACATGGTCTCAGCCTACTAAATCCTCAGTTTCATGGACACCACAATCAAACAATCTGCTTTCAATAACCGAAGTTGTTTAGACATTGAATCCGCAAAGGGCATCTCCACTGATTCGATGGTCTATCGGGGTCTCTTATTTGGGAGTCACTCCCTGTAAGATTACCCGTCTAATGCCATCACTTATCTTAGGTATCACTCAAGCTTTCCAGATGCGGCATCACCCGCAGTCCCATTAGCAGAAAAATAAACACGGATATCAATTAGGAAAAGCGATATATATATTTATTCCTAAAACTAACATCCTATACCTCTTAAGAGCTATAATCCTAGTCCTATACAGACAATGACTCCCCAGCAGAGTCGCCATTTTACTGTAGCGAGCGATTTTTGTCGGTGACGCGACCACCTTATCGCTGGTTTTTGGGTTTCTCCCCACAATGAGGAGGGGGTGCTACTTTTTGATTTCTTATTTATCCCATGAAGCTGGAAGGGAAAGGGAAGCTATCTAAAACTAACCTTGCACGCGAATGTTTAACTGAACAAACGCTTAAAGAGATTCGGGGAGTTCGGGGTCAGGTTATACAATGGGGAGTTGTCAATTACCCATCCTATATGTGGTTATCCACAGGACATTAGCTTTAGGTTTCACTTTATACTTGATCGCGTTTATCCGTTAATGGGTTGGGAAAGTTTCTTGGGAAATATGAGAGAGTGAGTGAGTTTTTGTTGATGTTCGGGTGTTATTTTGGTAAGGTACTGGACCTAAGTTTTGATTGGTATGAAGGTACTAGACCTAGAGTTTTTGATTAGTATGCTCGCTAAGATTTTGCAATCTTATGCCTACGTATTCCCATTTAAACGAAACAGGAAAATCAGAGCAATCGTAGTTCCTCCTATTCTAAGAGAGGAAAAAGATGTTTGGTGTCTTGTTCAAAGCCCAAGATTGAAGCTAAAAGGTTATTTATTTGTGTCTTGTTCAAAGCCTAAGATTGAAGCTAAAAAAGTTTGACTGAGAGAGAACTTGTCATCTCTAAAGAGGGGTTGGACTTCCTCTGAGGGGATTGTTGATTTTTGTGTGCCTTGATCAAATCCCAAGGTTGAAGCTAAGAGGTTGATTGACTCCACTGGGGGAGTCCTTATACAAAGCCTTAGAGTAAGCTGAAAGAGATTCAGCTCTTTGGGGATGTCATTATATAAAGCCTAAGAGGAGGCCGAAAGTTTGACTTTTTTGGGGAAAATGTTCTATCTGTCTTGTACAAAGCCCAAGATTGAGGCTAAAAAGGGATTTTGACTCCGTCGGGGAGGTTTGTATGTGTCCTGTACAAAGCCCAAGATTTAGGCTAAAATGGGAAATTTAACTGACTCTGGTGAGGATACTTTTATGTATCTTGTACAAAGCCCAAGGTTGAGGCTGTACTAAGTTTGATTCTGCGAGAGAGTATTATCTGTCTTGTACAAAGCCCAAGATTGAGGCTAAAAAGAGTTTGACTCAGCTTAGGGAATTTATTTCTCGAAGCCTAAGGAAGGCTGGGAGGAATTGACTCCGCTAGGAAAGATACTTGTCCCAAGCTTGAGAGAAGGTTATGAAGATTTATGTCTTGTACAAAGCCCAAGATTGAGGCTAAACGGGTTTGACTCAACAAGAGAGTGCTTTTATTTGTCCTGTATGAAGCCCAAGATTGTGGCTGAACAAGCTGGAGAAATCATTCTTCCTAAGAGGAGGCTGACTTCTGCTAAGGGAAATCTTTATGCCAAGCCTAGGAGGTGGCTGGAAAAGATTGACTCAACAAGAGAGTGTTTTTATCTGTCTCGTACAAAGCCCGAGATTGAGGCTAAAAGGTTGACTCAACAAGAGAGTGCTGAAAGGTGATTGACTCAATAAGAGAGTCTGCAAAGATGATTGACTCAACAAGAGAGTCCAAAAATGATTGACTCAACAAGAGAGTCTGAAAAAGTGATTGACTCAACAAGAGAGTCTAAAAAGGTTAGCTCCGCTGGGGAGAATCATTGTACAAAGCCCAAGAGGAGGCTGACTGCGCTGAGGAAAGGTCATTATACAAAGCCTAAGAGGAGGCTAGCTTCTGCTGGGAATTATTGAGATCCTGAGGTAGGTCTAAATGGGGAATCGACTCTTGCTGAGGGTTACAGAAGAGTTGAGGTATCAGATGCCTTGAGGTTCTGATTTGGGATAGTGTTATACTGATGATAAACTGACCCTGGCTTCGGGATTTTTAGGAGAGAGATTGGGTTTTAGAACCCATGGGTTTTAACTCTACTGGAGATTCATCCAAAGTGACCGGGGTTTCTTCCTATGTTTGTAAAGAACTTGAGAATGTCTTTGAGACTCAAGATTGGACTGTCCAAGTCTACTGGTGTAGAAGAGTTTTATCTTTTGTATGATGCCCAAGAGGAGGCAGGTGTTTTAAGGGATGAGAATCAACCCTAAATTGGCCTGAGATTTGACACTGGAAAGACCGCTCTAGCAAAGGATGACTAAGTTATGTCTTATACCTTTAGGAGGTCTTTAGGGTCCTTGTATTAAGCCCAAGAGAAGGCATGAGAACTTCTAAGAAGCCGGAGGGTCCTTGTACAAAGCCCAAGAGGAGGCAGGGATGCTTTTAGGAAGCCTGTGGGTCTCAAACAAAGAAAAGTTCAAGAAATACTATTCACTGAGAATAGATCATTTAGTGAAAGTTCTGAGGTTTGAAGAAACTCAAGAGATGTTATTCACCGAGAATAGATCAACTCTGGGGAGTAGAATTTCTTTGACAATTTCTAATAGTGACAGCCTGAGAAAAGGTTCACGAAGAATACTGCATTTCTCTTTGTTCCATATTGTTTAAGCCCAAGAGAAGGCAAGACTGTATCTGGAAATCCTATGTGGATCTAGTTTTGACTGTATCCAAGAGTGACCAACTGGCTTTACCTAGTTCTAGACCTAGTTGCCGGGGAAAACTCTAAATAGCTATACTAGTATTTATACAGTTGATATATGACAAGTATTTAAAAGGATATGAAAAAAGACTTACAGTGCGCAGCTTCCCACAATACAATTATATATATTAAAGCGAGTAAATGAAAGCTGTTAAAACTTACACGTGAGCAAGCTTCCATGCTGTATTGTTAGTTGTTCAAAGAAATTAAAGAAAGTTTTGATGAAAACATGTATATTTGAATCTAAATCAAAAGAGAAATTGTTTTTGAAAGGATTGTTGGGGCTTATACTCAAGGAGAGGCCCAAGGTTTAACAGAGATCGTACCGTTGTTTTGAATATCGTATCGAGACTTATACAACGACTGAGGCCCAAAGTAGTTTTCTGTACAAGGGATGGGTCTTACAACTCAAGGAGAGGCTCAAGGAGGTTTTGAAAGAGAAATATGGGACTTACAATACGAGGGGAGGCCCAATGAAAGATAGTGATCGCATCGTCGTTCCGAGAATCGCAGAGGGACTTATACAATGACTGAGGCCCAAAAAAGGTATTCTTGTACAACAAGGGATTGGGTCTTACACTCTGTTGCACCCTAATTTTTGACCCTAAGATCCCCGCTGTGTTCTTTGCATAAAATATTAGATCATTCGTGCATAACTAACCGCTTTATCTAGCTTTGTCTGTTTGTTTCTTTTAAGGACTGGTACTGCTGCAGAAGCTCGAGGTCCTGAAGGCTGTGTTGTGTGTGTGTTTGTGGAGGTTCTCTGGTCTTTGCTAGATGTGTGTGGATTCCCGTGAGATTGTGCCCTTCCCCTTTCTGGTCCCTAAGCCACCACCAAGCCTTTTCTTTCCCTCAAGATTCCTCAGGATTTCCTCACAGGAGATTAAGTCCTTATACCCGCTGATGTTTGAAGTGGTCCCTAAGACTGGTTACTGGTTGTGTGATAAGGTTATATGACAAGGATGGCATTTCTCCCCCCTCTGTGAGCTCCTCAAGGCTGAGATATTGTGTTGCTTTATAGTCTTAAATGACGGTTCATCAATGAGTTTTCAAGTAAGAAGGAGTTAGAAGTTTGGAATTCAGAGGGAAAATTCAAGTCCCTTATATTGTGTCACAAGTTCGTAAGACCAAGTTTGAAGTTTCTCATATCACTTCTATGATTCTATTTCAGTTGGTTCCGGTTTGAAGCTCATTGCTTTCAAGAAGAATTTTATATTCTTGAAGCTGTCAAGCATTCTTCAAGCAATTTTGAAGACCAATGGAAATTAAAGGTTCAAGATGTTTTGACCAATGTGGAAGGTTTGGATCCTTAAGTTTGTCATTAGTGAAAGTGAGATATTACAACCGGTTTGATTGATTAATTTTTTAGTCCTTCTATTACAAGGCTTAATCTATGTACTTTCTAAAACTCGTGGAAATACATAGAATTTGGTTATAAAACTCAGATTTCAACTTGGATTTCCAATTTCAATGTCTAGATTCCAGTATACAAGTTCATGTTGAATGACCAGATTAATTAATTTCCCATGGCATTTGTTTCAAATTCTAGATCCAGGGATGCGTGTCCTTCCTTTCAAAGTGCAAGTTTTTCTATTATTAAAGGGAGTGTTACAAGACTCTTATATGGAACTTATCACCAAAGTTTAAATGCCCAAGTCTAAAGAAAAAGCCAAAAGCATTCCAAAGTCAAATTGGGCTTCAAATTTAATCAACGTCGGTGAGGGGCATTTGAATGGATTTCTTGACAATGAAATTGCTTAATACTATATATTTGTACACCATGTATGTCTCACGCCGTGGAAGAGATGTTCCCCATTTGAAGTCTCGTACCAAGTTTTAAATATGGACGAGCCTCTTTCAAGTGTAGCTAAACCATTCTTGAATGCATTATCATTTATTTTGGTCAAAATTCAAATAAAGGAAATCAAGGACGAATGTCCAAAGATTCAATATAAGGTGTTCAAGTCACCATTTGAGTCACAACCTTTGAGATGAAAAACTGAATTGAAATAAAACTCTAATTGAAATATCATAATAATACAGAAGCAGTACAGTTAAATTTTCAAGTTGGTTTACTAAACGAGCAAAAGGTTAAAGGTCAAAGAGCTTCAGAGTTTTGTCATGCCGCCTTCTCTTCTCTGGGTCAGAAAAGATATTGTAAAAATATGCAACCTCTTTGAATAGTTCTGAAGCACCTTGGGCGATGGCGGCCGGTACTTCGGATCGCAGGTTCAACCAATTATGCACAGTCTGTAACTCTTGGGGAGAGGAAAGACCAAACAAGTACCAACAATTTTATTTCAGATTTTGATCGATGTCCAAACACAGGGAGCCAACTTTCCTTCTTGCTTTGTCCGTATGTATCTCTGCAGTTGCATCAAACAGAATTTCAACAACATAGACATCTGTTTCTGGACACTTATAACACTTTTCTTATTAATAACTAAGTTCACTAACAATTTGAACGTTCATAATACTTACGTTAAAGATATCCTTATCTCATAGAAGGTTTGCAGCAGTTTTGTTTTCCAAAGTAGACAGCAAGACGGTTGGAAGCAAGAAGCAAAAAACCTGCACTTCACTTCTACCTGTGACTGATTCTGTAGCGTACCTACCATAAGCGCAAGTCGAAATTACTCTGAACAGCAGCCGTACAATTCTTCAATGTTGGGTAAAAGTATATACCGTATCATTACATCACCTGAACATGTTTTGGAATGGAGTAAGCAGCCAAGAAATGGTCAAGAATATATTGATCACTATACACGAGTATGGAAAAGAGTGTATCATATTATCAAACAACTCACAACCAAAAGAAGCTGTCACGATGAAAAACCGCATCAAAAGCTATTTATGCTCTTGAATTTCCTCCTGTCAATGATGAGAAAATTAAAAGAAGAGCAACACTAGAATAAGTTTTAAACGCAAGAAGCAGCAATGAAGAATTGACAGTGAGAGTAGTACTGAGACATCATGGAAGATATTAAGTAAAAGCAGTTACCTTAGACTAATGCATGGACTAATCAAATCTTCCAAAGGAGCTCAACGAGCTGCAAATTAAAATAATGAAACAAGCTGAACGAATTTCCTTACAGGTGCAGGCGGTCGTACTAGTTTAGCAGGTACATTTAACGATGCCATTGAGCACGGGGCTGACGCTGTTGCTTCACTTCGTACCATGAATTCAACTCATCAGTAACCTGTCCACGACAATCAAACACCACCAAGTTTATTTTCAAAGCAGAGTTCAAACATTCCCAAAATAATTTTAAAAAACAAGAGAGGTGTGCTCCAAGCGTCGTAAAGACATTCAAGCGATTTCCAATACATTCGTCAAGAATTGGAGTCGAGGAAGTTTGAAGATAGTTATTGGGCAAAATCAAATCCATTCTCACAAGAGTTAACCAGCCACTTCTTTCCAAAACAGAAAGCGCCGGTTTTTTTAAAAGAATCATAACCAAGTAAACAAGAATCAGGAGAAGTGAAAGACGTGGGCCTCAGATATCCTTTCTTTAATCGGATTTATTTCATCATTTGAATGGATTGATGGGCAATATCTAAAGGATACCACCAACATCAGCACATTCACAATTTGGACAGAGCAACGATTCAAAATTTCTCATAAACCAAATCAAGAGCGTATCGGTCAAATTAAAAAAAAAAACCTTCCAAATCAAAATCAAATCAGATGTGGCATTAAACATAAAATCAATCAACATTAAGGAGGACATTCATCATGGGCCTTATAAAAGGGACGCTCTTCTCATCAGAAACACAACAAGAAAAACCTAGGAGAGCACCCGCACCAGCCATCACAAATCCACCGTCGGAAGGAATTCATCAGAAGGCCAAATACACAAAAATACACAAAAAAAAACAAACCGATTTGCACCAGAACTTCAAACCAGGAATCACACGGAGTTCTAAATCATACACATACATTCAGAAAGGAGAGGAAAATTCGCGCAACATCAGATTTACAAACCCACACACGCATAGCAGAGCATAACGTCAACAACCATACACACGCAATCAAGGGCATTCGCGAGAAAGAAAGGAGACTTATCATGGAGTAAGGATTCTTGAGGTCCCGTTCGCATCTTCTCGTCGCCAACCTATGACGATCTTTTTTTTCTTCTCATTCTCTAAATCCGATGTACTTGTAATCATAAACAATAATGAAAATGGGGTATCGGGTATGATTGGGGTTGGGGTAGACTTAGGATTTGTGTTTGTTGATGTTTAATCGAGAGAAATCGAGAGCGACGATTGCGAGAAAGAAGAAAATTTTGAGAGGTTGAGAAGAACGAGAGAGGAACTGTGAGATCGAGAGAGATTTTGAGACGAGAGAGTGAGGATGATGGTGGGTGGCGGCGAATTTCGTTTAGGGTTTTGTTTTTCCCCCTTTGAGAGAGACGACTGAGAGGGAGAGAAGACTCTCTTTTCCTTTTTTTTGCATTTTCTTTTTTAGTTAATTAAGTAAAAACTTCTGTTATAACTCAACTAAGCTTAACCAAAACCTTTTATAATTAAAACCAAAACTTTTAATAATTAAACTTTTTTTTATATAATAATCAATTTCAACTTTTTCTTTCAAATGATAATTAAAAATCTTTTCTTTCATAAAAATAAGACCTTTTTTATATAATAATAATTAATCTAAATCCCTTTTATAATAATCATATTTAAAACTTTTAATATTAATCCAAAACCCTTTTTATCACAATAATTAAATTTGAGTTTCTTAATTTCAAAAAACCCTTTTTATGATAATAATCAAAAGCAAGTTTTTTATAATGATATTTAGATTTTTAATAATAATTAATTTAAAAATCCTATTGATAATCAACCTAGATATTTTCTTATAATAATTAACACTAAAATTTTAATAATTAATTTAACCTTTTTAATTAATCTAATTCCTTTTTGTAATGAAATTAAAACTTTTCTTTAATAACAATTAAAAATTTATAATTAGTTAAATTTAGAGTTTTTTGTAATATCTAATCTAAAAAACCTTTTCATAATAACCGCTAAAACTGAGAATCCCTTTATAATTAAAAACTTCCTTAGCCCCCTCAAGTGAATAAATAATAATAATCTCAAATAAATAAAATAATTAAGTTTGGAACTCAACCTGTAGATCGCCCTCATTTAGGAATCTCTCTCCTCGCTTAGTCATAGGTTCGTGAGTGTTCGCATGTTTGCTTTATTGGTTTGTTTATGTTTTACTTGATTTTTGATTCTATCTCAAACCCTTTCAAAAACATAAAAAATCCTCAATCCAACGTCGAGCCAATTTTCAACCCATGTAAGTCGATCGCCTTAGGCCATCGCATTCTACCTATTGATCAATGGACACAAGTCTAGCATCACTTTGCTAGCACACTTGCCTAAATAATATAATTAATTGCATAAATATCCAAGGGGAAATCCCATGCATGATAATCATGTTATTGTGCATGGTGCACATCATATGCATTCATAATCGACACCCTTAAGACTAGTAAAACAACTTAGGATAGACTTCCTAGGTTAGTCCCCCCTCAATTTTGATTTTACAATCAAACTTTAGCCCACCTAATTCTCCACACAAGAGAATTAGATGTTAATCATCTCAAAGAACGGGACATACAATCCCATATCCCACAAATACAAACATTTTCAAAGAACTGTGGTGGTTTTCTTAAGATGATGACTCGTCTTCTTTTCCTACCCTTAAACCTTAGCAAAACAAATAACAGATAACA
Source organism: Lathyrus tuberosus (assembly GCA_022829125.1). Classification (NCBI taxonomy): domain Eukaryota; kingdom Viridiplantae; phylum Streptophyta; class Magnoliopsida; order Fabales; family Fabaceae; genus Lathyrus; species Lathyrus tuberosus. Next base: position 3,846,625 of record JALAZF010000047.1, on the reverse strand, counting down.
TAAAATTAATCAAGAGGTTCCTGTAGAGTACTACAGATATCTAGGATGCTAACACCTTCCCTAGGTATAACCAACCCCCGAACTTAGAATCTTAGTGCATTTGCATTGCATTGTGGGTATTCGGTCTTTCTCCCTTCCCTTGGATAAAATCAAAGACGGTGGTGACATTAAAAAAATGCGATCCTAGTTATCAAATAACTATGGTATCCAATTTTCACCGCGACAGAAATGGCGACTTCACTGGGGACACTCATAAGAGGGTTCCCCCTAACTTGATTAGTTCTGTTTTTGTTATATTTATTATCTGTTATGTTTGCTTGGGTTATTACTTGTGTGGTGAGACAAAGTCCTACACCCGGACTAGAGTGAAAATTATGATAGGAACGGTGAGACTTCAATGATACTTTGAGGGAGTCGATTCCTGAAAAAGTAAATTGAGACTTCACCACTCAGTCTAGGCCCTCTCGAATAAAATATTTGTCCAACGAGTTCATTCGTGAAGACGGTATGGTTTCGATCTAAAGGCCCTCGGGACTGGGGACCGTAGTTACCTTTAACCCAACTTGGCCTATTAGGGCGTAGTACGGGGACTATGCGGGAGTCTATTTCTGCAATAGTCGCTACGCGATACTACACTCGGACGAGATTCTCTTGAGAATATTATTGACCACCAAGTGATTTGGAAAATCGATAATATCCGAAAGATGGATTATAGACTCTGGGAACTTTGTAGAACCCGTTCGGCAGGTACATTTGAAACCATAGTACACACCTATTGGGAAGGGTAGACCTTGGCTCCATGCTGTGACCTTTCAAACCTAGGACTTTTTTTCTGTTTGATGGCTTGTGTGTGCTTTGTGCTTTGTGTGTTTGCATCCATGCATTCATTAGCATCATATCATAAAGATTCATGGAACTTAGTCTTGTTTATAAATATCATAAGGATATCATGGACTATAAAAATTTTTTTTTTTGAAGTACACTTACAAGAGTCATAACCTGGACGATCTAAGGGGATTAGAGACCTTATTGACGGATAAAGAAGGGTTCAAGACCTTATATAGGGAAGCCCTTTATTGATAAGGAAATATTATCTACTCTACTCCAGTCCATCACTATTGGTGACAACTCTTGAAGAATATTCTCAGCTAATGGAGTTACTTATTCAAGACAAGAATCCACTTCCTATCTTCGGTTAATATTTAAGCTAAGATGTCTACAAAAGGAGAATTTCTGGAAAAAAAAAGCTACTTATTGCAAGAAACGGAAAGCTCAAGATGCCTTACCCCGTTCTAGTCATCAGTCAACACTTCGTCGACAAGCTTATTTTAGAAGAAGCTCAGTTGGAAGAAAGTCAAGGACTCAAAGAAGACCGTTGGAAGAGTCTCCTTAGATCCATCATTATTAGGTTTTATTTAGCTTTTCCGTTATGACTGTTGTAAGGCGTACCGACGCATTATTAATAAATCTGTTTTAATATTCCGGATATTGATTATCGTAACCATTTTAATGATTTTTTTAAAAACCGAGTCTCTTGATATTCCATGATGACTATAAATAGTTGAGTTCCATGAATTTTATTGCATCATACGCATCATTTGCATTTGTATTTGCATTCCAGGATCTCATTCGTGTTTCTCTTCTCAGTCAAGCTAAATCATCGATACAATACTCGAGCCAGTCGCAAGAAGAGGATGGATCAACTCGAGCAGGAAAACAAGGCACTCCGGGAAGAAGTTTCAACACTGAAGGAAAGTCTGGAAAAGATTAATGGGATGATAGAAGCACGGATGGCCGCTCAGAATCAGCCATCACATAGTACACCGTCACACAATACTGTTATCTCAGAGATAATATCTGCACCGATCCCAGTAGTGCCCACTACAAGTGAAGTTCAGTATTCTATGCCTCCTGGTTACCCGTGGGGTATGCCTCCTAACTTTATTCCAGCTGGATACCGCCCGCCAGTTTCTCAAGTTACTGCCACAACTGCTGTAATGACTGTGCCACCACCTGTGGTAAATGCTACTCCTTTTCATCTAGAAGAACCTGTGTTTCATGTTGACCTTAGTGAGAGTGTTGGAATGGAAGAACGAATGGATGATTTCCAGGACCAGTTTCTAGAGATGAAGAAAGAAATCAAGGCCCTTCGTGGGAAAGAGCTGTTCGGAAAAAATGCCTCTGAGCTATGCTTGGTTCCTAATGTTAAGATCCCTCCAAAGTTCAAACTCCCTGATTTGGAGAAGTATAAAGGAAATTCTTGCCCACATAGTCACATAGTTATGTATGCCCGAATAATGTCTGTTCATAAGGATAGTGATCCCCTATTGATACATTATTTCCAGGATAGTTTGACTGGTGCAGCCCTCAATTGGTACATGGGGCTAGATAGTTCAAAGGTCCGCAGTTTTAATGACCTCTGTGAGCTTTTTATCAAGCAATATAAATATAATGTCGATATGGCACCAGATAGAGACCAGTTGAGAGCCATGGCCCAGAAAGAAAGAGAAAATTTTAAAGAGTACGCCCAGCGTTGGCGTGAATTAGCTGCTCAAGTTACGCCACCTCTGGAAGAGAAAGAGATGACCAGAATTTTCCTGAAAACACTGAGCCCGTTTTTCTATGAGAGAATGGTAGCAAGCGCCCCTAGTGATTTTACTGACATGGTAAACATGGGAATGCGTTTGGAAGAAGGCGTCCGTGAAGGAAGATTGGTTAGAGAAGGAAGTGCTTCCAACAATGCCAAGAAATATGGAAGTAATTTTGGGAAAAAGAAAGAACAAGAAGTAAGTGTTGTGCATCATGGACGATCAAAAGGTAGGTATCATCCACGCCCATATGTTGCTGCTGTGACCCCAACTATCAATGCTCCAGCTTGCCGATCACAGTTTGCGTAACCACCTCAAGCTCCACCGGCTTCACCACAACAGCAGTATCATTAGCAAAACCAGCAAGCTCCTCAACAAGCCCGATAATCGTTCAACAACCCAAGTCGTGCACTGAGGAAACCAATCTTTGACCCGATTCCCATGTCATATGCAGAACTTTTCCCAGTATTGTTACGCAAGGGCCAGATCCAGACTAAGTCCCCACCAGCGGTGCCTAAGAACCCTCCTTTCTGGTACATAGCTGACTTATTCTGCCCTTATCATCAAGGGGCGCCAAGTCATAATATTGAAAGTTGTTATGGGATGAAAGCTGACGTTCAGAGATTGGTTGAAAGTGGAATCCTAACTTTCAAAGATTCAAACCCAAATGTGCAAAACAACCCTTTACCACAACATGGGGAATCAACGTGAACATGATACAAGAATGTCCTGCAGGTGAAGACTAGAGAAGATCCAAGCCGGCGAGATCAAGAGGAGAACATGTTCCCGAGCTCATCAGGCTGTTTATTTATTTGCTTGCACTTATGACTATTTCTTTGATTGTATAAGTTTGGTTTGCATGCAAGAACTTGTTATTTTGAATAATTAATGCAATAAACATGTTTGTCATGAAGAAATCCATTCGTTTCACTCCTTTTAAAATGCTTTTTCTATTTTATAATGCCGATGCTGCCCAATCTCTTGCCTCGGCAGAGAATTGAATGGAGGATGATGAAACCAAACGCAAGATCTCTTGTTGTATGCTTTTGAATAAAACCCTGCTAATGATATAAGGCATTGTTTCAAATCCCTAAACACTGGAAGCATAAGGTGATAAACCCTCGTTAACCCTTTTGAGCCTTTGAAGTAGTAGTTTCTTCTACAAATCAAAAAACCCTCATTCTTAACCTGGGGCAGGATAATTTTCAAAAAAAATGGAGTAAAACATCACGAAGATTGGGTGGGCACAAACAAACTTTGAGCCTTATATCCTTTGTTTCTTAAACCGTGAACCAAACTATGACACGACCCTCAAAAGACCTAGTTGAAGCAGGGTTTATTTCAAAAGCATACTCATTGAGACATCGTTTCCTGACTCCCATGAGTTATGCTCAAATCCGTGTTGGCATTATAAAATCGGTATTTCAATCACAAAATATTTTTAAATAAAAACTTCAAGACAAACATACGTTGTATTATCTGTTTCAGAATTTACATCTTCTACTTGCTAGCATTGCTTGACATCGTAGAAATTAACATACGTGTGGCATTGATGAGCTAAAATTTAGTACTATTTCAAGGATGACTGTACCCAGGGGCACGATACCTGAAGACTTTGCTGAGCAGGGGCAAGTCGTTTCCTAGTTGTTTCTTCACAGTCTGACCTCAAGGAAAAAGTTTGAAGACTCAGAACACCGTCAATCTGGGGCAGTTATGTCGAGATTTGGTAAATCTCTCAAAGAATGCAAAGGCTCAGTTATACAAGATATAGTCAATCCGGGCCAGTTACGTCGAGATTCGACAATCTCTCCAAGAGTTTAAAAACATTGGGACAGTTGGACGCCAAGTTTTCTGTAAAATCCTCTTGGGACAACTTCTTCTCATAAACCAAGTGATCTGGGGCATTTGAGAAGTGAAGATTGCTTCTCATCCACAACAATTGTTGTTCAAAATGGCGACTACCATACAATATCAATGCAGAATTACATCAGTCTCACGACTTTATTCACTCATACCTCAAAGGGTTGCTATCCTAAGTAATGTGACGAATCCCCAGTAAGTCTTTGCTCCTGGTAGTCACGACTATTCCCTGGTAAATCTCTATTTCAAGAAGCTATGGCACGTTTGGCGCAAGATTTCCCCCAGTCGGCAACCTAAGAATCCTCAGTGAATTTCATTGGATTTTATCACTATCTCAATCTTCACCAGTGAAAGTGGATGTTTATTTCATCCCCTCGAAGTTTTATCCCTGACATTTTTCAACTACCATTGATCCAAGCTTCCTCGATGAAGTGGATATTTATTTTATCCAGTTACAACTTTCATTCAGACTACTTCAGTTCGTAGTGGATATTTATTTTATCCCCCATGAAGTCTTTTCGATCATGAGCTTGATTCGTTCCCAGTGAATCTTTCTCGTCCCCAATAAAATCGCAAGGGTCATCCTGACAATTCCAAGCGAAGTCATGATGTTCATCCCCAGGCGAAGTGCTCTACTTTTCCCCAGAGAAAGCTTGAAGCTGTGAAGTAGGGCTGTGATCCCCTACATGGTTTTCCATTCATCCCCAGTGATGTTTCTATGTTGCGAAGACCGGCCGAGTATCCGTATCGAGATGCTTGTTTTCGTTTCCAGTTTGCTTCCTATCGTTGTTTTGTCAGCATAAGCATGAGCATAGACATAGCATTCATTTAGATTCATGGCATGTGCGCATTTTTCTTGCATCTTGCATTTTTGTGTTGCTTGTTTTGTTCTTTCACTTTGGCTGTGTATCCCCAAGTGACTGGGTTTTGTCTGCTCCCTCCAAGTAGAGTCATCAGCCCTAGGCAGAAAGAGCACATCCTTTCTAAATTCCCCACCAAGTTCAATCCTCGTGGAAGATGGTTGTTTTAGTTTTCTTTTCCATTTTTGGATAAAGATAAACCCGTTGAGCTCAATCCTCCATGGATGGAGTCTTGTTTGACCGTTTATCTCCAGTTACTTCCTGGATTGAACTTTGGTCCCTGACAATCACAATTTTGGAGGTGTTGAACCCGGACTAAGCGTGCATTTATTTTGCACTTTGTCTCCCCAAGAAGAATCTATTTGAAGATCTCTATGGAGGACAGGAAATTATTTCTCTAACAAGTGGTAGCTTTTTATTTGAGCTCGATTTTCTATCTGGATGACAAATGGCAGTCTCCCCAGGACAGTTTGTCTATCCCCGGTGAAGTTGTCAAGATTATCAGCTTATTCTCCAGAGGAAGTTGTTGAAGACATTATAATTATTCTCTTTATTTGAGAATCCCTATCACAAGAATCTTACTAGCTTCGACACTGTTTTCAGCTACGGTGATTTTACTTCCCAGTGGCATTCTCCCCAGTGAGCCCACGATTCAATTTACTTCCGTCAAATGGCATCTCTTCGATAAGTTTGATGAAGACTCAGATGATCTTTTTCTTTATTTGAGAAGACATATTCTACAAGTCAGCCGACCCGCGTCTCTTTTGAAGATCCCCGGTGAAACTTCCAAATCTCCAACAAGTTATGATTTCTAGCTGAAGTCACAAGATCTCCAGTGAAATCCCAATCCCTGTGAAGGAGGAGTTCAAGATTTTTGCTCGAGGCAGACAACTTCGTAGCATTTTACTTCAAGATTGTGCTAGAGGCAGACAACCTCGTAGTAGTTTATTTCAAGATTATTCGAGGTAAACAACCTCGTAGTATTCAATTTCAGACTTTGTTCGAGACAAACAATCTCGCAACACATCTTTCAAGACTTTGTTCGAGACAGACAATCTCGCAACGCTTATTTCAAGACTTTGTTCGAGACAGACAATCTCGCAACACTTATTTCAAGATTGTGTTCAAGGGAGACAACCTCGCAGTATTTAATTTCAAGTTTTGTTGTTAGAGGCAGACAACCTCATAGCTTTCATTCAAGACTTTATTCGAGGCAGACAACCTCGTAGCATTTGGTTTCAAGATTTTGGTTCGAGGCAGACAACCTCATGGCTCTCATTTCAAGATTTTGTTCGAGACAGACAATCTCGCAACACTTATTTCAAGACTTTGTTCGAGACGGACAATCTCGCAACACTTATTTCAAGACTTTGTTCGAGACAGACAATCTCGCAACACTTATTTCAAGACTTTGTTCGAGACAGACAATCTCGCAACACTTATTTCAAGACTTTGTTCTAGACAGACAATCTCGCAACATTTATTCCGGACTTTGTTCGAGGCGGACAACCTCGTAGCATTTGATCTCAAGATTTTGGTTCGAGGCAGGCAACCTCGTAGTATTCAATTTCAAACTTTGTTGTCGAGGTAGACAACCCCGTAGCTTTCATTTGAGATTTTGGTTTGAGGCAGACGACCTCATAACGCGTGTCCCAAGATTTTGGCTCGAGACAAACAACCTCGTAGCGCTTTATTTCAGGACTTTGCACAATAAATTGAACTATAACGAGAAGCATGTTTTGCTTATCATATTTGCAATATACACTTTATTTCTCACTGGAAGACACCCAACTGATCAAGGTACCTTATGATTGTCATTTGGTAGTCTCTGTCCCCCAGTCGAGTTAGATCTTTCCCCGTGGAGTCTTGCTTTGTTAGGTCTTCTTCGTCGGGTCTTTCGTTCTTTGGCTGTGTTGCAGCGTTTCAACTTTAGTCATACCCTGTGACATTATTCCTCACAGGATCCTTGTCCTGCATTTCATATCATTTTCATATCATATCATGTGCATTTGGCGGCATCTTAGGGCGAAAAATTTGTGCATGTTTGTATTTAAGTCCCTCCTATCTCGTCGAGACGAAGATTTCGATCTCCACATCTCCGAATAGGAGAAACTTAAATAGGGGCATCTGTTGCACCCTAATTTTTGACCCTAAGATCCCCGATGTGTTCTTTGCATAGCATATTATATCATTCGTGCATAACTAACCGCTTTATCTAGCTTTGTCTGTTTGTTTCTTTTAAGGACAGGTACTGCTGCAGAAGCTCGAGGTCCTGAAGGCTGTGTTGTGTGTGTGTTTGTGGAGGTTCTCTGGTCTTTCCTAGATGTGTGTGGATTCCCGTGAGATTGTGCCCTTCCCCTTTCTGGTCCCTAAGCCACCACCAAGCCTTTTCTTTCCCTCAAGATTCCTCAGGATTTCCTCACAGGAGATTAAGTCCTTATACCCGCTGATGTTTGAAGTGGTCCCTAAGACTGGTCACTGGTTGTGTGATAAGGTTATATGACAAGGATGGCATTTCTCCCCCCTCTGTGAGCTCCTCAAGGCTGAGATATTGTGTTGCTTTATAGTCTTAAATGACGGTTCATCAATGAGTTTTCAAGTAAGAAGGAGTTAGAAGTTTGGAATTCAGAGTGCAAATTCAAGTCCCTTATATTGTGTCACAAGTTCGTAAGACCAAGTTTGAAGTTTCTCATATCACTTCTATGATTCTATTTTAGTTGGTTCCGGTTTGAAGCTCATTGCTTTCAAGAAGAATTTTATATTCTTGAAGCTGTCAAGCATTCTTCAAGCAATTTTGAAGACCAATGGAAATTAAAGGTTCAAGATGTTTTGACCAATGTGGAAGGTTTGGATCCTTAAGTTTGTCATTAGTGAAAGTGAGATATTACAACCGGTTTGATTGATTAATTTTTTAGTCCTTCTATTACAAAGCTTAAGCTATGTACTTTCTAAAACTCGTGGAAATACATAGAATTTGGTTATAAAACTCAGATTTCAACTTGGATTTCCAATTTCAATGTCTGGATTCCAGTATACAAGTTCATGTTGAATGACCAGATTAATTAATTTCCCATGGCATTTATTTCAAATTCTAGATCCAGGGATGCGTGTCCTTCCTTTCAAAGTGCAAGTTTTTCTATTATTTAAGAGAGTGTTACAAGACTCTTATATGGAACTTATCACCAAAGTTTAAATGCCCAAGTCTAAAGAAAAAGTCAAAAGCATTCCAAAGTCAAATTGGGCTTCAAATTTAATCAACGTCGGTGAGGGGCATTTGAATGGATTTCTTGACAATGAAATTGCTTAATACTATATATTTGTACACCATGTATGTCTCACGCCGTGGAAGAGATGTTCCCCATTTGAAGTCTCGTACCAAGTTTTAAATATGGACGAGCCTCTTTCAAGTGTAGCTAAACCATTCTTGAATGCATTATCATTTATTTTGGTCAAAATTCAAATAAAGGAAATCAAGGACGAATGTCCAAAGATTCAATATAAGGTGTTCAAGTCACCATTTGAGCCACAACCTTTGAGATGAAAAACTGAATTGAAATAAAACTGTAATTGAAATATCATAATAATACAGAAGTAGTACAGTTAAATTTTCAAATTGGTTTACTAAACGAGCAAAAGGTTAAAGGTCAAAGAGCTTCAGAGTTTTGTCATGCTGCTTTCTCTTCTCTGGGTCAGAAAATATATTGTAAAAATATGCAACCTCTTTGAATAGTTCTGAAGCACCTTGGGCGATGGCGGCCGGTACTTTGGATCGCAGGTTCAACCAATTATGCACAGCCTGTAACTCTTGGGGAGAGGAAAGACCAAACAAGTACCAGCAATTTTATTTCCAATTTTGATCGATGTCCAAACACAGGGAGCCAACTTTCCTTCTTGCTTTGTCCGTATGTATCTCTGCAGTTGCATCAAACAGAATTTCAACAACATAGACATCTGTTTCTGGACACTTATAACACTTTTCTTATTAATAACTAAGTTCACTAACAATTTGAACGTTCATAATACTTACGTTAAAGATATCCTTATCTCATAGAAGGTTTGCAGCAGTTTTGTTTTCCAAAGTAGACAGCAAGACGGTTGGAAGCAAGAAGCAAAAAACCTGCACTTCACTTCTACCTGTGACTGATTCTGTAGCGTACCTACCATAAGCGCAAGTCCAAATTACTCTGAACAGCAGCCGTACAATTCTTCAATGTTGGGTAAAAGTATATACCGTATCATTACATCACCTGAACATGTTTTGGAATGGAGTAAGCAGCCAAGAAATGGTCAAGAATATATTGATCACTATACACGAGTATGGAAAAGAGTGTACCATATTATCAAACAACTCACAACCAAAAGAAGCTGTCACGATGAAAAACCGCATCAAAAGCTATTTATGCTCTTGAATTTCCTCCTGTCAATGATGAGAAAATTAAAAGAAGAGCAACACTAGAATAAGTTTTAAACGCAAGAAGCAGCAATGAAGAATTGACAGTGAGAGTAGTACTGAGACATCATGGAAGATATTAAGTAAAAGCAGTTACCTTAGACTAATGCATGGACTAATCAAATCTTCCAAAGGAGCTCAACGAGCTGCAAATTAAAATAATGAAACAAGCTGAACGAATTTCCTTACAGGTGCAGGCGGTCGTACTAGTTTAGCAGGTACATTTGACGATGCCATTGAGCACGGGGCTGACGCCGTTGCTTCACTTCGTACCATGAATTCAACTCATCAGTAACCTGTCCACGACAATCAAACACCACCAAGTTTATTTTCAAAGCAGAGTTCAAACATTCCCAAAACAATTTTAAAAAACAAGAGAGGTGTGCTCCAAGCGTCGTAAAGACATTCAAGCGATTTCCAATACATTCGTCAAGAATTGGAGTCGAGGAAGTTTGAAGATAGTTATCGGGCAAAATCAAATCCATTCTCACAAGAGTTATCCAACCACTTCTTTCCAAAACAGAAAGCGCCGGTTTTTTTTAAGAGAACCATAACCAAGTAAACAAGAATCAGGAGAAGTGAAAGACGTGGGCCTCAGATATCCTTTCTTTAATCGGATTTATTTCATCATTTGAATGGATTGATGGGCAATATCTAAAGGATACCACCAACATCAGCACATTCCCAATTTGGACAGAGTAACGGTTCAAAATTTCTCATAAACCAAATCAAGAGCGTATCGGTCAAATTCAAAAAAAAAAACCTTCCAAATCAAAATCAAATCAGATGTGGCATTAAACATAAAATCAATCAACATTAAGGAGGACATTCATCATGGGCCTTATAAAAGGGATGCTCTTCTCATCAGAAACACAACAAGAAAAACCTAGGAGAGCACCCGCACCAGCCATCACAAATCCACCGTCGGACGGAATTCATCAGAAAGGCCAAATACACAAAAATACACAAAAAAAAACAAACTGATTTGCACCAGAACTTCAAACCAGGAATCACACGGAGTTCTAAATCATACACATACATTCAGAAAGGAGAGGAAAATTCGCGCAACATCAGATTTACAAACCCACACACGCATAGCAGAGCATAACGTCAACAACCATACACACGCAGTCAAGGGCATTCGCGAGAAAGAAAGGAGACTTATCTTGGAGCAAGGATTCTTGAGGTCCCGTTCGCATCTTCTCATCGCCAACCTATGACGATCTTTTTGTTCTCATTCTCTAAATTCGATGTACTTGTAATCATAAACAATAATGAAAATGGGGTATCGGGTATGATTCGGGTTAGGGTAGACTTAGGATTTGTGTTTGTTGATGTTTAATCGAGAGAAATCGAGAGCGACGATTGCGAGAGAGAAGAAAATTTTGAGAGAGGTTGAGAAGAACGAGAGAGGAACTGTGAGATCGAGAGAGATTTTGAGACGAGAGAGTGAGAATGATGGTGGGTGGCGGCGAATTTCGTTTAGGGTTTTGTTTTTCCCCCTTTGAGAGAGACGACTGAGAGGGAGAGAAGACTCTCTTTTCCTTTTTTTTGCATTTTCTTTTTTAGTTAATTAAGTAAAAACTTCTGTTATAACTCAACTAAGCTTAACCAAAACCTTTTATAATTAAAACCAAAACTTTTAATAATTAAACTTTTTTTTATATAATAATCAATTTCAACTTTTTCTTTCAAATGATAATTAAAAATCTTTTCTTTCGTAAAATTAAGACCTTTTTTATATAATAATAATTAATCTAAATCCCTTTTATAATAATCATATTTAAAACTTTTAATAGTAAACCAAAACCCTTTTTATCACAATAATTAAATTTGAGTTTCTTAATTTCAAAAAACCCTTTTTATGATAATAATCAAAAGCAAGTTTTTTATAATGATATTTAGATTTTTAATAATAATTAATTTAAAAATCCTTTTTATAATCAACCTAGATCTTTTCTTATAATAATTAACACTAAAATTTTAATAATTAATTTAACCTTTTTAATTAATCTAATTCCTTTTTGTAATGAAATTAAAACTTTTCTTTAATAACAATTAAAAATTTATAATTAGTTAAATTTAGAGTTTTTTGTAATAACTAATCTAAAAAACCTTTTCATAATAACCGCTAAAACTGAGAATCCCTTTATAATTAAAAACTTCCTTAGCCCCCTCAAGTGAATAAATAATAATAATCTCAAATAAATAAAATAATTAAGTTTGGAACTCAACCTGTAGATCGCCCTCATTTAGGAATCTCTCACCTCGCTTAGTCATAGGTTCGTGAGTGTTCGCATGTTTGCTTTATTGGTTTGTTTATGTTTTACTTGATTTTTGATTCTATCTCAAACCCTTTCAAAAACATAAAAAATCCTCGATCCAACGTCGAGCCAATTTTCTACCCATGTAAGTCGATTGCCTTAGGCCATCGCATTTGACCTATTGATCACTGGACACAAGTCTAGCATCACTTTGCTAGCCCACTTGCCTAAATAATATAATTAATTGCATAAATATCCAAGGGAAAATCCCATGCATGATAATCATGTTATTGTGCATGGTGCACATCATATGCATTCATAATCGACACCCTTAAGACTAGTAAAATAACTTAGGATAGACTTCCTAGGTTAGTCCCCCCTCAATTTTGATTTTACAATCAAACTTTAGCCCACCTAATTCTCCACACAAGAGAATTAGATGTTAATCATCTCAAAGAACGGGACATACAATCCCATACCCCACAAATACAAACATTTTCAAAGAACTGTGGTGGTTTTCTTAAGATGATGACTCGTCTTCTTTTCCTACCCTTAAACCTTAGCAAAACAAATAAGAGATAACATAAAATTAATCAAGAGGTTCCTGTAGAGTACTACAGATATCTAGGATGCTAACACCTTCCCTAGGTATAACCAACCCCCGAACTTAGAATCTTAGTGCATTTGCATTGCATTGTGGGTATTCGGTCTTTCTCCCTTCCCTTGGATAAAATCAAAGACGGTGGTGACATTAAAAAAATGCGATCCTAGTTATCAAATAGCTATGGTATCCAATTTTCACCGCGACACACATTATTAGAGGCCCAAAGAGTTTGAAAATGAATGAAGATGGGTCTTATAGCTCAAGGAGAAGCCCAGTTGATTTTGTTACAAAGGCGACGATCGCACCGAACTTTTGAAAATATACAGAGGGACTTATACAATGTGTGAGGCCCAAAAATGATTTATTTACAAAGGGATGGGACTTACACTCTATCAAGAGGCCCAAAGAGTTTTAAAATTTAAAATCAAGAGGAAACCCTAATTTTAAATAAAAATGTTATTTTTCAAAGGAAATTAAATGAAAAAATGATATAAAATACCAAATATATTCCAAAATAAGTTGTACACCTTGAAAAATATTTTGAAAAGTCATGTTTAATTATATTAGTGTTTGAAATTTAATTGGTTTTGAAAGATCAAAGTGGGAATTTCATTTAAAAATGTTTAAGAACAACAAAAATGAAATTAATTACAAAAATTCTAACTATATTAAATAAATAATATAAATTGGATTTTTTTTATAAAATAAAATATTTAAACATTTTAGCGAATTTTGAGGAAAAGAATCAATTCAAAAACATAAATATTCAGAGAGAAATTAATTTTTGAATCAACTAACAAAAATAACAAAATATTCAAATATTCAAAAATTTGAAAAAGGGCGCCAAGAACACCAAGTTCTTGCCCGCGCCCTCTGTTTTTCCAGATTTGCATTTTCTCACATTTCTCCATGATTTCTCAATGGTTTTGCACGATTCAAGTACCAATCTTGCTCGTTTTCGAACAAGGATCACAACCATATAGATTAATTGCATTTATTTTGATTATTGAGTGAGAAATCAGAAGAAACTCTCAAGAACTCTAATTTCAGCATGAACACCATGAAATTCCATAAACGACTGATTCATGGCAATTGATTGAGGGTTATCACTCCATACATGATTAGAAACATATGGCAAAATTATTGTACAGTAAAATATGCATGCATCATGGAGTTTGAAGAGTTCATGCTTACCTCTTGCAGCTGGTGATCGAATTCTGAGTTAGAGGTGTTACAGCTAGGTTCCAATGATCTGGACAGTTTCCCTAGGTGCCAAGGATTGTGTTTGAATGCTTGGAATGAATGGAAATGATATGGAACTTGAGATGGTACCCCAACTGCAAATGTGTCAAGAACTTGAGCAATTGGCTGGTGATTTTGAGAATCTGATGTTCCATATGTAATTTTATGTTATGGATCACTTCTTTATGTTATATGTGAGGTGTGTGTGTGTGATTGGTTTGGTTGGAATTGCTCTCAAACTCAAAACCCGATAGTGACTTGAGTTAAAAGGCAAAATTGGAGTGAAAGTGGTGATTTTGAGGAAAACATCAATTTGGGTGCTTTGGTGTACTCAAACTAATCACAATTGATGTCTATTTATAGTGCAACAAGTTTGTTTTGGCATCAATAGTGAATGGCAACTGGTACATGCCCGTGGCCAATTGTGATCAAATGGAATCTCAAGTCTCCTCTAGCCATTGACTTGAGATTAGAGCACAGGCTTTGTAGTTTTGGTTTAGAGATAAGTTTGGACTGAATTCAATTGGAATAGGCTCAGTTCATGCCACCTTGATGCATTCATTAAAGGCTTGGAAACAAAATTGGAGTCTTGGCACTTTTTAGCTCTTTTAGCTTTGGCATGGCTACTTGTAGATTCTTGGACTTTGGAGGCTTGGAGATCAGATCATCCCCCTTGGATTTGATCCTCAGATGTTTTCAAATCGATGACAAGGCTTGGATTTATCAGATTTGGACAAATCTAGCAAAATGCACAAATTCTGCCTTGTAAAAACCAGTTCATGATGCCATGTTCCAAGGGTTGTATCTCCTTGCTCAAATGGAATTTGGAGATGATATGGTACTTGTTGGGAAGCCCTTATGGCATACTTTAACTTGGATGTCCACCCCTAGACCTGGTTTGGCTTGGATCAAGGTGAAAACTGCCCCTACATTTTGGAAAAAGTAAGGCAGATTTTGACTTAGTGAAAATTTCACTAAGTGTTGGAAAAGTACCAATTTCATGTTTTCAGCCATTTTGATCACTCCATAACTAAAAAGCCATGAGAAATTGGAATGAGTTGTAGTTGAAGCTTTTTTAGAGTGTAGCAAGAACTAAAAATCCAGTTTTGGACCATCCAAAATGGTTGCTTGGATCTCAAGTTATGGTCCTTGGAAGTTGGTACCCTAGGCACTTTATTCCATAACTTAGAAAAATTCTAAGTTTTTTTATGGTTACCCCTTTTACAAGTTAACTCACTTTCTTTGATTTTTTTTTGACGAATGATGATTCAAATCACATATTAACATTGTTTTAGGGTCAAGGAACCATAATTGTAAAAAATTCCAAAAAGTCAAACTTGATCTTGTGCACAGTTGACTTTTTATCGGATGAAATCCAAACTGTGTGATCCTTTGTGAAATCAAGTCCTTGACCTAAATCAAACCTAATTCATATATTCCATAGGTGTTATAGGGTGTATTGAATCATGTCCCAAGGTTTGGGAGCATGTCCTGGTCAAATGTCAAAGGCACAGTTGACTTTTTCCTCAAAACCCTAATTGTGGTCCTGATGAAATTGAAACTTGTGAATCAAGCTTCTTAGATCAATCCATTGTTGCAAATGGATCAATGTAGTGTATTGGATACCCTCAAATCATGTATTGAGGTCTTGGCTCATGCTTTGTCCCAAAAGTTAACTTAGGGGTGAATTAGGTCAAGAAACCCTAATTCCTGATTTTTGGGTAAATGCATCCCCTGAGGTTAAATTGACTTGATGATTGGGTCCATAAGGTCCCTTGGAGTATCTTGGGTTATTCTTTGAAGCATTGGATCATGCCCAGATGAAAATTCCCATCTGGAGACCTTGGTCGACCAAAACCCTAATTTGGTGACACTGACGATCTTGAGGCTTGATCCACTTGGAATGTTGCAACCTTGTGCTTGATTATTGATGTGGGAGTCCTCTTGATCCTTTATAGGTGTTTGATAGGTTTAGACAAGTTGAAGATCATGTCATTCCTTGATTGATCCTTTGTCTAAAGCTCTGAGAGGGCTTGAAACCCTAATTCTTGATTGTGGTGAACGCTCAAACATCTCTGAGGATATTGATGAGGCATGATGGCACATCCATATTGTGGTAATGATCCTTAGAATGATGGGAAATCTTGGTGGTCAAAATTTGGGGTATGACACCTGCAGTGGCCGAGTATCCAGTCGTGTTCATTCACTAGTCTGTATGTCGCGTCTGTTTTTTTAGCATAAACATACATACATCATGCGTAATTAATTCATATTCATACATATGTTGCATTAGTATCACTCTGGTCATTTTCACTCCCAAGCGATAAACGTCCTCCCACCGATAAAGTTGTCAGTTCTTTCCTCATCCGGAAATGTATCGTCTGAGCAATCTCTCCCCAGTTTATTTCTAGAGTGGAGCCTGTCCTCGACCACTTTGATAACTTGAATCTCTGAAAGGTAAGAGGACATTTGATTGACACCTTGGAATATCACTCTTCATCATTGAAGATGATATTTTCGCTTTCCCGGATTAAGGAAAATCCCCAGAGAAAACCTCTCCACTAAAAGACTCTCGGCAATACATCGGTTTGTCTCCCAAGAAATTCGATGTTAATGAAGTCATCAGCACCTCAAAATTGGATTACATCACATGGCATTTCCTCGAAAAGATCTCGAAGGAAAGTATGACGTAACCTTACAAAAAAAAAATAGTCTCTCAAGAGACTTGTTTTCCCCAGTAGGATCGATAAATGGCATCTCCCACAGAGAAGTTTGCGCACCTCTACAGTTCAGACAAATGGGTCTCCCCAGCAAGTCTGACATCAAATCTTTCTCCATCAAATGGCGTCTCCCCAGTAAAAACTCAACGAGAAGTTTGATGAAGACTGCTACAAATAGCTTGCCTTGTCAAGGATGGAACTTGACAAGAAGAAATTGAGACCAGTTCCATGGCTGAAGACCAGGATAGAGGTGAAGTTTATTTCAAAAGAAAATTGAGATCAGTTTCATGGCTGAAGACTAGGATCGAGGGGAAGTTTATTTCAAAAGAAAACTAAGACAAGTTCCGTGGTTGAAGACCATGATCGAGGGGAAGTTTTACCCTTTTTCTAAGAAACATTTCTTAGCAAAAGAAGATGGATGAGCAAACTGCTATTCATAACCACAGTCAAAATTTCGAGTATTCCGATATTTAATCCTCTTGTACCCTGAATGTCTGAATACCTTTGCCATTCACACCTTCGGGTCCAAAAAGATTAAATAGGGGAATCTCTCATACCCAAAATTTTGACATTAATATTTCCCATTATTGTGAGGATCATTTCCACAATATGGATGTACCATCATACCTCATCAATCCCCTCAAGGATTGTTGAGCATTCACTACAATCAAGAATTAGGGTTTTGAGCCCTCTCAGAGCACTTAGACAAAGGATTGATCAAGATTTGACATGATCTTCAACTTGTCTAGCCTCTCAAACATCCATAAAGGATTAATAGGTCTTCCATATCAAGAATTAAGCACAAGGATGCAACATTCCAAGTGGATCAAGCCTCAAGATCGCCAGTGTCACCAAATTAGGGTTTTGATCGACCAAGACCTCCAGATGAAAAATTTCATTTGGGCATGAGCCAATACCTCAAAACATGATCCAAAATGCTCCAAGGGACCTCATGGATCCAATCATCAAGTCAAAATAGCCTCAAGGGAAGCATTCATCAGGAATCAAGAATTAGGGTTTCTTGACCTAATTCACCCCTAAGTTGACTTTTGAGGCAAGACATGAACCAAGACCTCAAGACATGATTTGAGGGCCTCAAATACATCATATTGATCCATTCACAACAATTGATTAATCCAAGAAGCTTGATTCACAAGTTTCAAATTCATCTGGACCATAATTAGGGTTTTGAAGAAAAAGTCAACTGTACCTTTGACTTTGGACCAAGACATGCTCCCAAACCTTGGGCATGATTCAAGACACCCTAAAACACCTATGGAATCCATACATTAGGTTTGAATTAGGTCAAGAACTTGATTACATAGAGGATCACATAGTTTGGAATTCATCTGACAAAAAGTCAACTGTGCCCAAAATCAAGTTTGACTTTTTGAAAATTTTCACAAATGTGGTTCCCCTAAGTCAATAACAATGTTAATGCATGGTTTTGATCATCATCCATCAAGAAAAATCAAGAAAAGTGAGGTTACTTGCAAAAGGGGCAACCATAAGAAACTTAAATTTTTCTAAGTTATAGAACAAAATGGATTTGGTACCCACTTTGCAAGGTCATAACTCCCAAACCCTAAGGCCTTTTTCTTCCATCCAAAGCTCAAATGAAAGTTAACATGACATACTTCAAAAGTGACAACTACAAAATATTCCAAATCCTCATGGATTTTGAGTTATGGATTGATCAAAAGCACAAAAACATGAAAATGGCCAATTTTTCCAACACTTAGTGAAATTTTGGACAAAATCTGTCTTGAATTTTCACCAACTTTGAGGCCGTTTTTCACCTAGATCCAAGTTGAACCAGGTTCATTGGTGGACATCAAAGTTAAAATATGTCATGCAAGCTTTCCAAAGAGTACCAGAACTCATCATAATTCAATTTGAGTAGGGAGTTACAACCCTTGGAACATGGCACCAAAACCTGATTTCTTCCCAAGGCAGATTATAGGTCATTTCCTCGAATTGGATAATTTGTACAATTACAAGTCTTGTAATCCTTCTAGAAACATTAAGGATCAGATCAAAGCAAAAGATCTCTGAGCCACAAGCCTCCCAAGACAAAAGATCATCATGTATACATGTGATATCTAATGATGCAAAAGCCAAAAACTTCAAAGTTGTCATGGAGCATTCAATGGATGCATCAAGGTGGCATGGAATGAAGCAAATACAAATGAATGAGTCAATATAAACTCAAGCATCAGAAGACCATAGGCCTGCAACATTGACTCAAGTTAATGGCTAGAGAAGACTTGAGATTCCTTTTGAAAACCAATGGACAATGGACTGTCCCAATCACCATTCACTATTGCTGCCAAAAAAAACTTGACACACTATAAATAGAGCTCATTTGTGGCCAGTTTAAGTACACCAAAGCACCATAATAGATGCTTTCCTCAAAATTTCTTTCAAAACACCAGAATTGCCTTATTTTGCAAGTCACCATCAAATTTTGAGTTAGAGAGTAAATCCACCACAGCTTATGATCCAAACACATCTAATATATCATATATAAGTTGTTCAAATACTCATCCTTCATCTGGAACACCAGAATCATAAACCTCAAATTCCACTTGAGGCCTACTTGCAGTTGAGGTACTACAAGGTGATCCAAGTATCTCCAATTAAGGCCAGGCATCTCAACACACTGCATAGGGTATAACGAAGTTGTCCAAGTCCTTACAACACATCTGTAACATCTCAATCATCAAACTCAATCACCAGCTACAAGAGGTAAGCCTGAAGCCTTCAAACTCCATACTACATGCATCATAAATGTGTTTTTGAGTTACCATCTTGTTTCTGCATGTATATAGAGTGATAACCCTAAATCAATTGCTATGAATGAATCGTGTATAGGATTTCATGACGTTCTTGCAAAAATTAGGGTTCTTGAGTTCATCTTCTGATTTCTCACTCCACACTTAATATAAATGCAATTAATTTATATAATTGTAATCCTTGTTCAAAAACGAGCAAGTTTCATGTTTACAAAAGTCATATTCATTGAGTAATCAGGGAGATATGAGACATTTTTCAAATCTGGAAAACCAGAGCTCGCGCGAAGAAGATGGTTTGTTCTTGGCGCCATTTTTGAATTTTTAAATATTTGAATATTTTGATATTTTATTTAATTGATTCAAAAATTAATTTCTCTCTGAATCTTAATGTTTTTGAATTGATTCTTTTTTTTCAAAATTCATAAAAATGTTAAAATATTTTATTCTACAAAAGTTTCACAAAAATATTATTTATTTCATATATTTGATATTTTTGTAAAGAATTTATTTTTATTTGTTTTTAAACATTTAAAAATATTTCTTTCTCTTGATTTTTCAAATTCAAATGGTTTTCAAATCATTCTATGAATAAAACATGATTTTTCAAACATTAATTCAAGCTCATAACTTGTTTTTCACACATGTTTGATAATTTTGATCATTTTAATTAATTTTATTTAAATTAAAATGCTTTTTTTTAATCAAATTAGGGTTTTAATTGTTTTTACCCTCACAAACTTTTTTTCAACACACTTTGGGCCTCTAATAGAGTGTAAGACCCATCCCTTGTCACATAAATAAATTTTGGGCTTCAGTCACTGAATAAGTCCCACTGTGTTTTCCGAAACCGCGGTGCGATCGTCGCCATTTAAATAGAAATCATTTGGGCCTCCCTTTGGTTGTAAGTCCCATCTTTCTTTTTTTTAAAAACACTTTTGGGCCTCTAATAGAGTGTAATTTCCATCCCTTTGTAAATAATTTTTGGGTCTCAGTCATTGTATAAGTCCCGATACAATTTTCAAAATAATGGTGCGATCATTGTTTTTCATCTGGGCCGCCCCTTGAGCTATAAGTCCCATCTCTTGTATGAAAATAAACTTTGGGTTTCTAATAGAGTGTAAGACCCATCCTTTTTGTAAATATAATAATTTGGGCCTCAGTCATTGTATAAGTCCCTTTGTAATTTTCAAAACTACGACGCGATCGTCGCCTTTTCAAAAGAATTCATATGGGCCTCTCCTTTAGTATAAGCCCCAAACTTTAAAAAAAAACTTTCCTCTTTGATTCAAATTAAAATTCAAAACTATTATCAAAAATTTCTTCAATTTCTTGAATAACTAACCATACAGTTGTGCTTACAATGCTGGAGCTTGCACAACTGTAAGTTCTACTATTTCTTCTACACATACTTGTTTATATATTTCATCTATATATGTATGATTGTATATACTTGCTTAGAGTTTTCCCTAGCAATTAGGTCTAGTTTTAGATCAAATCAGTGGTTACTCTTTCAACAAGTCAAAACCAGTTCCCCATAGGAAATTCTAGATACAGTCTTGCCTCCTCTTGGGCTTATACAACATGGAACAGAGAAAGGCATTATTCTCGGTGAAACTTTTCTCAAGACTGTCATAACTTAGAAATATGTGTACAAGAAATTCAATTCCTTAAAGAGGACTAATTCCCGGTGAAACCTCTTTTGAATTTCTTCAAACCTTAAGAACTGTTCACTAAAGAAAGGATTATTCCTGGTGAATCCTTTCTTGAACTTTTCTTAGCTTAGACCCACAGGCTTCCTAAAAGCATCCCCAGCCTCCTCTTGGGCTTTGTACAAGGACCCCCAGGCTTCTAAGAAGTTCTCAGCCACCTCTTGGGCTTAGTACAAGGACCCAAAGGCCTCCTACAGGTATAGGACAGAACTTAGTCATCTCTACTAGTTCAATTTTCCAGAGAGTCAGAATTTCAGAACATTCATTTATCTTTAGGGTTGATCTTCATCCCTTTAAAACATCAGCCTTCTCTGGGGCATCATACAAAGACCATCCTCAATCTAAGAGTTAACCTCTTCATACAAGTAGACTTGGAAAGTCTCATCTCCTCTTGGATCTCAAAGAAACCCTCAAGTTTCCTAAAAAACACATGAAAAAACCCCGATCATTTCATCAATCTCCAGCAGAGTTAAAACCTTCATAGGTTTTCAAACTCAATCTTTAAGCATTCATTTTAAGAAAATTCCCCAGCTAGGGTCAAATTACCACCAACAAATCTTCAGTAGAATCAGAGCCTTATGGTCTCTGATATTTCAATTCTTCTTCAAATCCCAAGCAAGAGTTGATTCCCCAATACATATTGGTCCTGCCTTTGTATTTCAACAATCCTCAACAGAAGTTAGCCTCCTCTTAGGCTTCATATAAGAATTCCCACAACCAGTCTCCTCTTAGGCTTTGTATAATGATTTTCCTCAGTAGAGTCAGCCTCAATCTTGGGCTTTGTACAAGACAGATAAAACATCTCCAGCTGAGTCAATCTTTTTTAGCCTCAATTTTGGGCTTTGTACAAGACAGATAAAACCTCTCCCTATTGGAGTTAATTTCTTTTAGCCTCAATCTTGGGCTTTGTACAAGACAGAAAAAATATTCCCCGGAAGAGTCAATCTCTTTTCAGCTTCAATCTTGGGCTTCGTACAAGACAAATATAAAACTCCCCTAGAAGAGTCAACCTTTTAGCTTCAACCTTGAGCTTTGATAAAGGCACACATAAAAAACATCATCCCCTCAGAGGAAATCAAGAGTTCTCTCTGTAGGAAGACATTTCACTGTACATCAGACATCAAAACAGACAATAAAAAAACCCTAATTCCAGATAACTGCTGTAAGTGGCACACTTGTTGATTCAAAAATCCAAGTTGTGGTCCCTCTTTTATCCCGGTTACAACTTTCTCTAATTGCTGTAAATGGCAAGCCTCTGGATTATTTACATCCAAGCCTATGTCCCTCTCTTAGCATGGAAGACTCCTAAGGAAAAATGGCATTACTCTATGTCATACCCCAAATTTTGACCACTAAGATTTCCCATCATTGTGTAAATCATCATCACAATATGGATGAACCATCATACTTCATTAGTCTCCCCACAGATGGGTGAGCATCCACTACAATCAAAACTAGGGTCTCAAGCCCTCCCAAGGTACTTAGACAAAGGATCAATCAAGGAATGACCTGATCTTCAACTTGTCTAAACCTCTCAAACATCCACAATGGATCAAGAAGACTCCCACTTTAAGGATTAAGCACAAGGTTGCTCCCTTCTAGATGGATCAAGCTTCAAGATCGATAGTGTCACCAAATTAGGGTTTTGGTCGACCAGGGCCTTCAGATGGAAATTTTCATTTGGGCATAAGCCAAAGATCCAAAACATAACCTAATATGCTCCATGGAACCTCATAAACCCAATCATTAAGTCAATCTTGCCTCAGGGGATGCATTCATAAAAAACCAGGAATTAGGGTTTCTTGACCTAATTCACCCCTAAGTTGACTTTTGGGACAAATCATGAACCAGGACCTCAAGACATGATTTGGGGGTCTCTAATATACCATATTGATCCATTTGGGACAATGGATTGATCCAAGAAGCTTGAGCAACAAGTTTTAATTTCATTTGAACCACAGTTAGGGTTTCGCGGGGAAAAGTCAACTGTAACTTTGACTTTTAACCAGGACATGCTCCCAAGCCCAAGACATGATTCAACATACCCTATAACACCCAAGGAACATGTCCATCAAGTTTGATTTAGGTCAAGGACATGATTTCCTAAAGAATTGCACAGTTTGGAATTCATCTGACAAAAAGTCAACTGTGCACAAAAGTCAACTTTAAATTTTTGAGATTTTTCACAAAAATGGATTTTTAACCCTAAAATGATGTTAATGAATGATTTGAATCATCATTCATCAAGAAAAATCAAAGAAAATGGGATAACTTGTAAAAGGGGTAACCATAAAAACTTAGAAAATTTTCTATGAAAAAAAGTGACAAAGGTACCAACTTTGGAGGATCATAACTCCTAAACCACAAAGCCATTTTTTTCCATCCAAAGCTTGATTTGTAGATCTCATTTCCCTCTACAAAAGCTTCATACTGACCAATGTCCAAATTCCTCATGGATTTTGAGTTATGGAGTGATCAAAATCAAGAAAAGTCACTTTGTTCCAACACTTAGTGAAAATTTCACTAAGTCAGATTTTGCCTTACTTTTTTCGAAATATAGGGACATTTTTCACTTGGATCCAAAAAGTATCAAAACCAAATATGATCAAACAGTTGTTGTATCATATAAGAGCTTTCCAAAATGGCCAAGAACATCACCAAATTCAAGTTGAACCATGAGATATGACATTGGCAAGTGGCCTTGCTGAAATCTGCCAAGGCAAGGCAGAATTTTGCACTTTTGCTCGATTTGCCTAAATCAGCCAATTCTAAGCCTTGTCATCACCTTGGACACATCTGAGGATTGAATCTAAAGGGTACAATCACTGAGCCAAGCCTCCAAAGTCCTTGGAACAAGAAATAACATGCTAAACCTAGAATTGCCCAAAATAGGGACAAGACTCCAATTTTGGATTGGAGCATTCAATGGAAGCACCAAGGTGGCATGGACTGAGCCATTAGCAACTGAATTCAGTCAAGACTTATCCAATACCAAGGGGACCAGCATCCTGTGCCCTAACCTCTAGTCAATGGCTAGAGGAGACTTGGATTTTCATTTGCCAACATTGGCCAAACCTACTCAGTTACCATTCAGTATTCCTTGCAAAAAAAACTTGCTCTACTATAAATAGAGCTCAATTGTGATCAATTTAAGTACACCAAAGGCCTACAACACTTGCCTTTCTCAAAATCCACTTCTCACTCTCGAAAATGCCTTTCTTAGCAAGTCACTATTGGGGTTTTCATTAGAGAGCAATTCCACTCAAACCAATCACACACACACACCTCATATACATCATATGTGAGCTGATCAAACACTTAAACAACATCTGGAACACTGATTTCTCAGAATCACCAGTCAATTGCTCTAGGTTTTAACCAAGTTGCAGTTGAGATGCCATGAAGTGATCCAGCTAATTTCCATCAAGTCCAAGCATTCAAACACACTCCATAGGGTGTAGGGAAGCTGTTCAGATCATCACAATTCATCTGTAACACCTCCTACTCAGAAATCAATTTGCTCTTGCTGTCATGACCTAGAGGTCAATATTTAATTTTTGAAGCATTAATCCAAGATCACAATTTGTTTTCCATATGTTAAACAATTTTGATCCTTTTAATTGAATTTTTATTCAATTAAAACACATTTTGAAAATAAATTAGGGTTTTTGATTAATTCAACCCTCATAAATCATTTTCAAAACACTTTGGGCCTCTATTAGAGTGTAAGACCCAACCCTTTGTAAATACAACCTTTTTGGGCCTCACTTAGTGTATAAGTCCCGTTGTATTTCAAAAAGTTCAGCGCGATCATCGTCCATTGAAAAACAAACTCTGGGCCTACCCTCGAGTAGTAAGACCCATTTTAAAGGTTTTGGGCCTCTATTAGAGTGTAAGACCCAATCCTCTTTTAACCAAAACAACTTTGGGCCTCAGATATTGTATAAGCCCCTTCGCGTTAAAAGAAACTCTCGGCACGATCGCCATTTTAAATGAAAAATCATCTGGGCCTACCCTCGTGTTATAAGCCTCACTCTTTTTCTTTATACCTTTTGGACCTCTTGAGAGAGTGTAAGACCCATCCCTTTGTACAACAAACAATTTTTGGGCCTCAGTCACTCGTATAAGTCCCTCTGTACAAATTCAACAGTGCGCTCACTGATAAAACCCTGGGTCTCTCCTTGAGCTGTAAGCCCCAAATCTTTCTTTTTCAAAGCACTTTCTCCTTTGATTTTGAAATATACGGTTATTTTCAATCTTTCTTTGTTGAACAACTAACTAAACAACATGGAAGCTTTACAACCGAGTAAGTGTTTATACGCTTTCATTTACCGCTTTCATATACATATAACTGTATTGTGGGGCTGTTTCGCTGTAAGTCTTCTTTCATAAACTCATATCAACTGTGTAATAATAGTATAGATATTTAGAGTTTCCCCGACAACTACGTCTAGCATTAAGCCCATTGATCACGCTTAAATAGTCAAAATTAGATCCCCATAGGATTACCAGACACATTCTTCCCTCCTCTTGGGGTTAAACAATAAGGTGACATGAAAGGCAGCATTCTCGGTGAACCCTTTCATAGACTGTCACTCGTAGAAGTTGTCAAAGAAACTCTAATCCCTAGAGATGATCTCTTCTCCGTGAATTGCATCTCTTGAGTTTCTTCCAAATTCTTGAACTTTCCTGGCTTGGTCTATTCTTTGTGAATAGTCTGTCTTGAATTTCTCAGGGTTTAGGGACCCACAGGCTTCTTAAAAGCATTTGTCAAGAAACTTTATTCCCCAGAGATGATCTCTTCTCCGTGAATTGCATCTCTTGAGTTTCTTCCAAATTCTCGAACTTTCCTGGCTTGATCAATTCTTTGTGAATAGCCTGTCTTGAACTTCTCGGGGTTTGGGGACCCACAGACTTCCTAAAAGCATCCCCGCCTCCTCTTGGGCATTGTACAAGGACCCGTCAGCTTCTTAAAAGTATTCACAGCCTCCTCTTAGGCTTCATATAATGATTCTTTCCTCCGGGAATGATAGCCTCCTCTTGGGCTTCATACAAGGACCACTCGGCTTCTTAAAAGTTTCTAGCCTCCTCTTGGGCTTTGTACAAATTGTCCCTCGGCTCCTTAAATGTTTCTAGCCTCCTCTTGGGCTTAGTACAAATTGTCCCAACGACCTCCTAAAGGTATAGGAACAGAAATCAGTCATCTTAATAGAACAGTCTTTCCAAGAGTCTACTACTGTTTCTCAAAGCATAGTACAAAAGATGAAACTCTAGACTTGGACAGTCTAATTTCCTTGAGTCTCAAAGGCATTCTCAAGCACCCTTCAAGAATAGGAAGGAACCCCGTAGACTCGGATAGTCTCAATACCCTTTGGATTTCCCATTTCCTTAAAGAACAGGAAATAACCCTGATCCTCGAAACAAATCTATGAGTGCAAACATTACTCATATAAGAACTAATTTTCTCTTTAAATCAGCATACTGGAGCTGTCTCTCAATTGAAACCGCACCATAGCCTCTCTCTTGGGTTTTATACAATGATTTTCCCCAGCGGAGCTAACAAATAGCCTTCATCTCGGGCTTCGTACGAGATACAAAATCACTCTCTTGTTGAGTATAAAAGATTCTCTTGGTGAGTCACCATCTTTAGGCTCCATCTCGGGCTTTATACGAGATACCAAAAGACTCCCTCATTGAGTCAAAACCTTTCAGCCTCTCTCTCGGGCTTTGTACGAGACACATATTAGCCTCCTCTTAGGCTTTGTATAAGAAAACCACTGGTTGATCCAATAAACCTTTAAGCATCAAAGTTGTGCCTCTTTCACAGTACACAAACATCAACAACTCCTTCCCCTTCATCTAATCGCTGTAAGCGGCAAGCCTCTGGATTATTTACATCCACGCCACTGTCCCTCTTTTAGCATGAGAAATTCCTAAGGAAATATGGCATTGCTCTAAACTGAGTTAAAGTCTTCTCCTTCAGGTTGGAAATCCCCTATAAAGGAAATTATGGCATTGCCGGATTCACACATCCCGATTAAAGTAATTCTCCTTTATAAACAGTTGTGACAAACAAACCCCTCTTTAGAGATGACAAATTCTCTCTAAAGAAAACACCTTTAGCTTCATATTTTGGGCTTTGAACAAGATACAAACTACCTTTTTCGCTTCACGTCTTGGGCTTTGAACAAGACACCAAAACACCATTTCCTCCCGTAGAATAGGAGGAACTACGATCGCTCTAATTTCCCTGTTTTGGTAAACGGGAATACGTAGGCATAAGATTGAAAGAAAAATCTTAGCGAGCACCCTAAACAAAAACCCAAAATCCCATACTTTCATACATCTGTCCTAACATTCCAACTGATAGCCTAAAACACTTTTTTTTTAACAAAATAACCTAGGAGAGACCCCAAATCTTTGTAGCATCTGTAAGACAAAAGTTTTGACTGTTTAACCTCAGTATGCAAGTAGGGTTAGTTGGAGACATCTATTTCCCTTCCTTCATCAGCTTCAATAGGATAAAAAATGAATCGAGCTATAGTACTAGAGCGATTGTGCTTCGCAACCACATCCAAAAATCACTCGTTACAGAAGAATGGCGACTCTGCTAGGATAACGAGATCTTGTTCTCTTCACATCTCTTAGGTAGAAACCTTAAAAAAAATTCTCTTTCTTTCTTTTCTGGGATAGGACTTTTTGTTGACTTCGCTAGGATCTTAGGTCAAAACCTTTAAGTTGGGAAAGAACCACAGAATGGCGTCTCCGTCGGGGAGCCATTTTCTGTCAGGAACATAAGATTCTTAGCTTTTTAAAAGTCTAGGACCTTAGGACAAATATATATACTGCTTTTCCTAATTGATATCTGTGTTTATTTTTCTGCTAATGGGAATGCGTGTGATGCCGCATGTGGAAAGATTGAGTATACACTTAAGATAAGTGATGGCGACGAGGTCGACCATCAACCTCAGTGGAGGCTTCCCAATGCAACCCATTCCCTCTCATAGGCAATGGGCCGATTGTGATGTCTGAGAAGCTGAGGAGCCAACCCTTTTGTAGTGCAGAAACTATCGGAAATAGTTATCACGCGATACTACCCTCATTTGAGGCTGATGATCTATTCTCGGTGAATAGAATTTACTCTAAGATTTCATAGAGCTCGCTGGCGATCCGCTTGCTGTTTGTTATCCTGGGAGGAGCTGATGATTTTGAGTACAGGTACAAAAAATCACCCTAGTATAAACCTTTGGGGATGGGTAGAGCCTTTACTCCATAACAACGACCCTTTGACCCCATGTTTTTTCTATGTTTTTGTGTGCTGCATTCATGCATTCATTTCAAAAACATTAAAACATTTAAAAAAATTTCTCTTCTAGTCTCTCTGCTTTTTTTTCAAAATAAACTAAGACTGTGATTACAAATATCAGAGAAAAGGATTGCGCTAATGGATTTCGGTAGAAGGAGAACTCATAAGTACACCTTCAGGATTCCAAAACTAGAGGATTTAAGAGGTTTGGCGAGGATGATCACAAACCAAGAGGCTTTCAGAGCCAAATACGGAGGTTTGTTATCTCTGCTAAGAGTCCATGTGATTGAGGGAATCATGGATGCACTTGTTCAGTTCTACGATCCAGTTTATCATTGTTTTACATTCTCGGATTACCAGCTAGCACCAACACTGGAGGGGTACTCTCACCTGATTGATTTACACATCACTGATCAAGCTCCATTTTCTGGACTGGAAGAAATTCCAAAGAATCAGACCATTGCAAGAGCAATTCATTTGGACGAGTCTGAGGTCCGGACTCACATGACCATTAAGGGTGGCATACAAGGTTTGCCAGCCCAGTTCTTGACAAAGAAAGCCCTGTACTTCGCCAGTATCGGGAACGTGACTGCTTTTGAAAGCATCTTTGTTTTACTCACCTACGGGTTATTTTTGTTGCCCAACATTAATAACTTCGTCGATATCAACACCATTAAGGTTTTTCTCATTCGAAACCCTATGCCGACTTTGCTCGCAGACGCATATCATTCTGTACACTTAGGGAATTTGTACATGGAGGGGAGATCACATGATGCATACCTCTGCTTTATAAATGGTTTATCTCGCACTTGCCTAAGTCTGCTGCTTTTTGGGATCACAAGAGTGCCTTACGTTGGTCGCAGAAAATCATGTCCCTCACCAACTCTGACATTGATTGGTGTAATAGGATTTATGATGGGATCAGGATCATTGACCGTTGTGGAAACTTCCCCAACGTACCCCTTATAGGAACTAAGGGAGGAATCAATTACCATCCAGTTCTTGTTCGTCGTCAATTTGGATACCCGATGAGGCACGTCCCACGGAGTGCTCATCTGGAAGGTCTTTTCTTCAAGGAAGGAGAAAATGACAGAGCACTAAAGACAAAAATAGTGCACGCTTGGAAACATGTTCATAAGAAAGGACGAGAGTCTCTAGGAAAACCGGACTGTGTCACGGTGGAGCCTTATCTCCACTGGGTACAAACTAGAGCTCTCAAGCTAAAAATGTCTTATCCTCATCATGGAGTTCTTCCGCCGAGGGAGTCTGTCATGTACTTCATGACTGAGACTGAAAAGCTTCAGGTTACTCTCAACAAAGTTTAACGGGAGAGGAGGTCTTGGAAGAACAAGTACTGCACCCTCAACATCGAGTGCATCAAAATACAGCAACTACTGAAAGATAAGGACGCTCTGATTGAAATTTTGGAGCAACATGCTATAGAGAATCAAGATGACCAAAGGAATTTGCTCGCTCCTTTCACCTGGCAAAGGAATGACATTCCGACAACGGCCCAAGAGCCCCGGTCAAAGAAAAGGAAAGTACCAGAGTCAGCACCCGATTTCTCTTCAGAGAGGACTCGGGGCCCATTAGCTTAGGTTTCTGTTTCTGCACCTTGTAATCTACTGTATTTCCATTTCTGTAATCCTTTGAATTCAATAAAAAGGGGTTTCCCCACTGTTTGATATTTGCAATCTAATTGTCGAAGTTTATTTTGATTAAACCAAAAAATAATTAATATAATCATTGCATTCATCATTCTCACATCACGTATTCTTCTTACCTACGAATCTCACGTTTGTGTCTCGGTTCTAGAGTCAAACTGTCTCATTCGTACAATACTCGGGCCAATCGTCAGAAAAAGATGGATAATCTTGAGGAAGAGAACAGAGAGTTGAGAGAAGAGATCGACGCTCTAAGAGAGGATATGAGAAAGCTTCGTAACGACATGCAAGCCATGGCAGAAGCTCATCTACAAAGTACTGTGATCTTGGAGATCACCTCAACGCCCATAATGGAGAAGTATGATCCTAGGTATCAAATGCCGAAAGATCGTCCTTGCGGCATGCCTGTTAACTATATCCCAGAAGGATATGTTCCGCCGATCACTGAAGGTCAGGGAATCATAACAGAAGCCGTTGGGCCTGAAGGTTACAAACTTCGGGAAAACGAAGATGCCAGGGGCATACTAAAGACTCCTGAAGGTTACAAACTTCGGGAAACGCCAAGATTCACTGCCGTAGTCACGGTACCACCCCCTGCGGTGCACACTGTCCCGGAAGGATAGGTTCCACCAATACTTTCTGGTAAGAAGGAAACTATGTTCGATAGAATGGATGAATTCCAGGAACAGTTCCTGGAAATGCAGAAGGAACTGCAAGCCATCCGCGGTCATGATCTATTTGGAAAGGACGCTGCAGACCTCTGTCTGGTCCCCAATGTGAAAGTTCCGCACAAATTTCAAGTGCCCTACTTTGAAAAATACAAGGGTAACTCTTGCCCTCAAAGTCATCTGGTGATGTACGCTCGGCGAATGTCAGCTCAGACGGAGAATCAGGACCTACTGATTCACTACTTTCAGGATAGTTTAACCGGTGCCGCACTCAAATGGTACATGGGTTTAAACCGTGCTACGATCAGCACTTTCAGAGATCTTGGTACTGCCTTCGTCCAACAATATAAATACAATTTGGACATGGCACCAGACAGAGATCAACTCAGATCAATGTCACAAAAGGACAAGGAAACCTTTAAGGAGTACGCTCTGAGATGGCGTGAAATTGCTGCCCAGATCTGTCCACCTCTTGAGGAAAAAGAGATGACAAAGATCTTCTTAAAGACCTTAAGCTCATTTTACTATGATAGAGTGGTTGCTAGTACGCCCAGTGATTTCACCGAGATGGTGGGCATGGGGGTTCGTCTTGAGGAAGTCATCCGAGAAGGACATCTAGTAAAAGACGATGGATCATCAAGTAGTACAAAACGATATGGTAGTGCTCTCCCTAAGAAAAAAGAGCAAGATATTGGGAATATCTCTCTCGGAAAGCAAAGGCGAAGTTATCAACCGGTAGCAGCTGTAACTCCTACTATCAGCCCTGCGCCTATTCCTACGTATCAACCTCAGGTTGTGCAAAGCCAACCTAATCAGCAAAGGACACAATAGCCTCTGCAGCAGGCTCGTCCTCTATACAACAACAACCGTACAACGTGGCCACCAGGGTTTGATCCTATACCCATTTGTACGCAGAACTATTTCCGTTACTAATGGCTAAGGGGCACATCCAAACTAAGTCTCCTCTTACAGTACCGGAAAATCCACCTTTTTGGTTCAAAGCGGATCAGACATGCCCTTATCATCAAGGAGGATCAGGGCATAACATAGAGAACTGTCTCAATTTCAAGTCCGACGTGCAAAAGCTTGTCAGGAGTGGGCTCTTATCTTTCAAAGATACGAATCCCAATGTTCTTACAAACCCGCTGCCTCAACATGAGAAAGTTGCAGTCAACCTGATTGAGAAAGAATTTAACAATGTCTATCAAATTCATGATGTACTCTCGTTAAGGACCAATCTGGTCAAGATGCATTGTAGACAGAGTGGGTACGGCCATGTGCCACCTCATAATTATCATCAGTGTAATGTCTGCTCTAAAAGCAATCAAGGATGTTCTGTGGTGCAATCAGCTCTACAGGAATAGATGGATCACGGATGGATCCGCGAGCACCGAGTTCATGGAGATAACATGGTCTATATGAATTCCAACATCATTCAGAACCATAACATCCATGCGATGAATGTCAACCTGGTGACAATGCACACAAGGAAAACCCAGTATCATAATCTGCCGCGGCACAATTACAGTTCTTGTCTGACTTGCTCGGTAAACAAACAGGGATGCTCTTTTATACAGGAGGCCCTTCAGCGTCAGATGGATCTTGGATGGATCCAGAACTACCATGATAGGAATCCCTATCAGATCAACATGGTTCAGATCTTCGAAATTCGCTTGATGAATACCAACTTGGTAGAGTTGCATGCTGAGCAGGTCCGACTGGGATTCCTGATCTCACATAATTATCACAGCAGTAAAGCGGGTTGCGAAAACGATCAGGGATGTGCCTTTGTCCAGGAAGCACTTCAGCACTTGTTAAATCATTGGTGGATGTCAATCTACATGGATGAAGATACTCAGCAAATTAGTATCAATAACAGAAACCCCACTCGACGTCAAAGTCAGGATGTCCGACTCGTGGAAGCTAACCTAGTGAGGTTACATTGTATTCAAAGTGGGCGTGGCCAGGTGCCACCACACAATTATGAATGTTGTGGAGTCTGTTCGGAAAGTAACCAAGGGTACTACCTTGTACGAGCAGCTCTCCAGGGGCAGGTGGATCGTGGAGAGATCCGCCCATATCCAGGTTCTGGACCCACAATTGGTCGCCGAACTACCTTGCCAATCAAATTGAGGACGTTGTCGTCATCTCTGATCATCAGAGGACCAGGAATGTTTTTGCCATTATCCCTCTGCTTGACGAATCAAGAATTCCCAACCGGGAACGGATCGAGATTACGTACGATGGGCAAAAAGACCAGAAGGTTCCCACAGTCATCTATCTGCTAGGACCACTACCGTATGAATCAACTAAGGCAATCCCTTACAAATACGGTGCAACGATAATTGAAAATGGAAAGGAAATTCCATTACCCTCCGTCGTGAATATTGTAGATATCAGTCGTGTAACACGGAGTGGTAGAATCTTCAACAGAGGAGTTGAAGAGTCCAACAAAGAAAAGGAACTTCAAACAGAAGCTCCCGATCCACCAGTCGGTCAATCCAGTAATCCCGACCTTTCAAAAAATGATGATGAGATACTGAAGCTCATCCAAAGGAGTGAGTACAACATTGTTGATCAACTATTACAAACTCCTTCAAAAATCTCGGTATTATCACTGTTACTCAGTTCAGAAGCGCACAGGGAGGCTCTACAGAAAGTCTTGGAGCAAGCCTTTGTGGAACAGGATGTAACAATCAGACAATTCGATAGTATTGTTTCTAACATCACTTCTTTCAATAATTTGGGATTTAGTGATGAGGAATTACCAGAAGAGGGTCGCCGTCATAGCATGGCGCTCAATATTACAGTCAACTGCCAGGACGATGCTTTAGCCAGCGTACTGGTAGACACAGGGTCAGCCCTGAATGTTATGCCGAAGTCCACTTTGTTGCAATTGTCATTCAAAGGCCCTCCGATGAGAACCAGCGAGGTCGTCGTCAAAGCGTTCGACGGATCCAGAAAAATGGTTATCGGCGAAGTTGATCTTCCCATAACTATTGGTCCTCACACTTTCCAAGTCACTTTCCAGGTCATGGACATCCGGGCAACGTACAGTTGTTTATTAGGAAGACCTTGGATACATCAGGCTGGGGCGATCACTTCAACCCTCCACCAAAAGCTAAAGTTCGTCCAGAACGGCTAACTCATCACAGTCTGTCGGGAACAGGCCTTGCTCGTCAGCAATTTATCATCATCCACTTATGTGGAACCAGAAGGGATAATCGGAACCCAGTTCCAAGCGCTTTCGTTACACAAGGACGATCAATCCAGAGGAGGAACTTCGATTTCCTCATACAAAGATGATATTAAAGCGGTCGAGAGTACCGATACAATAGGATGGGGACAGGTTGTCATTCCTACTAGAAATACAACAAAGAAGGGTCTTGGTTTTTCTGCAACCTGTACCCGGACATCTGCTAACGATGAAAGTCTTTATCCCATTCAGAACTTCTTTCACAGTGGAGGGTTCCTTCACCCAGTGCCTCAGGCAATCCATGCTATCAATGAGGAGGATTCCTCCGACATGGATGAAGGATGGAAGTCCTATCTTAACAAGGATGGTTATATGTCTCAGGAAGAGGTTCCTACGCCATTTTGCTATCCCGCACAAAGTCCGAGATTTATACCACGGTCAGATGTCGAAATGATATACGGAGGTTGTGATCCGGAAGGATGTTGTGCTCTGCCAAATTCATTAGAGGAGGACACTCTGATGAAATACAATTTTGACCACAATTACTATGGCCCGATGGATGGCCTGCCAATGTGGCAGCCTTACCCGGGAAACTTGGGGCCAGAAAGTCAGCCGAGTAATGAAACTCAGTTGAGCATCATTGAATAGAATACCTGTGTCCCCACCATGTCATGGGATCAACACCCAGGTCATTCGGAAACTATGCAACATGACGATGAATTTGCGACGTTTGCAGGACTAGAATTCATTAATTATGCTTTTCTGAGGTCAGCGTCATCGAGAGAGATGACCCCTCCAGTTCCAAAGAGGTGTGGGACACCCTGGGACAACCAAGTGGAAAGTTTGACTTCATGGTCAAGTACACTGCTCCTGAAAGCTCTCGTATCAGGCTTGAAGACATCCAGCCAACTGGATGGGGAGATTCAGCTGGGAGTACAAATGCTATGCAAAATGCAACTGAGGAATTCTCCTACAACAATTCTGCCTGGGAGACAGATTCCAATGATTCTGCTCCACCAAAAATTAGCGTCATTTCTGAAGACAAATCAAGGAAGGTGCCAGACTTTGTGATTCACCAAGGAGTTTGCCGCCAGTGGGTTGCTGTCGATGTTC
The DNA here is from genome assembly GCA_022829125.1 of Lathyrus tuberosus. NCBI lineage: Eukaryota > Viridiplantae > Streptophyta > Magnoliopsida > Fabales > Fabaceae > Lathyrus > Lathyrus tuberosus. The sequence continues at coordinate 3,811,586 of JALAZF010000047.1, read as the reverse complement.
CGAAGATTGTTCATAAGTCAAAGTAATTACAATCTTTAACCGTTCACCCTGCCTAGGTGAAACAGATGTTTTGATAGGGCTCGCTTTCTGTAAATTTTCCTCTTCGCTTCGACCAAAGTGACAGAGTTTTGTTTTATAGGGATGTAGTTTCAAGAATCGACTTTTTCATTAATAAAATAACGTCGTTCTGTAATTTCCGCATTTATTGTTGTTTTCTCTATTTGCTTTTTCTCAGAAAATGGTAATCCTAAAAAACAATTCAATAATAAAAACAAACAGTAATAAAAAATACACTGCACACACTTTTGCATTCTCTCTATCTCTTCTAAACACAAATCATCACGTCATGCAGATTGCTTGTTTTAAACCCCGTTGAAACATACGATCCGATGCCTTCTCCCAACTTTGAGTTCCTGGTATTTGGGGCTGAAGAAGAACTGACAACGAAATTCCAGAAGAGATCTCCCGATTACTCAGACAAGAGGAAAGGTCCATTGAACCTCACAAAGAGCCGTTGGAAACGGTAAACTTGGATTTGGAAAAAGAGAAAAAGGAAATCAAGATTGGGGCACTGCTCAGTCCAACTGCCAAAGAGAGTTTGACAAAGCTTCTCAGAGAATTTCCCGATGTGTTTGCTTGGTCCTATCAGGATATGCCAGGGTTGGATACCAGCATCGTAGAACATCACTTACCGTTAAGATCGGAATGTCCGCCAGTAAAGTAGAGGTTGAGACGCACTCACCCGGACATGGCCATCAAAATCAAAGACGGGGTACAGAAACAGATTGACGCGGGTCTCCTCGCCACATCTGAATATCCTCAATGGTTAGCCAACATAGTACCTGTTCCGAAAAAGGATGGAAAGGTCAGAATGTGTGTCGACTACAGGGATCTAAATAAGGCTAGTCCAAAGGACGACTTTCCTTTACCACATATTGACATGCTGGTTGACAGTACAGCAAAGTTCAAAGTTTTTTCCTTCATGGATGGATTCTCGGGCTATAACCAGATCAAGATGGCGCCGAAAGACATGGAGAAAACTTCATTCATTACCCCATGGGGTACCTTTTGTTACAAGGTAATGTCGTTCGGTTTGAAGAACGCCGGGGCAACCTATTAAAGGGCCATGACTACTCTGTTTCATGACATGATACACAAGGAAATCGAGGTATATGTCGATGATATGATTGCAAAATATAAGACAGAGGAGGAGCATGTGACCCACTTGTCAAAACTATTCGAACGTATGAGAAAATACAAACTCCGCTTGAATCCCAACAAATGTACCTTCGGTGTCCGTTCAGGGAAACTCTTAGGGTTCATCGTCAGCCAGAAAGGAATTGAGGTTGATCCTGACAAGGTTAAGGCCATTCAAGAAATGCCTTCTCTGAAAACTAAAAAACAAGTCAGAGGATTCCTGGGACGTTTGAACTACATCTCCAGATTTATATTCCTCATGACCGCCACTTGTGCGCCGATTTTCAAATTACTCAAAAAGAACCAGGACTGCGTTTGGACAGAAGATTTCCAAACCGCCTTCGACAGAATTAAGGAATATATGTTGAATCCTCCGATTCTATCACCTCCAGTGGAAGGAACACCACTGATCATCTACCTCACAGTCTTGGAAGACTCAATGGGATGTGTACTTGGCCAACAGGATGAAACGAAACAGAAAGAGTCTGCCATTTACTATCTAAGCAAGAAGTTCACCGACTGTGAAACTCGGTACACGATGCTCGAGAAAACTTGTTGTGCTTTGGCTTGGGCAGCCAAACGTCTTCGTCAGTACATGATTCATCGCACTACTTGGTTGGTCTCCGAAATGGATCCAATCAAGTATGTATTTGAAAAACCTGCTCTCACGGGAAGGATTTCCCGTTGGCAGATGTTGCTATCAGAATACGACATCGAATACCACGCTCAGAAAGCCGTTAAGGGGAGTATTTTAGCCGATCATTTGGCTCATCAACCAATTGACGATCGAGAATCAATTGGGTTCGACTTCCCAGACGAAGATGTCATGTATTTAAAAATGAAAGATCACGGTGAACTGCTACCCCGTGAAGGGCCAGAACTAGGTTCCCAATGGGGACTTGTCTTTGACGGAGCATTTAATCATTATGGAAATGGAATTGGGGCAACCATTGTTACCCCTCAGGGTACCCACATTCCTTTCACTGCCATACTTACGTTCAAATGTACAAACAACGAGGCCGAATACGAAGCTTGTATTATGGGTCTCGAAGAAGCGATTGATTTAAGGATCAAAAACTTGGATGTATACGGCGACTCATCCTTGGTTATCAATCAGATAAAAGGAGATTGGAACACATACCAATCAGGGTTGATTCCTTACAAAGACTATGCAAGAAGGTTGTTACCTTTCGTCAACAGAATCGAGTTTCATCACATCCCTCGTGATGAGAATCACATGGCTGATGCATTAGCCACACTATCTTCCATGATTAGTGTAGGTCAATGGAATGACATACCTAAGATCGACGTAATGCACCTAGAACGGCCCGCTTACATCTTCACGTTGAAGCAGTCATAGACGACAAACCTTGGTATCACGATATCAAATGCTTCCTTCAAAAACAAGAGTACCCACCTGGGGCACTAAGGAAGGACAGAAAAACCCTCAGAAGACTGGCTGGCAGTTTCTTCCTGAGTGGTGATACCCTCTATAAGAGGAATTTTGACTTGGTTTTGCTTCGATACGTCGACAGACCAGAGGCAGACATGCTGATAAAAGAAATTCATAAAGGATCCTTTGGCACTCATGCCAACGGACACACAATGGTGAGAAAAATTCTAAGAGCAGGGTACTATTGGTTGACAATGGAATCCGACTGCTACAAGTACATGAGGAGGTGTCATAAGTGTCAGATATACTCTGACAAAATTCATGTACCGCCAACGCATCTCAAAGTTCTTTCTTCCCCATAGCCTTTTTCCATATGGGGAATCGACATGATCGGCTTGATTGAGCCCAAAGCTTCAAACGGACATCGGTTCATCCTTGTAGCCATTAATTACTTCACCAAGTGGGTCGAAGCAGCGTTGTACGCTAATGTAACCCGACAAGTGGTGGTCCGATTTATCAAAAACAATATCATCTGCCGTTATGGTGTTCCAAACCAGATCATTACTGATAATGGATCTAACTTGAACAATAAGATGATGAAAGAGTTGTGTGCAGAGTTCAAGATTGAACACCATAACTCATCTCCCTACCTACCCAAGATGAACAGAACGGTAGAAGCGGCTAACAAGAACATCAAGAAGATTGTTCAAAAGATGGTTGTAACTTACAAGGATTGGCACGAGATGCTACCCTTTGCTCTTCACGGTTATCGCACATTTGTCCGCACTTCAACAAGGGCAACCCCTTTCTCTTTAGTATATGGCATGGAAGCAGTGCTCCCCATAGAAGTAGAAATCCCATAAATTCGGGTATTGATGGAAGCTAAGCTCACCGAAGCTGAGTGGTGTCAAAGTCGACACGACGAACTGAATCTGATCGAAGAAAAATGAATAATGGCACTATGCCACGGTCATTTGTATCAACAAAGAATGAAGAGGGCGTTCGACAAAAAGGTCCAACCTCGCGTCTTCAGGAAAGGAGACCTTGTGCTCAAGAAGATACAATCATTTCTCACTGATTCTCGGGGCAAATGGACTCTGAACTATGACGATCCCTATGTGGTCACGAAAGCTTTCTCAGGCGGCGCCTTGAGACTTGCAACCATGGACGGATAGGAATTGGCCTACCCCACAAATGTTGATGTACTTAAGAAATACTTCGCCTAAAAAAACGTCTCGGTGGATTGAAAACCCGAAAGGGCGGTCCAGGCAAAAGTTAGAGACAAAATAAAAAAAATCATCCCGGTGGATTGGAAATCTCAAAGTATAATCCAGGCAAAAGTTAGGGATAATGGCAAGTAACTATGTTCAACTGAGGCAAGTCCCTCAGCAGCAGTTACACCATCCATCAGAGGAAAACTCCAGTCAAGGTCATCTTCGACAGAAGCTCAGGATGCCTAGAATTCAAAGTTGGTAGAAGGATAGTGGTCGTTATGTTTCAACGTAGCCTTTTTCCCTGGAAATTACCATTTTCAAGCTTTGTATATACTCTTTGGAATCACGCGTTTGGCTGATCTCCATCTTATCAATAAAATTTGAGCCCTTGTGCTTTTGTTTGTAATTCTCACTTATTTTAGCTTTACAGAACGACATTTTAACATGCTCAACGATTCTTGAAATAAAAAAAAATGAATTTACTTGTAAAATTTTTTCTACTTTTAAAATAAAGATGGCAATTTCTTTTGACTGTTGAACATCAAAAGAGCATCAACCGTTTCTCCAGAAATAAGCGAACTTCAAAGTGCAGAATCAAAGTACTCCTTCTACGCCAGTGCGCCTGAATGAAGGATCAACAGTGTCAGATGCAACTAATCCATCTGACATCTTCAGCAGAGTCTTTATCTTCTAAGCCCGATTAACGGTATTCCCCGCAGGGATCATCTCTCCTAAGCAAGGCAGAATCACTATCATGAACAAGTGATACTTTACATCTCCCACTGTGGCCGAGTATCCCGTCATGTTCATCCATTAGTCTGTATGTCGTATCAGTTCTGTCAGCATAAACATACATACATCATGCATTGTTGATTTGCATTCGCATTCGCATTACATCATTGTCACTCTAGTCGGTCTTATCCCATAGTGATAAAAGTCCTCTCAATCGAGTTGTCGTTCTTTCCTCGTCAGGAAATGCTGCGTCTGAACAATCTCTCTCTTCCAGTTTATTTCTGGATGAAAGTTGGCTCCTCGACCACTTTGATAACTTGAACCTCTGAAAAACCAGAGAACCTTCAGTCAACATCACTCTTCGCCATTGAAGATGATATCTTTGCTTTCCCGGATTAAGGAAAATCCCTAGAGAAAGCCTCTTAATCAGAGATTCGGTGGTACAGTAGTTTTTCTCCGATAAAACCGCTGATGAAAAGATCATCGGCACCTCAAAATTGGATCCCATCATATGGCATTTCTTCGGGAAGATCCTGAGAAAAGTATGATGTAATATCCCCAAGCGTTAAAGCAGTCTCTCAAGGAACTCGAATTCCCCAAATAGAGTCAACAAATGGCATCTCCAACAGAGAAGTTTGTACACCTCTACAACTTAGACGACTGGGTTCCCCAGCAAGTCTGGCATCGAAACTTTTTCCATCAAATGGCATCTCCCCAGGAAAATTCAGTGAGAAGTTTAAGGAAAACAGCTACGCCTAGCATCCCTTGTCAATTAAGTTTACTGACAAAAGAAACTAAGACCAGTTCCTTGGTAGGAAACCAGGATCGAGGGGAAGTTTAAATCAGAAACTAAGACCAGTTCCTTGGTAGGAAACCAGGATCGAGGGGAAGTTTACATCAGAAACTAAGACCAGTTACTTGGTAGGAAACCAGGATCGAGGGGAGGTTTATTTTAATAGAAAACTGAGACCAGTTCCTTGGCTGAAGACCATGATCGAGGGGAGGTTTACCTTTTCTAAATTGCTTAGCGAAAGAAGACGAATGCATGAGTTACCATTCATAGACGCCGTCAAAATTTCGGATATTCCGATATTTAATCCTCTTGCACCTCGAATGCCCGAATACCTTCGTCATTCACACCTTCGGGTCCAAGAAAATTAAATAGGGGCATCTGTCATACCCCAAATTTTGACCACTAATATTTCTCATCATTGTGCAAATCATCATCATACTATGGATGAACCATCATACTTCATTAGTCTCCCCACAGATGGGTGAGCATCCACTACAATCAAAACTAGGGTTTTAAGCCCTCCCAAGGTACTTAGAGAAAGGACTAATCAAGGAATGACCTGATATTCAACTTGTCTAAACCTCTCAAACATCCACAATGGATCAAGAAGACCCCCACTTCAAGGATTAAGCACAAGGTTGCTCCGTTCTAGATGGATCAAACTTCAAGATCGACAGTGTCACCAAATTAGGGTTTTGGTCGACCAGGGCCTTCAAATGGAAATTTTCATCTGGGCATAAGCCAAAGATCCAAAACATAACCTAATATGCTCCATGGAACCTCATAAACCCAATCATTAAGTCAATCTTGCCTCAGGGGATGCATTCATCAAAAATCAGGAATTAGGGTTTCTTGACCTAATTTACCCCTAAGTTGACTTTTGGGACAAATCATGAACCAGGACCTCAATACATGATTTGAGGGTCTCTAATATACCATATTGATCCATTTGGGACAATGGATTGATCCAAGAAGCTTGAGCAACAAGTTTCAATTTCATCTGAACCACAGTTAGGGTTTCGCGGGGAAAAGTCAACTGTAACTTTGACTTTTAACCAAAACATGCTCCCAAACCCTAAGACATGATTCAACATACCCTATAACACCCAAGGAACATGACCATCAAGTTTGATTTAGGTCAAGGACATGATTTCCTGAAGAATTGCACAGTTTGGAATTCATTTGACAAAAAGTCAACTGTGCACAAAAGTCAACTTTGACTTTTTGAGATTTTTCACAAAAATGGATTTTTAACCCTAAAATGATGTTAATGTATGATTTGAATCATCATTCATCAAGAAAAATCAAAGAAAATGGGATAACTTGTAAAAGGGGTAACCATAAAAACTTAGAAAATTTTCTATGAAAAAAACTGACAAAGGTACCAACTTTGGAGGATCATAACTCCTAAACCACAAAGCCATTTTTTTCCATCCAAAGCTTGATTTGTAGATCTCATTGCCCTCTACAAAAGCTTCATACCGACCTATGTTCAAATTCCTCATGGATTGTGAGTTATGGAGTGATCAAAATCAAGAAAAGTCACTTTGTTCCAACACTTAGTGAAAATTTCACTAAGTCAGATTTTGCCTTACTTTTTTCCAAATATAGGGACATTTTTCACTTGGATCCAAAAAGTATCAAAACAAAATATGATCAAACAGTTGTTGTATCATATAAGAGCTTTCCAAAATGGCCAAGAACATCACCAAATTCAACTTGAGCCATGAGATATGACATTGGCAAGTGGCCTTGCTGAAATCTGCCAAGGCAAGGCAGAATTTTGCACTTTTGCTCGATTTGCCAAAATCATCCAATTCCAAGCCTTGTCATCACCTTGGAGACATCTGAGGATTGAATCTAAAGGGGACAATCATTGAGCCAAGCCTCCAAAGTCCTTGGAACAAGAAATAACATGCTAAACCTAGAATTGCCCAAAATAGGGACAAGACTCCAATTTTGGATTAGAGCATTCAATGGAAGCACCAAGGTGGCATGGACTAAGCCATTAGCAACTGAATTCAGTCAAGACTTATCCAAGACCAAGGGGACCAGCAGCCTGTGCCCTAACCTCTAGTCAATGGCTAGAGGAGACTTGGATTTTCATTTGCCAACATTGGCCAAACCTACTCAGCAGTTGCCATTTACTATTCCTTGCAAAACAAACTTGCTCTACTATAAATAGAGATTAATTGTGAGCAATTTAAGTACACCAAAGGCCTACAACACTTGCCTTTCTCAAAATCCACTTCTCACTCTAAAAAATGCCTTTCTTAGCAAGTCACTATCGGGTTTTTCATTAGAGAGAAATTCCACTCAAACCAATCACACACACACACACCTCATATACATCATATGTGAGCTGATCAAACACTTAAACAACATCTGGAACACTGATTTCTCAGAATCATCAGTCAATTGCTCAAGGTTTTAACCAAGTTGCAGTTGAGATGCCATAAAGTGATCCATCCAATTTCCATCAAGTCCAAACATTCAAACACACTCCATAGGGTGTAGGGAAGCTGTTCAGATCATCACAATTCATCTGTAACACCTCCTACTCAGAAATCAATTTGCTCTTGCTGTCACGACCTAGAGGTCAATACTTAATTTTTGAAGCATTAATCCAAGATCACAATTTGTTTTCCATATGTTAAACAATTTTGATCCTTTTAATTGAATTTTTATTCAATTAAAACACATTTTGAAAACAAATTAGGGTTTTTGATTAATTCAACCCTCATAAATCATTTTCAAAACACTTTGGGCCTCTATTAGAGTGTAAGGCCCAACCCTTTGTAAATACAACCTTTTTGGGCCTCACTTATTGTATAAGTCCCGTTGTATTTCAAAAAGTTCTGCGCGATCATCGTCCGTTGAAAAACAAACTCTGTGCCTACCCTCGAGTAGTAAGACCCATTTCAAAACTTTTGGGCCTCTATTAGAGTGTAAGACCCAATCCCCTTTTAACCAAAACAACTTTGGGCCTCAGATATTGTATAAGCCCCTTCTCGTTAAAAGAAAATCTCGGTACGATCGCCATTTTAAACGAAAAATCATCTGGGCCTACCCTCGTGTTATAAGCCCCACTCTTTTTCTTTAAACCTTTTGGGCCTCTTGAGAGAGTGTAAGACCCATCCCTTTGTACAGCAAACAATTTTTGGGCCTCAGTTACTCGTATAAGTCCCTCTGTACAAATTCAATAGTGCGCTCACTAATAAAACCCTGGGCCTCTCCTTGAGCTGTAAGCCCCCAATCTTTCTTTTTCAAAGCACTTTCTCCTTTGATTTTGAAATATACGGTTGTTTTCAATCTTTCTTTGTTGAACAACTAACCAAACAACATGGAAGCTCTACAACCGAGTAAGTGTTTATACGCTTTCATTTACCGCTTTCATATACATATAACTGTATTGTGGGGCTGTTTCGTTGTAAGTCTTCTTTCATAAACTCATATCAACTGTGTAATAATAGTATAGATATTTAGAGTTTCCCCGGCAACTACGTCTAGCATTAAGCCCATTGATCACTCTTAAATAGTCAAAACTAGATCCCCATAGGATTACCAGACACAGTCTTCCCTCCTCTTGGGGTTAAACAATAAGGAGACATGAAAGGCAGCATTCTCGGTGAACCCTTTCATAGACTGTCACTCGTAGAAGTTGTCAAAGAAACTCTAATCCCCAGAGATGATCTCTTCTCCGTGAATTGCATCTCTTGAGTTTCTTCCAAATTCTCGAACTTTCCTGGCTTGATCTATTCTTTGTGAATAGCCTGTTTTGAATTTCTCGGGGTTTGTGGACCCACAGGCTTCTTAAAAGCATTTGTCAAGAAACTCTATTCCCCAGAGATGATCTCTTCTCCGTGAATTGAATCTCTTGAGTTTCTTCCAAATTCTCGAACTTCCTGGCTTGATCTATTCTTTGTGAATAGCCTGGCTTGAACTTCTCGGGGTTTGGGGACCCACAGGCTTCCTAAAAGCATCCCCGCCTCCTCTTGGGCGTTGTATAAGGACCCGTCGGCTTCTTAGAAGTATTCACAACCTCCTCTTAGGCTTCCTATAATGATTCTTTCCTCCGGGAATGATAGCCTCCTCTTGGGCTTCATACAAGGACCACTCGGCTTCTTAAAAGTTTCTAGCCTCCTCTTGGGCTTAGTACAAATTGTCCCTTAGCTTCTTAAAAGTTTCCAGCCTCCTCTTGGGCTTAGTACAAATTGTCCCGACGACCTCCTAAAGGTATAGGAATAGAAATCAGTCATCTTAATAGAATAGTCTTTCCAAGAGTCTACTACTGTTTCTCAAAGCATAGTACAAAAGATGAAACTCTAGACTTGGACAGTCTAATTTCCTTGAGTCTCAAAGGCATTCTCAAGCACCCTTCAAGAATAGGAAGGAACCCCGTAGACTCGGATAGTCTCAATACCCTTTGGATTTCCCATTTCCTTAAAGAACAGGAAATAACCCCGATCCTCGAAACAAATCCATGAGTGCAAACATTACTCATATAAGAACTGATTTTCTCTTTTAATCAGCATACTGGATCTGTCACTCAACTGAAACAACACCATAGCCTCTCTCTTGGGCTTTATACAATGATTCTTCCCAGCGGAGCTAACAAATAGCCTCCATCTCGGGCTTCGTACGAGATACAAAATCACTCTCTTGTTGAGTATAAAAGATTCTCTTGGTGATCACCATCTTTAGCCTCCATCTCAGGCTTTATACGAGATACCAAAAGACTCCCTCGTTGAGTCAAAACCTTTCAGCCTCTCTCTCGGGCTTTGTACGAGACACATATTAGCCTCCTCTTAGGCTTTGCATAAGAAAACCACTGGTTGATCCAATCAACCTTTTAGCATTAAAGTTGTGCCTCGTTCACAGTACACAAACATCAACAACTCATTCCCCTTCATCTAATCGCTGTAAGCGGCAAGCCTCTGGATTATTTACATCCACGCCACTATCCCTCTTTTAGCATGAGAAATTCCTAAGGAAAGATGGCATTGCTCTAAACTGAGTTAAAGTCTTCTCCTTCAGGTTGGAAATCCCCTATAAAGGAAATTATGGCATTGTCGGATTCACACATCCCGGTTAAAGTAATTCTCCTTTATAAACAGTTGTGACAAACAAACCCCTCTTTAGAGATGACAAATTCTCTCTAAAGACAACACCTTTAGCTTCATATCTTGGGCTTTGAACAAGATACAAACTAGTTTTTTCGCTTCACGTCTTGGGCTTTGAACAAGACACCAAAACACCATTTCCTCCCGTAGAATAGGAGGAACTACGATCGTTCTGATTTCCCTGTTTCGGTAAACGGGAATACGTAGGCATAAGATTGAAAGAAAAATCTTAGCGAGCACCCTAAACAAAAACCCAAAATCCCATACTTTCATACATCCGTCCTAACATTCCAACTGATAGCCTAAAACACTTTTTTTTTAACAAAATAACCTAGGAGAGACCCCGAATCTTTGTAGCATCTGTAAGCCAACAGTTTTGACTGTTTAACCTCAGTATGCAAGCAGGGTTAGTTGGAGACATCTATTTCCCTTCCTTCATCAGCTTCAATAGGATAAAAAATGAATCGAGCTGTAGTACTAGAGCGATTGTGCTTCGCAACCACATCCAAAAATCACTCGCTACACTCTACACTGAGTAAAAATTTCTTCCTTCAGGACATCTCCCTTATAAAGGAAATTATGACATTGTTGGATTCTCATATCCCAGTTAAAGTAATTCCCCTTTATGATCAGTTACCCAACAACTTGTGATGAATAGGTGAGATATCTCCCTTTAGAGATGACAAATTCTCTCTCAGTCACCCTTTTAGCTTCAATCTTGGGCTTTGAACAAGACACCAAATATCATTTTCCTCCCATAGAAATAGGAGGAACTATGATTGCTCTGATTTCCTTGTTATCTTTACGGGAATACGTAGGCATAAGATTGCGAAATCTTAGCGAGCACACACACAAATAAAAAACTTTAGGTCCAATACCTTACCAAAAATAACAAAAACACTCTCTCAACACTCCCAATGGAGAAACATTCCCAACCCATAACAGATAAACACTAGAAAGTATTTAAGCATGCCAAAGAAAGTCTATGGATAACCATATATACACTGGGTAATTAACAACTTCCCTTTGTATAACCTGACCCCAGACCCCCCAATCTCTTAGCATTTGTTAAAGAAAACATTTGTGTGCAAGGTTAGTTTTAGATAGCTTCCCTTTCCTTTCCAGCTTCATAGGATAAATAAGAAATAAAAAGTAGCACCCAATTCCTACCAATGTGGTAAGGTGGTCGCGTCTCTGACAAAAATCGCACGCTACACTATCACGGAATCTCAGCATACCTTGTCCATCCACTTTGAAGTCATTATCCTCAGTCTGATTACTTCCAATCATCAAGTCCACCAACTTCTAACTCTAATAATATTAATAAAATCATTGTTGATCTTCAGCATACCCAACATCACACTTTGCGGTGTCAGCTCACAGACCAAGCTCGAGTCTCTAAACTGCTCAATAAATTCTAACTCTCTAACCATCATAGCAGACATATGCAGGGACTTCTGACTTAACGCATCAGCCACAACATTAGCTTTACCGGGATGATAATTCAAGCCAAAGTCACAATCTTTCAAAAATTCCAACCATCTCCTCTGCATCATATTCAACTCTTTCTGCTCAAACAGATACTTCAAGCTCTTATGATCACTATGAACCTCAAATTTGGAACCATAGAGATAATGTCTCCAAATCTTCAACAAAAAAACCACTGCAGCCAACTCTAAATCATGAGTAGGATAATTCCTTTCATAAACTCTCAGTTATCGTGAAGCATAAGCCACAACCTTTCCATCTTGCATCAACATGCTACCTAAACCCATCAAGGACGCATCACAATACACCACAACCGGTCCATTCGGTTCAGGTAGAATCAAAATTAGAGTTGTAGTCAACCTCTTCTTCAGCTCAATGAAACTCTTCTCACAGTGAATATCACACACAAAAGCTTTACCTTTGCAAGTCAACCGTGTCAACAGAAGTGCCAACTTAGAAAAGCCTTCAATAAACCTACGGTAATAACCATCTAAGCCCAAAAAGCTCCTAATCCCAGTCACCGACTCTGGAGCCTCCCATTGTAGAACTACATCTACCTTGGATAGATCCACAACAATACCATCGCCTGAAATAACATGACCAAGAAAACTCACCTCTTTCAACCAGAACTCATACTTTGACAATTTAGCATAAAGCTTCTTCTCTTTCAACACTTGCAACACAATCCGCAAATGTTTAGCATGTTCCTCTTCTGACTTAGAATAGATCATAATGTCGTAAATGAAGACCACCACAAATTGATCCAAGTAAATATGAAATATTTGATTCATATACTCCATGAATACACCCGGTGCATTAGAAACTCCGAACGACATCAACAAATACTCATAATGTCCATACTGAGTACTCAAAGCCATCTTCTTAATATCCTCACCCTTCACTCTAACCCGATGATAACCTGACCTCAAGTCAATTTTACTAAACACACGAGCACCCACCAAATAATCCATCAAGTCATCAATTCTAGGAAGTGGATACTTATTATTAATCGTCAATTTATTTGATTGTCTATAATCCACACACAACCTCATACTACCATCCTTCTTCTTTACCAACAACACCGGAGCTCCCCAAGGCAACACACTTGGTCTCACAAATTCCTTTGCCAACAATTCTTCTAATTGCTTCTTCAACTCTGTCAACTCCTATGCCAAAATCATGTATGGTGCCATACAAACATATCTGGTACCAGGGACAAGATCAATAGCAAACTCCACCTCTCTCTCTGCAGGCACATATGAAATATCATCTGGAAAAACCTCTGAGAATTCGCACACCACCTGCAACTCACCAATCACAAATTGACTTTCCACAGACAAGGACGCAAATAACACAAGTACCCGAGCTTCCTCTTCCAAAAGCTCTTTCAACCCTCAAGCAGATAAGAAAACAAGCTTCTTCCTCATTATCAGGAGCAAGACACCGCACCAACCTTTTATAACAGTTTATATGAACATGATTGAACTCCAACCAGTTCATTCACAAGATAACATCAAGATTTCCCAATGGCAAACAAATAACATCAACACCAAAGTATCTTTCAAAGATCGACAGAGGACAATTCAAACAAACTAGAGAAGTAGTCACCAATCCCTTAGCAGGAGTGTCGATAACCATTTCTCCATTCATAGAAGAAACAACAATGTCTAGCCTTTCCACACAAGTCCCACCTCCCAAGAATCCTTCTACCTGCGTAGAAGATGGAAAAAAACTCTTTACCTTCATCTAACTCGACTTCACGGCCTGAAGCCAAGTCGTAGATATCTTTCAAGAAAACATCATGGATCACACACCACTGGCATAACACTAGCCATCACATCACTCTCTACTCTCAAAGAATCCAAAATCAGCGATGCCTGATCGTTCTCCCTAAAGACATCCCAACTTAGTCGACATACAGGAATCTCGAATCCACAACATCTTCAGTCTCAGAAACAACATAGCTTCGGCATTGCCTAAGCTCTCGTAATCAGCAACACACCACACTACCGATCAAACGATTGGTAAACACAAGGTTTAATTCCTACCAATCTACTCCAAGACTAACATCAACTGGTTCCAACTAAAGATAAACTCTGCCCATCCTTAGGAAAGACATCAGGATACTCCAACATCACTGACCTAACGCTAGCCAAAACATCGCCTTCCCCATCACCAGGAAGAGACCAACAAGAACACCTGACTGTCTTCCCTCAAAGATCACGTCATTATCAAAACAGTTGAACTATCCAACAATGCACTCTCGCATCCAGCAATATGATATCCAATCTCTTAACAATTGGAATATCCAAGAGAAGCAGACGCTTTTCCCCCACTTATTTCATTCCCAACCTACAAATGAAAAATAAAACAGGCATCGACAGTGTTTTCACACACATATCCCATACTAGGGAACAAACATAATTAAACAACCTGGTCAGACCGACTGACCTGCTCTGATACCACTATGTAACACCCTAAATAATCCCCCGCGTAATATAAATAAAATCAGAGTAATTATCCACAAAATCATATTTAGGAATGTCACACTTTCAACAAACACTTACTCATTCAATCAGATATGTAACACATGTTCTTTTAAAAATTATTTATAATAACATTATCAGCAAAACATAACTGAAGGTTAATTCATATAGCAGCGGAAATAACATTTAATCATTCAAGTTAACAACTCAAGGCATATCATAATTGATAGTGTCACAAAGAAACAACAGTAATAGGAAATAAAACATGGTAATCAACCACCAAAAATAAAAAGCACGCAACATTTAGTAACCTCAGTGTTACATATCAGAGAAGATGCCAAACTAAAAGAATAAACAGAAGACTTCATCTTCCACTCACATCTGAGCTCCTACTCCGGATTATCTGTACATTACCCACGTGGAGGTAATATTCAAACAGAAGGGGTGAGATATTATGATAATATAAAGGAAAGCATGATAAAAAGTATGCATTAGGTTAACACATGCGTTATCACCCATTATACAACACAACACACCCAACACTAACACTAAGTTATCCAAACATAAAGATAACACAACAATAATTCAGCTAAATAACTCACATCAATCAACCAACAACATCATCACTAATTATCCACCAACCAACATGAAAATCACATGATAACAAATCAAATTAATCACAACAATACCACATGTTAGCAACATAGTGACCTAGTTAATGTATAATGCAATGAGACTCACAACTAGACTCAATGCATATGCATGTGGTACCAATTTTCGTGAACACTCATGATCACCGTTCTGATCCCTACCTCCTAGGATCAGAACCACTCACTGATCCATCGCCTCCGAAATCAGCTACCGGCCCATCCACACAATGGGATTTTAGGCTCCTCAACAACGGACCATTGTCCATAAATGTATGCAACGCGACTATTTATGCATACAACAACGACAATATCATCGTGCATTATAACCCAACACCATGGTTATTGTACACCGCCCAAATTGGCCAACAAGCATAAAATATAGTTCATACAACATATATATCTTTTATGAAATCACAACAACTCCAAATAATCACATAGCATGTATACTCATTAAACGTGCACATCATCAATTTCACTCATCATAGCAACATTACAAACATCAACATCATAGCAAATTCACCAACATCAACATCACAACAACATCATCGTAACAACATCAATATAATAACATAATCAAACTTCATCATAACATATAATATTACTCATCATTCACAATAATCAATAACCGACATCAATAGTAATAACTTTACATTTGCACAACTGTATCCACTCAATCATGTTACTTTAGTTTAACTCCCTGATTCGCTAATCGAGCATACAAACCTTTACAAACATCCATATAATAGACACCTGAATATTAAAAAAAACATTTCACCAATCATTTTCATGTTATAGCTCTGTGCGTTAGCTTTCTAATGCTTTGATCGGTGCCTCAAACGGACTTACGGATCAAAAGTTATGTTATTCTGCCATCACTCGCTACAGGTTTGCTACTGCTCACTTCGCGACTTTCGTTACGCAAAATACAGCTCGCATCGCGATGTTCGCTATGTGAAATACAGTTCGCATCATGAACTCTCCATGACAGCAAACCAGAAAAATGTGATTTTTACAGTTTGGAGGTCTTCCGGACCTCCGAATTCGATTCCGTAAAAAGTCCCAGTCCCAGAATTCGAAATACTACCATTATGTAACAGTTTTAACAACGTATAACACATTTTTAGAGGTCCTAACATCATACATACATCATGTAATCATCAATTCATATATTCAACACATGATTCATAAACCACAGGGTCAACAAATAAGATACGACAAAATCATTATCATCAACAACGCAACATAATCATACAACATCAAGATCAATGAGTTCATCAATTTCATTTGAAATTCTGGTATCAGATATGAGATGTCAAAAGAGATGTCACGACACTAATATCTGAACAATGATCAATTTATGAACAAGATAAAATGTAGTAAACAATTGTAAAGAGACACAAGAAATTGTTAACCCAATTCGGTGCAATCATACCTACGTCTGGGGGCTACCAAGCCAAGAAGGAAATCCACTAAACAGAATTAGTTTGAAGATTCTTAGTAAACACTCTCTAGTTTACAATCTTCTCACCTAATCTCTACCCGTGTAATTTCTATCAAAGACACTCTCAGATAAGAGACACCTCTCACTCCCCCTCAATCACATGCAGTGATAACTACAGAAAAGTACAAAGTTTAGAAGGACACACTTCAAAGACAACACTTGATCTTGCTTAAAAGCTTCAATCAAGAACAAAGCACTCGTGCTTAAAAGCTTAGAGTGAACAACTTACAACTCAAAGACTCAGTCCAATTCAAGCATCTAAATGATGAATGAATGGCTCACAAGAAAACAACCAACAAAAGACTTAAACCCTAATACTTGAAAACGCAGCTTTCAATATCTTCTCTCTCCCTTGCAAATAGGCTTAGCACGCCTTTTAAAAAGAAACAATCTTCTTGGGCTTGGGCATTAGCAAATCTCAGATTTAATTCATAATTAAAACTGATTATACTCCAAATCTTTTTGCATGAAAATAGTAACAAACTATTCTTCAAAAATAACATAATGTGCTTGCTTCAAAATAATGTCACGCCATGATTTTCGCACGCAATCACTGAAACTAAACACACAAAAGATTGCAAATAAAGCGCAACATTTAAACCAAAACATTCTGGAAAGGATGTTCTGTAAACAGGTGTTAGGACATCAGGCTCGACATCATGAACAGAGCCCTGCAACAATAAGAAATACCACCTGCTGAATGTTAGAATCACATGTCAAGACATCAAGCATAGCATCTTGATGTAACACCTTGTTTTAGCAAAATTGCTGCCAATACAAAACTAACAAACTCCCCCTTTAGCAAATTTTGGCTAAAACAATATTTGAGCACAAAGGCACTAACACACATCAGAGAACCCTGCAGCTGAAAAAGAACACAACTAACATTTCAAACAATGAAACTCCCCCTCAAGCCAAGAAACCAGCTCTTCCAGAAAATCCAAAGCTAACAGGACATTACTAGCCACTACTCTCCCCCTTTTTAACCATAATTAGACAAACTCCACTAAGAAATTGCCATAAAAACTAGAACAAAAGCAAGAACCACTAAAGGTAGAAAGAACCATTCAGAACCATTGATAAAACTAGAAGCAAATCCATAGAGTAGAGAGTACATTAATACAGGCCGAGCACAAAAAGTTTCAAAAAAACTCTGAATCATCCAACCAAAAGAAGAAAAAAAATCCAAAGAACACCATTAGAAGCAATAAACACCATCAACTCTCTTAATCAGAACTGTCATCTTCAGCACCAGTAGCAGAACCAGAATCATGACTATCATTATCATCAGTCCTCTCACTAGACGTATGGTCTTCACCAGCTTCTTCTTCACTTGCACCAGCAACCTCAATACTGTCACCTTCTGCCTGTTCCAGATTATTGACCAATGCTTCCAATTTCAGCTTCCTTGCAGTAGTAACATGAATGACATCTCCCAAATCTCTGCAAGTCTCCTTTAATTCTGAAATAAGCCCAGTCTTTGTGGTAGGTTTCTTCTCAGCAGATGTCAAGACAAGGTCTGGGACATGTCTTCCTGCAAACAGTTTATAATGTACAGACAAAATAGAATCTCTCTTGTAGGCCACATTAATATTACAAAGAATGCCAGGGTACTGGCTGAGGATAATACCACATATCAGAGAGGGAAAAGCAATGGGCATTTTGACAGCATTGGTTGTAGCATGCTTCACAATCTGATAAAAAATTTAACTACTATAGTCAAACTTAACCTTTGTACCAACAGCAAAAATGAATCTTCCCAACCCAACAGCAATGGTGGAAGTGTGATTTGTAGGAACCTAATTAGCTACCCCAATCTTGTGCAGGATTGCATATTTGACACTCAGTTGTCCAGCAGACAATTTTCCTTTCAAGGGCCTAGCAGTCACCTGATTTGCAGTGATTACCTTGCAAACCTGATTTTCAGTTACTTCCAGCTCACTTTATTCTTGCTCACTTCTTCCCAAGTATTTGTTGATAACAACAGGGGAAAAATCAATACATCTCCCCCTCACATACACCTTTCCAAACTACATACTTCTTCTGTCAACAACTAGTAACTAACCCGTGCGTTCGCACGGGCCTGCATGTTCGAGGATTTTATGTTATGGACGCGTAATTGTTAATCAAATTGAAAAGAAAAATGGTAAAATTATAAAAATAGATATGATTGAAATTAAAAATTTGTATTGCTAAGTATAAGAAAATGTTGTGCCCGTTTATAACATGTAGTATAACAATAATATTTATTTCGTAGATTAAAAAATTTGAATCAAGATTAAAGTTGTGTCCGTTTATAACAATAGTATTTTTTCCGTATATAAAATAATTGAATCAAAATTAAAGTTGTGCCCGTTTATAATCACTTATATTTTTTCGTATATACAAAAATTTGAATCAAGATTAAAGTTGGGTCCGTTTATAACAATAGTATTTTTTGCGTATATAAAAAAAATTGAATCAAAATTAAAGTTGTGCTCGTTTATAACAATAGTATTTTTTTTTGTATATACAAAAATTTGAATCAAAGTTATTGTTGTGCCCGTTTATAACATGTAAGTACGCACGAGGTTAGTTTTTGTTGGATATGGTTTTGGACGCGCATTTGTTTGTAGACTGTCATAAATATTGAAAGTTAAAAAAACAAAAAAAACTTAAAAATAATAGTAAATTTAAGTTGAAATAGCAACCTGCTATAAAAGATGAAAGTTAAACAACAATACTAAGAATAATATGATGCAAAATAAAAACTATTGAAATTTGTATTAGAAAAATTATCGTTTACTTTTTTTACAAATAAAATATTATAATAAGAGCTAATACAATTTTTAAATATTTAATTAATCTTTTTTAATAAGTTCACTTAATCATTTTCACATATTTGAAAAAAATGGTCGATAAATTTCTATTATTCAATGTTTGGATCAGTAGTGAAGTTGTTCCCGTTTATATCAATAGTATTTTTTTCGTATATAAAAATATTTTAATCAACAATGTATTTATCTCATATATAAATATTATTTTTGTTTGGATTTTATTTATAAAAATATTTGAATAAATATTAAAGTTGTTTCCGTATATAAAAATATTTGAATCTAGAAAAGTTGTTCCCGTATATAAATATTATTTATAAAAATATTTGTATTTAAAAAAGTTTATTATTTTAAAAATAGATAATAAATTTGTGTCTATAATTTTTTACATATATAAAAATATTTGAATCTAACAATATATATTTTTTGTATATGAACATTATTTTTGTTTTGAAATTATTTATAAAAATATTTGTGTCAATATTAAATTTGTTCCCGTTATTATTCAATATTTTGATCAATAACTTCATATTCTTGTTATAATAAATTTGTGCCTATAATTATTTAGATATAAAATTATTTTAATTAAAAATATATTTTCCCCATTTTTAAATAATATTTTTGGTTTGACAATATTTATAAAGACATTTGAATCAATAGTAAATTTTTTCCCGTGTATAATTTTTAATTTAAAATTACTTTTTTAGAGATTTAGTGAAATCAATTTAAAAAAATAATCAAACACATTAAAATCAATTATACACCTTTAAAATTACTTTTTGATTTTTTAAAAATATAAATTAAATATATACTTATCAATTATCTAAAGTTAAATGGAAGAAATGTAGCATGTTAAGTTGCAATGATGATAGTTATTGAGGTCCTTTCAATATATATGCAAAAAGAGTTGTACAAAATGTAAGTCAAATTCATTAGTAGGCTCTCTGAATTCAACCTACTGTTAGAAACTTGTATGATTTCTTCATAAGTAAGAACCGATTAGTTTTTTTTTAATTGAAGAGCCAGTTACAAAAATTAAAATGAAGACGTGTAAAAATGGAATAAAGCCATAATGAACTAAATGTATAAATATTAAATGGTAACTTTATTTTATTCTATTCCACACATTAAACCATCCCATTTGTTCCATCCAGTGCCAGAATGTACTAACTATACAAACATTGCCTAATTCCTAAATAGTATATCAGGAGCAACAGATTAGCCAAACCTAAATATATTGAGAGAAATAGAAAACTATAATGCTAACCATTTAATCTATTTGGAATAGCTAGGCTACCAGCGCCAATGTAAAAATATTAAATGGTAACTTTATTTTATTTCATTCCACACATTAAACCATCCCATTTGTTCCATCCAGTACCATAATGAACTAAATATACAAATATTGCCTAATTCCTAAATAGTATCAGGAGCAACAGATTAGCCAAACTGAAATATATTGAGAGAAATTGAAAACTATAATGCTAACCATTTGATCTATTTGGAAAAGCTAGGCTACCAGCTCCAAGTCCACCAAAGATGCTAGATAACATCTCCAGCCCAGGTTAACAGGTCCTGCCAATAAAACAAGTTAATAATGATTTTGAATAAATGTTACAACTTATGTCATGCCAATAAAAAGTCCTGAATAATATTTCCATGTACATACTTAGTGACATCAGCCATTATTGACATGTGTGAAAAGAGATCTAATCCGGTGCGAAAAGCATACTACAAAGCTTGCAGCATGATTTCAAGACCATATATGAGAATATCAGATTTCAAGTAATTAGTTGAGCTTAGCAAGCATGTTGTATTAAAAGATCCTACACCTTCCAAGTCCTCACAAGAAACAAACTCATTTGTTAAGAGTGACAAAGTTGATGTTTCGGCAAATGTAAAATCATCGAGTTGAGAATCATCTCTGATTAGTGAGTTAGTATAACCCAAAAAGACTTCTAAGCTAGTGCAACTGTTCAAATGTTGTCTTGAACTAAGTGAAAGACATGATATATGAAGATATCCCAATAGAATACAACACCAGAGATACTTAAGCATTACCAAAGAGAGCATCACCAAGTACGACACAGTGGATATCAGTAGAACACGAAATCGATGTAAAGTTTCAATCATCTCTATGAAAATGACCATCAGCTGTTATTCTGAAAGCTACCTCCATAGTGATTCGTACTCAAGGAAGCTACTTTTATACTTACATTACGCAACTAAATATACAGGAGATTATTAGACAATAAGACAAACGGAAAGGTTAACGACAAGTCACTAAATCTAATTAGCCAGCCATTTTAGTAGCTTGGACTTGAAGTCATTCTAAATTGTTGAATACCTTATCACATATTAAACATGGCTGGAAGGTTTTGATCCCAAAAATGGTATTTCTTCAGCTAAAAATTGTAACATAGGAACCATATATCTCAATCAACCAAATATTGAGACACTTGCTGCAACATATATATAAAAGCTGCAACATATATTAAACATGTAATTGACATTATCTCTTATAAAAGCTAGCACAATAACAACTTCATTAGAACATGAATCAACCAATGAATTCATTCTCTCTTATGAATTACTTCACTAAATCTATATATTGGTAGAAAATGAATCCAATAGGATAAAAAATTGAATACTATTTATCTGCACACTTCAAGAAAACCAGTTCTTGCAAACGGAGCTTGGTTTGAGTAAAAATTATAGTTCTGACAGAGTTCAAATTATTGGCTTAAAATATAATAGGTTTAGGCAGAGGTCAACTTTAGGAGAAAACCAGTGTAATTCCATTAAAGTGAAGCATACCAATGTATATTTGCCTCAAACCCAAATATAACCTTACTGAAAACTGGCTTATAATGTAGCATAAGACATGTTATACCTGCTTAGGATCATAAACAACTTACTCATAAGACATGTACAATCAAAATGTTGTCAATACCACCAAGGACTGCAGCTGCCAACTTGGAACAGAAAGGGTTCCAAATTCTATACTCAACTTTAGCCCATCTTTATTCTGTAGGGAGAGGTCTATGATTTGCCTTCAAAATTCAAACAAACAGTTCTCACTTATTGAATGAACACTGAGGTTATTTGACAGTGTTGTGAACTATTTTGCATCCTAAATAATAGCTTAAAAATCATTGAGAAAATCAGACTTCATAAGAGCCATCCTAAGGTGTGGCAATTAGCGAAAGATATAGAAGATTCAAAAGTTTCTTACAATGGATAAATTGCAGTATGTTAGAGGGAAATCACTAAATCAAGAAAAGAATGATATTTCTATAAGTAACATCACCTCATCAGTCAAGTCTGGTTGAATCCTATGCTTGGCATAATGGATATACTTTTTAAGAAACTTAATTATAAGTGTATCATGCTTGTGACCCGTATCAGTTTTCTTTCCATGAAGCATTTTGTTATATTTGACAAAGAAAAATGATTCAGTATCAGCCTCCTCGTCTCTTCCATATCTTGCGCTCCCGTCATGTGCTGCCTCACCTGCATTGGTAAGTAAGTTAATTAGAATTCTCTAGTGAATGTGTGTCTCAAGAATATTCTAAAACTTCTTATTTACAACCATCAATGGCAGAACAAAATCGATGCATACGCAGGACATGCTCTGATATTTGAGAATCAATATCAGGATCCATTTGATCCAACATAATAAACAGCAGATCAAATCGAGAAAGTGAAGAGTCTGGGAGTCCAATATTTTTAGTTGGAGTCAATGAACGGTCATACTGTAGAATCAAATGACAAAAGTCACAGTCAAGTTTGATAGAGTTAAAGGTACAGTAGAACATTAATAAATTTTCTTGTTAAAATAGAACTACAATAGCATAATGACACTTACAGATCCATATATAGGATTTACAGCCGCCACCACACTGCATCGAGCATTAAGTGATGCCTGGATCCCAGCTTTAGCAATAGTTACAGTCTGTTGTTCCATAACTTTGTGAATAGCGACACGATCTTGGTCATTCATTTTGTTAAATTCATCAATGCAGACAACACCTCTGTAAGTAAGAACCATTGCAGATAACTCTCTCAAACAATTGCACAAAGCATATAATAGAGAAACCTACTTACTTGTACTTTCAGGGGAGGGTTCATTACTAACCATTTCTAAAGATAATTTATCCATTAGCAATGGAACATCCATAACCTGAAATCATTAGAAACCCAAGTAATAATAAGATCTCAACACAAAACACAATATATTACAATTATTTCCCTAATTAATTCATGCACCAAAAAGAAGAAAATAAGATCAATGAACTCAGTATTTAAGATCGCAGACACTGTTATATGTAGGATCAAAGCTGATGCGAAGCGGTGCGTCTGTTACGACAAAAGGAAAATCTCTTATTTTCATCTCTTTGCAATCACAACCTCTCTTTTCTCGCGTCTCGCAACCTTTTTTCTCTCTCACGTCTTTGAAGGTTGGAAACATCATGTTAAGGATTTCACACTTCAAAATAGAGCAAAGATAAATTTTAAAGAAAATTTATAAAAGAATATGGTTCTGAATAAAATTAAAATAAGTATCATACCAGCTCAACGATCATGCTGAGTAGAGTGAGCATACATATCAGGACTCAAATTTTGGCAAGAGCTATGTTGTGACTCAATTACACAAATTAGACAAAATGTTAAAAACATACACTTTGGGCTGCCTCTGCAGTCACAAACTCAATATGTTTATAACCTTTAAACCTCACATCCTCATCTAAAGCAAGACAGACATCAACAACTTCTCTGCATTCTTGAAAGAAATTTTCACTGGATAATTCAAAGTTAGATAGTTCTTATAGAGCAAGATAACTAAAGATCACATGATTGAGAAAAAAAATAAGTACATGTCAGATCGCTGGACACCGAATGACATGTTACAAAATTGGCATAGCTCATAACCAAAAAATTCCTAAGATCCACTAACCTCTTTCTTAGCAACAATCACTGCCTTCTTGTTTCCATTAGAAGCATTGGAAGTTTTCTGCAGCATTAAGAAAATAACTCAAATATTAAACTACTTTTCAAAAGAAACAACAAAATCAATGTGAACAACCTCTGCAGTAGTAAGATCAATTAAAATTTGCATTAAAAATGATTACAGTAGAAAACCATAGAACTTTTGATGGGGACAAACACCCTTTGTTTTTAATATAACCTGTTAAGTCATCATGTAAATAAACATCAATATGACCTATATTAAGATAACAAAGTCACAAATTTGATTGATTTGTCCAAAAGCAATGCACATACAAAATGAAGAAAAGCATAATAAACAAAAGGGCTAACCTTATACATTTTAGGTTGTGTAAACGATGGTTCGTCAATCTCATTGTGGCCAAATCGACGATAACACACCAAGTCTACAACCACATTTGAATGGAAAGTTTGGCGTCACTTAGCAGCAAGTTCACATCTTTAACAACTTAAACGATTCTTCAACCAAACCCATAAAATAAATTAAAAACATAAACTGAACCCTAAATATAAAAAATCAAGACTCAAAATGAAAGATTCAATAAGACATTAAAGCAATATAAAATTTGGCTTTTACCTTGTGACCATGAGTTAAACGCAAACGTAAAAGGAAGATCTATGTAAACCTGAAAATCCAATAACTTTCATAATCCAATATGTATCTTGAAATACTTGGATTCATAGATCTCTGAAAATCCTCCAAAAACTTTGTAATTTTGTTGAAGAAAAGCAAGCGAAATGAAGAAGAAGAGGAAGCGAGAAGGAAGAAGAAGAAGAGAAAGGTAGCAGACCGTAGAAGAAAGAAGAAGAGGAAGAGAGAGGAGAAGAGAGAAGAAAAAAGAAGACGAAGAGAGAGAGCGTGAAATGTCGTGTTTGGGGAAAGAAGAAATTTTTTTTGAATTAAAGCTGACATTGGAAAAAGTGAAAAAAGAAAAAAGAATTACAATTGAAACATATGACATCATAAATTGATCCAAACCTACCCAACAAAGGCATAATACAATAACCATGTAATTGGAATTCAACAATGTGACATCATTAGTTGCAACAAAGGCATAATACAATACACAGGGATGTTCACAATGAACTCCTTGACCAGCACATCATAACATTTGGAGAATCTAGACACAGTCTTCATTAATCCAGGATTATTAATCAACTTCATGACCTCCTTGATCTCAAAAGCATCGTTACCTAGCTCTCTCTCCAGAGCAACCCTTCTTTGATATACAAACTTCCACTTTTGCACACTATCAACAGAATGGAATGAAATATTATCCAATGGAGCATATGGTACTATGTCAGATGGTCCCTTGGTTACAGACTTTCTAACAGGAGCGATGTCCTGGACATCATCATCAACATCATTATCAGACTCAGAATATGATCTATTCTTCCTTTTCTTAGATGGAGTAGCAACTTTGCTCCATACTTTGGGAGGTCCAACATCAGCCTTTTTCTTGCCAACAACAGATTTCCCTCTAGGAGTGTTGTCAACAACAAATTTCCCTTTTCTTGCCTGCAAGCATTTGGCTATGCCAGGATTCACATTAGCAATTAATTCATTGTCAGATGGTAAGTCATCAAGATTCACAACATCATCAGAGTCATTTTTCCTCTTGTCACTCTGATCAGGACCAGCAGTCTTCTTCTCCACACCAAGAATATCAGCAGCACCTTCAATCCTCCTTTTCTTTAGCACAGAGTTAGCCAACTTATGCAGATTTTTAGTATCAGTACCCTTATCAGAATTTGAAGAATCAACATCTCTTTCCTCACTTTGATTTGCATCTGAAGTGGGAATAGTATCAATTTGAGAAAGTGGGGTTGAAATCCCAAGAACATTATGACCTCCATATAAAACCCTAGTAACCAATCTTCTAATAGTTCTATCAACATACAGACTATCTTCGGTGGCCCTATTTTCAGAAGATGACGCAAGAGGAGGTTTAGAAGTGTTACCTATAGGAACAACTTTGGAAACTCTAGCATGAGAGGTTGTGGGCTTTTTCAACTCAGCGTCAGCACAGGGGACCATGGCAAGCGGAGCAACCTCTATCACATCATCAAACGAGACGCTCACAGGGTGAGCCGTAGGTTTTGATTTTGACCTAGCTGGCTTGGAAGGAGATAAACCATGGTGTTGAGACATCTTGAGATTTTTGTGGATGAAGCAAGGATGTCCAAGCAGTGGTATTGTGGAGGTATGGAAGGTGAAGGAGCAGTTGGAATGGGATGTAGTGTTAGGGTAGCGTGTGAGAATATTACTTTTGGTATTTTGAAATGATTTTACTTGATGGAGACACTTTATTTTTGGGAAATACAAAACCACTTGAATGATATTCTCACTCAACATTAATTGCTACAAATCCTCATAAATACAAATCCATAATTTTCCTCTTAAAATTTCAAATTGACTAGCATCCAATGCCTTAGTGAAGATGTCAGGTAACTTCTTCTCTGTGGCAACATGTTCAAAGGCAATAATATTGTCTTCTACAAGTTCCCTTATAAAATGATGACGAATGTCAATGTGTTTGGTCCTGCTGTGTTGAATAGGATTTTTGAAGATGTTTATAGCACTCAAGTTATCATAATACAATGTCATGACATCTTGTGTGACATTATATTCAGTCAGCATCTGTTTCATCCACACTAGTTGAGAACAGCTGCTTCCGGCTGCTATGTACTCAGCTTCAGCAGTAGACAAAGGGACACAATTTTGCTTCTTGATGAACCATGATATAAGATTGTTCCCCAAAAAGAAGCATCCTCCTGATGTGTTTTTCCTATCATCAGCACTTCTAGCCCAATCAGCATCACAATATCCAGATAATACATAGCCAGATCCGTGTGCGTATAACATACCATAATCACATGTTCCATTAACATACTTCAGAATCCTTTTTACTTGATTGATATGACTCACTTTGGGTTCAGCTTGGTATCTAGCACACACACCTACAACAAAAGCAATGTCAGGCCTGCTAGTTGTAAGATATAACAGGCTCCCTATCATACTTCTATAGAGACTTTGGTCCACATTAACACCCTTTTCATCTTTAGACAACTTCAGATGAGTAGGAGCAGGTTTCCTTTTGTGACTGGCATTCTCCATCCCAAACTTCTTAACTATGTTCTTGGCATATTTACTCTGAGATAGGAATATAGAATCTTCCATCTATTTGACTTGCAACCCAAGAAAATAAGTTAACACACCAACAAGGCTCATCTCAAATTCTGACTGCATATGCTGAACAAAATGTTGGACCATCTCATCAGACATCCCACTAAACACAATATCATCAACATAGATTTGAGTAATCATGAGCTTCCCTCCTTATTCTTTGACAAAAAGAGTCTTATCTATGCCACCTTTTTTGTATCCATTATCAATAAGAAATTCTGTTAGTCTCTCATACCAAGCTCTTGGAGCTTGCTTCAATCCATACAGAGCTTTCTTCAACTTATAAACATGATTAGGAAAGGTTGGATCAATGAATCCCTTAGGTTGTTCCACATAGACCTCCTCATTTAGGTATCCATTTAAGAAGGCACTTTTTACATCCATCTTTCTTCTTTGGTCACGATCTGCCAAGCTATAGCATTTGCTTCCAAACACATGGAAGTATTCGACAGTAGGTTTTCTTCCCTTCCATATCTCATACAAGGTAGTCGTGGTTCCTCTTCTTAAGGTCACTCTATTATGAACATAGCAAGCAGTGTTCATAGCTTCAGCCCAGAAATAGTAAGGCAGTTTTTTTGCATGGATCATAGCTCTAGCGGATTCCTGGATAGTTCTATTTTTTCGTTCCATAACTCCATTTTGCTGTGGAGTAACAGGAGAAGAGAATTCATGGCCAATCCCTTCAGATGAGTAAAATTCAGAAAATTTGTGGTTCTCAAATTCCTTCCCATGGTCACTTCTGATTCTAACAACATTGCTCTCCTTTTCTCTATGAAGTCTTTGGTAAAGATCTTTGAACACATCAAACACTTCAGATTTTTCTCTTATAAAATTCAACCAAGTATATCTGGAAAAATCATCCACCACCACATAAGCATACTTCTTTCCACCAAGACTTTCCACCTGCATAGGTCCCATCAGGTCCATGTGAAGGAGTTCCAACACTTTTGAAGTAGTGAGATGTTTAATCTTCTGGTGTGACATCTTAGTTTGCTTTCCAATTTGGCATTCACCACATACCCTTCCTTCTTCAATCTTTAGCTTAGGAATTCCTCTGACAGCTTCCATAGAGATGATCCTCTTCATCCCTTTTAGATGTAAATGACCAATTTTTTGGTGCCACAGTTTCACTTCATCTTCTTTGGCTAGAACACAAGTAGAGGAGTAACTAGAATCTTGAGGAACCCATAAGTAGCAGTTGTCCTTAGATCTGACTCCCTTCATAATCACTTCACTCTTTACATTTGTAACCAAGCATTCAGATTTGGTGAAGTTGACATTGAATCCTTGATCACACAGTTGACTGATGCTTATCAAGTTGGCATTCAACCCTTTAACCAGCAACACATTATCAAGAATTGGAACTCCTGAGCAGTTCAGCTTTCCAACCCCCTTGATTTCACCCTTGGCTCCATCACCAAAGGCCACATAGCTGGTGGAATGAGATTTGATGTCAACTAACAGATTTTTAATTCCTGTCATGTGTCTAGAGCAACCACTGTCAAAGTACCAATCCTCTTTAGCTGAGACTCTGAGAGACATGTGAGCTATCAAACTGGTAACAACAGCCTTAGGAACCCGTTGTCTTCCATTAGTAGGAATGTTTTGATTGGATCTAGGTTGAGGAGTAGGCTTAGGATATCCATACAGTCTGAAGCAGAAAGGTTTTATGTGACCAAAACGCCCGCAGTAATGGCATCTCCATCTTTGGAATCTTTCTCTTAAGTGGTTGGGATGTCCTCTCCCATGATGTTGAGGCACCTGATGTGTCATATTACGTTTAGGTCCAGATGAATGTCCTCTCCTATGATGTTGAGACACCTGATGTGACATATTATGTTTAGGTCCAGAAGAACTAGCATCTGATGAGGGTTTCTTTTCTCCATCAAATCCTAGCCCAGTCATATCTCCTGTCATTTTTCCAACCTGAAGAATTTCATCCAATGTGTCAGATCCACTGTTCAGCATTCTGACAGATTTTGTCATTTGATCAAGCTTGGAGTTCAGCAACATGACTTCATTCTCCAGCTCAGAGATGGTTCCAAGATGTTCTGCCTTTTCAGCCTTCAGTTGAATTATAAGTTTCTTCTGCTTCTCCCCTTCGTGACAGACTTCTTCACTTCTGAGACACAACTCTTTGTAGGAAGCTGCTAGTTCTTCAAAGGTCAATTCATCATCACTAGAATCTTCATTAGAGACATGTCTTCTAGTCAAGCAGTCACATGTTTAGCAGATTCTTCTTCAAGTTCACTTTCAGAATCCTCATCAAACCAAGATACAGTTAGCCTCTTCTCTTAATTTTTGAGGTAAGTAGGGCATTCAGCTCTAATGTGACCAAATCCCTCACATCCATGGCACTGAATTCCCTTCCCTTGAGTGGATTTTTCTTTAGACCTTGTTCTTCTACCAACATCATTAGACCTGCTGATGTCATATGAGTTGTTCTTGACATTAGGTCTTGACTTTATGTCCATCCTCTTCATCACCTTGTTGAACTGTCTTTCTAGCAGTACTATAGCATTTGATAAGCTTTCATCAGTATCCAGAGCACATTCCTCCTCTCCATCTTCAGCATTGGACACAAAGGCTATGCTTTTGGCTTTCTTTTCAGATCTGTCACTTATCCCAAGTTCAAATGTTTGGAGGGATCCAACAAGTTCATCCACCCTCATCTTGTTGATATCTTGAGCTTCTTTTATGGCAGTCACTTTCATATCAAATCTCTTGGGAAGAGACCTGAGAATTTTTCTTACCAGCTTTTCATCAGACATCTTTTCACCTAGGGTACTTGAAGCATTGGCTATTTCAAGGATATTCATATGGAAGTCATGTATGCTTTATTCTTCCTTCATCTTTAAATTTTCAAACTTGGTAGTGAGCAATTGAAGTCTTGACATCATCACTTTAGAGGTACCTTCATGAGTAGTTTTGAGTATGTCCTAAGCATCTTTAGCTACCTCACAATTGTTCACCAATCTGAATATGTTTCTATCAATTCATTAAACAAACCATTCAATGCTTTAGAGTTTCCAAGAGCCAATTCATCCTCCTCCTTAGTCCATTCCTCCTCAGGTTTCAGGTCAGATGTTGCTTTTCCATCTTTCCCCACAGTGACAGGGTGTTCCCATCCTTTTATGACAGCTTTCCAGGCCTTACTATCCAATGATTTCAGGAAGGCCGCCATGCGTGGTTTCCAATAATCATAATTAGATCCATCCAGAATAGGTGGTCTGTTCATAAATCCTCCTTCCTTGTCCATAGTACCAGAAAGTATCATCCCTAGATCTCACCCAGAAACAGAGCAGGATGCCTGCTCTGATACCAATTGAAATTCTGGTATCAGGTATGAGATGTCGAAAGAGATGTCACGACACTAATATCTGAACAATGATCAATTTATGAACAAGATAAAATGTAGTAAACAATTGTAAAGAGACACAAGCAATTGTTAACCCAGTTCGGTGCAATCACACCTACGTCTGGGGGCTACCAAACCAGGAAGCAAATCCACTAAACAAAATTAGTTTGAAGATTCTTAGTAAACACTCTCTAGTTTACAATCTTCTCACCTAATCTCTACCCATTTAATTTCTATCTAAGACACTCTCAGATAAGAGACACCTCTTACTCCCACTCAATCACATGCAGTGATAACTACAGAAAAGTACAAAGTTTAGAAGGACACACTTCAAAGACAACACTTGATCTGGCTTAAAAGCTTCAATCAAGAACAAAGCACTCGTGCTTAAAAGCTTAGAGTGAACAACTTACAACTCAAAGACTCAGTCCAATTCAAGCATCTAAATGATGAATGAATGGCTCACAAGAAAACAACTAACAAAAGACTTAAACCCTAATACTTGAAAACGCAGCTTTCAATATCTTCTCTCTCCCTTGCAAATAGGGTTAGCACGCCTTTTAAAAAGAAACAATCTTCTTGGGCTTGGGCATTAGCAAATCTCATATTTAATTCATAATTAAAACTGATTATACTCCAAATATTTTTGCATGAAAATAGTAACAATTCTTCAAAAATAACAGAATGTGCATGCTTCAAAATAATGTCACACCATTATTTTCGCACACAATCACTGAAACTAAACACACAAAAGATTGCAAATAAAGCGCAGCAACTAAACCAAAACATTCTGGACAGGATGTTCTGTAAATAGATGTTAGGACATCAGGCTCGACATCATGAATAGAGCCCTGCAACAATAAGAAGTACCGCCTGCAGAATGTTAGAATCACATGTCAAGACATCAAGCATAGCATCTTGATGTAACACCTTGTTTTAGCAAAATTGCTGCCAATACAGAACTAACATCATCAATAATCATTATAAACAACAACAACTAACAACAATCTGAACCCTAAATCTACCCTTCCTTACATCATTCATAATTGGTACCAATTACTCACCATTCATAATAATATCCCTTAGAAAATTAGAACCCCGCCCTTACCTTAGATTGATGAGCTTTTCCTTCTCTAATGGAGTTCTTCCCTCTTCTTTGCCCTAGTCTCTTTCAACTTCTGTTCCAATTTCACGTACGATGAAAAAACTGACTCTAATATTTTCCAATTCCCTTTATAAAATCCATCAACTATGGTTTACCTCCTTTACCCTCACTCATCCTCATACAATTACTATCCGGACCTTCCAATCACTACACACCTAATATCTCATTTTATTTCATTTCATTATATTATTATTATTATTATTATTATTATTATTATTATTATTATTATTAATCCCATCTAATTAAAATAATAATAATAATTTCCAGCAATTATCTAATTGAACTAATATCCACCTAATATTAAATAATTAAAAAAATTTATGATATATTTCTATTTAGTTTTACTTCTCACACCACCAATCTCTACTCAACTGCTCACACACTTCTCCACCCTCAAGGTCTACTCTTAAGGTTACTACCCCATACCAAGGGTATCCCAAAACACAACAAAACACACATAATCACATTTATTCACACAACTTCACATAATTAAATTACAAAAAATAATTTAAAATAAAATGGGGCGTTACACAATATTCATAAAAAGAGCAAAGATGAACGGGAAAATAAAGACTGTGTTGCTTTTAAATCCTACAGTCAGTGGTTCAATGCCAGGGCTTGTGAGCTCAAGATGCCTTACCCTCTTGATAAACCTTCACATCCTTTCATTGATTTATCCTCTACCATCCCTATTGAGAAAAGGGAAGAATATCAAGAGCTCTTAACCCAGATGAAACTGGAAAGAGATACTTGGGAAGATAAATTCCATACTATAAGGATTGAGAGAAGAGAGCTAAAAAGGCAACTAAAAGAAAAAGACGACTTGATAGAAATATTGGAGCTACATGCTGTGGAGAGACAAGAAGAACAAGAGAAATTACACAACTGAAGAGGCAGAAGAAGAAGCAACAACATGGGGTTGGATCTTCATCAACAAGATTTCCCTAGGACTCATATGCTTAGCCTTGTCATTTTTTTTCTAGATCTTTTTGAAGTCGTACTTTCATTGTTGTAATCCTTTGAATATATTGAATAAAGTAAGATCTTTTTCAGTTATTTAAAGTGTTATCATTTTTTATGATATTTACGACATAATTGTTAAAAGTTCCTTGTAAACAAAATCATTTGCATCATTCAAAAATTTTGCATTACCAGAAACTTACACATGTTCTCACTTTGAAGTCAAACTGTCTCATTCATATAATACTCGAGCCAGTCGTCAGAACAAGATGGAAGGACTTGAGCAAGAAAACAAATAACTTAGTGATGAAGTCACTGCTCTAAAGGATAATATAGAAAGGCTCAGCAATATGGTAGAATCATTGACGACTGCTCAAAATCAACCATCAACTCCAATTCAAAGGACTATCATCTCTGAAATCATCTCAGCACCCGTCACATCTGTTACTGTGCCACAGTATTCCATTCCTCCTGGCTTTCCTTGGAGGCATGCCTTTCAACTTTGTACTGAAGGGTTACAAACCTGCAGCTCCTGAATCTTCAAAGGTTTCAGCAATCATGACAGTACCACCTCCTGTAATGCATACTACTCCATACATTGAAGAACAAATCTTCCATGCTCCTCCAAGTGAAACTATGGGAGTAGATGAAAGATGGGATGAATTCTAAGATAGGTTCTTGAACATGCAAAAAGAGATTAAGGCTCTCAAAGGACAATACTTATTTGGAAAGAACGCAATTGACCTATGCCTGGTTCCAAATGTCAAAATACCGCTTAAATTCAAAGTACTTGACTTTGAAAAATACAAGGGGAATTCTTTCCCTCAAAGTCACTTGGTTATGTCTGCCAGAAAGATGTCCACGCAAACAAACAATCAGCGGCTGCTAATTCACTATTTTCAGGATAGTCTAACCGGAGCCACACTCAAATGGTAGATGGGATTAGATAGTGCAAAGATCCAAACTTCGGTGATCTTGGTGAAGCCTTTGTGATACAATATAAGTACAACCTAGATATGGCTCCTGACCGGGATCAACTCAGGGATATGTCTCAAAAAGAAAAAGAAACTTTCAAAGAATATGCTCAGAGACTGCGAGAAGTCGCCACCCAAATTTGTCTTCCTATTGAAGAAAAAGAAATGACGAAGATATATTTGAAAACTATGAATCCCATCTACTATGACCATATGATTGCCAGTGCCCCTAATGAATTTACTGAAATGGTAAGCATGGGAGTACGACTGGAGGAAGCAGTCTGAGAGGGACGGTTAACCAAAGAGGCGGAATCGTCTAAAAGACATGGAAGTCGGTTCCAATAGAAAAAGGAATAGGATGTCATCACTGTGTTGCAAGGCCAGTCAAGACAAAGATGTCAACCACGACATGTAGTAAATATGTCTCCTGTTATCAACTCGGTGCCAGCTCCGGCCTACCAGCCCCAAAATTCTCATAATCAAAATCAACAAAATTATCAACATCAGCAATAACAACCACAGTATCAGCAAAGGCCGCAACTGCCTCTACAACAGGCTCGCTCGTAATATAATAACAACAACAATAGTATTCAAAGATCATCTGGGTTCGATCCTATACCAATGTCGTACGCAGAGTTGTTCCCAACATTGTTGGCAAAAGGACATATTCAAACAAAGTCTCCTCCAGTTCTCCCAAATGACCCTCCTTATTAGTTCAAAGCTGACCAGTTTTGCCCCTATCATCAGGGAGCACCCGGGTATGGTATCGAGAATTGTTTTAGCTCCAAAGTTAGTGTTTAAAGACTTATCAAAAATGGCATTCTGTCTTTCAAAGATAGTAATCCAAATGTTCAAGTAAACCCACAACCTCAACATTGAGGCGCTTTTGTCAACATGGTAAATGGATGCCCGGGCAGCTATAAGATTTATGACATCCACTTATTAAGAAGGGACTTGGTGAAAATGCACGTAGGACACAGTAGGTGGGGTCTTGTAGTTCCACATGATTACGTAGCATGCATTGTTTGTTCTATAAATAATCAAGGATGCTACTTTGTACAAGCAGCCCTACAAGAGCAAATGAACCAAGGTTTGATCCAGGAATACCGAATGAGGCCATACGAACCAATCAATATGATACAATGCTGTCTGGAAGAATACGCAGTTTATGATATCAAATATATCAGGGAGTCGCTAGTCAAATTTTACAAATGTTTGTGCAAACTTGATTATTTTGGTTCCAATCATCATGATCATACACCTTGCAGAAAATGTCGCAGAAGCCGACGTGGTTGCCTTCTCATTCAAAATGAGATCCAAAGGTTGTTAGACCGAAGAACCATCACAGTCCTCCATGAAAGAGAACCCATTGATGATGAAGCTGATGAGGATGTTTATACCATAACTCCTCAGTTTAATGAACCCAAACACATGGAAATACCTTTTGATAGTAGAAGGATTCCTAATGTCCCACCATTGAACCAATAGAGATCACCTATGATATTCAGAAGACCATTATGACTCTTTTAGTCATTTATTTACCAGGTTCAGTCCCGTACAAATTTGAGAAGGCCATACCTTACAAGTACGGTGCCACCATGGTTGAAGATGGGAAGGAAGTACCCTTACCATCAATTGTCAACATCGCTGATGTGAGCCGAGTCACCAGAAGTGGTTGGGTATTCAACAAAGAAGCTAAGGATGTGGCTGTAAGAAAGGAGAAGCAAGTAGAGAATCCTTTTGAACAGATTGGTCAATCAAACGATACCAATCAAATGAAAGATAATGATGAAGTTTTATAGCTGATCAAGAAAAGTGAGTACAACATTGTGGACCAGCTGTTAAACACACCTTCCAAAATATCCATACTATCCCTTTTAATGAGCTCTGAGGCTCATAGGGAAGCTCTACAGAAGGTCTTGGAGCAAGCCTTCGTAAACCATGATGTGAAGGTGGGTCAATTTAGCAATATTGTTGCTAACATTACCATTTGTAATAACTTGAGCTTCTGTGATGAAGATCTCCCAAAAGAGGGAGGAAATCACAATATGGAACTAAACATCTTAGTCAACTGCATGAATGAAGGCATTCCTCCCATTCAAAATATTTTCTGCAACGGAGGTTTTATCCATCCTATTCCTCAAGAGGTCGACGTCATTAACGGAGACAACTCTGATGACGGACCCTCAGATTCTGAAGAAGAATGGAAGTCTTACCTTAATGATTCTGGGTACATATCACAAGAAGAGGCACATACTCCATTATCTTCTCCTCATGAGAAATTCAAGGATGTATTTGAGCCAGATGATGAAACGGATGTGGAGGATTGCAACACTGAGAGTTGTCCTACTTCCCTTATTTCACCAGAAGAGGATACGATTATGGAAGATAAATTTTGCTACTCTGAGGATGATTCATATATTCCTCTAGACGTCAGGAATCCCCACCTAGAAACTCTTGGGTATGATAGCCAGCCAGAAGATGCCTACATACCATTCTATACTCCTCAACCCATCGAGAAGCCAGTCGAAGATCACCTTTTTGACAAATCTGAAAAGATTACTGAAAGGGATTTTATTCATTATACTATGCCAGAAGTGAATGTCATAACTGAAGATGATTGTGAAAAGGGTTTATCCACTTACATGGCACTTTCTAAAGTTCTGCAAAAGCTGCCCAATTGTCCTTGGGGCATGCCTCATAAGTTTATGTGAGCTGCCACAGTCCCTACTAATCCACCAACCAAAGAAAAGCCCGAGAGGGTGAAAAAAATTTCCGAGTACAAAACTGCATCCTGTGATCTCAATATATGCGAGTGGGAACCTTACTTGGAAGACCCCAGATACATGTCTTCAGAGGGCACACATGTACCATTACACATCCTACGATCCATCGAAAAGACGACCAAAGACCTCCTTTTTTATGTATTCACAAAGATTAAAAATTTTATTCAACCGACTCTGCCAGAAGTCAGCGCCATTATCAAAGACAGTCCTGAAAGGGATTCACAAGGCTTCATGATACATGGGAATGTTTCTCAAAATTGGATAGTTGTTGATGTTCCAACTGTTGTCCACATCTCTAAGTAAATATTTTATCTTTGTTTTTGTCCTCTCGCTCTACCCAAAGCAATAAATGTTTTAGGGCCCCCTTTCAAATATTTCCTTATCGGGCTTTTGTTTCAAGAAATAATTGATCAATAATAAAGATGTTATTTTCAATTCCATGCTATTTTTTTTTTTACTTTTTGCTTTTTCAAAAAATGGTAACCTAAAAAACAAAAAAAATGATAAACACTTTCAATGTCTGCACGCACTCTGCATTTATCTATTTTTTTCTTCTAAAATCCAGCAATCAATCAATTTGTAGATTAAACATCAAAAACCCCATTGAAAAACATGACCCTATGCCCTCTCACAACTTTGAATTCCCAGTATTCGAAACTGAAGATAAAGAAGAGGAAGAAATTCGGGATGAAATTTCCCGACTGCATAAGCAAGAAGAAGCCTCCATTCAGCCGTACAAAGAGCTGATAGAGATGATCAACCTCGGTTCCGATGAAGATAGAAAAGAGGTCAAGATTGGGGCACTGCTTAGTCCAGCTGTTAAAATAAAAATGGTAGAACTTCTCAAAGAACTCCCAGATGTGTTTGCTTGGTCTTACTAAGACATGCCAAGTTTGGACACCGATATTGTGGAGCACCACATGTCGTTGAAGCCAAAATGTCCGCCAATCAAATAGAAGTTGAGAATAACTCGCCCAAATATGGCTATCAATATTAAAGAGGAAGTGCAGAAGCAGATTGACGCAGTTCCTTGCCACAGAAGAATACCCTCAGTGGTTGGCCAACAAAGTGCATGCTCCAAAAAAGGACGGAAAAGTCAGAATGTGTGTGGACTACCAGGACTTAAACAAAGCTAGTCCGAAAGATGACTTTTCATTACCATATATTGACATGTTGGTCGACCGCACCGCAAAATTCAAAGTATTCTCCTTCATGGACAGATTCTTTGGATATAATCAAATCAGAATGGCACCTGAAGACATGGAAAAAAACCTCATTCATTACACCATGGGGGACGTTTTGCTACAAAGTGATGCCTTTTGGTCTGAAGAATGCATGTGCAACCTACCAAAGAGCCATGACAACTCTTTTCCACTACATGATGCACAAAGAAATTGAAGTATATGTCGATGATATGATTGCTAAGTCCAAAATTGAAGAAGAATATGTGGAGTATTTGTTGAAGTTATTCCAGCACTTGAGGAAATACAAACTCCATTTGAATCCTAACAAATGTACCTTTGGTGTTCGTTCAGGGAAGCTCTTGGGCTTCATTGTCAGCCAAAAGGGAATTGAAGTTGATCCTGATAAAGTCAAAGCCATTCAGGAAATGCCAGCACCCAAAACTGAGAAACAAGTAAGAGGATTTCTAGGTCGTTGAAACTACATCTCCAAATTTATCTCTCATATGACTGCTACTTATGGGCCGATATTCAAACTTCTTTGAAAAGATCAGAGTTGTATATGGACATAATATTTCCAGAAGGCCTTTGACAGCATCAGAGAATATCTGCTTGAACCTCCTATCATGACCCCTCTAGTAGAAGGAAGACCGTTGATCGTATACTTAACTGTATTAGAAGATTCCATGGGATGTATGCTTGGCCAATAAGATGAGACTAAGAGAAAAGAGCACGCCATTTATTACTTAAGTAAGAAATTCACAGACTGTGAATCTTGTTACACTGTGCTTGAAAAAACCTGTTGTGCCTTGGCTTGGGGGGCTAAGCGTCTCCGTCAATACATGATTTGTCATACTACTTGGTTGATCTCCAAAATGGACCCAATCAAGTATATCTTTGAAAAGCCCGCCTTAACCGGGAGGATTGCTCGCTGGAAGATGTTGTTGTCAGAGTATGATATTGAATACCATGCTCAAAAAGCCGTCAAGGGGAGTATTCTAGCTTATCATTTGGCTCATCAACCAATTAATGACTATGAATCTATCAAATTTGACTTCCTAGATGAAGGTGTTATGTATCTAAAGACGAAAGACTATGATGAACCATTTCCAAGCGAAGGGCCGAAGCTAGGATCCCGATGGGGATTAATATTCGATGGAGTTGTCAACGCTTATGGAAAC
Source organism: Lathyrus tuberosus (assembly GCA_022829125.1). NCBI lineage: Eukaryota > Viridiplantae > Streptophyta > Magnoliopsida > Fabales > Fabaceae > Lathyrus > Lathyrus tuberosus. Next base: position 3,772,397 of record JALAZF010000047.1, on the reverse strand, counting down.
AGAATTGGGGCAATCATTGTTACACCTCAAGGTACCCATATTCCTTTCACCGCAAGATTGACATTCAAATGCACAAATATTAAAGCTGAATATGAAGCCTGTATCATGGGACTTGAAGAATCCATTGATTTAAGGATCAAATTCTGGATGTATATGGAGACTCAGCTTTGGTCATAAATCAGATCAAAGGTGAACGGGAAACTTGTCAACATGGATTAATTCCTTACAAAGACTATGCAAGAAGGTTGTTACCTTTCTTCAATAAGTTGACTTTCATCATATTCCTCGTGAAGATAATAACATGGTTGATGCACTAGCTACATTATCCTCCATGATTGTTGTGAATCGATGGAATGATGCACCTAAAATCGACGTTATGCACATTGATATACCCACTCACGTGTTTACCAAGGAAGAGGTTGTCAATGATAAACCAATCATGATATCAAATGCTTCCTTCAAAAATAAGAGTACCCGCTTGGGGCGTCAAAGAAAGATAGGAAGACCCTCATAAGACTGGCTGGCAACTTCTTGAATGATGATATGTTATACAAAAGGAACTTCGACTTGGTTTTGCTCAGATGTGTGGATAGACACGAAGCAGACATGTTGATGGAAGAAATTCATGAAGGCTCTTTTGGTACTCATGCCAATAGGGAAGCAATGGCAAATAAAATATTAAGAGCGAGATACTATTGGTTGTCAATGGAATTTGATTGCTACAAATACGTGAAGAAGTGTCACAAGTGTCAGATTTATGCCGACAAAATTTAAGTACCACCGACTCTTCTCAATATTCTCTCCTCTCCATTGCCTTTCTCTATGTGGGGAATTGACATGATTGGCATGATTGAACCCAAAGCTTAAAGCGGAAATCATTTCATACTTGTGGCCATTGACTATTTCACCAAATGGGTTAAAGCAACATCTTATGCCAATGTAACCAGACAAGTGGTGGTCCGTTTCATCAAGAATAAGGTGAATGCAGTCAAGAAATACTTCGTCTAACATAAAGCAAAAAGGGTGTCTCGATGAATTGAAAACCCAAAAGGGCGGTCCAGGAAAAAATTAGAGATATGAAAAATATTATCCCGGTAGATTGAAAACCCAAAAAGGCAATCTACGCAAAAGTTAGGGATATATGGCAAGTAACTGCATCAAACCAGATTGGGTCATCTGAAGCAGCAACCTTTATCAAAGAGCCCTCAAATCAAATTAGGTCGCTGAAGCTAAAGAATATTGGCAATTCAAAGTTGTTAGGGAAAATTCGGTCATTATATTTTAATGTAACCTTTCCTTTAATTACCATTTTTCAATTCTTGTAATAGTCCATGGAATCACACTATTTTTTACGGGTTACCATTCTATTAATAAAATATGAGCTTTTTCCTATCTGTTTATAACTCTTGTTTTATTTACATCTTGCAAAATGACATTTTTACTTTGACAAAAATTCTTGAAACAAAAAGTTAAAAATTTTTCTTTACTTTTGAAATGCTGGTGTTTACTTTCCTTTTATTTGTGAACATGAGAAAGAATATCAATAATTGATCCAAGAATGATCAAACCTCGAAATACATGATAGAATGTTCTTGTGATTTGCCTTAAAAGATTTTTCCAAAATGATATATCTTTAACTCCTTCCACACCTTGATATGTTGGACATACGATCTCATATCTCCAGTAAAAGTTTGGACTTGATGCTCTCCAGTAAAGGACTAAACCTGGTGTCCTTAACCATGCTTTGAATAGAGTTTCTCTAAACTGAATAAAATTCTCATCTCCAGTAGAGTGCATAGTTGTTTTATCCTCGGTTGAACAAGATAATGAGTTTAGAAGATTGTTTGGGTTATTTTCCCAAGTCAAGTATCTTCCTCTCCCTAGAGAGACTCAAACCTTACAGCAGGACTTTGGTTCCATCGACGACTCTCTTTGTTTTATCTCCAGTGATATTTCCAAGAGACTGGCTAAGTACCCGATCACATTGTGATGTTTATTTCATCGCCAATATATCTCTTTCGCCTGTTTTGTCAGCATAAAAACATAACACACATACATATATCATGCATAGTTGAATTCATATCCATGTTCATAGTGCATTTGTCGATAATGTTTTCTTCATTCACCTTGGTTGTGTTTATCCCCAAGTGATTTGTTTCCTCTCTCCAATAGTATGGTCAGCCGTAGGTAGAAAGTGTATATCCTTTCTAACTCCCCTCTGAGTTTAATCCTCATGGAAGTTTTGATTTATTTCTCCTTTCCACATTTGGATAGGATAAATCCCCAGTTCGAGTTCATTCCTCATTGGTTAACGTCTTATATGACGGTATATCTCCAGCTTAGTCCTGGATTGAGTTGGTCTTTGACCATTTTTGATAACTTGAACCTCTGAATTAAAAGAACATTTACTTTGGCACCTTTTAAGTGGTTTACATCCCCAGAAAGAATCTGTTGAAGGGTCCCCAACAAGATAAATGTATTCCGCCTTGGAATCTACGCCTAACAGCAAGTGGCAATCTCTTTATTTGGGAAGCTTGTTTACATACCTGAATTTCCCAGTGAATCGGTAAATGGCAGTCTCTTTCTGAGCAGTTTGTCTATCCCTATTAAAGCTACCAGCATATCAAAATTTTCTTTCATCTTATGGCATCTCTCTGAAAAAGTCTCGAAGGGAAGTAGGATGGAGATATTTCTCCAGTAAATGACATCTCTCTAGAAAAGTTTGTTGTGAATCCTTATTTGCTATCAAATGGCATCTCTCCGAACAAGTCCCGCAGAGAAGTTTTATTGTTGAATCCTCATTTTACATCACATGGCATCTCTCCGAAAAAAGTCTCGAAGATAATTATGATGAAGAAATGGTTATCTCTCCAGAAGATTCCGTCAAAAAAACTTATTGAAGATTATCACAAGTGTTTATTTAAGATAAACTGCTACTAGTGGATCCATCTGCTCGATACAAAACAAAGATGCAGCCAATGGAAATTACCATAATAAGTCTGTTACTAATTTTTCTCTCATCACATGGCATCTCTTCGAAAAAGTCTCTAAGAGAAGTATGATGAAGATATTTACCATCAAATGGCATCTCCTTATTGAATCCCTGCGAGAAGTTTGATGAAGATCCTTAGAAGAAGTTTTTCTCTTTATTTGAGAAATCCATTTCGCAAAATTAACTGGCCCGCATCTCTCTGAAGATCCTCGGTCAAATTATTATTTCAGCAAGTGGTTACCCTTTTTTTGGAACTTGTCTCTTTTACCCCTTTTCAGAAGAAACACTTGATAAGAAGAAACTGAGACCAGTTTCATGGCTTATGTCCATAAACAAGGGGAATTTTATTTCAGAAACTGAGACCAGTTTCATGGCTTATGTCCAGAAACGAGGGGAAGTTTATTTCGGAAACTGAGACCAGTTTCATGGCTTATGTCTAGAAATGATGGGAAGTGTATTTCAGAAACTGAGACCAGTTTCATGGTTTATGTCCAGAAGCGTGGGGAAGTTTAATTTACCCTTTTTTTAAGTATGATTATTTAGTCAAAGAAGGTACTGAATCATTTTCCAACAGCGGAAGTTCAATGGTCAAAGTTATAATCATATCCCCTGTGGAGCAATTTTTTTCCCTAGCGGATAAATCTGTTGTTATACCCCTGGTGTTTATTTCGTTCTCAGTCTCCTGTAGCATAATTTCCCAAAAATCTCATATCTTGCATTCACAAGTGAATTCATACCATATCACTTTTTGTGGCTTGTTCGGGGTCAAAATTGTGCATTGTTTTATGGGTAAAATAGTGTTTACCCCCTTGCCATATAGGCGTGTTTTGGTTTACCCCCCCTTAAGAATTTTTTTTTAATTTCCCCCTCAACTTTCTCAGATTCCATTGACAAAGACCCTAATGCACCCATGGGTTCAAGATTCCGTGACGTGGCGTGTTGACCTTGCTGACTGGGTATGAGTTGACTGCCACGTGGAATTTTATATTTATTTTTTTAACTTTTTACTTGTTAAAATTTTTTTTGTTTTATTTATTTTTAATTATTTTTATTAATATTTTTTTAATTATTTATTTTTAATTATTTTTATCAATATTTTTTTTTGAAATTATTTTTAATTCTATTTTAAACAAATTGTTATTTTAAAAATTAGTTTAATTGGGCCACAAACACACACACACACAACCCCATTATAACTTCACTCTCTCTGGCCCATATATTATTTCATTTGTTATATGATTGACAAGTAACATATATAAACACTTTCATTTAGTAAATAGTTTTCGATGTGGGACTTTCACAACAACCATAACAACAACTTCTCATGTTGTTATTAAATTTTCAAAGCTTGCATGTTCTCTCATAAGTAAATGTAATCAGCATTAAACTACTCACAACAATAACAAAGAAAACTAACTCAAGCAATCATATAAGTGATGGAGCATTACTTGCATTCTGTAATTAAGGTTCTTTACATGTATAAAATCAACGTTAGGGAAAGCACGGACAAAACCATCAATAGCTTCTGTGCACAAAGGCGCTGCACCGCAGGAGACCTGTCTCAAACTCTGCAACTTACTTCCATTAACACCCTTTGCCTTCATTGTCAATGCCAATAACATCGGTGGAACAACATGAAAGTGTGTAACATTATATTTCACAATCACTCTAATAACCTCATCAATGTCAAATTTCCTCATTACAACAATTGTAGAACCCAACGACAGTAATCCAACAACGAACAACGATAAACCATATACATGGAACATTGGCAAAACAGCTAGATACACAGTCTTGGAATAAGAGTATTCATATTGAGAAGCTTCAAATCTCACAAAATGCTGAACCATAGAAATAAGATTTCTATGAGTTAAAACAACTCCTTTGCTCACACCTGTGGTCCCAGAAGAATACAATACACCAGCAGTATCTTGCTTAATGATTGTCCTTTGAGGCAAATCAAAGTTACCATAAATAAGGCTAAAAAAACAAGAGAGAAACACCCATTCTTCAAATCCTTGTCATTCTCTGGCACAACAATAATAGGAAAGGCTAATATCTCTAGTTTCTTGATATTTTCAGGTACAGTAAAAGCAAAACTCGCACCACATTCATTAACCTGCTTCTGAATTTCAGACACACTACTGAGAGGATTCAATGGTGTAAAAACAACACCTAAATAAAGAACAACCAATAGTATAACAGGATAGTAAATTGAATTTGGAAGTAAAAGCAAAACAACATCACCTTGTTTCTTGAAATTAGAAAAAGTCAAAACTAGTTAATAAATGTTATAGTGGTCTACATTGTGCCCTCTGCCGCCGCTGGTGACGTTGCAGGCTATTTATGCAAGATGATGATGGAGTTGGGAAGAAGATGATGATGATGTTGCGGTACTGTTTGTAGTGGTGGTGGTTTGTTTGTGAGTGAAGTTGTTGTTATGGTTGTTGTGAAAGTCCCACATCGAAAACTATTTACTAAATGAAAGTGTTTATATATGTTACTTGTCAATCATATAACAAATGAAATAATTATGGGCCAGAGAGAGTGGAGTTATAATGGGCTTGTGTGTGTGTTTGTTTGTGGCCCAATTAAACTAATTTTTAAAATAACAATTTGTTTAAAATAGAATTAAAAATAATTTCAGAAAAAAATATTGATAAAAATAATTAAAAATAAATAATTAAAAAAAATATTAATAAAAATAATTAAAAATAAATAAAACGAAAAAAAATTTGACAAGTAAAAAATAAAGATTAAAAAATTAAAAAAATAAATATAAAATTCCACGTGGCAGTCAACTCATACTCAGTCAGCAAGGTCAACATGCCACGTCACGGAATCTTGAACCCATGGGTGCATTAGGGTCTTTGTCAATGGAATCTGAGAAAATTGAGGGGGAAATTAAAAAAAAATTCTTAAGGGGGGTAAACCAAAACACGCCTATATGGCAGGGGGTAAACACTATTTAACCCTTGTTTTATTTAAGCCTCCCCCATATGGTCGAGACTAAGATGTCAATCTTTATCTCTCCCGATTGGAGAAACTTAAATAGATGCATCTTTCATAACATAATTTTTTAACCCTAATATGCCACCTCATTTACCTCTTTTGCATGACTTTCATCATAACATATATGTGTGTATCTTTATGCATCACTAACCCATTACAAATGCAAGATGTGTGTGTAGGTTTACTTTATAAGTTAGGTGTTCCCCCAAGGGCTCAAGCAGATGAATTATCAGAGGATGGTCATCATATTCAACATCTCAAGTTCCTTTATCATCCATAAAGATCAATAGATTTCATTCATTAATAATTAAGTTCAAGATAGTATCATGACAAGCTCATCAAGCCTCAAGATCCTCAATGCACCATAATTAGGGTTTTGACCTAATTCAGTCATTGGGTTGACTTTTAAAGCAAGGCATGATCCCAAACCTCAAGATATGTTTCAAGGACCTCAAATACATCGTATTAATCCATTCATATGATTGGATTAATCCAAAGAACTTGATTCATAAGCAATGCAAGAATTCAAATTCATCTGGTCCACAAACTAGGGTTTTTGATGAAAAGTCAACTGTACCTTTAACATTTGATCAAGACATGATCTCAAGCCTTGGGACATGATTCAAGACACTTAAAAACACCTTTGGAGTCCATCCATGGGGTTCAAATAGCTCAAGGGTTTGATTTCATTAAAGATCACAAAGTTCAAGTTCATCTGATAAAAAGTCAACCAACTGATCAAAGTCAAGTTTGACTTTTGACTTTCTTGGTCAAATATGGTTTCTTCAAGCCAAGAGTGATGTTAATGTGAGATTTGGATCATGATTGATAAAGAATAATCAAGAAATATGAGGTTACTTGTAAAAAGGGCAACATTGAAGAAGTTGAAATTTTTCTAAGTTATGAAATTCACTGATTTTTGCCCTACTTTCCAAGGCCATAACTTCCAAACCAAGTAACCATTTTCTTTGATCCAAAGACCAAACTGAAGAGCTTGTTACATGCTACAAATTTTTCCCTGAGAGTGAAATCTCAAAAAGTGCATAGATTAAGAGATATGGAACCATGAAGTTGGAGGTTCCATACTTTTGAACCTAGACACTTAGAAAAATTTTAAGACAAAATATGTCTTGTGTTGGAGCTAACTTTAGGGCCTTATTTATCCATGATCCACTTTGATTCAAGACAAACTTTGAACATCAAAGTTGAAGTATGTTATCTCAGCTTTCCAAAATGGCCAAGAATATCCATTTATCTTATTTGGACAAAGAGTTATCAGTTTCATAACATGCCTTGTTGTAACTGATTTTCCAAAGGGCAGAATTGATGGTACACAATTTGGATAACTTTGCAAACCTAATATCTTCACAAGATCGACACCAAAATGATCATGAACCATGTGCTCTACAGAATATGACATAAATTTCAAGATTCTGGCATTGGCATGTGAGGAAAAATCATTTCAAAAACCATGAAGTGAGGTTTTGTCCTCCAGCATTAAAGGGCTATAGTGGTTTTGCAAAAAAAAAACCTCCAATCTGCCCAAGGATGAGATGCAACCTAGTGGAACTAAGCTCAAAAGATCAGAACTTGAGCCATGTGAAGAATAACCCATGTGTGCCTTGACATTCAAGAAATAGGTGCATGACATCATCTATTGGATAATAGGTTGCTCCTCATGCAAATTTTGTTCAAAATAGCTGATGTATTTCCCTATAAATACAATTCATTCTGAACATTCAAAACACACCAAAAAAATTGCAAGAAGCTTGCTTTCTAAGAAACCTTTCTTTTCTCCAAAATTCCAAGTCCAAAGAAGTGAGAAATTGAAACTTCCTCTCCAAGCCATTTTCAACCAAACCAGTGATCAAAACACTTCACATACATCATGTGTAAGTGATCCAAACACTCATCTCTCAACTGTAACACCAGAATCATCAAGTCACATACCATTTGCTCCAAGGCTGCAGATTGATTTGGTCAAAGAGTTCCAGAAGGTTTCAAATCATTCTAACCATTGCAACACGTTCCTTGAAGGTCTAGGAAGCTGTTAGAATCAACAAATTGCTTATGTAACACCTCCAAGCAAGAATTTGATTTCCCCTTGAGCAAGGTAAGTTCTCTAAATTGAACTCTATAATTCATGCATCATAAATGATCAATTAAGTTATCAACTTGATTCTGGCAATATGAGGATCATTTTCCCTCAATTAATTGTTATGTATCATCAAAACATGTGATTTCATATCAAAATGTTCAGTTAGGGTTCATATGGTGGTCAGATTAATTCTGTTTGATACACTTAATATAAATGAAATTGGATAATTCCATTGAATTACTTGTTAAAATTCTAGCAACTTTCATGTTTACATCGTGTTGTTTCATTGCATATTAAGAGTGTTCGGAATTTTAAATTGAGGAAGATGATGATGAAGCTAGTGGAGGAAGAAGATGGCCTAGCGCCATTTTTTAAAAATATAAAATGTGTTTTTAATATATTATTATTTCATTTCGTTTTAATTAATGGATGTATCATCACCCAGTGGTTAAAGAGTGCGTTTTAAGGATTTGAGTGTGTGAGGTCTGGGGTTCGAATCCCCCTCGCCCCATACCTTTTGATGTTATTTTTTTTTAACATTTTCAAAACTTAAACTTCATATATTATTTATTGTGTGTGTTATTCATTACCATGCGCGCAATGTCTCAGATGATAATATTTTAAACCCATCACATGGAGGGCGTGAGTTCAACACCCATGGGGCTATTCCTATTTTTTTAACACTATTTTACTTCATTTTTCTTTACAACTTCACCTAATTATTTCACCAAGCAAAAAAAAAATCTTTTTGAGCAAATTTTTTGCACACTCCTCATTTATCTCCCCTATTTTAAGAATCCATCAAAAAATCCCAAAAATATTATTTATTTTTGACATTTTTATTAGGTTGAAAACTAGTACTTTTTAAGTATTTTTCATACCTTTTCTTGATTTCTTTTGATTCTTTTCTTTACCTAATTACACCTATGTGTCTTTATGGTCATAATACACATTATTAGGTGTTATTTCTTTTGAAGAATACCTCGATTAAATTTTTGTTTAGTTAAAACCTTGGGGTTTTGTTCAACTAATCTTTTGAACACATCTTGATACATGACTAGGGCTTCCACTTGAGTTTGGATTCCCCAAAGCCCTTGATTCAATCATGTTTGAATGTCTTGTTCATGTGCTCATCTCCGTGAAATTCCATTAGGGTTTTGTGTACCCTTTACCTGATCCTCGATTCATCTTGAATATATGGCTTACTTGAACTTCTTTGTGATTGCTTCCCTGGATTAAAACTTTGCTCACATATTCAAGTATTTCCTTCATAAACTCTTACCATAATGAACATATCTCATTGTCTGATGCACATTCACATGTTGATATATCATGCTTAATCATACCATGTTCATGTCATCCTCGATAACTACACTTGTTTAAAAGTTTAGACAATCTCGTCTTGTTAAGTTTCTCTTGACATTTATAACACTTGTTGCATTTCAATACGCATCCTTAGTTTAGACTTAGTTCAAATTCCGGGATTCAAACTACAACCTAGTTCAAACCCTGGGATTCCCTTTGAGGTTCTTAACCTCAATAAAACCTTAGGATTCCCCTTGAAGTTTTCAACTTCATTCAAGTCTAAACCCTAGCCCCTTGTGGCTTCAAACCTCAAACTTCAAGTCAAACCCTAACCAACCTTTGGCTTCAAATTCAAAACTTTTCCCCCAGAGATGAGACATGAATCATCTCAATAGAAGAGATATCTCTTTTATTCCCCACAACATAAATCAAACATTTCAAACTTTTTTTCCATTTTAAGTGATGTAAGTGGCACAGTTGTTGATTCAATATCCAAGCTGGAGTCCTTCTCTTATTATGGTATAAAATACTTCTTTCATTTAAGTGATATAAGTGGCGCATTTGTTGATTATATATCCAAGTCAAAGTCCTTCTCTTAATATGTAAAGACTCATTTAAAGGAAGATGTGGCTTTACTCTAGATTTTCTACATCCAAGTTTAAAGCTTCTTCCCTTATCATCTTCTTTCTTAAAGTTTTTGTGGTGAATAGGTGAGATATTTCCCTTAAGATGACAATTTATCTCTTTCCTCAAAACCAACAAACCCAATTCCACCCATTAGTAGGTGGAACTACAAATGCTCTGATTTCTCAATTTTCTTTTGAGAATATGTAGGCATAAGATTGCGAGATCTTAGCGAGCATAATAATAAATTAAACCATTAGGTTCATACACCTTTGTCTTAGCTTATGTCAACTTACACTACAAAAACAACAAAATATTTCCCACACTTATCACTTAAAACAGTCAACAAATTCCCAATACACAGCAGATGACCTAATCGACACTAGAACAAATATATACAAAAGGTTCCTATAGGATACTCTAGATACTTAGGGTGCTAGTACCTTCCCTTTGTATAACAAATCCCGATTCCCGGTCTCTTATTTGCATTGTTTTACACTTTGCACCACTTACAGGTTTATTCAGATTTTTCCCTTTCCCTCCTTTTGGGATAAATTAAAAGTTCACATGTAAAAGGGCGACCTCATTCGAAAGAAAAAATCACTCGTGTACACCCCCAAATTTTCATAGAAGTCATTCCCTCAAGGTTCACTTTCTAATTCCTATAAACATACAACATCAGAAACCCTCCACCAACACACAATTCATCCAACATGCATCATAATGCTATTATCACACATAACACAATCATTCGTACATAAGAAGAAAATTCAATCAAAGAAAATATTTCATCCACCCGCATGTTATCATGCCAAGCCCTTATACAAAAGGAAATCTCACCCTTACCTTAATTTTCCAGCAAGAGCACTTCAACAATGGGGTTCTCTCTTCTTCTTCCTCAAAACCCTAACTCTCTCTTCTCTTTCTTTTCCTTTTTCCTCAGTTTTCACGTACTGACTGTTCCCCCTCTATTTCCCTTCTTTTCTTATTTTCTTATTTCATTATTTCTAATTCCACCTCATTCCAACTAATTAAAAATAATATTTATTTTATCATATTATTATAATAATAACATATGACACTCTCCTACCACCCTCATGTCTCTACACTTTTACTCACACACACCCGAACACCTTAAGTTCTACTCTCTAGAGCTACTACCCTACACCAAAGGGTTCCCCTAATACATCAAATCATCAAACAACACATACAATCACAAAATTTAATTATGAAAAATAAATTAAATAAACCGGGGCGTTACAGACGATGACAATAAAGTTGCAGTAGAGGCTATATGGGCTTTTAGATTATTATTAAAGACCAGTTTTCATATGGATTTGATTGAGACTATTTTTGAATCGTCTATTAGACAGAATTTAATTTCTATTTCTATTTTGGACAAATCAGGTTATACTTCTTCGTTTGGAAATAATTAATTTAGCCTCTCATATGATTTAAATGTTATTGGTTACAATTCTTTCAATGATAATCTTTATATGCTTGATAATGAATGCCCTTATAACAAAATAATGCAAATAGAGTCACATGGTACAAAACGAAAAGTAAATGAGAATTCTGCCACTTAATGGCATAAGCGATTAGAACATATATCTAAACAAAGAATTCAGAGGCTTGTGTTGGATGGTATTCTTAGATCCCTTGATTTTTTAGACTTTCAAGTCTGCATTCAATGTATCAAGGGTAAGCAGACAAACAAGAGAAGTTTTCATGCTGAAAGAGCTAAGGATGTCTTAGAACTAATTCATACTAATATATGTGGTCCTTTCCCTACAGGTTCTTGGAATGGACAATGACATTTATTACATTCATAAATGATTAATCGAGGTATGGCTACTTGTATTTGATTCATGAAAAATCTCAATCTTTGGACGTGTTCAAGTCATTCAAAGCTGAAGTCGAACTTCAACATGGAAAGAAAATAAAAGCTGTCAAATCCGACCGTGGTGGTGAATGTTATTGTCAGAATAATGGATCATGGGAACAACGTCCAGGGCCCTTTGCGCTTTTCCTCAATAAGTGTTGAATTGCTCCGTAATACACAATGCAGGAAAAAACCAGCATGAATGGAGTTGCAAAATGACGAAACTGAACTCTTAAGGACATGGTAAGGAGTATGATTAGTCATTCGTCTCTTCCAAAGTCATTTTTGGGAGAAACATTAAGGATTATCGTTTATATTCTTAATAGAGTACCTTATAAAGTATTAGCTAAGACCCCTTATGATCTCTGGACTGGGAAAATATCCAGCATTAGACACCTACACATTTGGGGATGTCCAGCTGAAACGAGGCCTTATAAGCCTCATGAAGGTAAGTTGGACGCAAAGACTGTTAGATGTTATTTTATTGGATACGCTGAACGGTTTTACGGGTACAAGTTTTATAATGCCATGACTAGAACAATTTTTGAAACGGGAAATGCAAGATTCCTTGAGGATGTAGAGTTTGTAGGGGAAGGAAGCATAAAGAGTGTTGCCTTTTATGAAGAAATTATTTCTCACAACGATCAAGTCTTTGTACCTATCTTTGTTCGTGAAACAAATATTGAAATAAACAATGATGTTATTCCTAACATCCCTCAAGAACAAGACAATACCGAGTTTCTTCCTCAAGCACCACCTATAGTTTAAACTCAACAACCTCAAGAGCCACCATTAAAAAGATCCACTAGAGAGAGGAAGAGTGTAATTTTAGATGATTATGTTGTATTTCTTCAGGAACATGAGAATGACATTGGTTTGAGTGAGGAATATCCTATCAACTTTAGTCAAGCTATGCGGAGTCCAAACTCTCTTAAGTGGGTTGATGCCATGAAGGATGAGATGAAGTCGATGGCTGACAAAGATGTTTGGGATCTCGTTAAATTACCTGAAGGAAAGAAACCCCTTGGTTATAAATGGATATTTAAAACTAAAAGAGATTCAAAGGATAACATTGAGAAATATAAAGCTCGTCTTGTCGCAAAAGACTTTACTCAAAAGGAAGTGTCATACCCCAAATTTTACTCTCAGATCCTTTGATCGTTTTCATATCATTTTAAGTCAACCATCTTTGCATTTACATTTATGTAGTCCATTATTCACTAATCATACATTCGTTCCGTTTAATTTTTGTCACCTTATGTCATCTTGATTTTTGTCTGTTTTTGTTCCGTTTAGATTTCTTATCTCATTTTTTTAATTCAATTTTTTCGGGCATAATCCTTACATTTAATCTTGTTTTAGAGTTTTAGAATTTTATTTATTTTTAATGTAGAATTTTTTTTCTTTTATCTATTACTTTTTAGTTATTAGTTTAGTTTAAAATTGATTTCTCCTTTTTGTTAATATATTTTTCTTTTTTGCTAATAGTCATCAAATTTTACTTTTTAAATTTCATTTAATAAAATTAAATTGTTTTTCTTTTTTGTTATTATTATTGTTATTATTATTATTATTATTATTATTATTTATTATTATTATTATATTCATTTATTATTATTATTATTATTTTCATTTATTATTATTATAATTATTTTCATTTATTATTATTATTTTATTTTTTAATTATTATTATTATTATTATTATTATTATTATTATTATTTCCTTTATTATTTTTATCACAAGTCCACAAAATACAAAAATCATGTATATACATTACAAAAATATTACAAAAATTAACAATTCAACAAAAACCTGCAATAAGACATAACAACTGTAACAACAAGACAAAACCCATCCACAAATTAAAAAGACTTGAGAGCAACAATAGGACCATTTTTCAAATGGAGAACAAGTTACTTTGGTGTCTTAAGAATAAAGAGAACAGAACAATAGGGGAGAGAGACGAAGAATAGAGGGGGAGCGGTGAAAAAATACGAGAGCAGAACCAAAACACACATATTGTTTTTTCCATACACGTTTCCTCAGAACTCCAACGTCAAAACCATATGCACTTGTTCTTTCTTCTTCCACTACAACTCACTTTTTCACCAACCATAACAACCACGTGAGCAACTCGCACACGATCAGAGCTCACATTCACTCTTCAATCTTTCTCCCTCAAACCTTGAACCCCACATAAACTTTTCCAGCAATACAAACACACTCACCACTTCAAGCTTCACCATCTTTTTCACACAACATCACTCCATCATCATATAATAACCGCTTGCCACCATCCCTAAACCCACAAATCCTTCAACATCCACAAACTCAACCAAACGCAGAGCAGAAATTAGAAAAAGAAGGGAGTAGACAAGAGTAAATTCAGACGAAAACCATGCAGAACCACCGCAGAAAGCACTGACCGCCATCGCAAGAGAGAGTGCGGCGAGAGAGAGAGAGAGAGATTAGTAGAGAAACAATGAGTGACGATTGTGGCCATGTTTGTTTGTTTGTAAAGAAATACGTTTGTTGCAATCTGGAGTGAGTAAGTGAGGAAATCGTTTGCTGTGAAGTTCTCACTCTATTTTTTGTGACGTTTGGAGAAACAAGACGGTTATGTGTGTTTAGGGTTCCAAGTGACTTTTTTTCTTTCACTCAAAACCAGACCGGGTATGAACTTGGATCTGATCCGATCCGCCTTCCCTCTCTTGAGTAGCGTATGTGCATAGTGGGCCGTAGGCGCATCTGAAATCTCCTGCATTCTTTTAGTCAATTAGTCTTTTATTAGAATGAGTTAATTAGATTTTATTTCAATAAGTTAATTAGTTTTTCTTAGAGTTAGTAATTTAGTTTTTAATTATATTTTTGGTTTAATTAGTATTTAATTAGATTTTAGTTTTTAATTAATTAGTTTTAATAAGAATTTAATTTTTTAGAATTTAATTAATTAATTAGTTTTTTAATTAGAATTAATTTGTTTTAACTAGATAGTTTTTTTAATTAATTAGTTTTGTTTATTTAGATTTAATTAATTAGTTTTGATTAGGATTTATTTAGTTGATTAGTTTTATTTAGATGTTGGTTTGATTAGGTTTTATCTTAATTCTTAAATAAACCTTGACAATTCGCATTTTTCATTTAAGTTAAGTCCCGAAGTCAGTTTTGAATTTGATTCTTATTGCATTTGGCTGTGATTAAGTCCTGATTTTGATGTCCAATCTTTTGAGCTTTTGATTTTCATGAGCATTTGCTGTACATGTTGCTATTCATCTTACATTTGATACTTGAGTTTTTTTCTCTTTGCTCCTTGCTATTGCTTCCCTGGTTCCAAAGGAAATGACTCTTCCTGTTGACTCGTAAGTCATATTAGGGATAGCTTAGCCTAACTCACTTCCGTTTCCTTTTAACTTAGCCTTAGGTTTGGAGTCGCCGCACTCCATGTAAGTGTCATGGTTATGAACACTTACTCCCCCTTGGAACCTTGACCACAGTCAAGAGTTCCTCACCCCTAGTTAGGTGAACTACGAAGGCTCTGATTCCCCATTCCTAGTCAGGATACGTAGGCACAAGATGTGATATCTTGGCGAGCCCACTAACTCACTAACTCACTAACCCACTAACAACTAACAACTAATTCCCTTATCCCTCATCGCCACGCGATTGAGACTAGTTTACCTTACCCTTTTATCCTAGCCTTAGGATTTAAGTCGCCGCACTCCATGTAAGTGTTATGGTGATGAACACTTACTTTCCTTGTTTAGCATAACCTTAGGTTTGGATTCACCATACTCCATGTAAGTGTCAAGGTTATGAACACTTACTTCCCCTCTGGAACCTTGACCATAGTCAAAAGTTCCTCATCCCTAGTTAGGTGAACTACGAATGCTCTGATTCCATCATAGTCAGGATACGTAGGCACGAGATGCGATGTCTTGGCAAGCATACTTAGTGTATATACCCTAGGTATTTACCTTAGCACCATTCCCTTAGCAAGCAAACATTAGCATAACACAAATACTAACTAGAGGTTCTTGTAGAGTGCTACAGATACTTAGGATGCTAACACCTTCCCTAGGTATAACCAACCCTTAAACCTTAGATCTCTAGCTTTGTTGTTACATAGCACACTTAGGGTTTTCTTCGATCTTTACCCTTTCCTTTGGATAAATCAAAGCTCGGTGGTGAACTTCATGATTTGTGATTCAAGTTAATTAATAACTTGATATCTGATTCTCAGCGCAACAGAAATGGCGACTTCACTGGGGACAAATCCCTTAAGAGGGTTAAGCCTACCTTGTTTGTATTTGTGTTAATTATATGTTTGCTTGCTTGTATACTTGTATATTTGTAAATATTTGTATATATATCAATTGTGTCTGGGTTTTTCTGTATGCAGGGTTGTTACCTTGAGTGGTGAGGATAAGTCCTAACCTGGACTTAGGTGTACACTTATGATAGGATGGTGGGTATAGTCAAGGAGACTTCGAGGGAGTTTAACCCCGAAGGAGTTAACTTGAGCACCTCCGCTCAATTAAGGCCCTCTTGGGAGTAATAGTCTTGAACGAGCCATCGTGAATGCACTATTACTTTCGACCTAGGAGTCTGTGATATTGAGGACCTTTAGATTACCTTTTTACCCTACTTTGGCCTTGTTAGGATGTAGTGCTATGACTATGAGGGTGTAAACCCAAAGTAGTTGATACGCGATACTACACTCAGACGAGACTCTCTTGAGAATATTATTGGTTCCCAAGTTAATTTTTGTGCCGATAATATCCGAAAGATGGGTTAATGACTTTGGGCACTGTTTAGAACCCAGTTCTGTAGATCAAGAACCCTTAGTACACAACTTTTTTCGGATGGGTAGACCATGGATCCATTCTTGTGATATTCAAACCTAGGCCCTTGTTTGCTTGCCAGCATATTTGTGGTTATGTGTATACGTGTGTTTGTGCATCCATACCTTCATGCATTCTTGAATAACCCTTTGGTTTCAAGGAATTCAGTTGTTCCTTCCTTTTAATAAATCAATAGAGATCATTGGATTTTAAAGCGAAACTTTTCAGTTTTTCCAAAATGTTTGCAACTTGCCTTTGAGTTCCTTGAAACCATTTGGCTCGCATTTGCATTGCATGCGCATTTCGTCACATTTGCATTTCATTTGCATTTATTAGCCTTGAGTCTCGTCCATCATTTGTCCATAACCCACTTGTTGACTTCCCTATGCCAGCATTGGACTTGAAGGAGCTTTTGAAGGATCATGAACTCAGGATAGCAGAATCAGTTTGTGACAAGAGCATATTTTGAATAGATGAAAGATCAATTGGGCCAACTTTTGGAAGCTATGACAGCCTTGGCGAAGAGAGATGATAATATTTAGAGGACTTCTGTGAACAATGTTTCCCAAGATTAGCATGTGCAGACTCCTGTTAGAAACCAGGTTATACAAGTGTGTACCGTCGTCCGAGATGGACATTCCTCTTCTGTTGATGTCGTGGAATACCTTAGTTTCGCATTTTCTGAGCCAGATTCCCAAGAGGTAGTCTCTGTGGTGAAAACCAAGGACTCACGAGACGGTGAGATTATGGAAAAATGTCACGTATTAGAAGAGAAGCTTAAAGTCATGGATGGTCGTGACGCTCTAGATCTAAATGCTTTGAACATGTGTTTGCTACCCGACCTTGTGATACCTCCTAAGTTCAAGACACCAAAGTTTGAGAAGTACAAAGGGGATAGCTGTCTGAAGCAGCATTTGGTGATGTTCTGCAGAAGAATGGCTTGACATGTCCGTAATTCTCGAAACCCGAGATTTGACCTCCTTTTTCCTTTTGCATAAGCATGTGCATTCGCATCGCTGGCATACGCATTCGCACTTTTTTTGTGTGATTTTGTTGCTAGAATGTTCATGTTTTCCAAGCCCGATTAATCGCATCCTCATAAGGTCATCACATCATCAAAAAAAGCACAAAATAAGGGTTCCTATGCCTATTCATCAAAGCAAGAGGTTGAGAATCAAAATCGTGGCCACAACACCATTTTTCAGGTAAATGTGCTGAATTTTGGCCTGGTTAATCGATTAACCATTTGCAGTGCAAATGTGTTAATTGATTAACACATGCAAAATAGGCAGAATCTGCTGCTTTTTCAAGACAATAACTCTTCCTCCTCATTTTGGGATTCTACATGATTCTATCAGTGTGTGGAACATTCTAGACATCTCTAGACATTTCAAGACTATTAAAGACACTCCAAGCGCATTTATTCCAATGCATCACTCTAATTTAAGTGCACCATGTTCCTTGATTCCCAAGCATGTCAACCTTTGGATGTGAAGCTTACATTGGGATTGCTACCGAGTTAACTTCCTAACTAGCCGAGTTAACCGCTTGACTCGGTGAGTCAAGTGTAACTAACTCTTAGCCTAATTCCAAACCACCCAAAGCTAGCTCCTAGCCTAATGCCAAACTTCTCACACTCCAAACCAAAAGTCTATATAAACAAACCTTTAATCACTTTTCAAGGAATCAACCATTTTTCACACATTTTCACAATTCTTCACTCTCAATTCTCTCACATTCTCTCTGAATTTCTCTGCAACTTCTTCATCTTCACCTACATTTTCTTCCCAAACCTCACCATAGGTCTTCATCATTGAAGAATAATCACTTCTACATTAGAAGTGATTATTTATTGAGCTTAACCTTCATCATCTTGCAATTATACTTGGATTTCTGGACTTTTATAAGCTTTTGGATTCATCTCAAGTGTTTGTTTCAAGATTCAACGGTTCAAATTCATATTTCGGAGTTTGTCGCGATTTGTTCGGTTTCGGTACGATTCGGCTATAATTGAAGATTCCTATGGTTTTCTTTGATTATCTGCACCATGATCTCTTTGCAACAATTACCAAGCCAATCCTCCGGCTTGTAGGTTGGTAGATCTCATTCATTTTACTGTTTCGAACGTTTTCGTATCATTCGCGACGTAGTTTCGATGTTTTTTGAATGTGATTAGATTATGCCATTGCTTGATCCATGATCTTGATGATTTAATTGATTCCATAGTTGGTCATTTGCTGTTATTAAACTTGATTTTTCGTGCATAATTGTTTGCCCTAGCATTGGAGTGATTGCACAATCAATAAATGGCCAAAAGCACTTTTGAAAACTGTTTTTTCTGCTCCTGCTCCAGTGTTAATCGAATAACACTTTGTAGTGCAAAAGTGTTAATCGATTAACCAGTGTAATTTTGTTGTTTTTCAAGTGTTAATCGATTAACACTTTGCAGTGCAAAAATGTTAATCGATTAACACTGAACCAGAAGGCCATTTTCATGCTTTTTCAAGTGTGTTTGCCATGCTTTCTTCCTCTAACTTCCATGGATTGACATGCTTGATTTTTATGGATGTTTTAAGTGTCATTTAACTTCTGCTTGAAGCATATTCATGAACTTTTGATGCACGATTTTGATTATTCAATATTTTCACATTCTTGGCATTGTATGAACATGATCATTCTTCCACTTTCTTTGATCACCATAACATGATTTTGTGTTGCATTTTAAGTATCATTTGGTACTGTTTTGCACTTTCTCTCATTGTTTTTCATTGAGTTTGTTCTTCAAAGGATAAGCTTAATCTTGTATAATCAATAATGCACCCTTTGCTTTAATAATTTTAAATTCATTTTGGAAAATTATTAGCATTTTCCTCCCTTTTGATTAATTAATCGAAACATCGTTTCGATTATTGATCTCTCCCTTGGCGCTTCTCTTTAGGTTTCCTTTAGAACTTTTTTTCTCTCTTCCCTCGCGGAGTCGGAGGTTCACACGACGCACTGGAGCACTGCACAAATTGGAGCTGTTACGCTGTCCGTTTCAATTTCCGCACTATACTTTGAGTGCTAGAGAAGGAATGAGGATGGATTTGTCCTACCCTCATTCTGGCTATTTCTTGGGTAAGGGCATTTTGCCCCCTCGCTGAGAATAGTCACCTCTATCCTCAAGATGTAGTGTTTCTCTTTCCACAGTCAGGTCGATCCTTGATCACTTGTGCTCATCTCAATATCTCGTTTGATCAATCACCATTCCTCTTGGTTAAAGATCATGGTTTCTTGAGCTAGCACACCCACTTCTTGTCTCAACATTCTTTTCTTGTGGCCAATCATTACTTTTTGATTCCCCTGAAGAGTCTCAATCCCTTTTCTTCGGTTAAATACAGTCTTCCCATTAAACACCGAAACTCTTTTGGAGTTCGCGACCTTCTCTTGGTTCTTCTCCTTTGTTTGGTTAACCACTGCATGTCAGTTAAAACACTAGTTTGCACTCCTTCTCAGTTAACCACAGTCTATCTGTTAACACACTAAGTTCCTATTGGGTTAATCACATTCTCTTGGTTAATCACCCATGTTTTTCAGCTAACCACAACCTGCCTATTAAAATACTGAGCCCCCTTCGAGTTAATCACCTTCTCTTGGTTAATCACTCGTTTTCTTTTCGGTTAATCATAATTTCTCTATTAATACAGAATCTTCAGCGGTTAGCAACCTCTTTTTTGTTCAATACCCTTTTTGTTGGTCAAGTACTGTTTGTTCAGTCAATACCAACATCCCCTTTGGGTCACGACCTTCGCTTGGTCCCACACCCGTCCTTTGGGTCGTGACCTTCGCTTGGTCCCATACCTGTCCTTTGGGTCACAACCTCTGCTTGGTTCCACACCCTTTTCTTTGGTTAACCACTATTTATCAGTTAATATACCAAAACCCCTTCAGAGTCAAACACCTTCTCTTGGTTCAGTACTCTCTCTTCTGGTTAATCACAGTCTATCTGTTAAAACCTTTATCCCCACCAGAGTTCTTATCTCTTTCCCTTCGGTTAACCACTGCTAGTCAGTTAATATACCGAACTTTTTCTCTTGGTTTTGACACCATCCCTTTGCTTGTTCCCCAGTAGGTTCGCTTATCCTCTGGTCCCTAGCACATTTCTTTGTTCTCATACTCCCCGGTGGGGTTTCTTTTATTCCTTTTGCTCCTTTCTCTCCTTTGTTTCGACACCGCTCTTGCATGTTATTCTCAGTACAACTATTGTCTTTCCTTTTGCATTTCTTTTTTGGTTTTAACACCATTTTCTTGGGATCCCCAGCGGAGTTTCCTTCTATCTCTTGCTCTTGGTTTTTACACCACTTTCCTTTTCCTTTTCCGTCTTAGTTCCCTGAACTACGGAAGCTCTGATTCTGCATTCATTCAAATGTATGATACGTAGGCACGAGATTACGATGATCTTGGCGAGCACACTTCCACCCTTCCACCTTCTTCCATTTCTCTTTCTTTCCCTGGTTCCTTTGAACTACGACGCTCTGACTTCCTCATTGGACTATGAGGGTACGTAGGCACAAGGCCCCCAATCCTCCGTGAGCACTTTCTTTCTTTTCTTTCTCTCTCCTCTTCTTTTAGCTAGAAGCCTTTAGATAGATAACCCATCCAAGCCTAGAAGCAAACAAAATGGTTCCCGTCAAGTACAACGGATGCGTTAGGTGCTAGTACCTTCCTTTCACATAACCGACCCCTGTTCCAGTTTCTCTTCCCCTTGGGTTTTATCGATATTTTCCCTATCCTTCGGGACTAAATAAAGTTTGGTGGCGACTCTGTTGTATATTTGAGTGTGCGATTCACTCAGGTATAAACTAACCATCTTTGGCTGGTGACTTTGCTGGGGAGTCCTTGCGCTCTTGCAAGTTGGGGTCTTGCCTAGTTTTGTTTGTTTCTGGCCTGTTTGGGTGTTTATCTTCTGAACTTTACTAGCTTTATCTTTACGCTTTATTTGCTTTGTGTTTATTCACTGCATTTCTTTACTGCTTTGAATATTCATATGCTACATATTCTGGATATTTGCTATATTCTTTGCAGTTGTCGGTTGGGTTGCTACTTGAGAGATAAGCCCATTACACAGGCTTGATCATACACATAGGACTAGAGTGGAAAGTAGTGTGGCCTACGTAGCATTTTGGTACGTTTGGTTTTCACGAAACCCACACCCAGACAAGGTTTTCTTGGGAGATGTTCTGATTTGCGCGTCTTGTGCATTTTGGGGTGTTAACCTAGAAAGCTGTCGACTCTGGTGACCATTCCCGAGGACTCAGTTAAGGCACTCCTCCCAAGGGGCGATAATGGTAGACTAGAAATGGCAAACCCATTACGCTTCTTGATTCGAGGACCCAAAGCTGGGAACTTGCCATAGGATGACCCTTTTGAGGGGAATCAGTGGAGGCCTCCTTGGGGAATAATAATGCCAAACCAGAAATGGTGAATGTATTATTACCTCTTGACCTGAGAGCCTGAGAAGCTGAGGACCAGTACTAGACCATACCTGTGAGGGGGATATTGGGTTTTTACAGGAAACCAAGACTCTTCATACCTTTGTTCTCTCACCAAGTCAGACCTTTGCACCAACAAGAAGCTATATACGCTGATCATCCAGAAGATGTTGCGTCCATAACTTACATTATTGCATAATGTTATTACATCATCATGTATGCTTAACTTTTGAACTTGAGTTATTGCATCACCATGTGTATGTGGAACTGTTGCATCATCTAACCCTTTGCATCATTGGGTGTTGCATATCTCATTTGCATTCCAGCTGCATAAACAACATGTGTGTAGCGAGTGATTTTTGTCGGTGACGCGACCATCTTATCGCTGGGTTTTCCTCACCTCAATGAGGAGGAGGAGGTGCTACTTTCTGATTTCTTATTTATCCCGTGAAGCTGGAAGGGAAAGGGAAGCTATCTAAAACTAACCTTGTGCGCGAATGTTTAACTGAACAAACGCTTTAAAGAGATTGGGGGGTCCGGGGTCAGGTTATACAATGGGGAGTTGTCAATTACCCATCCTATATATGGTTATCCACAGGATATTAGCTTTAGGTTTCGCTTTGTACTTGATGGTGTTTATCCGTTAATGGGTTAGGAAAGTTTCTTGGGAAGTATGAGTGAGTGAGTGAGTTTTTGTTTTTGGTAAGGTACTAGACCTAAGTTTTGATTGGTATGAAGGTACTGGACCTAGAGTTTTTGTTTGGTATGCTCGCTAAGATTTCGCAATCTTATGCATACGTATTCCCGTTTAAATGAAACAGGGAAATCAAAGCAATCATAGTTCCTCCTATTCTAAGGGAGAAAAAAGATGTTTTGGTGTCTTGTTCAAAGCCCAAGATTGAAGCTAAAAAGTTATTTGTGTCTTGTTCAAAGCCCAAGATTGAAGCTAAAAGTTTGACTGGGAGAGAACTTGTCATCTCTAAAGAGGGATTATTGATTTTTGTGTGCCTTGATCAAAGCCCAAGGTTGAAGCTAAGAGGTTGATTGACTCCACTAGGGAAGTCCCTATGCAAGGCCTAAGAGGAGACTGGAACTGACTGACTCAACCAGAGAGTGTTTATGTGCCTTGTACGAGGCCCAAGATTGAGGCAAAAAAAAGAGATTGACTCTTTGGGGATATCATTATACAAAGCCTAAGAGGAGGCTAAAATTTCGACTATGCGGGAGAGTGTTACCTGTCTTGTATAAAGCCCAAGATTGAGGCTAAAAGGGGATTTTGACTCCGCCAGGGAGGTTTATATGTGTATTGTACAAAGCCCAAGATTGAGGCTGAAATGGGAAATTTAACTGACTCTGGTGAGGATATTTTATGTGTCTTGTACAAAGCCCAAGATTGAGGCTGAAATGAGTTTGACTCTTCTTGGGGAAGATCATTCCTCAAAGCCTAGAGGAAGACTAGGAGGAAATGACTCTGTTAGGGAAGATATCTGTCCCAAGCTCAAGAGAGGGAGATTTATGTCTTGTATAAAGCCCAAGATTGAGCCTGAAAGGGTTTGACTCAACAAGAGAGTGCTTTTATCTGTCTTGTACAAAGCCCAAGATTGAGGCTAAAAAAGGTTGACTCAACAAGAGAGTCTGAAAAGGTGATTGACTCAACCAGAGAGTCTGAAAGTGATTGACTCAACAAGAGAGTCTGAACGTGATTGACTCAACAAGAGAGTCTAAAAAATGATTGACTCAACAAGAGAGTCTAAAAAGGTTAGCTTCGTTGGGGAGAATCTTTGTACAAAGCCCAAGAGGAGGATGACTCTACTGAGGAAAGATAATTATACAAAGCCTAAGAGGAGGCTAACTTTTGCTGGAGATTGTTAAGATCCAGAGGCAGGTCCAAATGGGGAATCAACTCTTGCTGAGGATTATAGAAGAGTTGAGATATCAGAGACCTTGAGGTTCTGATTTGGGATAAGCTGGCCATGGTTGGGGAACTCTCAAGAGAGAGGATGGGTTTCTGTTGGAGATTGATCCAGAGAGCCCGGGGTTTATCCCTATATTCGTAAGGAACTTGAGAATGTCTTTGAGACTCAAGGGGATTAGACTGTCCAAGTCTACTAGTGTGGAAGAGTTTTATCTTTTGTATGATGCCCAAGAGGAGGCACGAGTATTAAGGGATGATGATCAACCCTAAAATCCGATATTGGACATTGGAAAGACTGCTCTAGCAAAGGATGACTAATTTTTGTCTTATACCTTTAAGAGGTCGTCAAGGTCCTTGTATTAAGCCCAAGAGAAGGCATGAGAACTTCTAAGAAGCCGGAGGGTCCTTGTACAAAGCCCAAGAGGAGGCGGGGATGCTTGTAGGAAGCCCGTGGGCCCCAAACCAAGAAAAGTTCAAGAAATGCTATTCACTGAGAATAGATCATTTAGTGAAAGTTCTATGATTTGAAGAAACTCAAGAGATGTTATTCACCGAGAATAGATCAACTCTGGGGAGTAGAATTTCTTTGACAATTTCTAGGGGTGACAGTCTGAGAAAAGGTTCACGAGGAATACTGCCTTTCTCTTTGTTCCATATTGTTTAAGCCCAAGAGAAGGCAAGAATGTATCTGGAAATCCCATGGGGATCTAGTTTTGTTTGTATTTAAGAGTGACCGATAGGGCTTTACCTAGTTCTAGACCTAGTTGCCGGGGAAAACTCTAAATAACTATACTAGTATATATGCAGTTGATATATGACAAGTATTTAAAAGGGTATGAAAGAAGACTAACCGTGCGCAGCTTCGCACTATACAGTAATATATATTGACATGTATTTAAAAGAATGAAAGAAGACCCACAGTGTGCAGCTTCCCACAATATATATATATATATATATATATATATATATATATATATATATATATATATATATATATATATATATATATATATATATTAAAGCAAGTAAATGAAAGCGGATAAAACTTACAGGTGAGCAAGCTTCCATGCTGTATTGTTAGTTGTTTAAAGAAATTAAAGAAAGTTTTTATAACAACTGTATATTGAATCTAAATCAAAAGGGAAATGTTTTGAATAGATCATTGGGGCTTATACTCAAAGAAAGGCCCATGGTTTTAACAGTGATCGCATCGTTGTTTTGAATATGTACAGAGAGACTTATACAATGTGTGAGGCCCAAAAAGGTTTTGGTTAAAAGGGGATTGGGTCTTACACTTTATTAGAGGCCCAAGTTTGAAAATGAATAAAGATGGGTCTTACAGCTCAAGGAGAAGCCCAATTGATTTTGTTAAAAAAGGCGACGATCGCGCTGAACTTTTGAAAATATACAGAGGGACTTATACAATATGTGAGGCCCAAAATTGTTTATTTACAAAGGGTTGGACTTACACTCTATTAGAGGCCCAAAAAGTTTGAAAATAAATTGATGAGGGTGGAATTAATCAAAACCCTAATTTTATTTAAAATGGAATTAATTTTGTTTAAAAATTAATAAAAGTTATTGAAAACATGTGAAAAATGAGTGGTGATCTTGGATCAATGTTTCAAAAATCATGTTTTTATCCACAAAATGATTGGAAACCATTTAAGTTTGGAAAATCAAGAAGGAAAAAATATTTTAAATGTTAAAAAACAAATAAAAATTAATTCTTTGCAAAAATATCAAGTATATGAAATAAATAATATTTTTGGGAAATTTTTGTAAAATAAAACATTTTAACATTTTTTTGAATTATTAAAAAAAGAATCAACTCAAAATCATTAAAATTCAGAGAGAAATTAATTTTGGAATCAATTAAATAAAATCACAAAAATTCAAATATTTGAAAGTTTGAAAAAGGGCGCCAAGAACATCTTGGTTTTTCCCGCGTGCTCTGTTTTGCCCAGATTTGCGTTTTCTCATCAATCTCACTGAATACTTGATGAAATCACACAATCCACATATCAATCTGCTCGTTTTCACCTCACGATCATGTCTATGGTCTTTAATTTCATTTATTTTAAGTATGGAATAAGAAATCAAAGAGAAACCTCAAGAACCCTAATTTCTGCATGAAGGCTGAGAAATTTGATACACGACTCATACAAAGCAATTAATGGAGGGGAAACACTCTATACATGATTATGAACATATGGAAAAATTATCGTGCGAGGAAATATGCATGAATCATGAGATGACCAAGTTGAGGCTTACCTCTTACAGTTAGTGATCGAGTTCTAGGGTGGAGATGTTACAGCTTGGTTCCAATGGTGTGGGCAGCTTCCTTAGGTGCTATGGAGTGTGTCTGAATGCTTGGAGTGGATTGAATTGAGCTGGAACATGATTTGGCACCTCAACTGCAAATATGTCAAAAGCACGATGTACTCTTGTGCCCTTATCATCAAGGAGGTCTAGGGCATAACATAGAGACTTGTCTCAATTTCAAGTCCGACGTGCAAAAACTTGTTAGGAGCGGAGTCCTATCTTTCAAAGATACGAATCCCAATGTTCTTACGAACCCGCTGCCTCAACACGAGAAGGCTGCAGTCAATTTGATAGAAGGAGAGACTAATAATGTCTATCAAATTCACGATGTACTCTTGTTAAAGACCAATCTGGTCAAGATGCATTGTAGACAGAGTGGATATGGTCATGTGCCACCTCATAATTATCACCAGTGTGATATCTGCTCTAAAGACAATCAAGGATGTTCTGTGGTGCAAGCAGCTCTACAGGAACAGGTGGATCTCGGATGGATCCAAGAGCATCGAGTTCGTGGAGTTAACATGGTCTACACGAGTTCTAACGTCATTCAGAACCACGATATCCGTGCAATGAATGTCAACTTGGTGGCAATGTACTCAAGGCAAAGCCAGTATCATAATCTGCCGCGACACGATTACAGTTCCTGTCTGACTTGCTCGGTAAACAAACAGGGATGCTCTTTCATACAGGAGGCCCTCCCGCATCAGATGGATCTTGGATGGATCCAGGACTACCATGATAGGAATTCCTATCAAATCAACGTGGTTCAGATCTTTGACATTCGCGTGATGAATACCAACCTGGTAGAATTACATGTTGAACAGGTCCGACTCGGATTCTTAATATCACATGACTATCAAAGCTGTAAAGCGGGTTGCGAAAGTGATCGAGGTTGTACCCTTGTCCAGGAGGCACTCCAGCACTTGTTAAATCACTGGTGGATGACAATTTATATGGATGAAGATACTCAGTAGATTAGTATCAGTAATAGAAATCCTACTTGGTGTCAGAGTCAGGATGTCCGATCAGTGGAAGCTAACCTAGTGAGGTTACATTGTATTCAAAGTGGGCGTGGCCAGGTGCCGCCACACAATTACGACCGTTGTAGCGTCTGTTCGGAAAGTAACCAAGGGTGCTACCTTGTGCGAGCAGCTCTCCAGGGGCAGGTGGACCGTGGAGAAATTCGTCCATATCCGGGTTCTGGACCCATCAACTGGTCGCCGAATTACCTTGCCGATCAAGTTAAGGATGTTGTCACAATCTCTGGTCATCACAGGACCAGGGATGTTTTTGCCATCATCCCTCTACTTGACGAATCTAAGGTTCCCAACCAGGAACGAATTGAGATTACTTACGATGGTCAGAAAAATCAGAAGGTTCCCATAGTTATCTATCTACCGGGACCACTACCGTATGAATTAGCTAAGGCTATCCCTTACAAATATGGTGCAACGACAGTTGAAAATGGAAAGGAAATTCCACTACCCTCCGTCGTGAATATTGCAGACATCAGTCGTGTAACACGGAGCGGTCGAATCTTCAACCGAGGGGTTGGAGAACCTAACAAGGAAAAGAAACTTCAGACAGGAGCTCCCGATCCATCAGTCGGTCAATCCAGTAATCCCGACCTTTCGAAAAATAATGATGAGATGCTGAAGCTCATCCAAAGGAGTGAATATAACATTGTGGATCAACTGTTACAAACTCCTTCAAAGATCTCTGTGTTATCACTGTTGCTCAGTTCAGAAGCGCATAGGGAGGCTCTACAGAAAGTCTTGGAGCAAGCCTTTGTGGAACAGGATGTAACAATCAGACAGTTCGATAGTATTGTCTCTAACATCACTTCCATCAATAATTTGGGATTTAGTGATGAGGAATTACCCGAAGAGGGTCGCTGTCATAACATGGCGCTCAATATTACAGTTAACTGCCAGGACGATGCTTTAGCCAGCGTACTGGTAGACACAGGGTCAGCCCTGAATGTTATGCCGAAGTCTACTTTGATGCAATTATCATTCAAAGACCCTCCGATGAGAATCAGCGAGGTCGTCGTCAAAGCGTTCGACGGATCCAGAAAAACGGTTATCCGCGAAGTGGATCTTCCCATAACTATTGGTCCTCACACTTTCCAAGTCACTTTCCAGGTCATGGACATCCGGGCAACGTACAGTTGCTTATTAGGAAGACCTTGGATACATCAGGCTGGAGCGGTTACTTCGAGCCTCCACCAAAAGCTAAAGTTTGTCAAGAACGATCAACTTGTCACGGTTTGCGGGGAACAAGCCTTGCTTGTAAGCAGCTTGTCATCATCTACTGGTATAGAACCCGAGGAGGTTATTGGAACGCAGTTCCAAGCACTGTTGGTAAGCAAAGATAATCAGTTCAAAGGAGGAACCTCGATTTCCTCATACAAAGATGTTATCAAAGCGGTCGAGAGTACCGATACAAACAGATGGGGACAGCTTGTCATTCCTATTGACAATAAAACAAAGAAGGGTCTTGGTTTTTCTGCAACCTGTACCCAGACAGCTGCCAACGATGAAAGTCTTCATCCCCTTCAAAATTTCTTCCACAGTGGAGGTTTTCTTCACCCAGTGTCTCAGACAGTACATGCTATCAATGAGAAAGATCCCTCTGACACAGATGAAGAATGGAAGTCCTACCTTAACGAGGACGGTTATATGTCTCAGGAAGAGGTGCCTACGCCATTTTGCTATCCCTCACAGAGTCCGAGGTTTATACCAAGGTCAGATGTCGAAATGATATATGGAGATTGAGATCCGGAAGGATGCCGTGCTCCGCCAAATTCATTAGAGGAAGACACTCTAATGAAAGACAACTTTGACTATAATTACTATGGCCCAATGGATGGTCTGCCAATGTGGCAGCCTTACTCAGGAAACTTGGGGCAAGAAAGTCAGCCGAGTAATGAAACTCAGCTGAGCATCATTGAACAGAATACCTGTGTCCCCACCATGTCATGGGATCAACACTCAGGTCATTCAGAAACTACTCAACATGAAGATGAATTTGCAACGTTTGCAGGACTTGAATTCAACAACTATGCTTTTCCCGAGGTCAACGTCATCGAGAGAGATGACTCCTTCGGTTCCAAAGAAGTTTGGGATACCTTGGGATAACCAAGTGGAAAATACGACTATATGGTCAAGTACACCGCTCCCGAAAGCTCTCATATCAGGCTCAAAGATATCCAGCCAACTGGATGGGGAGATACGGCGGAGAGCAGAAATGCAATAGAGGAATTCTCCTACGACAATTCTGCCTGGGAGACATATTCTAATGATCCTGCTCCACCAGAAATCAGCATTATTTCTGAAGACAAATCAAGGAAGGTGCCAGACTTTGTGATTCACCGAGGAGTTCGCCGCCAATGGGTTGCCGTCGAGGTTCCGAAGATCGTTCATCAGTCAAAGTAATTGCCATCTTTAACCTTTCACCCTACCCAGGTGAAACGGATGTTTTGATAGGGATCGCTTTCTGTAAATATCCCTCTTCACTTCGCCCAAAGCGACAGAGTTTTGTTTTATGGGGCTGTAATTTCAAGATTTGACTTGTTCATTAATAAAATAACGTCGTTCTGTAATTTCCGCATTAATTGCTATTTTCTCTTTTTGCTTTTTCAGAAAATGGTAATCCTAAAAAACATTCAATCATAAAAACAAGCAGTAATAAAATAAATACACTGCACACACTTGCATTTTCTCTATCTCTTCTAAACACGAATCATCACGTCATGCAGATTGCTTATTTTAAACCCAGTTGAAACATACGATCTGATGCCTTCTCCCAACTTTGAGTTACCGGTATTCGAGGCTGAAGAAGAAAATGACAACGAAATTCCAGAAGAGATCTCCCGACTACTCAGAAAAGAGGAAAAGTCCATTGGACCTCACAAAGAGCCATTGGAAACGGTAAACTTGGGGTCAGAGCAAGAGAGAAAAGAAATCAGGATTGGGGCACTGCTCAGTCCAACTGCCAGAGAGGTTTTGATAAAGCTTCTCAAAGAATTCCCCGATGTGTTCGCTTGGTCCTATCAGGATATGCCAGGGTTGGATACCAGCATCGTGGAACATCACTTACCATTGAGATCGGAATGTCCGCCAGTAAAGCAAAGGTTGAGACGCACTCACCCGAACATGGCCATCAAAATCAAAGAGGAGGTACAGAAACAGATCGACGCGGGTTTCCTCGCTACATCTGAATATCCTCAATGGTTAGCCAATATTGTACCTGTCCCAAAAAAGGACGGAAAGGTCAGAATGTTTGTTGATTACAAGGATCTGAACAAGGCAAGTCCAAAGGATGACTTTCCTTTACCACACATTGACATGCTGGTTGATAGTACAACAAAGTTCAAAGTTTTTTCCTTCATGGATGGATTCTCGGGCTATAACCAGATCAAAATGGCGCCGAAAGACATGGAGAAAACTTCGTTCATTACCCCATGGGGCACCTTTTGTTACAAGGTAATGTCGTTCGGTTTGAAGAACGCCGGGGCAACCTGTCAAAGGGCCATGACTACTCTGTTTCATGACATGATACACAAAGAAATTGAGGTATATGTTGATGATATGATTGCAAAATAAAAAACAGAGAGTGAGCACGTTGAACATCTGTCAAAATTATTTGAACGTTTAAGAAAATTCAAGCTCCGCTTGAATCCCAACAAGTGCACCTTCGGTGTCCGTTCAGGGAAACTACTAGGGTTCATCGTCAGCCAGAAAGGAATTGAGGTTGATCCTGACAAGGTCAAGGCCATTCAAGAAATGCCTTCTCCGAAAACTGAAAAACAAGTCAGAGGATTCTTGGGACGTTTGAACTACATCTCCAGATTCATATTCCTCATGACCGCCAGTTGTGCGCCGATTTTCAAATTACTAAAAAAGAACCAAGATTGCGTTTGGTCAAAAGATTGCCAAACCGCCTTCGACAGTATTAAGGAATACCTGTTGAATCCGCCGATTCTATCACCTCTAGTGGAAGGAAGACCACTGACCATTTACCTCACAGTCTTGGAGGACTCAATGGGATGTGTACTTGGCCAACAAGACGAAACCAAACGGAAAGAGTCTGCCATTTACTATCTAAGCAAGAAATTCACCGACTGTGAAACTCGGTACACGACGCTCGAAAAAACTTGTTGCGCTTTGGCTTGGGCAGCCAAACGTCTTCGCCAATACATGATTCGTCACACTACTTGGTTAATCTCCGAAATTGATCCAATCAAGTATGTTTTCGAAAAACCTGCTCTTACGGGAAGGATTGCCCGTTGGCAGATGCTGTTATCAGAATATGACATAGAGTACCACGCTCAAAAAGCCATTAAAGGAAGTATTTTAGCCGATCATTTGGCTCATCAACCGATTGACGATCAAGAATCAATCGGGTTTGACTTCCCAGAAGAAGATGTCATGTATCTAAAAATGAAAGATTGTGATGAACCGTTACCCAGTGAAGGGCCAGAACCAAATTCCCAATGGGGACTTATCTTTGACGGAGCAGTTAATCATTATGGAAACGGAATTGGGGCAATCATTGTTACCCCTCAGGGTACCCACATTCCTTTCACCGCCAGACTTACGTTCAAGTGTACGAACAACGAGGCCGAATACGAAGCTTGTATTATGGGTCTCGAAGAAGCGATTGATTTAAGGATCAAAAACTTGGACGTATACGGCGACTCATCCCTGGTTATCAATCAGATAAAAGGAGATTGGAACATATACCAATCAGGATTGATTCCTTACAAAGACTACGCAAGAAGGTTGTTACCCTTCTTCAACAGAATCGAGTTTCATCACATCCCTCGTGATGAGAATCACATGGCTGATGCATTAGCCACTATCTCTTCCATGATTAGTGTAGGTCAATGGAATGACATACTTAAGATCGACATCATGCGCCTTGAAAGGCCCGTTTACATCTTTACGATTGAAGCAGTCATAGACGACAAACCTTGGTATCACGATATTAAATGCTTCCTTCAAAAACAAGAGTACCCACCTGGGGCATCCAGGAAAGATAGAAAAACCCTCAGAAGATTGGCTGGAAACTTCTTCCTGAGTGGTGACACTCTCTATAAGAGAAATTTTGACATGGTCTTGCTCCGATGCGTCGACAGACCAGAAGTAAACATGCTTATGAAAGAAATTCATGAAGGATCCTTTGGCACTCATGCCAATGGACACGCAATGGCGAGAAAAATTCTAAGAGCAGGGTACTACTGGTTGACCATGGAATCCGACTGCTACAAGTACATGAGGAGGTGTCATAAGTGTCAGATATACTCCGACAAAATTCATGTACCGCCATCACATCTCAAAGTTCTTTCTTCCCCATGGCCTTTTTCCATATGGGGAATCGACATGATTGGCATGATTGAGCCCAAGGCTTCAAACGGACATCGGTTCATTCTAGTAGCCATTGACTACTTCACCAAGTGGGTCGAAGCAGCGTCATTCGCCAATGTAACCCGACAAGTGGTGGTCCGATTTATCAAAAACAATATCATCTGCCGTTATGGTGTTCCAAGCCAGATCATTACAGATAATGGATCTAACTTAAACAATAAGATGATGAAAGAGTTGTGTGCAGAGTTCAAGATCGAACACCATAACTTATCTCCCTACCGACCCAAGATGAACGGAGCGGTAGAAGCGGCTAACAAGAATATCAAGAAGATCGTTCAAAAGATGGTTGTAACCTACAAAGATTGGCATGAGATGCTACCTTTTGCTCTTCATGGTTATCGTACATCTGTCCGTACTTCAACAGGGGTAACCCCTTTCTCTCTAGTGTATGGCATGGAAGCAGTGCTCCCCATAGAAGTAGAGATCCCGTCAATCCGAGTATTGATGGAAGCTAAGCTTACAGAAGCTGAATGGTGTCAAAGTCGACACAACGAACTGAATCTGATCGAAGAAAAGCGAATCACGGCACTATGCCACGGTCAGTTGTATCAACAGAGAATGAAGAGGGCGTTTGAAAAAAAGGTCCGACCTCGTATCTTCAGGAAAGGAGACCTCGTACTCAAGAAGATTCAATCATTTCTCACTGATTCTCGGTAAAAATGGACCCCAAATTATGATGGCCCCTATGTGGTCACGAAAGCTTTCTCAGGCGGTGCCTTGAGACTTGCAACCATGGACGGAAAGGAATTTGCCTACCCCACAAATGTTGACGTAGTCAAGAAATACTTTGCCTAAAAAAAAACGTCTCGGTGGATTGAAAACCCGAAAGGGCGGTCCAGGCAAAAATTAGAGACATGAAAAAAATCATCCCGGTGGATTGGAAACATCAAAGTACAATCCAGTCAAAAATTAGGGATAATGGCAAGTAACTATGTTCAACAGAGGCAAGTCCCTCAGCAGCAGCAGTTACATCATCTGTCAGAAAACTCCAGTCAAGGTCATCTTCGACAGAAGCTCAGGATGCCCGGAATTCAAAGTTGGTAGAAGGATAGCGGTTGTTATGTTTCAACGTAGCCCTTTTCCTTGTAAATTACCATTTTCAAACTTTGTAAATACTCAATGAAATCACGCTTTTGGCTGATCTCCATCTTATCAATAAAATTTGAGCCCTTGTGCATTTGTTTGTAATTCTTATTCGTTTTAGCTTTACAGAACGATGTTGTTAACATGATTAATGATTCTTGAAATAAAACAAAAATGAATTTACTTATTAAAACTTTTTCTGCTTTAAAATAAAGAGGGCAATTTCTTTTGACTATTGAACATCAAAAGAACCTCAACTGCTTCTCCAGAAGTAAGCGAACTTCAAAGTGCAGAATCAAAGTACTCCTTCTAGGCCCAATACGCCTGAATGAAGGGATCAACTGTGTCAGAGACCTTGTTTCGTCTGACACACTTCGGCCGAGTTCTTATCTCCTAAGCCCGATCAACGGTATTCCCCGCAGGGACTATCTCTCCTAAGCAAGGTGGAAGTACTATCTTGAACCAGCGATATCTCTACACTCCCCGCGATGGCCGAGTATCCAGTCATGTTCATCTTTTAGTTTGTGTGTCGCGTCAGTTTTGTCAGCATAAACATACATGCATCATGCATTATTGATTTGCATTCACATTTCATATTGCATCACTATCACTCTAGTCGGTCTTGTCCCCTAGTGATAGAAGTTCTCTCAATCGAGTTGTCAGTTCTTGCGTCGTCAGGAAACGCTGCGTTTGGACAACCTCGCCTCCAGTTTATTTCTGGGAGGGAGTTGGCCTTTGACCACTTTGATAACTTGAACCTCTGAAAAGCCAGAGAAGCTTTCTACAAATGTCACTCTTCGCCATTGAAGATGATATCCTTGCTTTCCCGGATTAAGGAAAATCCACAGAGAAAGCCGCGTAATCAGAGATTCGGCAGCATGCCAGTTTCGCTCCGAAAAGATTGCTGATGAAAAGGTCATCGGCACCTCAAAATTAGACCCCATCATATGGCATTTCTCCAGGAAGATCCCGAGAAAAGTATGATGTAAGATCCCAAGCGACAGCAGTCTCTCAAGAGACCTGCTTTCCCTCAGTAGAAACAAATGGTGTCTCCAACAGAGAAGTTTGTGCAACTCTACAACTCAGACGACTGGGTTCCCCAGCAACTCTGACATCAAATTTTTTCCATCAAATGGCATCTCCCCAGGAAAATTCGGCGAGAAGTTTGAGGAAAACCGCTATGAATAACGTCCCTTGTCAATAAAGTTCATTGACAAAAGAAACTGAGACCAGTTCCTTGGTAGGAAACCAGGATCGAGGGGAAGTTTAAATCAGAAACTAAGACCAGTTCCTTGGTAGGAAACTAGGATCGAGGGGAAGTTTAAATCAGAAACTAAGACCAGTTCCTTGGTAGGAAACCAAGAACTAGGGGAAGTTTACAAAAGAAAACTGAGATCAGCTCCTTGGCTAAAGACCAGGATCGAGGGGAAGTTTACCTTTTCTAAGCATCACTGCTTAGCTAAAGAAGATGAATGCGTAAGCTACCATTCATAACCACCATCAAAATTTTGGGTATTCCGATATTTAATCCTCTTGCACCCCGAATGCCCGAATACCTTCGTCATTCACACCTTCGGGTTCAAGAAGATTAAATAGGGGCATCTGTCATACCCCAAATTTTGACCACTAAGATTTCCCATCATTGTGCAAATCATGATCACAATATGGATGAACCATCATGCCTCATCAAATGCCTCAAGGGTTGTTGAGCATTCACTACAATCAAAATTAGGGTTTTAAGCCCTCTCTGAGTGCTTAGACAAAGGATCAATCAAGGAATGACATGATCTTCAACTTGTCTAACCTCTCAAACATTCACAATGGATCAAAAGGACTCCCACTTCAAGGATCAGGCACAAGGATGCTCCCTTCTAGGTGGATCAAGTCTCAAGATCGACAATGTCACCAAATTAGGGTTTTGGTCGATCAGGGCCTCCAAAGGGAAATTTTCCTCTGAGCATGAGCCAATGATCCAAAACATAACCTAATATACTCCATGGAACCTCATGGACCCAATCACCAAGTCAATTTTGCCTCAGGGGATGCATACATCAAAAATCAAGAATTAGGGTTTCTTGACCTAATTCACCCCTAAGTTGACTTTTGGTGCAAATCATGAACCAAGACCTCAAGAGAGGGTTTGAGGGTCTCTAATGAACTATATTGATCCATTTGGAACAATGGATTAATCCAAGAAGCTTGAGCAACAAGTCTCAATTTCATCTGCACCACAATTAGGGTTTTAAGGGAAAAGTCAACTGTAACTTTGACTTTTGACCAGGACATGCTCCCAAGCCCTATGACATGCCTAAATATACCCTATGACACCCATGGAACATGTCCATCAAGTTTGATTTAGGTCAAGGACATGATTTCCTAAGGAATTGCACAGTTTGGAATTCATCTGATAAAAAGTCAACTGTGCACAAAAGTCAACTTTGACTTTTTGAGATTTTTCACCAAAATGGATTTTTAACCCTAAAATGATGTTAATGTATGATTTGAATCATCATTCATCAAGAAAAATCAAGAAAAGTTGGATAACTTGTAAAAGGGGTAACCATAAAAACTTAGAAAATTTTCTAAGTTAAAAATAAAGTGACAAGGGTACCAACTTTGGAGGATCATAACTCCTAAACCACAAGGCCATTTTTTCTCATCCAAAGATGGATTTGTAGCCCTCATTACCCTCTACAAAAACTTTAACTAGACCTAAGTCCAATTCATTAAGAATTTTGAGTTATGGAGTGATCAAAATGGCTGAAAAATGAAAATGTCACTTTTTCCAACTTAGTGAAATTTTCACTAAGTCCAAATCTGTCTTCATTTTTTTCCAAATGTAGGGGGATTTTTCACTTGGATTCAAAAGAGATCAAAACCAAACATGTTCAAATAGTTGTTGTATCATGTAAGGGCTTTCCAAAATGACCAAGAACATTGCCAAATTCCACTTGAGTCATGAGATATGACATTGGAAAGTTGCCTTGCTGAAATCTGTCAAAGGCAAGGCAGAATTTGCAATTTTGCTCAATTTGCCAAAATCATCCAAATTCAAATGCTCCTATCCACTTGGACACCTTAGAGGATTGAATCTAAAGGGGACAATCACTGTGCCAAGCCTCCAAAGTCCATGGAACAAGAAATAACATGTTGAACCTAGAATGGCCAAAATAGGGACAAGACTCCAAATTTGGATTGAAGCATTCAATGGAAGCATCAAGGTGGCATGGACTGAGCCATTCTCATCTGAAATTAGTCAAGACTTATCCAAGACCAAGGGAACCAAAGCTCTGTGCCTTAACCTCTAGTCAATGGCTAGAGGAGACTTGGATTTTCATTTGCCAACATTGGCCAAACCTACTTAGCAGCTGCCATTCACTATTCCTTACAAAAAAAACTTGCTCTACTATAAATAGAGCTCAATTGTGATCAGTTTGAGTACACCAAATCCATCTAACAGATGCTTTCCTCAAAATCTCTTTCTCTTGGCAAAAATGCCTTTTTTAGCAAGGTAGCTATCGGGTTTTGAGTTTGAGAGCTTTTCCAATCAAACCAATCACTCACACACCTCACATACATCATATAGAAGTGATCCAAACACTCACATAACATCTGGAACACAGATTTCACAAAATCACCAGCCAATTGCTCAAGTTCATGACAGTTTTGCAGTTGAGGTGCCATCTTCAATTCCAAACCATTTCAATCCATTCCAAGCACTCAGACACATCACTTGGTACCTAGGGAAGTTATCCACATCATTAGAACCTAGCTGTAACACCTCCAACACAAATCACGATCACCAGCTGCAAGTGGTAAGCATGAGCTCTTCTAACTCTATGATCCACACAATTTTTGCTGCACAATAATTTGGCCATATGTTCATACTCATGCAATGAATGTTTCCCCTCAATTAATTGCATTGTTTGAATCGTGTATCAAAAATCCTAGCCTTCATGCAGAAATTAGGGTTCTTGAGGATTTTTCATGATTTCTTGTTATATGTTTAATTTAAATAAAATTAATGGACATAGACATGATCGTGAGGTTGAGACGAGCATAATGATATGTGGATTGCATGTTATAATTAAGTATTCAGTGAGATTGGAGAGAAAATGCAAATCTGAGAATCTCAGAACACGCGCGTATTCTTCAGCTTGTTCTTGGCGCCATTTCTTTCAAATTCAAATATTTGAATTTTGTGATTTTATTTAATTGATTCAAAAATTAATTTCTCTCTGAGTTTTAATGATTTTGAGTTGATTCTTTTTTTAATAATTCACAAAAATGTTAAAATATTTTATTTTCCCAAAAAATTCCAAAAATATTATTTATTTCATATAATTGATATTTTTGCAAAGAATTAATGTTTTAATTGTTTTTAACATTTAAAATATTTTTTCTACATTGATTTTGCAACTTTTAATGCCTTCTAATTATTTTATAGGTCAATACTTAATTTTTGAAGCATTAATCCAAGATCACAATTTGTTTTTCATATGTTAAACAATTTTGATCATTTTAATTGAATTTTTATTCAATTAAATACATTTTTGAAAACAAATTAGGGTTTTTGGATTAATTCAACCCTCATAAATCATTTTCAAAACACTTTGGGCCTCTAATAGAGTGTAAGACCCAATCTTTTTTTGACCAAATCATTTTTTGGGCCTCAATGTATTGTATAAGTCCCGATACCGTAAAAAACAAACGGCGCGATCGTCGCCTTTTCAAAATAACCTTGGGCCTCTCCTTGAGCTATAAGACCCATTCAAAACACTTTGGGCCTCCAATAGAGTGTAAGACCTAATCCCCTTTTAACCAAAATCATTTGGGCCTCACTTATTGTATAAGTCCCTCTGCGTTAAAAGGAAACCTCGGCACGATCGCCATTTCAAACGAAAAATCATCTGGGCCTACCCTCGTGTTATAAGCCCCACTCTTTTTTCTTTAAACCTTTTGGGCCTCTTGAGAGAGTGTAAGACCCATCCCTTTGTACAGAAAACATTTTGGGCCTCAGTCACTTGTATAAGTCCCTCTGTATAAATTCAACAGTGCGCTCACTAATAAAACCCTGGGCCTCTCCTTGAGCTGTGTAGCGAGCGATTTTGGACGCGGTTCTTAAGCGTTGGTCGCTCTCTGCGGTTTGAGCTTAAACTACAGGTCGATTCATTTTTTATCCTATTGTGAGCTGAATAAGGAAGGGAAATAGATGTCTCCAATTAACCCTGCTTGCATACTGAGTTTAAAAAGCGGTCTGTTAGGTTACGAATGCTATCAATGTGGGGGGGGGGGCTTGTACTGATTATTTGTATTTTCGCCAATACGGTTCTTCTTTCATTCTAGGATCTTCTAGCGGGGAACAAGTGTTAGGATGTTAGGACTGATGCTTTTGAATGGGAGAGTATGGGATTTGGGTTTTTTGTTTATTGTGCTCACTAAGATTTTTCTTTCAA
The DNA here is from genome assembly GCA_022829125.1 of Lathyrus tuberosus. Taxonomy (NCBI): domain Eukaryota; kingdom Viridiplantae; phylum Streptophyta; class Magnoliopsida; order Fabales; family Fabaceae; genus Lathyrus; species Lathyrus tuberosus. The sequence continues at coordinate 3,732,961 of JALAZF010000047.1, read as the reverse complement.
TCTTATGCCTACGTATTCCCGTTTACCGAAACAGGGAAATCAGAGCGTTCGTAGTTCCTCCTATTCTATGGGAGGAAATGGGTGTTTGGTGTCTTGTTCAAAGCCCAAGACGTGAAGCGAAAAGTGATTTGTATCTTGATCAAAGCCCAAGATGTGAAGCTGAAAAGTCTCCACTTTAGAGAGAATTTGTCATCTCTAAAGAGGGGGTTGTTTGTCACAACTGTTTTTAGAAAGGAGAATTACTTTAACCGGGATACGCGGATCCTAGCAATGCCATAATTTCCTTTAAAGGAGGGTTTTACCTGAAGGAGAAGACTTTAACTCAGTGTAGAGCAATGCCATCTTTCCTTAGGAATTTCTCATGCTAAAAGAGGGACAGTGGCATGGATGTAGATGATCCAGAGGCTTGCCGCTTACAGCAATTAGATGAAAGGGAAGGAGTTGTTGATGTTTGTGTGCTGTGAACGAGGCACAGCTTTGATGCTAAAAGGTTGATTGGATCAACCAGTGGTTTTCTTATATAAAGCCTAAGAGGAGGCTGATAAGTGTCTCGTACAAAGCCCGAGAGAGAGGCTAAAAGGGTTGACTCAATAGGAGAAAGTTTTATACTCAACAAGAGAGTGTTTTTGTATCTCGTATAAAGCCCGAGATGGAGGCTTTTGTTTGTTTGTTTGGCTCGATAAGAACCCTTTTGTATCTCGTACAAAGCCCGAGATGGAGGCTAAAAGGGTGATTGACTCAACGAGGGAGTCTCATATGTGTCTCGTACAAAGCCCGAGAGAGAGGCTAAACGTTGTTTGACTCCGCTGGGGAGAATCATTGTACAAAGCCCAAGAGGAGGCCATGGTGACTCTTTCAGTTGAGTGACAGGTCCAATATACTGATTTTGAAAGAGAAAATCAGTTCTTATATGAGCAACACTGTACTCATGTATTTGATTCAAGGATCCGGGTTATTCCTGTTCTTTTAAGGAAGCGGGAAATCCAAAGGGTATTGAGACTGTCCGAGTCTACGGGCTTCCTTCCTATTTAACGAAGGGGTCACTTAAGAATGTCTTTGAGACTCAAGGAGATTAGACTGTCCAAGTCTAGATTTTTGCCTTTTGTACTATGCTTTGAGAAACAGTAGTAGACTCTACGACATGACTGCTCTATGCAGATGACTAGGTTCTGTTCCTATACCTCTAGGAGGTCGTCGGGACAATTTGTACGAAGCCCAAGAGGAGGCTGGAAACTTTTAAGAAGCCTGAGAGGTCCTTGTACGAAGCCCAAGAGAAGGCTATCATTCCCGGAGGAAGAGATCATTATACGAAGCCTAAGAGGAGGTTGTGAATACTTCTAAGAAGCCGTAGGGTCCTTGTACGAAGCCCAAGAGGAGGCTAGGTTGCTTTTAGGAATCCTGTGGGTCCTTGTACGATGCCCAAGAGGAGGCCGATGCTTTTAAGAAGCCCGTGGGTCCCCAAACCCTGAGAAATTCAAGGCAAGCTATTCACAAGGAATAGATCAAGTCAGGAAAGTTCGAGAATTTGGAAGAAACTCAAAGATGCCATTCACGGAGAATACATTCATCTCTGGGAGTAGAGTTTCTTAACAATTCCTAATGAGGACAGCCGAAGAGAAGACTGTATCTGGTGATCCTATTGGGGATCTAGTTGTCTATTTCTACGAATAAAGGAAACGGCGTCACTTAGTTCTAGACGTAGTTGCCGGGGAAACTCGAAATATCTATACTATTATTATACAGTTGATATGAGTTTATGAAAGAAGACTTACAGTGAAACAACCCCACAATACAGTTATATGTATATGAAAGCGGTAAATGAAAGCAATAACCACTTACTCGGTTGTAGAGCTTCCATGCTGTTTGGTTAGTTGTTCAACAAAGAAAGATTGAAAACAACAGTATATTCAAAATCAAAGGAGAAATTGCTTTGAAAAAGAAAGATTTGGGGCTTACAGCTCAGGGAGAGGCCCAGGGTTTTATCAGTGAGCGCACTGTTTGAATTTGTACAGAGGGGCTTATACAAGTGACTGAGGCCCAAAAAGTTTTCTGTACAAAGGGATGGGTCTTACACTCTCTCAAGAGGCCCAAAAAGTTTAAAGAAAAAGAGTGGGGCTTATAACACGAGGGTAGGCCCAGTTGACTTTTCGTTTAAAAATGGCGATCGCGCCGAGGTTTTCTTTTAACGCAGAGGGACTTATACAATAAGTGAGGCCCAAAATGTTTTGGTTAAAAGGGGATTGGGTCTTACACTCTAATAGAGGCCCAAAAGTGTTTTGAATGGGTCTTCTAGCTCGAGGAGAGGCCCAAGGTTATTTTGAAAAGGCGACGATCGCGCCGTTGGTTTTTGACGGTATCGGGACTTATACAATACACTGAGGCCCAAAAATGATTTGGTCAAGAAAAAGGATTGGGTCTTACACTCTATTAGAGGCCCAAAGTGTTTTGAAAATGATTTATGAGGGTTGAATTAATCCAAAAACCCTAATTTGTTTTCAAAAATGTATTTAATTGAATAAAAATTCAATTAAAATGATCCAAATTGTTTAACATATGGAAAACAAATTGTGATTTTGGATTAATGCTGCAAAAATTAAGTATTGACCTACAAAATAATTAGAAAGCATTAAAAGTTGCAAAATCAATGTAGAAAAAATATTTCAAATGTCAAAAACAATTAAAACATTAATTCTTTGCAAAAATATCAATTATATACAATAAATAATATTTTTGGGATTTTTTGGGAAAATAAAATATTTTAACATTTTTGTGAATTATTAAAAAAAGAATCAACTCAAAATCATTAAAACTCAGAGAGAAATTAATTTTTGAATCAATTAAACAAAATCACAAAATTCAAATATTTGAATTTATGAAAAAGGCGCCAAGAACACAAGCAAGAACACGCGCGTTTTTCTGGGTTTGGCTGATTTGCATTTTCTATCCAATCTCATTGAATATGTAATCATATCATGCAATCCACATATCATTATGCTCGTCTCAACCTCACGATCATGTTTATGTCAATTAATTTCATTTAAATTAAACATACAACAAGAAATCACGAAAAATCCTCAAGAACCCTAATTTTTGCATGAAGGCTAGGATTTTTGATACACGATTCAAACAATGCAATTTATTGAGGGGAAACATTCTATGCATGATTATGAACATATGGCCAAATTATTGTGCGAGGAAATATGCATAGATTGAGAGATGACCAAGTATGTGCTTACCTCTAGGCCGTGACAGTAAGTGCAATGTGATTTTTGATTTGGAGGTGTTACAGATGAGTGGTGATGATCTGAACAGCTTCCCTACACCCTATGGAGTGTGTTTGAATGCTTGGACCTGATTGAAAATGGCTGGAACAATTTGTGGTATCTCAGCTGCAACTTGATTGAAAATTTGAGCAACCAGCTAGTGATTTTGTGAAATTGGTGTTTCAGAAGTGATCTAAGTGTTTGATCAGCTCATATGTGATGTATGTGAGGTGTGTGAGTGATTGGTTTGATTGGAAAAGCTCTCAAACTCAAAACCCGATAGCTACCTTGCTAAGAAAGGCATTTTTGCCAAGAGAAAGAGATTTTGAGCAAAGCATCTGTTAGATGGCTTTGGTGTACTCAAACTGATCACAATTGAGCTCTATTTACAGTAGAGCAAGTTTGTTTTGCAAGGAATAGTGAATGGCAGCTGCTAAGTAGGTTTGGCCAATGTTGTCTAATGGAATTTCAAGTCTCCTCTAGCCATTGACTAGAGGTTAGGGCACAGAGCTTTGGTTCCCTATGTCTTTGATAAGTCTTGACTGATTTCAGATGAGAATGGCTCAGTCCATGCCACCTTGATGCTTCCATTGAATGCTCCAATCCAAATTTGAAGTCTTGTCCCTATTTTGGACATTCTAGGTTCAACATGCTATTTCTTGTTCCATGGACTTTGGAGACTTGGCTCAGTGATTGTCCCCTTTAGATTCAATCCTGTGAGGTGTCCAAGTGGATAGGAGCAATTGGATTTGGCTGATTTTGGAAAATCGAGCAAAGTTGCAAATTCTGCCTTGCTTTAACAGATTTCAGCAAGGCAACTTTCCAATGTCATATCTCATGACTCAAATGGAATTTGGCAATGTTCTTGGTCATTTTGGAAAGCCCTTACATCATACAACAACTGTTTGAACAAGTTTGGTTTTGATCTCTTTTGAATCCAAGTGAAAAATCCCCCTACATTTGGCAAAAAGTGAAGACAGATTTGAACTTAGTGAAAATTTCACTAAGTGTTGGAAAAAGTGACATTTTCATTTTTCAACCATTTTGATCACTCCATAACTCAAAATCCTTAATGAATTGGAGTTAGGTCTAGTTGAAGTTTTTGTAGAGGGTAATGAGGGCTACAAATCCATATTTGGATGAGAGAAAATGGCCTTGTGGTTTAGGAGTTATGGTCCTCCAAAGTTGGTACCTTTGTCAATTTATTTTTAACTTAGAAAATTTTCTAAGTTTTTATGGTTACCCCTTTTACAAGTTATCCAACTTTTCTTATTTTTCTTGATGAATGATGATTCAAATCATACATTAACATCATTTTAGGGTTAAAAATCCATTTTGGTGAAAAATCTCAAAAAGTCAAAGTTGACTTTTGTGCACAGTTGACTTTTTATCAGATGAATTCCAAATTGTGCAATTCTTCAGGAAATCATGTCCTTGACCTAAATCAAACTTGATGGACATGTTCCATGGGTGTCATAGGGTATATTGAGGCATGTCTTAGGGCTTGGGAGCATGTCCTGGTCAAAAGTCAAAGTTATAGTTGACTTTTCCCTTAAAACCCTAATTGTGGTGCAGATGAAATTGAGACTTGTTGCTCAAGCTTCTTGGATTAATCCATTGTTCCAAATGGATCAATATAGTTCATTAGAGACCCTCAAACTCTCTCTTGAGGTCTTGGTTCATGATTTGTCCCAAAAGTCAACTTAGGGGTGAATTAGGTCAAGAAACCCTAATTCCTGATTTTTGATGTATGCATCCCCTGAGGTCAAATTGACTTGATGTTTGGGTCCATGAGGTTACATGGAGTATATTAGGTTATGTTTTGGAACATTGGCTCATGCCCAGATGAAAAATTTCCCTTTGGAGCCCTGGTCGACAAAAACCCTAATTTGGCGACACTGGCGATCTTGAAGCTTGATCCACCTAGAAGGGAGCAACCTTGTGCTTAATCCTTGAAGTGGGAGTCCTCTTGATCCATTGTGTATGTTTGAGAGGTTTAGACAAGTTGAAGATCATGTCATTCCTTGATTGATCTTTTGTCTAAGCACTCAGAGAGGGCTTGAAACCCTAATTTTGATTGTAGTGGATGCTCACCCATCTTTGGGGAGACTGATGAAATATAATGGTTCCTCCATATTGTGAGGATGATTTGCACAATGATGGGAAATCTTAGTGGTCAAAATTTAGGGTATGATAGATGCCCCTATTTAATCTTTTTGGACCCGAAGGTGTGAATGACGAAGGTATTCGAGCATTCGGGGTGCAAGAGGATTAAATATTAGAATACCCGAAATTTTGATGGTGGTTGTGAATGGTAGCTTATGCATTCATTTTCTTTAGCTAAGCAATGATGCTTAGAAAAGGTAAAACTTCCCCTCGATCCTGGTCTTCAGCCAAGGAACTGGTCTCAGTTTCTGGATTAAACTTCCCCTCGATCCTGGTTTCCTACCAAGGAACTGGTCTTAGTTTCTGAAATAAACTTCCCCTCGTTCTTGGTTTCCAGCCAAGGAACTGGTCTCAGTTGCTGAAATAAACTTCCCCTCGTTCTTGGTTTCCTACCAAGGAACTAGTCTTAGTTTGTTGAAATAAACTTCTCCTCGTTCTTGGTTTCCTACCAAGGAACTGGTCTTAGTTTCTTTTGTTAATAAACTTTATTGACAAGGGACGCTATTTGTAGCGGTTTTCCTCAAACTTCTCGCCGAATTTTCCTGGGGAGATGCCATTTGAGTGGAAAAAGTTTCGATGTCAGACTTGCTGGGGAACCCAGTCGTCTGAGTTGTAGAGTTGCACAAACTTCTCTGTTGGAGACGCCATTTGTCGATTCTACTGGGGAAAGCGAGTCTCTTGAGATACTGTTTTTGCTTGGGAGCTTACATCATACTTTTCTCGGGATATTCCCGGAGAAACGCCATATGACGTGATCCAATTTTGAGGTGCTGATGACCTTTTCATCAGTTTTGATTATGAGGCTTTTGCTCGGGATTTTCCTTAATCCGGGAAAGCAAAGACATCATCTTCAATGGCGAAGAGTGACACTTGTTGAAAGTTTTCTCTGGCTTTTCAGAGGTTCAAGTTATCAAAGTGGTCGAGTGCCAACTCCCTTCCAGAAATAAACTGGAAGCGAGGTTGTTCAGACACAGTATTTCCTGACGAGGCAAGAACTGACAACTCGATTGAGAGAACTTCTACCACTAGGGGACAAGACCGACTAGAGTGATAGTGATGCAATATGAAATGTGAATGCAAATAAAAAATGCATGATGTATGTATGTTTGTGCAGATAAAACTGACGCGACATACAAACTGACGGGTGAACACGACTGGATACTCGGCCATCGCGGGGCGTATAGAAATATCGCTGGTTCAAAAGTAGCAATTCAACCTTGCTTAGGAGAGATAGTCCCGGTTGGGGACTATCGTTGATCGGGCTTAGGAGATAAGAACTCGGTCGAGGTGTGTCAGGCGAAACAAGGTCTCTGGCACAGTTGATCCCTTCATTCAGGCATACTGTGCCTAGAAGGAGTACTTTGATTCTGCACTTTGAAGTTCGAACACCTTTGGAGATGCAATCGACGTTCTTTCAATGTTCAACAACCAAAAGAAATGCCATCTTTACTTACAAAAAAAAAGCAGAAAAATTTTATCAAGTAAATTCATTTATGTTTTATTTCAAGAATCGTTAATCATGTTAACAACGTCATTCTGTAAAGCTAAAACAAATGAGAATTACAAACAAAAGCACCAAAGCTCAAATTTTATTGATAAAATGAAGATCAGCCAAACGCGTGATCAAAGAGTATATACAAAGTTTGAAAATGGTAATTTACAGGGAAAAGGGCTACGTTGAAACATAACGACCACCATCCTTCTACCAACTTTGAATTCGGGGCATCCTGAGCTTCTGTCAAAGATGACCTTGACTGGAGTTTTCTGCCAGATGATGTAACTGCTGCTACTGAGGGATTCGCCTCTGTTGAACATAGTTACTTGCCATTATCCCTAATTTTTGCCTGGATTGTACTGTGATGTTTCCAATCCACCGGGATGATTTTTCTTTTATGTCTCTAAGTTTTTCCTGGACCGCCCTTTCGGGTTTTCAGTCCACCGAGACATTTTTTTTTAGTTAAGGCGAAGTATTTCTTGACTACATCAACATTCGTGGGGTAGGCAAATTCCTCTCTGTTCATGGTTGCAAGTCTCAAGGCACCGCCTGAGAAAGATTTCGTGACCACATAGGGGCCATCATAATTTGGGGTCCATTTGCCCCGAGGGTCAGTGAGAAATGATTGTATCTTCTTGAGCACGAGGTCTCCTTTTCTGAAGATTCGGGGTCGAACCTTTTTGTCGAACGCCTTCTTCATTCTCTGTTGATACAACTGACCGTGGCATAGTGCTGTTATTCTCTTTTCTTCGATCAAATTTAGTTCGTCGTGTCGGCTTTGACACCATTCAGCTTCCAAAAGCTTAGCTTCCATCAATACCCGGATTGATGGGATCTCTACTTCTATGGGGAGAACTGCCTCCATGCCATATACTAGAGAGAAGGGGGCTGCCCCTGTTGAAGTGCGGATAGATGTACGATAACCGTGAAGAGCAGAGGGTAGCATCTCGTGCCAATCTTTATAGGTTACAACCATCTTTTGAACGATCTTCTTGATGTTCTTGTTAGCCGCTTCTACCGCTCCATTCATCTTGGGTCGGTAGGGAGATGAGTTATGGCGTTCGATCTTGAACTCTGCGCACAACTCTTTCATCATCTTATTGTTCAAGTTAGATCCATTATCAGTAATGATCTGGCTCGGAACACCATAACGGCAGATGATATTGTTTTTGATAAATCGGACCACCACTTGTCGGGTTACATTAGCTAATGACGCTGCTTCGACCCACTTGGTGAAGTAATCAATGGCTACCAGGATGAACCGATGTCCGTTTAAAGCCTTAGGCTCAATCATGCCAATCATGTCGATTCCCCATATCGAGAATGGCCATGGGGAAGAGAGAACTTTGAGATGTGATGGTGGTACATGAATTTTGTCGGAGTATATCTGACACTTGTGACACCTCCTCATGTACTTATAGCAGTCAGATTCCATGGTCAACCAATAGTACCCTGCTCTTAGAATTTTTCTCGCCATTGCGTGCCCATTGGCATGAGTGCCAAAGGATCCTTCATGAATTTCTTTCATAAGCATGTCTGCTTCTGGTCTGTCTACGCATCGGAGCAAGACCATGTCAAAATTTCTCTTATAGAGAGTGTCACCGCTCAGGAAGAAGTTTCCATCCAATCTTCTGAGGGTTTTTCTATCCTTCCTTAGTGCCCCAAGTGGGTACTCTTGTTTCTAAAGGAAACATTTGATATCGTGATACCAAGGTTTGTCGTCTATGACTGCTTCAATCACGAAGATGTAAGCGGGCCGTTCAAGGTGCATTATATCGGTCTTAGGTATGTCATTCCATTGACCTACACTAATCATGGAAGAGATAGTGGCTAATGCATCAGCCATGTGATTCTCATCACGAGGGATGTGATGAAACTCAACTCTGTTGAAGAAGGGTAACAATCTTCTTGCGTAATCTTTGTATGGAATCAATCCTGATTGGTATGTGTTCCAATCTCCTTTTATTTGATTGATAACCAGGGCTGAGTCGCCGTATACGTCCAAATTTTTTATCCTTAAATCAATCGCTTCTTCGAGACCCATAATACAAGCTTCGTATTCGGCCTCGTTGTTCGTACACTTGAACGTAAGTCTAGCAGTGAAAGGAATGTGGGTACCCTGGGGTGTTATGATGATTGCCCCAATTCCATTTCCGTAATGATTAACTGCTCCGTCAAAGATAAGCCCCCATTGGGAACCTGGTTCTGGCCCTTCACTGGGTAACGGTTCATCGCAATCTTTCTTCTTTAGATACATGACATCTTCGTCTAGGAAGTCAAACCCGATTGATTCCTGATCGTCAATCGGTTGATGAGCCAAATGATCGGCTAAAATACTTCCCTTAACGGCTTTTTGAACGTGGTACTCAATGTCGTACTCTGATAACAACATCTGCCAACGGGCAATTCTTCCCGTAAGAGCAGGTTTTTCGAAAACGCACTTGATTGGATCCATTTCGGAGACCAACCAAGTAGTATGACGAATCATGTAATGGCGAAGACGTTTGGCTGCCCAAGCCAAAGCACAGCAAGTTTTCTCGAGCATCGTGTACCGAGTCTTGCAGTCGGTGAATTTCTTGCTTAGATAGTAAATGGCAGACTCTTTCCTTTTAGTTTCGTCTTGTTGGCCAAGTACACATCCCATTGAATCCTCTAGGACTGTGAGGTAAATGATCAGTGGTCTCCCTTCCACTGGAGGTGATAGAATCAGAGGATTCAACAGATATTCCTTGATACTGTCGAAGGCGGTTTGGCAATCTTCTGACCAAACGCAATCCTGGTTCTTTTTCAGTAATTTGAAGATTGGCGCACAAGTGGCGTTCATAAGGAATATGAATCTGGAGATGTAATTCAAACGTCCCAGGAATCCTCTGACTTGTTTTTCAGTTTTCGGAGAAGGCATTTCTTGAATGGCCTTGACCTTGTCAGGATCAACTTTAATTCCTTTCTGGCTGACGATGAACCCTAGTAGTTTCCCTGAACGGACACCGAAGGTGCACTTGTTGGGATTCAAGCGGAGCTTGAATTTTCTTAGACGTTCGAACAATTTTGATAGATGTTCAACGTGCCCACTCTCTGTTTTTGATTTTGGAATCATATCATCGACATATACCTCGATTTCTTGGTGTATCATGTCATGAAACAGAGTAGTCATGGCCCTTTGATAGGTTGCCCCGGCGTTCTTCAAACCGAATGGCATAACCTTGTAACAAAAGGTACCCCAAGGGGTAATGAATGAAGTTTTCTCCATGTCTTTCGGCGCCATTTTGATCTGGTTGTAGCCCGAAAATCCATCCATGAAGGAGAAAACTTTGAACTTTGTTGTGCTGTCTACCAGCATGTCAATGTGTGGTAAAGGAAAGTCATCCTTTGGACTTGCCTTGTTCAAATCTCTGTAATCAACACACATTCTGACTTTTCCGTCCTTTTTGGGAACGGGTACGATGTTGGCTAACCATTGAGGATATTCAGATGTGGCGAGGAAACCCGCGTCAATCTGTTTCTGTACCCCTTCCTTGATTTTGATGTCCATGTCCGGGTGAGTGCGTCTCAACCTTTTCTTTACTGGCGGACATTCCGATCTCAATGGTAAGTGATGTTCCACGATGCTGGTGTCCAACCCTGGCATATCCTGATAGGACCAAGCGAATACATCGGGGAATTCTTTGAGAAGCTTTATCAAACCCTCTCTGGCAGTTGGACTGAGCAGTGCCCCAATCCTGATTTCTTTTCTCTCTTTTTCTGAACCCAAGTTTACCATTTCCAACGGTTGTTTGTGAGGTTCAATAGACCTTTCCTCTTGTCTGAGTAGTCAGGAGATTTCTTCTGGAATTTCGTTGTCATTTTCTTCTTCAGCCTCGAATACCGGGAACTCAAGGTTGGGCGAAGGCATCGGATCGTATGTTTTAACGGGGTTTAAAACAAGCAATCTGCATGACGTAATGATTCGTGTTTAGAAGAGATAGAGAAAATGCAAGTGTGTGCAGTGTTTTTATTTTATTATTGCTTGTTTTTATTATTGAATTGTTTTTTAGGATTACCATTTTCTGAAAAAGCAAAAAGAGAAAACAGCAATTAATGCGGAAATTACAGAACGACGTTATTTTATTAATGAACAAGTCGATCCTTGAAACTACAACCCTATAAAACAAAACTCTGTCGCTTTGGGCAAAGCGAAGAGGGAAATTTACAGAAAGCGAGCCCTATCAAAACATCTGTTTCACCTGGGCAGGGTGAAAGGTTAAAAGATGGCAATTACTTTGACTGATGAACGACCTTCGGAACCTCGACGGCAACCCATTGGTGGCGAACTCCTCGGTGAAGCACAAAGTCTGGCACCTTCCTCGATTTGTCTTCAGAAATAACGCTAATTTCTGCTGGAGTAGGATCGTTGGAATCTGTTTCCCAGGCAGAATTGTCGTAGGAGAATTCCTCAGTTGTATTTTGCATAGCATTGGTACTCTCAGTTGTATCTCCCCATCCAGTTGGCTGAATATCTTCGAACCTAATACGAGAGCTTTCGGGAGCAGTGTACTTGACCATAAAGTCGTATTTTCCACTTGGTTGTCCCAGGGTGTCCCACACTTCTTTGGAACTGGAGGAGTCATCTCTCTCGATGACGTTGACCTCGGGAAAAGCATAGTTGATGAATTCAAGTCCTGCGAATGTTGCGAATTCATCTTCATGTTGAGTAGTTTCTGAATGACCTGAGTGTTGATCCCATGACACGGTGGGGACACATGTATTCTGTTCAATGACGGTCAGCTGAGTTTCATTGTTCAGCTGACTTTCTTGCCCCAAGTCTCCTGGATAAGGTTGCCACATTGGCAGACCATCCATTGGGCCATAGTAGTTATGATCAAAGTTGTCTTTCATCAGAGTGTCTTCCTCTAATGAATTTGGTGGAGCACGGCATCCTTCTGGATCACAATCTCCATATATCATTTCGAAATCTGATCTTGGTATAAATCTCAGACTTTCTGTAAGAAAGCAAAAAGGCATAGGCACCTCTTCTTGAGACATATAACCGTTCTTGTTGAGATAGGACTTCCATTCTTCATCCGTGTCAGAGGGATCTTCCTCATTGATAGCATGTACCGCATGAGACACTGGGTGAAGGAAACCTCCATTGTGGAAGAAGTTTTGAAGTGGATGAAGACTTTTATCGTTGGTAGCTGTCTGGGTACAGGTTGCAGAAAAACCAAGACCCTTCTTTGTCTTATTGTCAGTGGGAATGACGAGCGGTCCCCATCCGGTTATATCGGTACTCTCGACCGCTTTGATAACATCTTTGTATGAGGAAATCGAGGTTCCTCCTTTGAAATGATTGTCCTTGCTCACCGACAATGCTTGGAACTGCGTTCCAATAACCTCCTCGGGTTCTATACCAGTAGATGATGACAAGTTGCTTACGAGCAAGGCCTGTTCTCCACAGACTGTGACAAGTTGATCGTTCTTGACGAACTTTAGCTTTTGGTGGAGGGTTGAAGTAACCGCTCCAGCCTGATGTATCCAAGGTCTTCCTAATAAACAACTGTATGTTGCCCGAATGTCCATGACCTGGAAAGTGACTTGGAAAGTGTGAGGACCAATAGTTATGGGAAGATCAACTTCGCCGATAACCGTTTTTCTGGATCCGTCGAATGCTTTGACGACGACCTTGCTTGTTCTCATCGAAGAGCCTTTGAATGATAACTGCATCAAAGTAGACTTCGGCATAACATTCAGGGCTGACCCTGTGTCTACCAGTACGCTGGCTAAAGCATCGTCCTGGCAGTTAACTGTGATATTGAGCGCCATGTTATGACGGCGACCTTCTTCAGGTAATTCCTCATCACTAAATCCCAAATTATTGCAGGAAGTGATGTTAGAGACAATACTATCGAACTGTCTGATTGTTACATCCTGTTCCACAAAGGCTTGCTCCAAGACTTTCTGTAGAGCCTCCCTGTGGGCCTCTGAACTGAGTAACAGTGATAACACAGAGATCTTTGAAGGAGTTTGTAACAGTTGATCAACAATGTTGTATTCACTCCTTTGGATTAGCTTCAGCATCTCATCGTTTTTCAAAATGTCGGGATTACTAGATTGACCGACTGGTGGATCAGGAGCTTCTGTCTGAAGTTCCTTTTCCTTGTTAACTTCCCGAACCCCTCGGTTAAAGATTCTACCACTCCGTGTTACTCGACTGATGTCTGGAATGTTCACAACGGAGGGTAATGGAATTTCCTTTCCATTCTCAATTATCGTTGCACCGTATTTGTAAGGGATAGCTTTAGTTGATTCATACGGTAGCGGTCCCGGCAGATAGATGACTATGGGAACCTTCTGATTTTTCTGACCATCGTAACTAATCTCGATCCGTTCCTGGTTAGGAACTTTAGATTCGTCAAGTAGAGGAATGATGGCAAAAACATCCCTGGTCCTATGATGACCAGAAATTGTGACAACGTCCTCAATTTGATCGGCGAGGTAGTTTGGCGTCCAGTCGATAGGTCCAGAACCCGGATATGGACGAATTTCTCCATGATCCACCTGACCCTGAAGAGCCGCTCTCACAAGGTAACACCCTTGGTTACTTTTCGAACAGACGCTACAACGGTCGTAATTGTGTAGTGGCACCTGGCCACGCCCACTTTGAATACAATGTAACCTCACTAGGTTACCTTCCATTAATCGGACGTCTTGACTTTGACGCCGGGTAGGATTCCTGTTATTGATACTAATTTGCTGAGTATCTTCATCCATGTAGATTGGCATCCACCAGTGATTTAACAAGTGCTGAAGTGCCTCTTGGACAACGGTACAACCTCGATCGTTTTCGCAACCCGCTTTACAGCTTTGATAGTCATGTGATATTAAGAATCCAAGTCGGACTTGCTTAGCATGTAACTCTACCAGGTTGGTATTCAACACGCGAATGTCAAAGATCTGAACCATGTTGATCTGATAGGAATTCCTATCATGGTAGTCTTGGATCCATCCAAGATCCATCTGACGCTGGAGGGCCTCTTGTATGAAAGAGCATCCCTGTTTGTTTACCGAGCAAGTCAGACAAGAATTGTAATCGTGCCGCGGCAGATTATGATACTGGCTTTGCCTTGAGTGTATTGCCACCAAGTTGACACTCATTGCACGGATGTCGTGGTTCTGAATGACATTGGAATTCGTGAAAACCATGTTAACTCCACGAACTCGGTGTTCTTGGATCCATCCGAGATCCATTTGTTCCTGTAGAGCCGCTTGCACTACAGAACATCCTTAGTTATCTTTAGAGCAGATATCACACTGATGATAGTTATGAGGTGGCACATGGCCATATCAACTCTGTCTATAATGCATCTTGACCAGATTGGTCTTTAACAAGAGTACATCGTGAATTTGATAGACATTGTTAATCTCTTCCTCTATCAAATTGACTGCAGCTTTCTCATGTTGAGTCAGCGGGTTCGTAAGAACATTAGGATTCGTATCTTTGAAAGATAAGAGCCCGCTCCTAACAAGCTTTTGGACGTCGGACTTGAAATTAAGACAAGTTTCTATGTTATGCCCTGGACCTCCTTGATGATAAGGGCACGTCTGATCCACCTTAAACCAAAAAGGTGGATTTTCCGGTACTGTAAGAGGGGACTTAGTCTGAATGTGCCCCTTGGCTAGTAGTAACGGAAACAGTTCTGCGTACGTCACGGGTATAGGATCAAATTCTGGTGGCCGTGTTGTGCGGTTGTTGTTATATTGGGGACGAGCCTGCTGAAGAGGTTGTTGCGTCCTTTGCTGATCAGGTTGGCTCTGCGCAACCTGAGGTTGATACGTAGGAATAAGCGCAGGGCTAATAGCAGGAGTCACAGCTGCTACTGGTTGATATCGTCGCCTTTTCTTTCCAAGAGAGATATTCCCAATATCTTGCTCTTTTTTCTTAGGGAAAGCACTACCATATTTTTTAGTACCGCTCGATGATCCAGTGTCTTTTACCAAACGTCCTTCTCGGACGGCTTCCTCAAGACGTACACCCATACCCACCATTTCGGTGAAATCACTGGGCGCACTGGCAACCATTTGGTCATAGTAAAATGAGCTTAAGGTCTTTAAGAAGATCTTTGTCATCTCTTTTTCCTCAAGAGGTGGACAAATTTGAGCGGCAATTTCACGCCACCTTTGAGCATACTCCTTAAAGGTTTCCTTGTCCTTTTGCGACATCTATCTGAGTTGATCTCTGTCGGGTGCCATGTCCAAATTGTATTTGTATTGTTGGACGAAGGCAGTATCAAGATCTCTGAAAGTGCTGATCGTAGCACGATTTAAACCCATGTACCATTTGAGTGCGGCACCGGTTAAACTATCCTGAAAGTAGTGAATCAGCAGGTCCTGATTCTCCGTCTGAGCTGACATCCGCCGAGCGTACATCACCAGATGGCTTTGAGGGCAAGAGTTACCCTTGTACTTTTCAAAGTCGGGCACTTGGAACTTGTGCGGGACTTTCACATTGGGGACCAAGCAGAGGTCTGCGGCGTCCTTTCTAAATAGATCCTGACCGCGAATGGCTTGCAGTTCCTTCTGCATTTCCAGGAACTGTTCCTGGAATTCATCCATTCTATCGAACATAGTTTCCTTCTTACCAGAAGGTGTTGGTGGAATCTGTCCTTCTGGGACAGTGTGCACCACAGGGGGTGGTACCGTGACTACGGCAGTAAATCTTGGCGTTTCCCGAAGTTTGTAACCTTCAGGAGTCTTCAGTATGCCCCTGGCATCTTCGCTTTCCCGAAGTTTGTAACCTTCAGGAGTCTTCAGTATGCCCCTGGCATCTTCGCTTTCCCGAAGTTTGTAACCTTCAGGCCCAGTGGCTTCTGTTGTGATTCCCTGATCTTCAGTGATCGGCGGAACATATCCTTCCAGGATATAGTTAACAGGCATACCCCAAGGACGATCTTTCGGCATTTGATACCTAGGATCATACTTCTCTATGATGGGCGTTGAGGTGATTTCGGAGATCACAGTCTGTTGTAGCTGAGCTTCTGCCATGGCTTGCATGTCGTTACGAAGCTTTCTCATATCCTCTCTTAGAGTGTCGATCTCTTCTTTTAACTCTTTGTTTTCTTCCTCAAGATCATCCATCCTTTTCTGACGATTGGCCCGAGTATTGTACGAATGAGACAGTTTGACTCTAGAATTGAGACACAAACGTGAAATTCGTAAGGAAGAAGAATACGCGATGTGAGAATGATGAATGCAATGATTATATTAATTGTTTTTTGGTTTAATCAAAATAAACTTCGACAATTAGATTGCAAATATCAAACAGTGGGGAAACCCCTTCTTTATTGAAGTTCAAAGGATTACAGAAATGGAAATACAGTAGATTACAAAGTGCAGAAACAGAAACCTAAGCTAATGGGTCCCGAGTCCTCTCTGAAGAGAAATCGAGTGCTGACTCCGGTACTTTCCTTTTCTTTGACCGAGGCTCTTGGGCCGTTGTCGGGTTGTCATTCCTTTGCCAGGTGAAAGGAGTGAGCAAATTCCTTTGGTCATCTTGATTCTCTACAGCGTGTTGCTCCAAAATCTCAATCAGAGCATCTTTCTCTTTCAGTAATTGCTGTATTTTGATGCACTCTATGTCGAGGGTGCGATACTTGTTCTTCCAAGACCTTCTCTCCTTCTGAACTTTGTTGAGAGTAACCTGAAGCTTTTCAGTTTCCGTCATGAAGTACATGACAGATTCCCTCGGCGGAAGAATTCCATAACGAGGATAAGGCATCTTTAGCTTGAGAGCTCTAGTTTGTACCCAATGGAGACAAGGCTCCACCGAGACACAGTCCGGTTTTCCCAGAGACTCTCGTCCTTTCTTATGAACGTGTTTCCAAGCGTGCACTATTTCCATCTTTAGTGCTCTGTCGTTTTCTCCTTCTTTGAAGAAAAGACCTTCCAGATGAACCCCCCGTGGGACGTGTCTCATTGGGTATCCAAATTGACGGCGAACCAATACCGGATGGTAGTTGATTCCTCCTTTATTTCCTATGAGGGGTACGTTGGGGAAGTTTCCACAACGATCAATGATCCTGATTCCCTCATAAATCCTATTACACCAATCTATATCAGAGTTGGTAAGAGACATGATCTTCTGTGACCAACGTAAGGCACTCTTACAATCCCAAAAAGCAACAGACTTGGGCAGGTGTGAGATAAACCATTTATAAAGCAGAGGTACACAACATGTGATCTCCCCTCCATTGTACAAATTTCCCAAGTGTACAGAATGATACGCATCTGCGAGCAAAGTCGGCACAGGGTTTCCAATGAGAAAAACCTTAATGGAGTTAATGTCGACGAAGTTATTGATGTTGGGGAACAAAAATAACCCGTAGGTGAGCAAGACAAAGATGCTTTCAAAAGTAGTCATGTTTCCTATACTGGAAAAATACAGGGCTTTCTTCGTCAAGAACTGGGCTGGCAAACCTTGGATGCCACCCTTAGTAGTCAGGTGAGTCCTGACCTCAGACTCGTCCAAATGAATTGCTCTTGCAATGGTCTGATTCTTTGGAATTTCTTCCAGTCCAGAAAATGGAGCTCGATCAGTGATATGTAAATAAGCTAGATGAGAATACTCCTCCAGCGTTGGTGCGAGTTGGTAATCCGGGAATGTGAAACAGTGATAAACCGGATCGTAAAATTGAATGAGCGCATCCATGATTCCCTCAATCACATGGACTCTTAACAGTGGTAGCAGACCTCTGTGCTTGGCTCTAAAAGCCTCAGGGATAGTGATCATCCTTGCTAACCTTCTCAAATCCTCTAGCTTTGGAACCTTGAAGGTATACCTATGGGTTCTCCTTCTACCGAAATCCATTAGTGCCATCTTTTTCTCTGATATTTGCAATCACAGTCTTAGTTTAATTTGAAAAATAGAGAGATCAGAAGAGAAGATTTTTTGAATGTTTTAATGTTTTTTAGATGAATACATGAATGCAGCACACAAAAACATAGAAAAAACATGGGGTCAAAGGGTCGTTGTCATGAAGTCAAGGCTCTACCCATCCCCAAAGGTTTATACTAGGGTGATTTTTGTACCTGTACTCATTATCATCAGCTCCTCCCAGGAAAGCAAAACAACAAGTGGATCGCCAGCGAGTTGTAGTGCAATCTTAGAGTAAGTGCCATTCACCGAGAATAGATCACCAGCCTCAAATGAGGGTAGTATCGCGTAACAACTATTTCCGATAGTTTTCGCACTACGAAAGGGTTTGGCTCCTCAGCTTCTCAGACTTAACAACCGGCCCATTGTCTGGGTGAGAGAATGGGTTGCGTTGGTCAGCCTCCACTGAGGTTGATGGTCGACCCCGTCGCCATCACTTATCTTAAGTGTATACTCAATCTTTCCGCATACGGCATCACCCGCGTTCCCATTAGCAGAAAAATAAACATGTATAGCAATTAGGAAAAGCAGTATATATATTTGTCCTAAACATCCTAGACCTTTGAAGCTAAGAATCCTAAGTTCCTAACAGAAAATGGGTTCCCCGGCGGAAGCCCCAATCTATGGCATTCACAAAAAAGTTTGACAAAGAAGGGCCCCACGGTGGGCGCCATTTTTCTGTAGCAAGCGATTTTGGATGCGGTTCTTAAGCGCTGGTCGCTCTCTGCGGTTTGAGCTTAAAATACAGGTCGATTCATTTTTTATCCTATTGTGAGCTGAATAAGGAAGGGAAATAGATGTCTCCAATTAACCCTGCTTGCATACTGAGTTTAAACAGCAGTCTGTTAGGTTACGAATGCTATCAATGTGGGGGGGCCCTTGTACTGGTTATTTGTATTTTTGCCAATACGGTTCTTCTTTCTTTCTAGGACCTTCTAGCGGGGAACAAGTGTTAGGATGTTAGGACTGATGCTTTTGAACGTGAGAGTATGGGATTTCGGTTTTTTGTTGATTGTGCTCGCTAAGATTTTTCTTTCAATCTTATGCCTGTGTATTCCCGTTTACCGAAACAGGGAAATCAGAGCGTTCGTAGTTCCTCCTATTCTATGGGAGGAAATGGGTGTTTGGTGTCTTGTTCAAAGCCCAAGACGTGAAGCGAAAAGTGATTTGTATCTTGATCAAAGCCCAAGATGTGAAGCTGAAAAGTCTCCACTTTAGAGAGAATTTGTCATCTCTAAAGAGGGGGTTGTTTGTCACAACTGTTTTTAGAAAGGAGAATTACTTTATGAAATTCTGGTACATGTGCATAATTCAGATGTCCTAGAACATGTTGTTCGACATCTGGTCTGACATGATCATAAAGGGCAAGGTATATCATGGTACTGAAAAGATAAGCGCAAGACACACCAAAATTGTTAACCCAGTTCGGTTGAACACACCTACTCTTGGGGCTACCAAGCCAGGGATGAAGTCCACTATTAGTAGTATCAATTCAAAGCTAAACCACCCGTTTACAGCTTATCACTTAATCACTACCCAATGACCTTTCTACCTAGATCCTCTCTAGATATGAGAAACCCTTCTCACTCCCAATCATCGCAATGATGTCTAGAGTTGACAATCCGCCACTGCATCAACGGCTCTTTACCTACACAACAATTCAGCACGGAAGACACCCTTCCAACACACAACTTAGAGTTACTTAAAAGCTTCCTCCAAGAACAATACTCCTCTTACTTAACAGTTTCGAGGATCACACTAACAAACTGTCCAACTCACAGGTCGAGTGGTACAGGAACCAACCCTAATGATAGAACTTTACATCTTTGGTTTGTTTCAAAACTAGGTTACAGAGCATCTATATATAACCTATTCCCAACTGGATTTGGGCCTTCAAAATCGCAGCAAATAAGCTGCTACAAATCAGCAGAAACTTCTTCTACATAATAGGTCTTCAATCAATTCCTTCCTAATTTATCTCCATAATTAGAAAGTCATTATTCTTTAATATTCTTCTTGATTCTGACTTGAACCTTCCAGACCTATAAAACAACGCCACATAGGATAACATAATATTCCTAGAATATTCTGCATCTGTTAAATCATAACAGAATTTAACTGTCCAGCTTAGCACAGGTGCGATGTCGAATGATTCAGCATAAGACATCTTATCCGACATGTTGCTCCAGATGATGAGAACTTCTCATCTCAACATGTCTCAGCATACAATATGACTTCTTGCTTAACCTGTTCTTCTTAGCAAGTAATCACGTCCTATTAAACATATTGCTGCTACAAGAACGACAGACCATGATTTTCTCTCACCACATAACAGAATGTAAACACACGTCAGTCTTCAAAAAATACGCAGCAAATAAAACCAAAACAATCTCAACAGAATGTTACTTTGGACGTCGTGTTTGACATCACATCACAGAACCTTAACCTTCAGGTTTAGTGAGGTCCAATATGTCTGAATCTGTCATGACATAACCATGCACTCATACTAGCTTAGTGCAGCACAACATGCCAAGACATCACACTTGACATTTCCACAACCTGCAACTAAACTATACTGGCAGATACACACAAGCACATGTTAAAACAACTTTAGTGACATAAAGCTATCATATAGGTTTTAACAAAATTTAGCCAAAATAAATACTGCATAGCTGCAGAACTAACAATGTCCCCCTTTGGCAAATTTTGGCTAAAACCATCATATCATATCAAATATATCAGCAGTAGCAGATAAAACAATTATCAGCACTGCAGCACAAGCAGATCAGCACATATACACAACCTCACAGAAGTTAGAACATCATATAGACCATCATATGTCAGCAGCACACTCATCTCCCCCTGACTCCAGCCAGCTTCCTCTCAAGGAAACAACCAAGGACACTGGCTACTACTACTTACTTCTCCCCCTTTTTAGCCATAATATGCCAAACCAAGCAACTATGCATTTAAGGGAAATCAACCAGAAGCAGGAAAAAAAACAGTAGTATTACTCCCCCTGACGTGGATAACTAGTGCACCTGAATGGAAAACATAAGACGCATCTTCATGTCTTCAAGAGCTCACTCCCAGTCCAGCCACCTGCTGAAGCACATTCATTTTGGCACCACAATCCCTTCTGACAAGAAAAAGTAGTCACTCACACATGAAGTTACATCATGCTATACGTGAGGAACATAAGGATCACCATTCTCCTTCAAACAACCAGAGAGCCACAAAAACTTCAAATCCACAAAACTTCAAAACCACAAAAATCACATCACAGAAGATCACAAGAACACAGGAACAGTATTCTCTCACCCAACTCTCCAAAGGCAATCATTCCCTATCATTCTCCCGTATGATAGTTTGGAATACTCCTGATCAGTTGATGAGTATCTTCACCTTCAGACTTTCAAGCAATCAATACCTGATATGCTTCAGTCTTCTCTACATTCTCTATCCAAGGCAGACCTTCTACTTCATCATTCTCCCGTATGACTATGTAGACACTCCTTAGGCATAAAGTAGACACCAAGCTCCAGAACCAGAGCAAAATCATCCTTCACCAAGGATATCCATCCCAGATAATGTTCCAACACCAAGTTAGAACATCTCCCACACACCAAGACATCATCACCATGATTCTTGATATGCTCCACCAACTGGACTTACTAAAGCATAGTAATCCAAAGAACTAGAGAAATACACTCTCATCCACCTTTAAGAAGAATAATCTCCTTGATTCTTCAACTCATCACCCTTCTGCCCAAGAGTAACTTGTTCCAAGACAATCCTCAATCATAACCAGCTGCCACACTCTGATTATCTTGATTCTTCGAATCCACTTCTGAGATCAACCAAATGCCACAGTTTGATCACCTCATTCATGAATCCTCATATGAAAAAGCCAACTGCCACAAATTTTCTTCTTCATGTTGGTCAAAATTCTCACAAAGATATCCTGATCTATCCACTGAAATTGATCTTCAAATCACATGTTCCACTTGCTTACTATCAAACACACTTAGAATCTCTAAGTCATGTAATATCTTCTTCTTCTTGCAGCTCCAGCAAACTGCCATGAGAACAATCTTTATGAAGCATTCAATTTTCATTCCTATAGATCATCCTATCTTAAGCTGATGTGCCACATTACCAACTGAGACTTCTGATGTTAAGCTAGATGTCAGAACATTATGACATCCAACTGTTAAATTCAGCTCTTCCTTCTACCACTCAGAAGAACCTCCTCCCTTTGCAGAAACAGATTTCCATGCTCTCATAGACTTGATTCAACAATCAAGTTTGAGTAGACAACCTCCATCCTGCTCAGAAACCCCAAAGACTTCAAACCTACCACATCTGAGTCTTCAGAGAATAAGTAGTTCAAGACTACCCCATAGCTATACCAAAGAATGCCACTTCCCTTAGTAGAGCCGTCAGTAGAAAGCCAGAGATAACAGCCACATATCCTCGACTTTCAAAAAAAAACATGCTCCAAAGCACCTAGATCAGAAATAAACTGATCCAACCATCAAGATTATGATGTCTTCATAGTCTTCCATCTCCATCTTCAGCATCAACAATATCCAGACCAGCTTCTTGCCAGGAAATTTTCCAGAAATACACGACTCCTGTCACACAAGACTGAAGCAAATTCTCAGGCCAACTCCCAAGAAATAACAGATGCTAAAGCTTATGCAGTACCCCTCCCATGATTCTGTACAAACTCTGATGATGAGATGTTCCAAGCATCGTGTTGAACATCACCAATCTTGAATCACAAGGATAATCAATCAAATATTTGTGAACTCCACAAACAACAATTGATCTTAAATCCTTGTATAATAGCCCTACTTCACTGCTGTAGCTAAGCTCCACCAGATCATGTCATGAACACTTATAAAGTATTCAGTCTTGTTGCAAGTATCTTTTTCAATGACAATGTTGAGATACCAAGGCTGCCACTCTTGACTCAAGTAACTAAGACTTTCTCTGAACAAGTCTTCTTTACCTCAACCAATCTTCAAACAGATTGGATTCACTCTTAGGGTCAAGAGAGATGCATCCTTCCTTGCTGTTTTTGTGAAAGGTGAAAATAAATCACCTCCACGGTCTTCACCCCTATGCTTCCTAGGAAGCACCTCCTAGTCTGAAGAATAACTAGAAGACTCCAGAACATGACTCAGTTGCCTTGATTGGACTTGATCATCATATCAAGTGTCTTCAACAACTTAATCAACAAGAAATCATCAAACCCCTAGAGCATGAGTTTGATAATTCATCTTACCCTTCAATCTGACTTCAGCATACATGATGAAGCCACTCACCCATGTACCAAGTCATACAAGACTCAACCATCACAAAGACATCCCTCTGCTCCCGACTTTGGAATGCTATGAGACATCACACAAGAACAGAAAACGAGTAAGGACAACTACAATCTTCCTTCAATCATAACTCCAGAATCCCACACTTCTAGAGCTCTTCAATCAGAACCTCATGCAGCGGAACTACCAAGGAAACAGATCCTGCTTTCCCTAATAAGATGTCAGAACATCTAATAAGATACATCAACAAAAGAACTAGCCACTTCTTTCGTAGATGTTGTGGAATCTCCTTCAGCAATATGAACAACCAGGAATTTTCCATCAGATATATATATGCAGCGGAACACACACCAGAAAACTCCTCTACAGCCTTCAGACAAAATATAATAACCCATGCCACTCCATAGGTTTGAAAATAAATCAAACCACACAGCAGCTCACCACCAAAGCTACAAGCCTCATAACAGACAGGTCCAATACACACTATTATGAACAGTCCATCCTCCACTTCTAGGGACCATTCAAACAACAATATAAACTTCTCCACGTTCAAACAACTTTTCAGTAGAAAGCTTCTACCTTGACCATGAACCAGAAATTATCTTCCCTGGGATCTCATCCAGATACAGAACAGAATGACCTGCTCTGATACCAATTGAAATTCTGGTACATGTTCAGAATTCAGATGTCCTAGAACATGCTGTTCGACATCTGGTCTGACATGATCATAAAGGGCAAGGTATATCATGGTACTGAAAAGATAAGCGCAAGACACACCAAAATTGTTAACCCAGTTCGGTTGAACACACCTACTCTGGGGGCTACCAAGCCATGGATGAAGTCCACTATTAGTAGTATCAATTCAAAGCTAAACCACCCGTTTACAGCTTATCACTTAATCACTACCCAATGACCCTTTTACCTAGATCCTCTCTAGATATGAGAAACCCTTCTCACTCCCAATCATCGTAATGATGTCTAGCAGTTGACAATCCGCCACTGCATCAACGAATCTTTACCTACACAACAATTTAGCACAGAAGACACCCTTCCAACACACAACTTAGAGTTACTTAAAAGCTTCCTCCAAGAACAATACTCCTCTTACTTAACAGTTTCGAGGATCACACTAACAAACTGTCCAACTCACAGGTCAAGTGGTACGGGAACCAACCCTAATGATAGAACTTTACATCTTTGGTTCGTTTCAAAACTAGGTTACAGAGCATCTATATATAACCTATTCCCAACTGGATTTGGGCCTTCAAAATCGCAGCAAATAAGCTGCTACAAATCAGCAGAAACTTCTGCTACATAATAGGTCTTCAATCAATTCCTTCCTAATTTATCTCCATAATTAGAAAGTCATTATTCTTTAATATTCTTCTTGATTCTGACTTGAACCTTCCAGACCTATAAAACAACGCCACATAGGATAACATAATATTCCCAGAATATTCTACATCAGTTAAATCATAACATAATTTAATTGTCCAGCTCAGCACATGCGCGATGTCGAATGATTCAGCATAGGACATCTTATCCGACATGTTGCTCCAGATGATGAGAACTTCTCATCTCAACATGTCTCAGCATACAATAGGACTTCTTGCTTAACCTGTTCTTCTTAGCAAGTAATCACGCCCTATTAAACATATTGCTGCTACAAGAACGACAGACCATGATTTTCTCTCACCACATAACAGAATGTAAACACACGTCAGTCTTCAAAAAATACGCAGCAAATAAAACCAAAACAATCTCAACAGAATGTTACTTTGGACGTCGTGTTTGACATCACATCACAGAACCTTAACCTTCAGGTTTAGTGAGGTCCAATATGTCTGAATCTGTCATGACATAACCATGCACTCATGCCAGCTTAGTGCAGCACAACATGCCAAGACATCACACTTGACATTTCCACAACCTGCAACTAAACTATACTGGCAGATACACACAAGCACATGTTAAAACAACTTTAGTGACATAAAGCTATCATATAGGTTTTAACAAAATTTAGCCAACACAAATACTGCATAGCTGCAGAACTAACACTTTAACTGGGATACGCGGATCCTAGCAATGCCATAATTTCCTTTAAAGGAGGGTTTTACCTGAAGGAGAAGACTTTAACTCAGTGTAGAGTAATGCCATCTTTCCTTAGGAATTTCTCATGCTAAAAGAGGGACAGTGGCATGGATGTAGATGATCCAGAGGCTTGCCACTTACAGCAATTAGATGAAAGGGAAGGAGTTGTTGATGTTTGTGTGCTGTGAACGAGGCACAACTTTGATGCTAAAAGGTTGATTGGATCAACCAGTGGTTTTCTTATATAAAGCCTAAGAGGAGGCTGATATGTGTCTCGTACAAAGCCCGAGAGAGAGGCTAAAAGGGTTGACTCAACAGGAGAATCTTTTATACTCAACAAGAGAGTGTTTTTGTATCTTGTATAAAGCCCGAGATGGAGGCTTTTGTTTGTTTGTTTGGCTCGATAAGAACCCTTTTGTATCTCGTACAAAGCCCGAGATGGAGGCTAAAGGGGTGATTGACTCAACGAGGGAGTCTCATATGTGTCTCGTACAAAGCCCAAGAGATAGGCTAAACGTTGTTTGGCTCCGCTGGGGAGAATCATTGTACAAAGCCCAAGAGGAGGCCATGGTGACTGTTTCAGTTGAGTGACAGGTCCAATATACTGATTTTGAAAGAGAAAATCAGTTCTTATATGAGCAACACTGTACTCATGTATTTGATTCAAGGATCCGGGTTATTCCTGTTCTTTTAAGGAAGCGGGAAATCCAAAGGGTATTGAGACTGTCCGAGTCTACGGGCTTCCTTCCTATTTAACGAAGGGGTCACTTAAGAATGTCTTTGAGACTCAAGGAGATTAGACTGTCCAAGTCTAGATTTTCGCCTTTTGTACTATGCTTTGAGAAACAGTAGTAGACTCTACGACATGACTGCTCTATGCAGATGACTAGGTTCTGTTCCTATACCTCTAGGAGGTCGTCGGGACAATTTGTACGAAGCCCAAGAGGAGGTTGGAAACTTTTAAGAAGCCTGAGAGGTCCTTGTACGAAGCCCAAGAGAAGGCTATCATTCCCGGAGGAAGAGATCATTATACGAAGCCTAAGAGGAGGCTGTGAATACTTCTAAGAAGCCGTAGGGTCCTTGTACGAAGCCCAAGAGGAGGCTAGGTTGCTTTTAGGAATCATGTGGGTCCTTGTACGATGCCCAAGAGGAGACCGGTGCTTTTAAGAAGCCCGTGGGTCCCCAAACCCCGAAAAATTCAAGCCAAGCTATTCACAAGGAATAGATCAAGTCAGGAAAGTTCGAGAATTTGGAAGAAACTCAAAGATGCCATTCACAGAGAATACATTCATCTCTGGGAGTAGAGTTTCTTGACAATTCCAAATGAGGACAGCCGAAGAGAAGACTGTATCTGGTGATCCTATTGGGGATCTAGTTGTCTATTTCTACGAATAAATGAAACGGCGTCACTTAGTTCTAGACGTAGTTGCCGGGGAAACTCGAAATATCTATACTATTATTATACAGTTGATATGAGTTTATGAAAGAAGACTTACAGTGAAACAGCCCCACAATACAGTTATATGTATATGAAAGCGGTAAATGAAAGCAATAACCACTTACTCGGTTGTAGAGCTTCCATGCTGTTTGGTTTGTTGTTCAACAAAGAAAGATTGAAAACAACAGTATATTCAAAATCAAAGGAGAAATTGCTTTGAAAAAGGAATATTTGGGGCTTACAGCTCAGGGAGAGGCCCAGGGTTTTATCAGTGAGCGCACTGTTTGAATTTGTATAGAGGGGCTTATACAAGTGACTGAGGCCCAAAAAGTTTTCTGTACAAAGGGATGGGTCTTACACTCTCTCAAGAGGCCCAAAAAGTTTAAAGAAAAAGAGTGGGGCTTATAACACGAGGGTAGGCCCAGTTGACTTTTCGTTTAAAAATGGCGATCGCGCCGAGGTTTTCTTTTAACGCAGAGGGACTTATACAATAAGTGAGGCCCAAAATGTTTTGGTTAAAAGGGGATTGGGTCTTACACTCTAATAGAGGCCCAAAAGTGTTTTGAATGGGTCTTCTAGCTCGAGGAGAGGCCCAAGGTTATTTTGAAAAGGCGACGATCGCGCCGTTGGTTTTTGACGGTATCGGGACTTATACAATACACTGAGGCCCAAAAATGATTTGGTCAAGAAAAAGGATTGGGTCTTACACTCTATTAGAGGACCAAAGTGTTTTGAAAATGATTTATGAGGGTTGAATTAATCCAAAAACCCTAATTTGTTTTCAAAAATGTATTTAATTGAATAAAAAATCAATTAAAATGATCAAAATTGTTTAACATATGGAAAACAAATTGTGATTTTGCATTAATGCTGCAAAAATTAAGTATTGACCTACAAAATAATTAGAAAGCATTAAAAGTTGCAAAATCAATGTAGAAAAAATATTTCAAATGTCAAAAACAATTAAAACATTAATTCTTTGCAAAAATATCAATTATATACAATAAATAATATTTTTGGGATTTTTTGGGAAAATAAAATATTTTAACATTTTTGTGAATTATTAAAAAAAGAATCAACTCAAAATCATTAAAACTCAGAGAGAAATTAATTTTTGAATCAATTAAACAAAATCACAAAATTCAAATATTTGAATTTATGAAAAAGGCGCCAAGAACACAAGCAAGAACACGCACGTTTTTCTGGGTTTGGCTGATTTGCATTTTCTATCCAATCTCACTGAATACGTAATCATATCATGCAATCCACATATCATTATGCTCGTCTCAACCTCACGATCATGTTTATGTCAATTAATTTCATTTAAATTAAACATACAACAAGAAATCACGAAAAATCCTCAAGAACCCTAATTTTTGCATGAAGGCTAGGATTTTTGATACATGATTCAAACAATGCAATTTATTGAGGGGAAACATTCTATGCATGATTATGAACATATGGCCAAATTATTGTGCGAGGAAATATGCATAGATTGAGAGATGACCAAGTATGTGCTTACCTCTAGGCCGTGACAGCAAGTGTAATGTGATTTTTGATTTGGAGGTGTTACAGATGAGTGGTGATGATCTGAACAACTTCCCTACACCCTATGGAGTGTGTTTGAATGCTTGGACCTGATTGAAAATGGCTGGAACAATTTGTGGTATCTCAGCTGCAACTTGATTGAAAATTTGAGCAACCAGCTGGTGATTTTGTGAAATTGGTGTTTCAGAAGTGATCTAAGTGTTTGATCAGCTCATATGTGATGTATGTGAGGTGTGTGAGTGATTGGTTTGATTGGAAAAGCTCTCAAACTCAAAACCTGATAGCTACCTTGCTAAGAAAGACATTTTTGCCAAGAGAAAGAGATTTTGAGGAAAGCATCTGTTAGATGGCTTTGGTGTACTCAAACTGATCACAATTGAGCTCTATTTATAGTAGAGCAAGTTTGTTTTGCAAGGAATAGTGAATGGCAGCTGCTAAGTAGGTTTGGCCAATGTTGTCCAATGGAATTTCAAGTCTCCTCTAGCCATTGACTAGAGGTTAGGGCACAGAGCTTTGGTTCCCTTGGTCTTGGATATGTCTGGACTGATTTTAGATGAGAATGGCTCAGTCCATGCCACCTTGATGCTTCCATTGAATGCTCCAATCCAAATTTGAAGTCTTGTCCCTATTTTGGCCATTCTAGGTTCAACATGCTATTTCTTGTTCCATGAACTTTGGAGACTTGGCTCAGTGATTGTCCCCTTTAGATTCAATCCTCTGAGGTGTCCAAGTGGATAGGAGCAATTGGATTTGGCTGATTTTGGCAAATCGAGCAAAGTTGCAAATTCTGCCTTGCTTTAATAGATTTCAGCAAGGCAACTTTCCAATGTCATATCTCATGACTCAAATGGAATTTGGCAATGTTCTTGGTCATTTTGGAAAGCCCTTACATCATACAACAACTGTTTGAACAAGTTTGGTTTTGATCTCTTTTGAATCCAAGTGAAAAATCCCCCTACATTTGGCAAAAAGTGAAGACAGATTTGAACTTAGTGAAAATTTCACTAAGTGTTGGAAAAAGTGACATTTTCATTTTTCAACCATTTTGATCACTCCATAACTCAAAATCCTTAATGAATTGGAGTTAGGTCTAGTTGAAGTTTATATAGAGGGTAATGAGGGCTACAAATCCATCTTTGGATGAGAGAAAATGGCCTTGTGGTTTAGGAGTTATGGTCCTCCAAAGTTGGTACCTTTGTCACTTTATTTTTAACTTAGAAAATTTTCTAAGTTTTTATGGTTACCCCTTTTACAAGTTATCCAACTTTTCTTGATTTTTCTTGATGAATGATGATTCAAATCATACATTAACATCATTTTAGGGTTAAAAATCCATTTTGGTGAAAAATCTCAAAAAGTCAAAGTTGACTTTTGTGCACAGTTGACTTTTTATCAGATGAATTCCAAATTGTACAATTCTTCAGGAAATCATGTCCTTGACCTAAATCAAACATGATGGACATGTTCCATGGGTGTCATAGGGTATATTGAGGCATGTCTTAGGGCTTGGGAGCATGTCCTGGTCAAAAGTCAAAGTTACAGTTGACTTTTCCCTTAAAACCCTAATTGTGGTGCAGATGAAATTGAGACTTGTTGCTCAAGCTTCTTGGATTAATCCATTGTTCCAAATGGATCAATATAGTTCATTAGAGACCCTCAAACTCTCTCTTGAGGTCTTGGTTCATGATTTGTCCCAAAAGTCAAATTAAGGGTGAATTAGGTCAAGAAACCCTAATTCCTGATTTTTGATGTATGCATCCCCTGAGGTCAAATTGACTTGATGTTTGGGTCCATGAGGTTCCATGGAGTATATTAGGTTATGTTTTGGAACATTGGCTCATGCCCAGATGAAAATTTTCCCTTTGGAGGCCCTGGTCGACCAAAACCCTAATTTGGCGACACTGGCGATCTTGAAGCTTGATCCACCTAGAAGGGAGCAACCTTGTGCTTAATCCTTGAAGTGGGAGTCCTCTTGATCTATTGTGGATGTTTGAGAGGTTTAGACAAGTTGAAGATCATGTCATTCCTTGTTTGATCTTTTGTCTAAGCACTCAGAGAGGGCTTGAAACCCTAATTTTGATTGTAGTGGATGCTCACCCATCTTTGGGGAGACTGATGAAATATAATGGTTCCTCCATATTGTGAGGATGATTTGCACAATGATGGGAAATCTTAGTGGTCAAAATTTGGGGTATGACAAGCTGTAAGCCCCAAATCTTTCTTTTTCAAAGCACTTTCTCCTTTGATTTTGAATATTATGTTGTTTTCAATCTTTCTTTGTTGAACAACTAACCAAACAGCATGGAAGCTCTACAACCGAGTAAGTGGTTATTGCTTTCATTTACCGCTTTTATATACATATAACTGTATTGTGGGGCTGTTTCACTGTAAGTCTTCTTTCATAAACTCATATCAACTGTGTAATAATAGTATAGATATTTCGAGTTTCCCCGGCAACTACGTCTAGAACTAGGTGACGCCGTTTCGTTTATTCGTAGAAATAGACAACTAGATCCCCAATAGGATTACTAGATACAGTCTTCTCTTCGGCTGTCCTCATTAGGAATCGTCAAGAAACTCTACTCCCAGAGATGAATGTATTCTCCGTGAATGGCATCTTTGAGTTTCTTCCAAATTCTCAAACTTTCCTAGCTTGATCTATTCTTCGTGAATAGCCTGTCTTGAATTTCTCGGGATTTGGGGACCCATCGGCTTCTTAAAAGCATCGGCCTCCTCTTTGGCATTGTTCAAGGACCCACAGGCTTTCTAAAAGCAACCCCGCCTCCTCTTGGGCTTAGTACAAGGACCCTTCGGCTTCTTAGAAGTATTCACAGCCTAATGATCTCTTCCTCCGGGAATGATAGCCTCCTCTTGGGCTTAGTACAAGGACCACTCGGCTTCTTAAAAGTTTCCAGCCTCCTCTTGGGCTTCGTACAAATTATCCCGACGACCTCCTAGAGGTATAGGAACAGAACCTAGTCATCTCCATAGAGCAGTCCTTTCATAGAGTCTACTACTGTTTCTCAAAGCATAGTACAAAAGATGAAACTCTAGACTTGGACAGTCTAACTTCCTTGAGTCTCAAAGACATTCTCAAGTGACCCCTTCGTTAAATAGGAAGGAAACCTGTAGACTCAGATAGTCTCAATACCCTTCAGATTTCCCGCTTCCTTAAAGAACGGGAACAACCCCTGATCCTCAGATCAAATCCTTGAGTACAGTGTTGCTCATATAAGAACTGATTTTCTCTTTAAAATCAGCATACTGGACCTGTCACTCAAATGAAACAGTCACCATAGCCTCCTCTTAGGCTTTGTATAACGATCCTCCCCCCAGTGGAGTCAAACAACGTTTAGCCTCTCTCTCGGGCTTTGTACGAGACACATAAGAGGCTCCCTCGTTGAGTCAATCACCCCTTTAGCCTCCATCTTGGGCTTTGTACGAGATACAAAAGGGTTCTTATTGAGCCAAACAAACAATAGCCTCTATCTCGGGCTTTATACGAGATACGAAAAGATTCCCTCGTTGAGTCAAAACCTTTTTGCCTCTCTCTCGGGCTTTGTACGAGACACATATTATCCTCCTCTTAGGCTTTGTATAAGAAAACCACTGGTTGATCCAATAAACCTTTTAGCATCAAAGCTGTGCCTTGTTCACAGTATACAAACATCAAGAACTCCTTCCCTTTCATCTAATTGCTGTAAGCGGCAAGCCTTTGGATCATCTATATCCATGCCACTGTCTCTCTTTTAGCATGAGAAATTCCTAAGGAAAGATAGCATTGCTCTACACTGAGTTAAAGTCTTCTCCTTCAGGTTAAAATCCCCTATAAAGGAAATTATGGCATTACTAGGATCCGCGTATCCCGGTTAAAGTAATTCTCCTTTATAACCAGTCACCCAACAGTTGTGACAGACAAACCCTTCTTTAGAGATGACAAATTCTCTCTAAAGTCGAGGTCCTTCAGCTTCACGTCTTGGGCTTTGAACAAGACACAAATAGACTTTTCAGCTTCACATCTTGGGCTTTGAACCATATACAAATCACCTTTCGCTTCACATCTTGGACTTTGAACAAGACACCAAAAACAACCATTTCCTCCCGTAGAATAGGAGGAACTACGAACGCTCTGATTTCCCTATTTCGGTAAACGGGAATACGTAGGCATAAGATTGAAAGAAAAATCTTAGCGAGCACACTAAACAAAAACCCAAAATCCCATATCTCCATCAATCAAAAGCAGTAATTCAAAAGCATCAGTCCTAACATCCTAATCCTTGTTCCCCGCTAGAAAGTCCTAGAAAGAAATAAAATTGTATTGGCGAAAATACAAATAACCAGTACAAAGGCCCCCCCACATTGATAGCATCCGTAACCTAACAGACCGCTGTTTAAACTCGGTATGCAAAGCAGGGTTAATTGGAGACATCTATTTCCCTTCCTTCATCAGCTCACAATAGGATAAAAAATGAATCGACCTGTAGTTTAAGCTCAAACCGTAGAGAGCGACCAGCGCTTAAGAACCGCGTCCAAAATCGCTCGCTACACATATACCAGTGAGAAAGGAGTTGCCCTAGTTGATGTGCGTACCAAAGTACAACAACCGTGCAGAGTGTAAGGCAACATCTCATGCCAGTCTTTATACGTCACTACCATTTTCTGCACAATCTTCTTGATATTCTTATTCGCTGCTTAACAACCCCATTCATCTTCGGACGATAGGGAGAAGAATTGTGATGTTCAATCTTAAAGCTCTGACATAGCTCCTTCATCATCTTATTGTTCAAATTTGAACCATTATCAGTAATGATTCTCTTCGGTACTCCATAACGACAGATGATGTCCTTCTTTATAAACCGGGCAACCACTTGCTTGGTGACGTTGGCATACGAGGCTGCCTCCACCCACTTCGTGAAATAATCAATGGCAACTAGAATGAAATGATGCCCATTGGAAGTAGTCAACTCGATCTTTCCAATCATATCAATGCCCCACATGGAAAACGGCCAAAGAGATGACAGTACATTCAGGGGCATAGGCGGTACATGCACCTTATCAGCATAAATCTGGCATTTATGACATTTTCGGGCGTATTTGAAACAGTCAGACTCCATAGTCATCCAGTAATACCCCGCTCTCAACAATTTTCTAGCCATAGCATGCCCATTGGCATGAGTACCGAAAGATCCCTCGTGAACTTCCTCCATCAACAGGCCTGACTCGTGTTCATCAACACAACATAGCAAGACCATGTCAAAGTTCCTCTTGTACAACACGTCGTCTTCGTTCAAAAAGAAGTTTCTTGCCAACCTCCTCAGAGTTTTCTTATCCTTGGTAGATGCCCCAGCCGGGTACTCCTGACTCTTGAGGAAACACTTGATGTCATGATACCAAGGTTTGCCATCTGATACGTCTTCAACTGCAAACACAAAAGCTGGTCTATCTAGACGCATGATTCTGATTGAGGGAGTCTCATTCTAACGGTTCACTTGATACATTGAAGACAACGTTGCCAACGCATCTGCCATCTGATTCTCTAACCGGGTTATATGATGGAAATCAACTCTGTCGAAGAAAGGTAACAACCTTCTGGCATAGTTGTTATAAGGTACCAGATTTGCCTGACGAGTTTCCCATTCTCCCTTAATCTGATTGACTACCAACGCAGAATCACCATAAACATCGAGGTTCTTGATTCTCAAATCAATTGCTTCTTCTAACCCCATGATGCATGCTTCATACTCTGCCTCATTGTTGGTGCATACGAACGCTAACTGGGCAGTGAAGGGTATATGAGAATCCCTAGGAGTTGTAATGATTGCCCCGATTCCATTACCATATGAGTTGACAGCTCCATCAAAAACCAATTTCCACTGAGATCCAATGTCGGGTCCTTCGTCAGGCAAAGGCTCTTCACAGTCTTTCATCTTCAAAAACATGATATGCTCATCTGGAAATTCAAACTTCATTGGTTGATAATCCTCGATCGGTTGTTCGGCAATGTATTCTGATAAAACACTTCCCTTAATGCCTTTTTGGGAAACATATTGAATATCGTATTCTGTCAAAATCATCTGCCAACGGGCTATTATTCCAGAAAGCGCCTACTTTTCAAACACATACTTGATCGAATACATTTTCGAAATCAATAGGGTTGTGTGGTTTAACATATACTGCCTTAAACGCTTAGCTGCCCAAGCGAGTGCACAACATGTTTTTTCCTACATGGAGTACCTTGACTCACAATCAGTGAACTTCTTGCTCAGGTAGTAGATGGCATGTTCTTTTCTACCTGACTCGTCGTGTTGACCGAGGACACACCCCATTGAGTTCTCAAGAACCGTAAGATACATAATCAATGACCTTCCTGGCACTGGAGGCATAAGGACTGGAGGTTCCTGCAAATATTCTTTTATCTTTTCAAATGCCTTTTGACAATTTTCATTCCACCTGACCTCTTGATCTTTTCTTAACAACTTGAATATCAGTTCATAAGTGGTTGTAAGATGAGAGATGAACCTAGCAATGTAGTTCAACCTCCCTAAGAAACCACAAACCTCTTTTTCTGTTCTCGGCTCAGGCATCTCTTGTATGGCTTTTACTTTAGCAGGACCGACCTCGATACCCTTTTCACTAACAATAAACCCCAGCAATTTTCCAGATCTCACCCCGAAGGTGCACTTGTTCGGATTCAACCTCAGCTTGAACTTCCTCAACCTCTAAAATAGCTTTTGAAGATTTACCAGATGTTCTTCCTCCGTTTGTGACTTTGCAATCATGTCATAGAATTCGATCTCTTTGTGAATCATATCATGAAAGAGAGTCACCATTTCCCGCTGATACGTTGCCCCAACATTCTTCAATCCAAAGGGCATTACCTTGTAGAAAAAAGTTCCCCATGGTGTTATGAATGTAGTCTTCTCCATGTCCTCTAGGGCCATCTTGATTTGTTTATACCCAGAGAAGCCATCCATGAAGGAAAATACGGAGTATTGAGCAGTGTTATCCACTAACACGTCAATGTGGGGGAGCGGGAAATCATCTTTTGGGCTTGCCCTATTCAAATCTCTGTAGTCAACGCACATCCTAACCTTTCCATCCTTCTTAGGTATAGGCACGATATTAGCAACCCACGGAGGATAATTTGTCACAGCAAGAAATCCGGCGTCCAACTGTTTCTAAACCTCTTCCTTGATTTTGACAGCCATATCCGATTTCGTCCTTCTTAGTTTCTGCTTAACTAGAGTACAACCTTCTTTGAGCGGCAGCCGGTGTACCACAATATCAGTGTCGAGCCCAGGCATGTCTTGGTAAGACCAGGCGAAGATATCCACATACTCTCAAAGCATTTCAATCAATCTTCCCTTGACAGTGTCTTCCAAAGCAGCCCCAATCCTTACTTCCTTCTTTGCGTCCCCGGTTCCCAGATTAACGGTCTCGATTTCCTCCTGATGAGGTAGAATGACCCTTTCCTCCTGTTTCAGCAATCTAGCCAATTCTTCAAGTAAGTCACAATCTTCGTCAGTCTCTTCTTCAGCCTAATAGATAGGATTTTCGAAGTCATACTGAGCCATAGCTGAATCATTATTGGTGGCATCTGAACAAAGAAACCTGCATGATTGATGACATATGTCTGTTATGAATTCAGCAAACAAGAAAACACATTGCCATTTTGATATGAGTTAATGCAAAAGGTGAAAATAGAAAAAACAGGGATCAAAACATTTGAGTGTGAAAATGACCTTTATTAATGACAAAGTAAGCAAACAAAAACATAGACTTTGATGACAAAGGCAATTACTCTTGACGGGTCACTTGGATGACTTTCTTAGATGACCAATTGCATAGACTTTGACCGGGAGTGCAGAGGGGGATCCATTCATCCATATCACAATCACTATCCCCCTCATCATCAATGGTATTAACCCGATTAAAGAAGACACCAGCACTTGTGAACTGGACTGGACCATAAAACTTAGGTGGCTCTTGAGCTCGTCGGGGTGGCTTATACCCCAGTCCATAAGTATTCTGCTTCACCTGAACATCAATGACCTGGCCCCACTTCTGGGAACTACCAGCTTCAACTACAGTGTGTGCATCTTTGAAAGAAGACATCGAAACTTCCGGCTGATTTACCGCTTCAAGTTGATTAACCACCTCAGGCGTACTGACTACTCTTGGAGGCTCTTTAGGAATTTTCACAGCTTCGAAGGCTTGGCACAGAGTCTCATGTATCTCACCATCTACCTCCACATAGTTGAAGGTTGATAGGTGACTCACCATGATGTCTTCCTCACTATAGACTGTCACAACATGTCCATCCACCATGTATTTCAGCTTATGATGCAGTGTGGACGTCACTGCCCCAGCCCCATGGATCCATGGACGACCCAATAAACAACTATAGGCAGGATGAATGTCCATGATGTAAAAAGTGGCATCAAAAAATTCAGGACCAACTTTGATCGGCAATACAATTTCTCCAAAAACATACCTCTTAGAACCATCGAAAGCACGCACCACCAAGTCACTCGACGTGCAAATCAGTCCACGGGTATCTAACTTCATTAGAGCCTTCTTCGGCAACACATTTAAAGATGACCCAGTATCAACTAGCACATGTGACATTAAGGAGCCTCGACATTCCACTGAAATATGTAGAGCATTGTTGTGATTCCTCCCAGCTGGAGTCAGATCTAGGTCTGTGAACCCTAAGCCATTACCAGCATTCAAGTGAGCCACAACTCCTTATAGCTAATTAACATATATTTCTTGAGGTACATAGGTTGTGTTCAAAACCTTCAGCAATGCATTCCGGTGCGCCTCAGAGCACAATATCAGAGATAGGATGGATATTTTGGATGGTGTCTAATGCAACTGATCAATAATCCTGTAATCGCTCTTCCTGATTATTCTCATAAACTCTTCCACATTTTCTGAGAAGGAAGTGTTAACTTGTTTCGCTGTGGAATCATTCACGACCTGCTTCTGTACAGAATCATCCATCACTTATTTCCCTTTATCCTGCTTGGAAACGCCGACCTGATTATCAGATAGAACAAAGACTCTACCACTCCTGGTGATAGCCCCTGTGTCAATAGAATTGTCAACCTCTGAACTCACAGCTGATGTTCCTACCAATTCCTGCTTCTTTCCATCAACAAACACCTCAGCCCCATAGTTCCACGGGACGGCTTTGGTACTCTCATACGGGACTGGCCCCGGAACTGTAATGATGACCGGCGCTGGTCTTGCCGGTGCTGATATAGTTATTGTCTTAAAAGGAATTGTAATAGTAGAAACATCATTCTCTTTGACAGTTATTTCCCTTTGCTGATCACATCTGTCGAACTGTAACCGTCCTTCATCAATCATTCTCTGAATGCCTGATCTCAACAAATCACAACCGCTGGATTGAAACCCACATTCAACACAGCCCTCATCACAACCAGGGAATACCCCTCCCTTCAACAACCTTTCTTTTACCACAAACAATGGAGTCTTCAACTCGTTCACATCAAAAACCAAATTCAAAGATTCATCATCTTCAATAACGACATTAACCCTTGGCCCACCGTGATTCGGCATTGGGTTCTGAATGACATTTGGCGCGTCATTAGAGAAGTTGATGGCTTTGGAGTCTACCAAGTCTTGTACTTTATGATGGAACGCCCTACATCCTTCAACTGTATGCCCTGGAGTACCAGAGTGAAAATCACAATGTGCGTTAGCATCATAGCCCGGAGGAAGCCTCCCTGTGGGTGGGGCCAGTGTGCGGAGCTCAACTAGACGCAGTTGTAATAGGTGTTGCAACAATTGAGCATATGACATGGGCGGCTGATCAAAGTGCCTTTCAGCATTCCTTTGTCGATTTTGATACTGGCCAGGTTGCCTGTTTTGGTACTGATTAGGATTATTCCTCTGCTGCTGAGGTGCAGCCAGAATAGTTGCAGCCAGAATATTTACAGAGGCAACTTGCTAATTTGTCATACCCTAATTTTTAACCATAAGATCCCACCATCTTTGTGCATCATCTTGCATAACATCTTCAGGTCATAGGTCTTTGTGTGCGTGTTTATCATTACTAACTGGTTTGTGCAGGAATTATGATTGCAAGTGTGGATTGTGTTTGTTTTCACAGTGAAGTACTTCAAGACGTGACCAGTTGGTTCAAATTTAGAATGGTTCTAGGGTCATTTTCCTCGATATTCCTCCAAAGTTTCAGTGTATACTTCCAAAGAGAATTAAGGTGTTGAATGTGGTCACGTGGAAACTGACTAGGATTTTATGGCAAGATGAAATTTAAGTTGTATCTTTATTTGAAAGAATTTCTTAAAAACTTGGTCCCTCATCACTGTACTTGGAGTTAGGTTTTTTTCCGAAGTCGTTTCTCCATCAGGGCAAGCAAGACTTTGTCTTTATTCATGAAATTGGGTCATTATTTTGAGAGATGAGTTTGGATTTCCTTATTGGTGCCCTGAGGTGTTAAAGCTTGGATAAAGATCTTGAATTAAGGAAGTTCTCAAAGTGAATGTTCAAGATTCTAGATTCTTTACGAAAGTTTAAGTTGATTCGTTAATGTGATTCAAATTGCAAGACTCTCCCATTCTTAAGCTCAAGGTCAAATTTCAACATCTCTTCTAAATTCCAAGATTATCCATGTCAAGTTCAAATTCCTTTTCACCATGGCAAGGTTGCAAATTTGAATTAATGTTGTCTATCACCATTCAAGATTCAAGAGTGATTGTCAATTTCAAAAGGTTCAAAAAAAAATAATAAATGGAAAAAGTTGGAAAGTTCATATTTTTTTCAAAGTTCCAAATTAAGAGTTCAATCTCTCATGACAAAGATACAAGCTCAAGATTTCAAAATCCAAGAACTAAGGGATCACATTTTATTCCAAGAATTTCAAAGCACACAAGATTTTAATATCCTTTACATGTTCCAAAAGTTCAAAAGGCAAGTTGAAAAACACTTGTGAAAGAAACGGCTTTCAGCTAGTGATTGAATCCTGCGTGCAGACCCGCGGATTGAAAAGAGCCGTGAATCCTGCGTTAGAACTTCTAGAAAATTCATTTTTTGGCTTTTAATTGCCATGTGTTTTGGTGGGTCCATTTGGTGTTTCCATTGTAAGGTTATTGATGTTACTACAACTTCATATTCACACTCAAATAATGCAGCTTTTGTACATTTGAAAGTCTTTTAGTCCCACGTTCAAGTGATGATGCTAGCATATATATTGCCACGTCCCGTGTCCTTCACCTGTAACAATAACTGCATATCAATTAAAAGAGTGAGTCAAAATTGGTAAGAATCGTAATCATAACAACAAACTCCAAGCCTATCTTCGTGGACCCCTTTAGACCATTCGGTGGGCCTTGGATGATCTTGAAGTACTTGCTAAAATGTTATACCAATCCTATTGCCAAAAGCTGCAGAATTGACAAAATCACAGAGTAATCAAAACAATTGAAGTTCCTTCTAAAAGAAGTCTGAACGTGTTCGAATAAAAATGGAAACGACATTCAAAGTTTCATACACATAGCCAGTGATTTCTTTCCAAAATAAATGGCAACACAATCAGACATGAATAAGATGAAAAGGCAAGTTTTTTTGAATCACAATCAATATGCATCAAACAAGAAAATGAAAATGGAATCATACCAAACACAAGGAATCACGTTTCACCAGTTCTAAATATTTCCAAATTAAAGTTTGAATTATCATCATCAATTCATTCCCAAAACAAGATCAAACATGTTCCAAATCAGAATGGAAATTCTTTTGTCACATAAGCAAACACAATCTTACGCATTTAATCAGAAAGTGATTTTACATGGCCTATATAAAGACATAGGATTTCAGAGCAAGGGGGGAGACACATCAGAAAAAACCAGTTCAAACATACTCACATCAGAGACAAAAATCATCACAAAACCATGATAACGTTCACACAGAGTTCACAGCTTTCAGAGCAGTAGAAAACAATTCACATACACACCGTTATCAGAAATTCATATCAACACACAATTATGTCAAAGCAATAACAGACACAGTTTCACAAAATATCAGAAAAAAGCCATAGCTTCGACACGCACAACAAAGCAGGGGACATCAGTTGGAGATTCACATAATAGTAGCAGGGAAGGAGCAGAACCAACACGCTCACGCAGAACACACACATATGCTACGAGGTAGAAAGTTTCGAGTCATACCTTCATTGCACTTACAGGTAATCTTACATTGCCCCTTTTTATAGCTTGAGATTGATTTAATTCTGAATCCGATTGCGAGACGAATTTGACGACGAAGCTGTCACCGCACTACGACCGTCACTCCCGTCCAATCGCGCTGTTGGTTCACAAACTCCTCGCCGTTTGAAGTCTCGATCGAAAAGGGGTTCGTTGCAAAATACAAGGAGAGGGAAACGAGAGTTGAGGAAGGCGAACGAAATCGAAGCATAGACGAGAGAGGAAGGAGATGTTGAGTTGTGGCAACCGGTTGGTGTTTCGTGTGTGAGCCATGAGAAGGAAAGAATCGAGAGACGAGAGAAACAGAAAGGGAGAGAGAGAAGAATGCGAGAGAGAAAGAAATTGGAAGATGAAACTGAACCTCAACCCTTTTTTTTTCTTTCTGTGTTTTATTTCTCAAAAGTTGTTGCTGTTAGTATGGGTCGGGGAAGCAAGAATTGAACCCGACCCATTTTCTTTTTTTATTTACTTTCATTTTTTAGTTATTTATTATATTTTATTTTTTTAGGCCTTATTTCTAAAAACATAGGAATTTATTTCCTATAATAAAAAAAAAACTATTGCATTTTGTTTTAGAATTTAATTTAGTATTCCCTTTTTTAAAAAAATTTAATATGGTAATATTTTATTTTTATGATTAATTGAATGTTTAATGGATTAATTAGAATTTCTAATATTTTAATTAATAAATTAGATATTTAGCTAATCTTAGTTAGAATTTTAATTCCATTTTTGTTAATCATTGAAATTTCTTGTATTGTGATGTGTGATTGCATTGATTCTATTTCCATGTTCCCTTAAGTTCTCGATTCCACTTTGTTTCTGACAAATTGAATCATAGAGACTTTAAGACGATTTTCGCACGACAACATTAGGTTAGCTTTTTCCCTGTCTCATTCCAAAGGAAAGGTCTCCCTCCGTTAACTACTATGTCACACTTTAGCCTACCTTTAAAACCTTCCCTTTATCCTAACCTTAGGATCAGAGTCACCGCGCTCCATACATGTGTTCTGCCATGGACACTTTCTACCCTTTTCAACTTAACTTTAACTTTAGAGTCACCGCACTCTATGTAGTGTCTTGCCATAGACATTATCTCCCTCTGGAACCTTGACCACAGTCAAGAGTTCCTCACCCTCTTTGAGGGGAACTACGAATACTCTGATTCCACTCCCGTCAGGATACGTAGGCAAAAGATGTGATGTCTTGGCGAGTATACTTAGATACTAACCCCTAGGTCTTTTCCCTTAGCACATACCCTTAGCAAGCAAGTAATAGATAACATAAATACTAACAAGAGGTTCCTGTAGAGTACTACAGACGTTTAGGATGCTAATACCTTCCCTAGGCGTAACCAACCCCCGAACCTTAGATCTCTTAGGTTTTTTCGATCTTTAACCTTTCCTTTGGATAAATCAAAGACCGGTGGTGAATTCAAAGAAATGCGATTCAAGTTAACATAATAGCTATGGTATCTGATTCTCACCGCAACAGAAATTGCGACTTCACTGGGGATTTTTCGAGGGTTTCCCTAACTTGTTTATATCT
The DNA here is from genome assembly GCA_022829125.1 of Lathyrus tuberosus. NCBI lineage: Eukaryota > Viridiplantae > Streptophyta > Magnoliopsida > Fabales > Fabaceae > Lathyrus > Lathyrus tuberosus. The sequence goes on along the minus strand of JALAZF010000047.1, from coordinate 3,690,922 downwards.
ATGTTATTTATTTGCTTATTTGCCTATATATCTTTATATCTGTATATATACCTATTTTGCTTGGTTTTTCTGTGTGCAGGTTTGGGTACTATTTGTGTGGTGAGACAAAGTCCTACACCCGGACTAGAGTGAAATTAAGATAGGAAAACGGTGAGAATTCAAGGATACTTTGAGGGAGTCGATTCCTGAAAAAGTGAATTGAGACTTCACCACTCAGTCTAGGCCCTCTCGAATAAAATATTTGTCCAACGAGTTCATTCGTGAAGACGATATGGTTTCGATCTAAAGGCCGTCGGGACTGGGGACCGTAGTTACCTTTAAACCAACTTGGCCTATTAGGATGTAGTGCGGGGACTATGCGGGAGTGTATTTCTGCAATAGTCGCTACGCGATACTACACTCAGACGAGATTCTCTTGAGAATATTATTGACTACCAAGTGATTTGGAAAATCGATAATATCCGAAAGATGGATTGTAGACTCTGGGAACTTTGTAGAACCCATTCGGCAGGTACAAATAAACCTCTAGTACATACCTTGGGAAGGGTAGACCATGGCTCCATGCTTGGGATCTTCAAGCCTAGGCCTTTGTTTGCCTGTATATGTGTATACATGTGTTTATGCATCCATACATTCATGCATAACCCTTTGGTTTCAAGGAACTCGATTGTTTTTTCCTTTGCAAAATCAATAAAATCATGGATTATAAAATGAAACTTTTTTCAGTTTTTTGGAAATGTTTGCAACCTGCTTTTGAGTTCCTTGAAACCATTACATTGTATTGCATATCATTGCATACATCCATTTATCCATCAACTTATTTCCAGCCGTCTCTACCTTCCAGCGTCACCTGTGAGTTATCAAGCTGATTCCTCGACACAGATATCGGACTAGAGCTAACTACAAATGCATAATGGCAGAGAAAGAAGCACACAACACTGAGATCCGAATGGAGATCGACGACCTTAAGTCAAGCATGGCAAAGCTCACTGAAATGCTCCAAGTCTTGATTGTTAGAGGAGAGCAACCTCAAAGGACTGTCATCCAAGAAGTTTCAACTACTGATCCTCAACCTATTCAGGTGCTACCTTCCACTTGGCCAGAGTTTGGTTTACCTCCTGACTATTCTCCACATCTTGCATCTACTGCTAAGATTAGTCAGACTTCCAGACCAATGTTTCAAGCTCCAGTTTTCTCCGAGCCTAGACCTGTGGTTCATGCTGTTGCCCAGACTACTCGACCTCCTTTTGAAAACCCTCTCTATGAGTACAATGCTGCCAAGGCTCAGGGTGAAGACCATGAAGATTTTGTCGAACCCGCGATTGTCCGTGAACATTTTCAAACTATAGACAAGAGACTTAAAGCCGTAGAGGGTACTGATTTCTTCAACATTGATGCAGAAAACATGTGCTTGGTTTCTGACCTTGTTATGCCTGCTAAGTTCAAGGCTATCGATTTTGTGAAGTACAAAGGTGATTCTTGTCCAAGAGCTCATTTGGTCATGTATACCCGAAAGATGGCTGCTCATGCCAAGAATCAGAAGTTGCTTATCCATTGTTTTCAAGACAGTCTGAGTGGAGCTTCTCTCAAATGGTATATGAATCTTGAACAGAACAACATTCACTGTTTCCAGGATCTTATTAATGCCTTCATGAAGCAATACAAGTACAACCTCGACATGGTTCCTGACCGCCGTCAGCTGCAAAACATGTCTCAGAAGGATAAAGAGTCTTTCAAGGAATATGCTCAGCGCTGGAGAGAGTTGGCTTCTCAATTTGAACCTCCTTTGGCAGAGAAAGAATTAACTGGATTGTTTATGGACACCTTGTCTCCATTCTACTGGGAGAAGATGATTGGTAGTGTTTCCTCCAATTTCACTGATTTGGTTACCATTGGTCAAAGACTCGAGGAAGGACTTAAGAATGGTAAAGTATCCAAGGCTGCCAAATCTTCTAATGGTGCTAAGAAATTCTATGGGAATTTCCAGAAGAAGAGAGAAGATCAGACCAATGCTGTTATGTTTGAAACCAGGAGGCCTCGTCCTCGACCACAATATACTGACCACCCTGATATTGCTGCTGTTACTCCTATGGTTACTGCTCCACAACCAGCTCAAGCTCCTCAACGTCCAGCTGTTGGAAAAAATCAGTACCGTAATAGGAATAATTTTGATCCTATCCCAATGACATACACTGAACTTTATCCGGGGCTGGTTCAGAAAGGTTTGATTACTACAAGGCCTTTGCCTCCTCCTCCAGATCCACTTCCACTTGGATTCATATCTGATCTCCATTGTGCATTCCATGAAGGTGCCGCAGGCCACGACTTGGAACATTGCTTTGCATTGAAGGCTAGAGTACAAGAGCTGATCAGAATTGGTATTCTCTCCTTTCGTGACACCAATCCGAATGTCAAGAATAATCCTTTGCCAGAGCACGCTAAGTGAGGCTTCAGCTAACTTCAGTAGGCTTCAATGTTTCAGACAGGACAACTCACTCTTGTTTCTGACTAGTCACTAGACTTTTGTTTCTTGTTGTTTGCATTTTCCTTATCTTGTATTAGCTGTTTGCTTTCAAATCATGTTTGTACTTTCATAATTAATAAAATGAGCATTGTGACTTTTCGATTCAATTCATTTGTGTTTGCTATTTACATCTTTACGCCTTCCTTTTCAAAAAGAAAAAAAAACAACAAAAACAAAAACAAAATTATTATCTCTTTTCCAATTTCTTTTCAATTATGCAAAGATTGGAGGGAGGATGATGAATACAAAATACTCATAATTGTTGTCGGTATGCTTTCAAATCAAAACTTTGCTGGGGATGTAAGGCATTGTTTCAATTCCCAAACACTGGAGAAATAAGGAAGATAAACCCTCGTCAACCCCTTTGAGCCTTAAAGTAGGAGTTTCTTTTCTTTACAAATAAAAACCCGCAATCTTAACCTGGGGCAGGGTAGTTCTCAGTTAACTGGATTGTGCATTCGAATACAAGAGTTTCATGCAAGACATCTTTCAACAAAAAGGTTGCATTCTCAATTTTTCCTTTGCACGCAACAAGCAAGTGTCAAAGATGTCCTTCAAGTCAAAAGCCGATGATGGTCCGTCGTAATCATTAAGCCAGGCAGTCACTTTCTTTCAAAAAAAGATAAAAATCAAAAAAAGAAAAAAGCCCGTTAAGTCGAAACCTATGAAGGAGACTTAGGCAAAAATTGGGGCATCCCGCTGACTGTAAGATTCACTAGAAATAGTTCAGGCAAAAGTTAGGGATAATAAAAAGGAGAAATCTTTAAATCCTTACCATGAAATCCTCAATGAAAAAAACAACCAAGAGTTATAAGGAAGTAGTGACTGTCACCTCAAAAGTCCCTTAACTTCTGAACCATCATCACTATCATCAATGCAATCCCTAACCTATGGGAACCTGAGTGCAAAGTCTGAGTTAACTGAGTGTAGGACTGGAGATCATCACGAAGATTGGGTGGGTACAAATAAACTTTGAGCCTTTATCCTTTGTTTCTTAAACCGTGAACCAGGCCACGTTATAACCCTCAAAAGACCTTATTGAAGCAAGGTTATTTTGAAAGCATACTACAACGAGGTTGCGTAAACTGACTCCTAAAGATCTTTGCAGATCATTTTTTTTGGCATCACGCCTTTTTGCTTTATCTTTCACTTTTAAACGTCTTGAACCACCGTGTTCTGACCAGTGACCCTATTGTTTTACCTCTTTCCAAAAATGATTTTGATTTCAAAAGTTGCATGAACTCTACATTTACTATGTTTGTATGAACACTTTTGTTTGCAAACTGCGTTTCTCAAGGAATTTTCAAACATTTGAGAAACTTGGTCGGTGATCCAATCAGGGGCAAGTTCTTTCCAGATCATGTTGAGAATCAGTTCAAGATTTGTGGTTCAGTGCAAGTCCTTCTCAAAATTGGTTTATACAGAAGACTTTTCAAGACTCAGGCTGGGGCAAGCTTTCCAAGTGCACATTAATTCAGTCATTTACAGAATCAGACAAGCTGAAGTAGTGGTCAGTTCATTTACAACAGTCAGCTAATCTGGAGCAATTAATTTGAAGAATCCCCATACAGCTTTCCATCATTCCTACAAGGATCAACAAATTTATACAATTTATTAGTGTGACAGAGATTGTGTTCAGTAGCATCTGTAGTCCCTAAGCAGAATGGCAGTGATCTCCGTGTTGAGGAATCAGTCTTCCAGTCTTGTCTTCACCATAAAAAAGCTGAGTCGTGTCGTCGACGTTTACATTGCATCAGCATTTACATTTGATCATATATCATGACATAATGCATATACATATGCATAACAAGAGCATCATCCTCATTTGCATTCATTTACATTCTCCATGGGTCTTGTTGTTATCCACGTCTTACCTTGTGGTCAAAGTCCAACTTACTTGGCACCTACCAAACAGATATTGTCGTGTGTATCCAATGCTTTCTTGGGTATCTCCTTGTTCACATTCGTTCAATGCTTTCTCGAACGTTGTGATTTTTTTTTTTGCATCCAATGCTTTCTTGGATCCTTACCTTGTTCACAGTCATCTAAAGCCATTATTAGATATTGTGATTACATCTTTCATTCAAAGCTATTATTGGATGACTGGTTTCTTTGCATTCAATGCCATTCTTGAATGTAGTCTCTGTTCACTTTGTCTAAAGCCATTATTAGATATTGTGATTATACCTTTCATTCAAAGCCATTATTGGATGATAGGTTTCTTTACCTTGTTCACTTTATCTAAAGCCATTATTAGATATTGTGATTGTACCTCTCATTCAAAGCCATTATTGGATGATTGGTTTCTTTGCATTCAATGCCATTCTTGAATGTAGTCTTTGTTCACTTTCATCTGAAGCCATTATCAGATATTGTGATTATACCTGTCATTCAAAGCCATTATTGGATGTCTGGTTTCTTTACCATCTGACACTCTTCCGGATGTGTCCCTCCTTCTGATTTTCTTCCAGATCGAGTCTTTGTTCACTTATCTAAAGCCATTATTAGATACTCTGATTATACCTTTCATTCAAAGCCATTATTGGATGATAGGTTTCTTTACCTTGTTCACTTTATCTAAAGCCATTATTAGATATTGTGATTGTACCTCTCATTCAAAGCCATTATTAGATGATTGGTTTCTTTGCATTCAATGCCATTCTTGAATGTAGTCTTTGTTCACATTCATCTTAAGCCATTATCAGATATTGTGATTATACCTGTCATTCAAAGCCAATATTGGATGTCTGGTTTCTTTACCATCTGACGCTCTTCCAGATGTGTCCCTCCTTCTGATGTTCTTCCAGATCGAGTCTTTGTTCACTTATCTAAAGCCATTATTAGATACTCTGATTATACCTCTCATTCAAAGCCATTATTGGATGACTGGTTCCTTTTGCATTCAATGCCATTCTTGAATGTAGTTTTTGTTCACAGTCATCTAAAGCCATTATTAGATATTGTGATTATACCTTTCATTCAAAGCCATTATTGGATGTCTGGTTTCTCTACCTTGTTCACTTCATCTAAATCCATTATTAGATAGTGCGATTGTACCTTTCATTCAAAGCCATTATTGGATGTCTGGTTTCTTTACCTTGTTCACTTTCATCTGAAGTCATTATCAGATATAGTGATTGTACCTTTCATTCAAAGCCATTATTGGATGATTGGTTTCTTTGTGTCCGATGCCTTCTCGGATTACATTATTTTGTCTCATTCCCATATGTTGCCTTCTTAGATATTGTGAGTTTACCTTTCATCCAAAGCCATTATTGGATGTTTGGTGCTTTTTTCATCCAATGCCATTCTTGGATGATGTTTTCCAGATACTTTGCTTTGTTTCATTTTGTTTCTAACTCAACTGTAACACTTTTCCCCTGTGGTGCCATTCCCCATAGGATCCTTGTCTTTGCATTCATTCCATTCCATTTCATATCATATCATATGCATTTGTGGCATCTTATGGCCAAAAATTGTGCATGTTTGTATTTAAGTCTCTCCTATCTCGTCGAGACGAAGATTCCAATCTCCATATCTCCGGATAGAAGAAACTTAAATAGGGGCATCTGTCATACCCTAATTTTTGACCATAAGATCCCACCATCTTTGTGCATCATCTTGCATAACATCTTCAGGTCATAGGTCTTTGTGTGCGTGTTTATTATTACTAACTGGTTTGTGCAGGAATTATGATTGCAAGTGTGGATTATGTTTGTTTTCACAGTGAAGTACTTCAAGACGTGACCAGTTGGTTCAAATTTAGAATGGTTCTAGGGTCATTTTCCTCGATATTCCTCCAAAGTTTCAGTGTATACTTCCAAAGAGAATTAAGGTGTTGAATGTGGTCATGTGGAAACTGACTAGGATTTTATGGCAAGATGAACTTCAAGTTGTATCCTTATTTGCAAGAATTTCTTAAAACCTTGGTCCCTCATCACTGTACTTGGAGTTAGGTTTTTTTCGAAGTCGTTTCTCCATCAGGGCAAGCAAGACTTTGTCTTTATTCATGAAATTGGGTCATTATTTTGAGAGATGAGTTTGGATTTCCTTATTGGTGCCCTGAGGTGTTAAAGCTTGGATAAAGATCTTGAATTAAGGAAGTTCTCAAAGTGAATGTTCAAGATTCTAGATTCTTTACGAAAGTTTAAGTTGATCCGTTAATGTGATTCAAATTGCAAGACTCTCCCATTCTTAAGCTCAAGGTCAAATTTCAACATCTCTTCTAAATTCCATGATTATCCATGTCAAGTTCAAATTCCTTTTCACCATGGCAAGGTTGCAAATTTGAATTAATGTTGTCTATCACCATTCAAGATTCAAGAGTGATTGTCAATTTCAAAAGGTTCAAAAAAAATAATAATAAATGGAAAAAGTTGGAAAGTTCATATTTTTTTCAAAGTTCCAAATTAAGAGTTCAATCTCTCATGACAAAGATACAAGCTCAAGATTTCAAAATCCAAGAACTAAGGGATCACATTTTATTCCAAGAATTTAAAAGCACACAAGATTTTAATATCCTTTACATGTTCCAAAAATTCAAAAGGCAAGTTGAAAAACACTTGTGAAAGAAACGGCTTTCAGCTAGTGATTGAATCCTGCGTGCAGACCCGCAGATTGAAAAGAGCCGTGAATCCTGCGTTAGAACTTCCGGAAAATTCATTTTTTGGCTTTTAATTGCCATGTGTTTTGGTGGGTCCATTTGGTGTTTCCATTGTAAGGTTATTGATGTTACTACAACTTCATATTCACACTCAAATAATGCAGCTTTTGTACATTTGAAAGTCTTTTGGTCCCACGTTCAAGTGATGATGCTAGCATATATATTGCCACGTCCCGTGTCCTTCACCTGTAACAATAATTGCATATCAATTAAAAGAGTGAGTCAGAATTGGCAAGAATCGTAATCATAACAACAAAATCCAAGCCTATCTTCGTGGACCCCTTTAGACCATTCGGTGGGCCTTGGATGATCCTGAAGTACTTGCTGAAATGTTATACCAATCCTATTGCCAAAAGCTGCAGAATTGACAAAATCACAGTGTAATCAAAACAATTGAAGTTCCTTCCAAAATAAGTCTGAACGTGCTCGAATAAAAATGGAAACGACATTCAAAGTTTCATACACATAGCCAGTGATTTCTTTCCAAAACAAATGGCAACACAATCAGACATGAATAAGATGAAAAGGCAAGTTTTTTTGAATCACAATCAATATGCATCAAACAAGAAAATGAAAATGGAATCATACCAAACACAAGGAATCACGTTTCACCAGTTCTAAATATTTCCAAATTAAAGTTTGAATTATCATCATCAATTCATTCCCAAAACAAGATCAAACATGTTCCAAATCAGAATGGAAATTCTTTTGTCACATAAGCAAACACAATCTTACGCATTTAATCAGAAATTGATTTTACATGGCCTATATAAAGACACAGGATTTCAGAGCAATGGGGGGAGACACATCAGAAAAAACCAGTTCAAACATACTCACATCAGAGACAAAGATCATCACAAAACTATGATAACGTTCACACAGAGTTCACAGCTTTCAGAGCAGTAGAAAACAATTCACATACACACCGTATTAGAAATTCATATCAACACACAATTCTGTCAACGCAATAACAGACACAGTTTCAAAAAATATCAGAAAAAAGCCATAGCTTCCACACGCACAACAAAGCAGGGGACATCAGTTGGAGATTCACATAATAGCAACAGGGAAGGAGCAAAACCAACACGCTCACGCAGAACACACACATATGCTACGAGGTAGAAAGTTTCGAGTCATACCTTCATTGCACTTACAGGTAATCTTACATTGCCCCTTTTTATAGCTTGAGATTGATTTAATTCTGAATCCGATTGCGAGATGAATTTGACGACGAAGCTATCACCGCGCTACGACCGTCACTCCCGTCCAATCACGCTGTTGGTTCACAAACTCCTCGCCGTTTGAAGTCTCGATCGAAAAGGGGTTCGTTTCAAAATACAAGGAGAGGGAAACGAGAGTTGAGGAAGGCGAGCGAAATCGAAGCATAGACGAGAGAGGAAGGAGATGTTGAGTTGTGGCAACCGGTTGGTGTTTTGTGTGTGAGCCGTGAGAAGGAAAGAATCGAGAGACGAGAGAAACAGAAAGGGAGAGAGAGAAGACTGCGAGAGAGAAAGAAATTGGAAGATGAAACTGAACCTCAACCCTTTTTTTTTCCTTTCTGTGTTTTTTTTCTCAAATGTTGTTGCTGTTAGTATGGGTCGGGGAAGCAAGAATTGAACCTGGCCCATTTTCTTTTTTTATTTACTTTCATTTTTTAGTTATTTATTTTATTTTATTTTATTAGGCCTTATTTCTAAAAACATAGGAATTTATTTCCTATAATAAAAAAAAACTATTGCATTTTGTTTTAGAATTTAATTTAGTATTCCCTTTTTTAAAAAAATTTAATATGGTAATATTTTATTTTTATGATTAATTGAATGTTTAATGGATTAATTAGAATTTCTAATATTTTAATTAATAAATTAGATATTTAGCTAATCTTAGTTAGAATTCTAATTCCATTGTTGTTAATCATTGAAATTTCTTGTATTATGATGTGTGATTGTATTGATTCTATTTCCATGTTCCCTTAAGTTCTCGATTCCACTTTGTTTCTGACAAATTGAATCATAGAGACTTTAAGACGATTTTCGCACAACAACATTAGGTTAGCTTTTTCCCTGTCTCATTCCAAAGGAAAGGTCTCCCTCCGTTAACTACTATGTCACACTTTAGCCTACCTTTAAAACCTTCCCTTTATCCTAACCTTAGGATCAGAGTCACCGCACTCCATACATGTGTTCTGCCATGGACACTTTCTACCCTTTTCAACTTAACTTTAACTTTAGAGTCACCGCACTCTATGTAGTGTCTTACCATAGACGCTATCTTCCTCTGGAACCTTGACCACAGTCAAGAGTTCCTCACCCTCTTTGAGGGGAACTACGAATACTCTGATTCCACTCCCGTCAGGATACGTAGGCAAAAGATGCGATGTCTTGGCGAGTATACTTAGATACTAACCCCTAGGTCTTTTCCCTTAGCACATACCCTTAGCAAGCAAGTAATAGATAACATAAATACTAACAAGAGGTTCCTGTAGAGTACTACAGACGTTTAGAATGCTAATACCTTCCCTAGGCGTAACCAACCCCCGAACCTTAGATCTCTTAGGTTTTTTCGATCTTTAACCTTTCCTTTGGATAAATCAAAGACCGGTGGTGAATTCAAAGAAATGCGATTCAAGTTAACATAATAGCTATGGTATCCGATTCTCACCGCGACATAATTGTAATTTTGTCGTGCTCTTCCCCTACCATTGTACGATGAGACATAATTTGTATCACCTTCTTTCTTTTTGTAGTTTACATACGGTTTCTTCCCTCCTCCATATGAGGACCCTTCACTACCAGAGATCTTTCCAGCTTTGATCTCGCTTTCTACCATTTCTACAACTAAGATCAAGTCGGCAAACTTTCCGGGCATAGAAGGTACCAGTTTTTCATAATAGTGACCCTGCAAGGTAGCCATGAACATATTTATCATTTCCCGCTCTAACATGGGAGGTTGTACCCTTGCTGCCAATTCTCGCCACCTCTGGGCATACTCCTTAAAGCCCTCGTTATTCTTCTGCGACAAATTTTGCAACTGTGTCCTATTAGGAGCCATATCAGTATTGTACTGGTAGTGCTTAACAAAAGCCTCCACCAATTCCCTCCAGTTGCGAACATGGGACCTCTCCAACTGCATGTACCATTCCAAAGATGCCCCAGACAAGCTATCTTGGAAGAAATGCATCAATAACTTTTCATCATTAGAATAGGCAGCCATTTTCCTAGCATAGGCCCGGACGTGAGTCTTTGGGCAAGTACCACCATTATACTTCTCGAAAGTAGGCACCTGAAACTTGTGCAGAATTTTGACACCGGGGACCAGTCCCAAGTCATCCATATCCAATCCCAGGGAATTCTGATTCATAACCCCTTTCAACTGCTCTTCAATCATCCTGATTCTTTGATCATTGTCAAGTCAGGGGTCAGCATCCCCGCCCGGGATAGAAAATATATCATCCTACTGATTATCATAGCGATGACCGTGCACTATGCAGACACTTTTGCCTCCTCCTACTATAGAAGGAATCACATTCTCTCCTCCGCCCTGAGGGATAACAATACCAGCAATGGGACCACCTTGAACATCATTACCAACAATACCTCTGCCTGGAGGAACAACATCGTTATGAAGGCCACCATGAAGAACACCGTCTTCGTCAACTCTTGCAACCAAAGGCTAGACCAGAGTCCTTAGATGTTCTTGCCCCTGGGCAACACCTTGCATCAACTCCATAAACTGGCCCATGCGAGTCCGCATCTCAATCAACTCAACTTGCACCTGATCCATGGCTTTCTTTTGATTTTGTCTGGTAGAGTATAGGTGAATGCGTTGATCATCAATCATGTCTGAAGCATATCGTCCCCAACGGGACATACACTAAACACCCTAGAAGAACGAAGGGAGACCCCTCATTCCTCACTTCCCACATACAAGGCTCATGCGCAATACACGTTAACCTTATTAAGTGCTTTAGAATCATTATGAGATGAGAAAAGAAGACTCAAGTCAAAAAGAAAAGACTACGGGGAAATCTATCCTAATGTTGTCATGCAAAAGTGGCCCTATGGTTGAGGTTTAAAAGGGAAAGATTTATCTAAGTTAGCATGCATAGTTGAGAGCCTAATGTCTATCTTACTCTAAGTTTAATCAAAGATTAAGTTGGACTAGGATGTCCTAAGGGAGCAAGCGAAAACAAGGCAAAAACCAAAGCGATAAAAAATAGCGGCTACAACAGTGCTCCAGTACCAGCACAGCGGTAAATTCCAGCCAATACAACCAACAACATTCAACAGCTCAAGTTCAGCACAAAAAGGAGGTGTAAAAAGGCAAGCAACAGCACATACAACAACACATATGCACCAAGGCAGCAGTGAAAACAGGGCAGCCCATCATGCATTTGAAACGATGCAATCACGGCATAACAAACACGCATCAAACATTTCACATTAATCAATTAATCATGATCACCATCACACCACAAACCATGGTAAACAACTCTTGAAATCATCACGAAAGAATGTACACCATTAAGCCCAGGAACAAGTCCAATCAAGTATGCATCTCATGAAATTAAATGCAAGCATGCACAATACAACAACTCCAGCAACACCAGCAATAATTCACAACTAACATGCTCAAGGAGTGTGTACAAAGTGTTCATCACATCAATTAGTCAACAATGCAAACATAAACATACATCGATGAAAACCAAGAATCGCGTGTCGAAGAATCGTGTTCATGCAAAGGTGTGAGGTGTAATATCATCAAAACAGTCTACAAACATGTGTCATATCAATCCATGAAGATTAAAAGTGAAACGGGATCGAAACATGCTCAAAAATGCACAAAAATCACACTTTGCATCAGTGTTAATCGATTAACCAATTACAGTTCATTTTGGTTAATCGATTAACAGCTCTCATTACGCAAATTTTACACTGGTTAATCAATTAACCAAAATGAACTGGATTTGGTTAATCGATTAACCCTGTACCAGAAGCAGAAAATCAGTTTGAAAAATCACTTTCAGCAGCAAAATCACTTATGCAATCATTTCCAATGATCATGTAATCAACAATGCACGAAAATTAAGTTCAATCACAGCAATCAAACATCAATTAGATCCAACAATCATCAACGTGAATAATCAATTTCAAGCAAATGGATCAACCCACATGCAAAATAAAGGATCTACATTGCACAAGCTAAAATTAAGCTAACTCAAGTATAGATCTAAGAAAAACCAACCTACTGTAACACCCCAAAATTTGCCTTGTTGTTTTTAGCCAACTGGCTTATGTTTCTTTGCATTTCTTGCATTAGCATTTGTGCATAGTATGGTTCTTAGCATGGGATCAAGGTAATTGGTTCATTTCAAAGGAGTCTCAAGCCTCAAGGTGGTTTGAGGAAGTCATCATATCTTCATAAGATCAAGCATGGCAAAGGATTTCAAGTGAATCTTTTCCTCCTAACCAGAGGGACCAATTAGGGTTTTTGACCCAAAGGACTGCTTGAAGGGGATTTGTGGATTCAAGCATGTTCCTATGGTACTCCATATGCTCTCAAGTGTTCATGGATAGAGACTTGGCTAGTAGTTCATTGTGGAGGATTTTCAGTGGATCAGTTACTTGTGAAGTAAGCAAAAGTCAACATTTCAAGAGGAAAGTCAACCATGGGTTTTCAAAGGTTCAAAACATGTTTCCCAAGTCCATATACCTTTATTTGGTCAAGAAATAGCATGTATGACATCATTCTTCAAGAATCAAGAGTTTGTGCAAAAGTTACTAAATTTGGAAAATGACCTATAATGAGAACTTTCCATTTTTGGCAATTTTTCCACCACATTCAACTTGACTTTTCATCATAAAGGAAGCTTCAAATGAATTTTCCTCCAACATGAAAGTTGAAGATATTTCTCTCCCATTTCTAAAAAGTACTAGAAAATCTCCATATCATTTGTGGAACTCTAGTTATGGTCTAAACAATGCAAGGTGCATTTTGATGGTTTTCCATGTACCACTTTTTCCACCTTTTGCATTTTGGTACAAATGGACTTGTAATTGGTTCTATTGGTTCATGTCACATTTCCACATTCAAGTACACATCATAAGGATCATATTTGGCCTTTGAATCAATTCATTTCATGCCATATTTCTCACTTATTCAACAAAGTGCAAATTTGCAAGTTGGATTGAATATCACAAACCAATCAACCACAAGGCCCAATTTCAATCCAGATGTGATCAGTAAGTAAAATGGAGGTGAATCATGCTTGATTGGTGACCAATGCACGTGTGAATGAAGGGTTTCACATGAAATTTCATTTTTGCAAAACACTCCAAAACTCATTAACCAAGGGATTAACCAATTGCTAATCATAATCAGTGAACTAATGGAATGTATATAAGCTAACTCATGCCTTCACAGCTAGGTCACACACTCATTCTTGCTCAGAATTCCAAATTTCACTCTCACTTTCTCCTCTTCGATTCTCTCTCACCTTAAGAGCTTTTTGAGAAATTCTTTCACATTCTGAATCCTTGAAGTTCATAGAACACAAATCAATCATCATCTGAAGCTATAATCAAGGAATTCAGTGGGTTCGAATTTGGAAACCATTTCTTCAAAACTCAAGATCCAGACCATATTCAAGCTCTAATTGCATTTATTTTGCAATTAGAGGTTCCTAAGGCTTGATCTGCAGCTTATCACTGGTTTTCTAAGAGTATTTTGAGCTCTTCAAGACCTCAGGTTAGTGGTGATTTCATGCTCTTAGAACCTAAATTTTTGATGTGCATAATGATCTGTGATTATTGTTGAGCATGCTAATGTGTTTAGAATTAATTTTGAACGTGTAACGTGCGCATAATGTAGATCTGAAGTTTTGAATCTCAAACTTGTTTTGTTCGATTTGCACTGTGTGTTCAGTGATTGATGATTTGGTTTGCATAGCCACGATCCTTGTGAAAATCTAGTTTGAATGGTCTATTTGTTTGCTTTTTCTGGAGAATTTCAGGTTGTTGTTCATCTGAGATGGTGACCGGAGCCCTAGCTCCGTCACCGGAATTGTTTGCAGGTCATCGGAGGAAATTTGGAGAAGATGATGTTCTGACCGTTAGATCTAGGGATCTGATGGTCCTTGTTGCGCCAGCGCATTAAAATGTGTTTTATTTTTATTGATTATGTGCGTGATAGCCCATGTTAGTTACCATGTGCGTCGTATCTGGACCTTTGATCATGCATAATATTTAAATTGTTTGATTTGATCTGGTGCATTGGATTAATATGGTGGTTTAGAATGTGACAACACATTAAAATGGCGTGTGCCCTTCACGTGTTCTTTTTTAATTTCTGAATGATCATGTGCGCGTGTGTTCATGATTGTTGTGGTGTTCTCTTGATATGAGCCATTGATCTTCCATACTTGGTGAATATATTGACTGAATGTGGGTCTTTGGATTGATCTTGTGGTTGATGTTGAGTCAAGTGGTTGACTGGATCTATTTTTTTGTTTGGTATGCGCTGACCAGCTGGGCTGGGTTTTCCATTGCTTTTCCCACCCCCCTGAACAAGCCCAATGTGATATTTGAACGTGCCCTGCTTGCTGTTTACTCCCCCCTTGTTTATTTCTTTTTTTTTTAATTTTTATTAATTGATTCATTTCCATTTTTAATTTTTAAAAATAGTTTCAAGCATCAAAAAATTACAAAAATATTCATGAAACATGTTTAGGATTTTATAAAAAATTTCCAAATTTATTTTCCTTTTTTATTTTATTTTTGGCATCTGAATTAATTGTTTAATTGTTTTCTTTTTGAATTGTTTCATATGTGCATACTTTGCACTGTAGAATTTATTTCTCATAGTATATAAAATATTTTGATCCCATTCTTTTTGTATTGTTTCAAGAACACTTTGAAGTGCATAAAAACATTTTTCTTATATTTTTTAAATTCTGTTCATATTGCATTTTGGTCCCTCTCTCTTGCATATTAGTTCATAATTCCTATGTGACTTTGCATGATTGATTGAAGGACTTATCTTGTGAATTTTTGTATGAGTTTTTAATATGATGTTTGCTTCTGGTTGAGGTGTCTTGAGAATTAATTTGGTAATTTCTGAATATGAGTTGCTAATTGTTTGATTGCTCTTTGTTTGAGGTCTTCTTTTATGCACTTCTTTAACCATGTTTGATTACTTGTTTGAGAAGGCACTTGTGCCATTGTTTGGGATTGTTTATTTGACTTCACAAGCCATGTTTACATCATTATAGGTCATTTAATTGTAAGTATAGGTCATTGGTGTGAGGTTATTGCATATTTTGTGCACATGTTCAATGTTTGATTTACATGCCTCTTTTGACTTATCTTCTCACTTCTTCTCATATATGCCTCTTCTTGACTTATGCTTGGTTTGTGTATGCCATGCCATGTCTCTTATTTTCATCTCATATGATGTATGTTTCTGACCTTGGAGCTTTGTATTCATGTCATATGCTATTCATGTTTCATTTTGCATCCTTTAACATGTTTCATTTACATGCTTCCTTCTCCTTCTTCTAATGGTTCTTAATGCTTGGATACTTTCTTGTATGCCTTATGTTACACTTGTATAGCATGTTTAGGCACATGTTTAGGTCATCCACATTCTGACTTGGATATTATTTGAAGCATTCTTACATGATCACTTTGCATATCCACTCATTCTTCTTCTACTCCTTCTTTGATGACTTTCTTAGATGTTTTGCCACTTGTTTGTATTCTCTTTGCTTGAGTTTGTTTGGTAAACATTATGGGTCACCCTTAAGGTGTACTTTCTGACTTGGATGAGTTTAATTTGGTTTGTAACCATTTCTCTTTGGGTTGTGACTTGTTTGGGTTTCATTTGTCTTATTGTTGCTTATGTTTGTATTTTCTAACCATGTAGGGGCTAATGGTAAGTGAATGGGATGTGGATAGTTATCCACATTCTAACTTCTCCTTTCTCTTTTAAGCTTTCATACTTGTGTTTGCTTTAGCATTTAAGATGATCCTTTCTTCTCTCTCACTCTTTCTCATCCCATGAATCTTAAGACTTGATTAAGTCTTGGATTCTTTTCCCCTTAGAGATACCTAGTCCAACTTAATTTTTGATTAAGCTTGGAGTAGGATTAGCATTAGGTTTTAGGTAGTCGTCTCTCCTAAGCCTCACTAACCATAGGTTATCCATGCATGATAACATTAGGACTCTTAGTTTCCCTTTAGAGTTTCCTTTTGTGTCTTCTCTCTTCTCACCTCAAAACTTCTTGAAAACACTTAATAAAATATAATGTATATTGCGCTCGAGCCTTAAGTGTAGGAAATGAAGAACGAGGGGTCTCCCCTCCTCTTCTAGAGTGTTTAGCATACGTCCCATTTAGGGGCGACCATGTGATTCACTCGTTCCCGCATGGTAGACTTTGGTTCAATGTAAGTTACGTACTAACTTAAAACACTTCTGTCTTAAAAAACACCAAACAAATTCAAATATTTTTATCCTTCGGGATTGTTGGGTTTCAAACTTCCTTTTTTAGAAAAGAGCTCATCGCTCACGTAAAAAAACACTTACCCATCCGTGGTCGTACCCACGAACTACATTAGCTCTGATTCCTCTCTCTCGTCCGATTGAGGATATGTAGGCACAAGACAGCGATTGTCTTGGCGAGCAACCTTCCCCCACAGTTCCCGTCTGAACTACGTTGACTCTGACTTTCCCATTACACTGAGGGAGTACGTAGACCTAGGGCATCGAATATGTCCTACCGAGTCCGTCTTAGTCACCCCCATCCCCGTTTTCTTTTGTTCAGCCATAGATAGTAGGACAGCTCACCCTCCGTTTAGACAACAAGCGTGGATCCCATTGAGTATGATGGATGCGTGGGGTGCTAACACCTTCCCCTCGCATAACCGACTCCCGAACCCGGACTATGGTTGCGATGAACATGTCTTTCCTCCTTTTTCTTTAGGTTTATGCAGTGTTTCCTTTCCCTCTCTTGGGATAAATACACATTGCTGGCGACTCTGTGTCTTCTGCGCCACTCACGCGTTTGTACCTTTGGATGCGAATCTTTTGGGAACGACAGCTGGCGACTCTGCTGGGGACTCTGGTTGACCTCTTGCTGGTCCATCCCCTTTAGCGAGTCTATCCTAGTGCTTATCTGTTTGTATTTCATTGGGTGTTTATTATGGTGCTTTATTTTGCCGTATATTACTATTTTACAATTTTTATTGCATTGCATTTCATTATTACTGTCATGCTGGATATTGCTGTACTGTTCTGCTACTGGATTTTCTATTTGTAGGGTGGGTTGGATTCATGAGAGAAAAGCCCAATACCCAGGCTTGAGCATACACCTATGATTAGTGTGGAAAGTAGTGTGACTTGTTTGGCATTTGGCCAGACTTAGTATACATGAAAACTCCACATCCAAACGAGGTTTTCTTGGTAATATTCTATCCTGCGCATTTGGGGTAGATGATGGAATATAATCTGAAAAACTGTCGACTCTGGCGACCGTCTCTCAAGGACTCAGCAACGCCTCTCCTCCCGAGATGTGACAGTGGCAGACCACGTTCTGTGGCAAACCCATTGCACATTCTTGATCCGAGGACCCAATGCTGGGAACTTACTATAGGTTGACCTTATTTTTTAGGGGAATCAGTTGAGGCCTCCTCGATTGGTGATGATGCCAAACCAGAAATGGTGAATGTATCATCATTTCTCGACCTGAGAGCCCGTGATATTGAGGATCCTTGGCTTTCTAGAACTCACACGTGAGAGGGGATGGGTGTTTGCAGGTTTGCAGGTAACCGAAACCTTCAACCTACCTGGTTTTCTGGATTTCTCATCAGTGTACTGTTATTATCCTGATATTCTGACAGTTTGATTGGGCCGTTATTCTGGATTTCTGGGTTTCTGGTATTTAGGGTCTTATTCAGTCAGCAGAAAAACAGCAGTTTTGAGCATCATGGATACCTTGATCCCATGTTTGCATTTTTGCATCATCATCTTGCATTCTAACATGTTTGTTCATTTGTAGGGTTGCATCCTAACTTTGATTTCGGTTGCCCGAAGACTGTCCATGATGAGTATTAGCACTGGAGAGAGAAAGAATATCATCCTGTACAAGTTCCCGGAGCTTCATCTAGATGTTGTGCACAAAATCTCGGCTATGGCAAAACCTGGGGTATTGGCAGATTTCAGAGGAGAATATGGGAGGATTCTGAGTTTCGCCCGGAATGTTACCAACTATGAGTTTAGGGCCCTGCACACTCTGGCACAGTTCTATGACCCTCATCTTCGGTGTTTTCTGTTTGCGGATTATCTTTTGGCTCCAACATTGGAAGAGTATGCTCTCATTTTGGATGTTTCAGTCAAAGAAGAAGCTCCCTTCTATCCTTCTAAGGAATTTCCTGATCTAGAAAGGGTTGCTGCTGCTTTACGCTTGGATCAGTCTTTGTTGAAGAAAAATATTGCTAGTAAAGGGGGTTATCAAGGCTTTCATACGAAGTCTTTGATCGAGCAGGCTGCTACTTGTGCTAAGGCTAAGTGTTGGCCGGTGTTCAATGTTATTCTGGCTATGTGTGTTTATGGAACGACATTGTTCCCTAATGTGAAGGATTTTGTAGACGTGCACGCCGTCCGGATATTTACCACGAAGAATTCGGTACCTATCTTGCTTGGGGATCTGTATTATTCAATGCACTATAAGAATGAGAAGAGGAGAGGCGGACCTCTTTACTTTTGTGCTCCAATTTTCTATAAGTGGTTTGCTGATGGCCTTCCCAAATCTACGGCATTGAAGACACTAAAGAAACTTTGGATTGGTCAAAGAGATTAATGGGATTAAGGGCTGACAACTTGGTTTAGATTAATCGTGATTTGCTGGGCCAGGAGATCCTAGTTAGTTGCGGAGGTTACCCAAACGTACCTTTAATAGGAAGAAAGGGGGGAATTAATTACAACCCCATTCTTGCTATTAGGCAATTTGGGTATGCTTTGAAAGAGCCGCCGAAGAGCCAAGATGTTCAAGAGTCCCTATTTGCGAGTGAAGAAGCCAACCCGGGGTTGTTGAGAGAAGCTGCAAATGCTTGGAGAGATTGCCATAAGAAAGGGAAGACTTTTTTTGGAAAGTGTAACAACAAAGCTTTCCCTGCGTATGAAGACTGGATTCAGAGGAGAGTAGAAAGTGTAATGTTACCGTTCTGCAGAGAACCTCCATCTTACCCCTTGATGATTGAATCTCCAACCACGATTGAGATAGAGAAGTATAACAAACTGTGGGGCGAGAATGAGAAACTTCGAGAGGAGAATCATGAGCTGGGCAGAGAGGTTGGTCAGTTAAAGCACGAAAAAGGGGAAGCTATCCATGCTGCCAGGTTGAAATCAGAACTTTTGACTGTAAAGGAGAAAGAATTGTCTAAAGAAGCTACATCCAGGGAGAAAGTGGCTCAAGCATTGAAAAGTGTTAGCAAGGTCCTTTCGTCCAAAAAGAAAGAGTTGGCTTATGCTATGTCAAGAATTCACAGGTTCCATGACCGTCGGAATACCGCAATTACTGCCAATAGGTTGAAAGAGGACAAGTATCTGAAACAGATCGAAGGTTTGAAGACAGAGCTTCGGAAGAAGGATAAGGAGATTTTATCAGGGATCTTTGAGAGGAGAGTAGTTGAGGAAAAGCTCAAGGAAACCATGGTAGATTTGGAACAGCTGAAGATCCAAGCTGAAGTGAAAAGAGCCAGAAGCGAAGGTCCAAGTTCAGGTGGAGCTTCTGGAGAAGATGATTGGGAATTGCATAGTCGTTATTTAACAGGGATTTTGCACAGGAGGGATCTTTTGATTCAGGAGTTGATTCAGAGACCAGAGCATCCTGATACCAAGAAGCTTCTCAAGGAAGTGCAGAATTGGTGCAAGAAAAATGACGAATGGGGAATTCTGGCACGGCTGAGTCTTGATGATATGCCTTAGTTTCCTTGCTGTTGTTTTCTTTGTATTTTGGGGTCACCACCAGAATTCTTGGCTGGGACCTTTGTTTATTTTGTTTCAGGCTCTTTATGGTACCTTGGGTTGTAATTTCTAACAGTGATTCACTCTGATTTATATATGAGCAGCAGTTTCATCCTATCTTATCTTTAAACTGGAATCAAGGGGTGGATCACCCTGCGAATATACAAACATGTTTGCATTTGCATTTGCATAATCATAACCATTTTTGCATTGCAGGTTATCTTGGTTTCTTTGGTTTTCTTATGCTCTCTCTTTTTGTCAGTCAGGATTGATCAACCAACTCATCGGTATTCTACCAGGCTTAATCAAAGCAGAGTGATGGACAAAGTTTAGGAAGACATGGCAGCTATGCAAGCTCGCATCGATCAATTGATGGAGATGATGCAGGGTGTGGTGCAGAGTTAGAATGAATTCAGAACTCTAGTTCAGCCTTTGGTGTCACAGGTTAATGAAAATGGTATCTTACACGGTGGTTTTCTTAATCGTGTTATTCCTCCGGGCGGAGGTGGTGCTGGTATCAATATTCCTATCACTGGTGCTGGAGGATAGGGTGGTATTCCTTCAGTGGTTGAAGAGGGAAGTACTGTTCGAGCTATCCATGGCCCTCGTATTGATGATCAACAGGATGATGTTTTTTCAGTAAGAAGCTTGGACGCTGGCCTACCTGTGGTTAGTGATGAGAGGATCCGTTTAATTGAGGCTCAATTGAAAGGGGTTGTGAAATAGGATGATCTGGGAATAGATTTGGACGACCTAGGGTTGGTCCCTGATATTGTCATTCCACACAAGATTCAGATTCCTACACTGGAGAAGTATAACGGTTCTACCTGCCGGAGAACTCATATAAAGGCTTATACCAGGAAGATGGCTGCTCACGCCAAAGATGAAAAGTTAATGATGCACTTTTTCCAAGATAGCCTGTCTGGCGCGTCTTTGGAATAGTACATGGCGCTGGAAAGTAGAGATGTTCGTACCTGGAGAGAGCTAGCTGCGGCTTTTATTAAGAATTACTAGTACAACACAGACATGGTGCCCAACAGAACTCAGCTATTGAGCATGTCCCAGAAAAGTGATGAGAGTTTCAAAGAATATGCACAAAGGTGGCGTGAATTGGCGGCTAGGGTACAACCACCAATGCTGGAAAAAGAGATGTTGGATATGTTTATGGACACACTGCCTAAGCACTATTATGAGAAGTTATTGCCTTGTCCTCTAGGAAAGTTTGCAGATGTGATTGCTATTGGACAGAAGGTAGAGGTTGGAATTAAGGTTGGAAAAGTTTCTAGTGGTGATGGATCGTCCTCCGGACATGGAAAGAAGCCGTTTGATGGTTATAAGAAGAAGGGAGAGGCCAATGTTGTATCATCTCACAAGGGAAAAGGGAAACACCGTCAGGGCAATAATCAACAAGTAGCATCGGTAACTATCCCAGTAACATTACTTCCACCACAGCAACAAAGGAATAATGCTAATCAGAACAGGCAGTAGGGTCAGTATCAGAACAGACAAAGGAATGCAGAGAGGCATTTTTATCAACCCCCAATGTCGTATGCACAGTTGTTGCAACATTTGCTGCAGTTGCGTCTAGTTAAACTCCGTACCCTGGCTCCACCAACAGGGGAACTCCCACGAGGCTACGATGCTAACGCACACTGCGATTTTCATTCTGGTGCCCCGGGGCACACTGTGGAGAAGTGTAGGGCATTTCATCACAAGGTGCCAGACCTTGTTGACTCTAAGGCTATCAATTTCTCGAATGTTGGGCCCAATGTTATTCAAAATTCGATGCCTGACCACAATAGGCCAAGGGTGAATGCGATAATTGAGGAATGTGAAGCTTTGAGTTTGATCATGGATGTTGAGGAGTTGAAGACTCCGTTGGCTGTGGTTAAAAACAGGTTGTTGAAGGGTGGCGTCTATCCGGGTTGTGATGAGAACTACTCTGATTGTTTGACGAAGGTTAATGGTTGTGATTTATTGAAGATGGGTATTCAAAGTATGATTAATGAGGGCTGTTTACAGTTTGATAGAGGTAATCAGCAAGAAGAGGTTGTTAGTGAGAAGGTTGCTACTATCACTATTCCGTTCAAAATGATTACTATTTTTGGTCCGGCAAGGCCACCTCCATTTATTATCACAAGGGCGGGGCCCATTCCCTATGAAAGTTCTAAGGCTATTCCGTGGAATTACGGCGCAGAGGTGTTTGTCAATGGACAAAAGCAGGAATTAATGAATACTTCACCAGTGAGTTCTAGTTCAGAGGTTAAAGTTGAGACTGATGCTATAATTAGAAGTGGTAGAGTGCTTACTCCTGTTAATGATCAACCCAGTACCTCTAGGCAAGATAGGGGAAAACAGGCAGTGGATGGTTCTGTTCAGATTCCAGTGGTTATTGATTCTACAGTAAAGCCGGTTGATGATGCTTTTTCTGAAAATGTTGAGGAGTTTATGAGACTCATCCGGAAAAGTGATTACAAGATCGTGGACCAGTTACACCAGACCCCGTCCAAGATCTCTATTCTGTCTCTGTTGTTATGCTCTGAAGCCCATAGGAATGCTCTTCTGAAGGTTTTGAATGCAGGCTATGTTCCTCAAGAGATTTCTGTTAACCAGTTGGAAGGGGTTGTAGCGCACGTGAATGCAGGTAATGGCCTGGGTTTTACCGATCTTGATTTGACTCCTGCTGGGAGGAATCATAACAATGCCCTGCATATTTCAATTGAGTGACGTGGTTCACTGATGTCACATGTATTGGTTGATACTGGATCATCATTGAATGTATTGTCCAAGAAAGCATTAATGAAGTTAGATACCAGGGGACTTATTTGTACACTAAGTGACTTGGTGGTGCGAGCTTTTGATGGCTCGAAGAGTTCGTCTTTGGTGAGATTGTGCTTCCGATCAAGGTTGGGCCAGAAATTTTTGATGCAACATTTTACATTATGGATATTCAGTCAGCGTACAGCTGTTTGTTGGGTCATCCTTGGATCCATGTTGCAGGCGTTGTAACCTCCACTTTGCATCAAAAACTGAAATACATGGTTAATGGTCATGTAGTGACAGTGTGCGGAGAAGAAGACATAATGATCAGTCAGATGTCAACCTTCAAATACGTGGAAGTGGATGGTGAAATCCATGAAACGTTGTGTCAGGGGTTTGAAAAGGTGAAGGTTTCTAAAGAGGTTGTCCAGTCTGAGACTTTAGAGCAGCCTGCGGTGGCAAATCAGCCTGAAGCTTCTATGTCTTCGTTTAAAGACACCAAAGCTGTGGTTGAAGCTGGTAGCTCACATAGGTGGGGCCAGGTGGTGGAAGTTCAGGAGAAGAGGGATACTTATGGATTGGGATACAAGCCATCCAGGAGAGACGGGGATCCTCCCAGATTCTATGGCCCAATCCGTTTCACTAGTGCCGGTGTTTTCTTCGACAGGGTTAATGCCATTGAGGAAGAAGGGGACAGTGATTGTGACATGGATAGCTGGATCCGTCCTTGCATCCCAGGAGAAAGTCTGTGCAACTGGTCTTCCGAGAGAGTTATTCAAGTGACAGGCTTCGAGTAATTGCTTTGTTTTCCTATTATGTTAATCCTGCGTTCTGCCCAAGACGTAGTGATTTTATTTGTAGGGCTTTTAACTGTTGCATGTTTTGCTTTATCATCAATAAAGGACTTTTCACACTCAAATATTTTGATCTCTGTCTTTCTATTTTTATTTTTATGCATTAAAAACCCACATCAAAATGGCAATGTGTTTCTTTTGTTGCATACATGATAAAACATACCTCATCAATCATGCAGGTCTTTTTGCTCAGATGACACCGATCATGACTCAGCTATAGCTCGGTATGACTTTGACAATCCAATCTATCAGGCTGAAGAAGAGACTGACGAAGATTGTGAACTGACCGAAGAGTTGGCCAGATTATTGAAGCAAGAGGAGAGAGTCATCCTGCCTCATCAGGAGGAAATTGAGATTGTGAATCTAGGAACTGAGGACGCCAGAAAGGAAGTAAGGATAGGGGCTGCATTGGAAGACAGTGTCAAGGGAAGATTGATTTAAATGCTCCGTGAGTATGTGGATATCTTTGTCTGGTCTTACCAAGACATGCCTGGGCTCGATACTGATATTGTTGTACACTGGCTACCACTTAAAGAAGGTTGTGCTCCAGTCAAGAAAAAGTTGAGAAGAACTAAACTGGAGATGTCTGTAAAGATCAAGGAAGAGGTTCAGAAACAGCTAGATGCCGGTTTTCTTGCCGTGACAAATTATCCTCCATTGGTTGCTAACATCGTGCCTATACCTAAGAAGGATGGGAAGGTCAGGATGTGTGTTGATTACAGGGATTTGAACAGATCAAGCCCAAAGGATGATTTCCCGCTCCCTCACATTGACGTGTTAGTTAACAATACTGCTCAGTATTCTGTGTTTTCCTTCATGGATGGCTTCTCTAGGTATAACCAAATCAAGATGGCCCCAGAGGACATGGAGAAAACAACATTCATAACATCGTGGGGAACTTTTTACTACAAAGTGATGCCCTTTGGATTGAAAAATGCAGGGGCAACCTATCAGCGGGCGATGGTGACTCTCTTTCATGATATGATTCACAAAGAGATTGAGGTCTATGTTGATGACATGACTGCGAAGTCACAGACGGAAGAAGAACATCTAGTGAATCTTCAGAAGTTATTTGAAAGGTTAAGAAAATTCAGACTGAGGTTGAATCCAAACAAGTGCACCTTCAGGGTGAGATCAGGGAAATTGCTGGGGTTCATTGTTAGTGAAAAAGGTATCGAGGTTGGTCCTGCAAAGGTAAAAGCCATACAAGAAATGCCTGTGCCAAAAACAGAAAAAGAGGTTCGTGGTTTCTTGGGGAGATTAAACTACATTGCTAGGTTCATCTCGCATCTCACAGCCACGTGTGAACCAATCTTTAAGTTGTTAAGAAAAGATTAAGCGGTCAGGTGGAATGAAAATTGTCAAAAGGCGTTTGAAAAGATTAAAGAATACTTGCAAGAACCTCCGGTCCTTATGCCACCAGTTCCAGGAAGGCCTTTGATTATGTATCTCACGGTTCTTGAGAATTCAATGGGTTGTGTGCTCGGTCAACAAGACGAGTCAGGTAGAAAGGAGCACGCCATTTACTACTTGAGTAAGAAGTTTACTGGTTGCGAGTCAAGGTACTCGATGCTGGAGAAAACATGTTGTGCACTTACTTGGGCCGCTAAGCGTTTGAGGCAGTATATGTTAAACCACACAACCCTTTTGATTTCGAAGATGGATCCAATCAAGTATGTGTTTGAGAAGCAAACACTTTCTGGGAGAATAGCCCTCTGGCAAATGGTTTTAACAGAATACGATATTCAGTATGTTTCCCAAAAGGCCATTAAGGGAAGTGTTTTGTCAGAATATCTGGCCGAACAGCCAATTGAGGATTATCAACCGATGAAGTTTGAATTTTCGGATGAGCATATCATGTATCTGAAGATGAAGGATTGTGAAGAACCTTTGCCTGATGAAGGACCTGAGATTGGATCTCAATGGAAGTTGGTTTTTGATGGAGCTGTAAATTCATATGGTAACGGAATCGGGGCAATCATTACGACTCCACAGGGTTCTCATATACCCTTCACTGCCCGACTGGCGTTCATATGCACCAACAATGAGGCAGAGTATGAAGCATGCATCATGGGGTTAGAAGAAGCGATTGATTTGAGAATCAAGAACCTCGATGTTTATGGTGATTCTGCATTGGTGGTTAATCAGATTACAGGTGAATGGGAGACTCGTCAAGCGAATCTTGTTCCATATAACAACTATGCTAGAAGGTTGTTACCTTTATTTGACAAGGTGGACTTCCATCACATTCCCCGGATAGAGAATCAGATGGCTAATACGTTGGCAACGTTGTCATCAATGTATCAAGTGAATCGTTGGAATGAAACTCCTTCAATCAGAATCATGCGCTTGGACAGGCCTGCTTTTGTATTTGCGGTTGAAGGGGTATCAGATGGCAAGCCTTGGTATCATGCAATCAAAGTCTTCTTGAAGAGTCAGGAATACCCAGCTGGGGCATCTTCCAAGGATAAAAAGACATTGAGGAGGTTATCAGGAAACTTCTTTTTGAACAAAGACAATGTGTTGTACAAGAGAAACTTTGACATGGTCTTGCTACGTTGTGTTGATGAACACGAGGCAGGCTTGTTAATGGAAGAAGTTCACTAAGGTTCCTTCGGTACTCATGCCAATGGGCATGCTATGGCAAGAAAATTGTTGAGAGCGGGGTATTATTGGATGACTATGGAGTCTGATTGTTTTTAATACGCCCGGAAATGTCATAAATGCCAGATTTATGCTGATAAGGTGCACGTACCGCCTACTCCTCTGAATGTTTTGTCGTCACCTTGGCCTTTTTCCATGTGGCGCATTGACATGATTGGAAAAATCGAGCCGACTGCTTCAAATGGACATCGTTTTATCCTGGTGGCTATTGATTATTTCACGAAGTGGGTAGAAGCTGCATCGTATGCCAACGTCACCACTCACCAGACAAGTGGTAGCCCAGTTTATTAAGAAGGACATCATCTGCCGGTATGGAGTCCCAGAGAGAATCATTACTGATAATGGTTCGAATTTGAACAATAAGATAATGAAGGAGCTATGTCAGAGCTTTAAAATCAAGCATCACAATTCTTCTCCTTATCGTCCGAAGATGAATGGGGCTGTTGAAGTGGCTAATAAGAACATTAAGAAGATTGTGCAGAAAATGGTAGTGACATACAAAGACTGGCATGAGATGCTGCCTTACGCCTTGCATGGTTATCGTACTTCGGTACACACATCAACTGGGGCAACTCCTTTCTCACTGGTGTATGGTATGGAAGCAGTCCTGCCATTAGAAGTTGAGATTCCTTCTTTGAGAATTCTGACAGACGTGAAGTTTGATGAAGCTGAGTGGGTGCGTTCCCGGCTAAATGAACTGAACCTCATTGAAGAGAAGAGATTGAAAGCCATTGCGCATGGCCGGTTGTATCAGAGCAGGATGAAGAAAGCCTTTGATCAGAAAGTGCGTCCTCGGTGTTTTCAGGCTGGTGAATTAGTTCTGAAAAGGATCACTCCTCCTCAAACAGATCACAGGGCCAAGTGGACTCCGAATTACGAAGGGCCATATGTAGTAAGACAGGTTTTCTTTGGTGAAGCCTTATTACTCTCAACTATGAATGGCAAAGATTTTACGTCCCCTGTGAATGCGGATGTAGTCAAAAAATACTTTGCATAAAAGAGACCCGTTGAACATAAAAAGAAGGTTCAGGCAAAAATTGGGCATCCTGGCGAACCATAAAAAGAAAAGGTTCGGGAAAAAATTAGGGATAAAAAGAAAAAAAAAGAATAAACCCGCAAGGTTGAAAACCTGAAAAGGCAACTTTGGCAAAAACGGGTATCCCGGTGGATTGAAAACCCGAAAAGGGCGATCCAGGCAAAAGTTAGGGATTTAAAAGCAAAGACTACGATCCGCGTTCGATTTTTGATCGCTATTCACACTTGGAAAATTCGAAGGAAAGGAATCAGTCCAGTCAGTCATCTTCAAAGGCCAAAGTATCTGCGGATAAATAAGTCATATGGGTTATAGCTGAGTCGAGTCATGGTGGATATTTGTTCCCCACATTGCCGACATTTGTATTTTCCTTTGCTTTTTGCGCAATTACCTCTTTTCAGGAATTGCTTCCGATGTAAATGCCTATTTACAGGCCAATTAATTCAATAAAGTTTGCATTTCAGTCAAAGAGCTTTTGTTTTTTGTTTTACCTGTTTTGTTTGTGAAAATGTCCGATATTTTTTATAAACATTACATGCTAAATGTTGAGCTCTGTGAAACAAGTTGGAAAACAGTGGCAATTGCTTAGGCGACAGTCACTATGATGATAATCAAAGTAATCATTCTTGCATGTAGACCTTTCTGTTGGTTTTGCAGGATGACAGGTGTACCTACCCAATAGAGCTCTCCCCAACTTTGAAGTCTGATCGTCCTCAGCAGTTTATTACTCTTCCCCATCAGAGTATCAAGGATCCTCTTCCTCAACAGAGTATAAAGTGGTGATTCCCCGAGCGGAGTCGTTGAGGATCGTCCCCTTCAGCAGGATATGAGAGGTTTCCCCCCAGCCAGAGTTGTGATTTGGCTCGCCTTTCCTCATCAGGTGGTGTTTCCCCACAGAGTATGGGGCAGTTGTTTTTCCTCAGCTAGTCAGGAAACAAGGTGTTTATCCCCTAGCAGGGTGGATGTCGACAACTACTTTAGACCTCAGGTTAGTGGTGATTTCATGCTCTTAGAACCTAAATTTTTGATGTGCATAATGATCTGTGATTGTTGTTGAGCATTCTAATGTGTTTAGAATTAATTTTGGACGTGTAACATGCGCATAATGTAGATCTGAAGTTTTGAATCTCAAACTTGTTTTGTTCGATTTGCACTGTGTGTTCAGTGTTTGATGATTTGGTTTGCATAGCCACGATCCTTGTGAAAATCTGGTTAGAATGGTCTATTTGTTTGCTTTTTCTGTTGAATTTCAGGTTGTTGTTCATCTGAGATGGTGACCGGAGCCCTAGCTCCGTCACCGGAATTGTTTGCAGGTCACCGGAGGAAATTTGGAGAAGATGATGTTCTGACCGTTAGATCTAGGGATCTGATGGTCCTTGTTACGCCAGCGCATTAAAATGTGTTTTATTTTTATTAATTATGTGTGTGATAGCCCATGCTAGTTACCATGTGCGTCGTATCTGGACCTTTAATCTTGCATAATATTTAAATTGTTTGATTTGATCTGGTGCATTGGATTAATCTGGTGGTTTGGAATGTGACAACACATTAAAATGGCGTGTGCCCTTCACGTGTTCTTTTTTAATTTTTGAATGATCATGTGCGCGTGTGTTTATGATTGTTGTGGTGTTCTCTTGATTTGAGCCATTGATCTTCCATACTTGGTGAATATATTGACTGAATGTGGGTCTTTGGATTGATCTTGTGGTTGATGTTGAGTCAAGTGGTTGGCTGGATATATTTTTTTGTTTGGTATGCGCTGACCAGCTGGGCTGGGTTTTCCATTGCTTTTCCCACCCCCCTGACCAAGCCCAATGTGATATTTGAACGTGCCCTGCTTGCTGTTTACACCCTCCTTGTTTATTTCTTTTTTTATTTTTTATTAATTGATTCATTTCCATTTTTAATTTTTAAAAATAGGTTCAAGCATCAAAAAATTACAAAAAAATTCATGAAGCATGTTTAGGATTTTATAAAATTTTTACAAATTTTAGTTTCCTTTTTTATTTTATTTTTGACATCTGAATTAATTGTTTAATTGTTTTCTTTTTGAATTGTTTCATATGTGCATACTTTGCATTGTAGAATTTATTTCTCATTGGATATAAAACATTTTCAGCCCATTCTTTTTGCATTGTTTCAAGGACACTTTGAAGTGCATAAAAACATTTTTCTCATATTTTTTAAATTCTGTTGATATTGCATTTTGGTCCCTCTCTTTTTCATATTAGTTCATAATTCCTATGTGACTTTGCATGATTGATTTAAGGACTTATCTTGTGTATTTTTGCCTAAGTTTTTAATATGATGTTTGCTTATGGTTGAGGTGTCTTGAGAATTAATTTGGTAATTTTTGAAGATGAGTTTCTAATTGTTTGATTGCTCTTTGTTTGAGGTCTTCTTTTATGCACTTCTTTAACCATGTTTGATTACTTGTTTGAGAAGGCACTTGTGCCATTGTTTGGGATTGTTTATTTGACTTCATGAGCCATGTTTGCATCATTATAGGTCATTTAATTGTAAGTATAGGTCATTGGTGTGAGGTTATTGCATATTTTGTGCACATGTTCAATGTTTGATTTACATGCCTCTTTTGACTTATCTTCTCACTTCTTCTCATCTATGCCTCTTCTTGACTTATGCTTAGTTTGTGTATGCCATGCCATGTCTCTTATTTGCATCTCATATGATGTATGTTTCTGACCTTGGAGCTTTGTATTCATGTCATATGCTATTCATGTTTCATTTTGCATCCTTTAACATGTTTCATTTACATGCTTCCTTCTCCTTCTTCTAATGGTTCTTAATGCTTGGATACTTTCTTGTATGCCTTATGTTACACTTGTATAGCATGTTTAGGCACATGTTTAGGTCATCCACATTCTGACTTGGATATTATTTGAAGCATTCTTACATGATCACCTTGCATATCCACTCATTCTTCTTCTACTCCTTCTTTGATGACTTTCTTAGATGTTTTGCCACTTGTTTGTATTCTCTTTGCTTGAGTTTGTTTGGTAAACATTATGGGTCACCCTTAAGGTGTAATTTCTGACTTGGATGAGTTTCATTTGGTTTGTAACCATTTCTCTTTGGGTTGTGACTTGTTTGGGTTTCATTTGTCTTATTGTTGCTTATGTTTGTTTTTGCTAACCATGTAGGGGCTAATGGTAAGTGAATGGGATGTGGATAGTTATCCACATTCTAACTTCTCCTTTCTCTTTTAAGCTTTCATAATTGTGTTTGCTTTAGCATTTAAGATGCTCTTTTCTTCTCTCTCACTCTTTCTCATCCCATGGATCTCAAGACTTGATTAAGTCTTGGATTATTTTCCCCTTAGAGCTACCTAGTCCAACTTAATTTTTGATTAAGCTTGGAGTAGGATTAGCATTAGGTTTTAGGTAGTCATCTCTCCTAAGCCTCACTAACCATAGGTCATCCATGCATGATAACATTAGGACTCTTAGTTTCCCTTTAGAGTTTCCTTTTGTGTCTTCTTTCTTCTCACCTCAAAACTTCTTGAAAACACTTAATAAAATATAACGTGTATTGCGCTCGAGCCTTAAGTGTAGGAAATGAAGAACGAGGGGTCTCCCCTCCTCTTTTAGAGTGTTTAGCATATGTCCCATTTGGGGGCGACCATGCGATTCACTCGTTCCCGCATGGTAGACTTTGGTTCAATGTAAGTTACGGACTAACTTAAAACACTTTTGTCTTAAAAAACACCAAACAAATTCAAATCGTTTTATCCTTCGGGATTGTTGGGTTTCAAACTTCCTTTTTTAGAAAAGAGCTCGTCGCTCACGTAAAAAAGCACTTACCCATCCGTGGTCGTACCCACGAACTACATTAGCTCTGATTCCTCTCTCTCTCGTCCGATTGAGGATATGTAGGCACAAGACAGCGATTGTCTTGGCGAGCAACCTTCCCCCACAGTTCTCGTCTGAACTATGTTGACTCTGACTTTCCCATTGCACTGAGGGAGTACGTAGGCCTAGGGCATCGAATATGTCCTACCGAGTCCGTCTTAGTCACCCCCATCCCCGTTTTCTTTTGTTCAGCCATAGATAGTAGGACAGCTCACCCTCCGTTTAGATAAAAAGCGTGGATCCCATCGAGTACGATGGATGCGTGGGGTGCTAACACCTTTCCCTCGCATAACCGACTCCCGAACCCGGACTATGCTTGCGATGACCATGTCTTTCCCCCTTTCTCTTCAGGTTTATGCAGTGTTTCCTTTCCCTCTCTTAGGATAAATACACATTGCTGGCGACTCTGTGGCTTCTGCGCCACTCTCGCGTTTGTACTGTTGGATGCGAATCTTTCGGGAGCGACACCTACAAAGCTGAGAATTACTTTGGTAAGTGTTGAAAACAGAATTTGATGAATCCAAGTAAGAAATTCCAAGATCTATGAGCTCCTTGCGAACAAAAGCTGAAAATCCAAGCAATAAGCTACCAATACTCCAAAATCACTTCCTATAAGCACTTCTGAAATTCCAGATCTAGATCCAAACGAAAATCAACAATGAAAAGCAACAATGGAGTGGTAATGAGAGGCTTTAGCTCAAGAATTAACAAGTTCCAATGAAGAACTTGTTAATCTCTATGGAAGAGCTTTGAGTGTGGTTGAAAATGGAGGTTGAGAGTGAAAAAGTGAGAGAGAATTCTGAAAATTGAGAGTGAAAAAAATGATCAAGGTTATGAGAGGTTTGGAGTTGATTAGATTAAATAACCCCTAGATTAGGAGTTAAGTAAGGGTTTGGAGTGAGGTTTAGTGGGTGGAAATTGAGGTGAAAAATGAATTAGGAATGGGAATGTGGAATTGGAGTGAAAATTGGGTGGAAAATAATTCAAATTAGAACCCTCTCTAGATCCTTCTACTGGTGTGAAAATGAAATGGGGTGATTAAAATTTGAATTAGAAAGATGCAGTGCTGGAAAATGAGGTATCTGCGCAAATTTTTCCTTGGTTAATCGATTAACCAATTTTAGTACAAATTGTGTTAATCGATTAACACAAGGAAAATTAGAATTTGACGCCTTTTGGAGGGAAACTTGGATATTCGCCTGATTCCACTTGTTCTGAGCCACATTAGATCTCTGAAACTTGCCATTTGATACTAACACTGAAACACACTTGAAATATGCTGTGAATTCCGTTTTGTGCTCGGAATACTGCTGAAAATAATCGTCTGGTGTTGAATCGCTGATAAAAAAATGACTGCCGAAGCTTCTGATTATCAAAACATCTAATGAGAAAAATAAATGCTCAAAAAGACTTTGAAAGCTATCTGCTTGGCCTTAAACACTGCTGGAATGATACTGGAATTTTTTTTGAACTGGATGAGCTACTGAAGCGCGAGAAAATACCTTGATCCCATGCCCAAAAGGACTATGCAAATGCAGAAATGACAATGCAAAATGAAATGAAACATAAGCCAGTTAGAATTAGAACACGAGGGCAAATTTTGGGGTGTTACATGTGGCACCGGTTAAACTGTCTTGAAAATAGTGGATCAGTAGCTGTTGGTTCTATGTCTGTGTTGATATTCTCCGAGCGTACATCACCAAATGGCTTTGAGGGCAAGAGTTACCCTTGTACTTTTCAAATTCGGGCACCATGAATTTGTGCGGAACTTTCACATTTGGGACCAAACAAAGGTCTGCGGCGTCCTTTTCGAATAGATCCTGACTACGAATGGCTTGCAGTTCCTTCTGCATCTCTAGGAATTATTCCTGGAACTCATTCATTCTGTCATACATAATTTTGTTTCCACCAGAAGGTATCTGGGGAATCTGTCCTTCCGGGACAGTGTGTACCACAGGTGGTGGTACAGTCATTACGGAAGTGACTCTTGGTGCTTCCCTCTCCCGAAGTTTGTAACCTTCAGGAGTTGCTGTCATGCCCCTTGCATCTTTGCTTTCCCGAAGTTTGTAACCTTCAGGCCCAACGGTTCCTGCTGCAGTTTCTGGATCTTCAATGATCGGCGGAATATATTCATCCGGGATATAGTTGAGTTGCATGCCCCAGGGATAATATTTAGGCATGTTATACCGAGGATCATACTTTTCCACTATGGGCGTCAATGTGATCTCTGAGATCACAGTCCTTTGTTGTTGTATCTGGGCTGCTGCCACAACTTGCATGTCATTGTGAAGCTTTATCAAGTCTTCTTTCAGAGCGTCGAGTTCTTCTCTCACCTCTCTGTTCTCTTCCTCGATATTATCCATTTTATTTTGTTGACTGGCCCGAGTATTGTACGAATGAGACAGTTTGACTCTAGAATCGAGACACAAACGTGAGATTCATAGAGAAGAAGAATGTGTTTAGGTGAGAATGATGAATGATATGCAATAATTATATTAAATTTTTTTGTTATAATCAAAAGAAACTTCAACAATTGGATTACAAATATCAAACAATGGGGAAACCCCGTTTTATTGAATTCAAAGATTGCAAAAATGGAAATACAGTAATTTACATAGTGCTGTAAAAGGAAATGTCTAAGCTAATGGATCTTGAGTCCTCTCTGAGGAGGGCTCAGATGCTGGTTCTGGTACTTTCCTTTTCTTTGACCGGGGCTCTCGAGCCGTTGTCGAGTTGTCATTCCTTTTCCAAGTGAAAGGAGCGAGCAAATTCCTTTGGTCTTCTTGATTCTCTATAGCATGTTGCTCTAAAATCTCGATCAGAGCATCTTTTTCTTTTAACAGTTGTTGTATTTTCTTACACTCCACATTGAGAATACGCTACTTGTTCTGCCAAGACTTCTTCTCCTGTTGAACTTTGTTGAGAGTAACCTGAAGTTTTTCCGTATCAGACATAAAATAAAGGACAGACTCCTTTAACGGAAGAACTTCCTAACGAGGGTAAGGAATCCTCAGCTTGAGAGCTCTAGTTTGTACCCAGTGGAGATAAGGTTCCACCGAGACACAGTCTGGTTTTCCTAGAGACTCTCTTCCTTTCCTGTGAATATGTTTCCAAGCATGCACTAATTCTATCTTTAGTGCTATGTCATTTTCTCTTTCCTTGAAGAAAATATCTTCCAGATGAGTATTACGCGGGACATGCCTCATCGGGTATTCAAATTGACGACGAACTAAAATTGGATGATAGTTGACTCCTTCTTTAGTTCCTATGAGGGGTACATTAGGGAAGTTTCCACAACAGTCAATGATTCTGATTCCGTCATAGATTTGATTGTACCAATCGATGTCAGAGTTGGTAAGAGACATGATTCTCTGCGACCAACGCAAAGTACTCTTAAGATCCCAAAAAGCAGCAGACTTGGGTAAGTGGGAAATGAACCATTTGTATAGCAAGGTTACACAGCATGTGATCATTCCTCTGCTGTACAAATTCCTTAAGTGTACAGAATGATAAGCATCTGCGAGCAAGGTCGATACAAGGTTTCCAATCAGAAAAACCTTAATGGCATTGATATCAATGAAGTTATCAATGTTGGGAAACAAAAATAACCCTTAGGTGAGTAAGACAAAGATGCTCTCGAAAGCAGTCACGTTCCCTATACTAGCAAAGTACAGAGCCTTCTTTATTAAAAACTTAGCTGGCAAACCCTGGATTCCACCCTTAGTGGTCATGTGAGTCCTGACTTCTGACTCATCCAAATAGATTGCTCTTGCAATGGTTTGATCCTTTGGAATTTCTTCTAGTCCAGAAAAGGGAGCTTGGTCAGTGATAGGTAAATCAGTTAGGTGAGAGTACTCCTCCAGTGTTGGTGCTAGTTGATAATCCGGGAATGTAAAATAGTGATAGACCGGATCGTAGAACTGAATGAGTGTAGCCAGGATTCCTTCGATTACATGGACCCTTAACAGAGACAGCAGTCCACCGTACTTAGCTCTTAAAGCATCAAGGTTGGTGATCATCCTTGCCAACCCTCTCAAATCCTCTAATTTTGGAACCTTGAAGGTGTACTTGTGAGTCTTCCTTCTACCGAAATCCATAACGCAATCTTTCTCTCTGATATTTGCAATCATTGTCTTAGTTTAATTTGAAAAAGAGAGACTAGAAGAGAAATTTTTTCTTTGTTTAAAGTTTTTTAATGAAATGAATGCATGAATGCAGCACACAAAAACATAGAAAAAATATGGGGTCAAAGGTTCAGTGTCATGAAGTCATGGCTCTACCCATGCCCAAAGGTTGTACTGGTGATTTTTTGTACCTGTCCTCACAATCATTGACCCCTCTTGGGATAACAAAAGCAGGCTGGTTCACCCGAGCGAGCTGATGTATCTTAGAGTAATATTAAATGAGGGTAGTATCGCGTGACAACTATTTCCGATAGCTTCCGCACTACAAAATAATAACATGGTCTTAGCCTACTAAATCCT
The DNA here is from genome assembly GCA_022829125.1 of Lathyrus tuberosus. NCBI lineage: Eukaryota > Viridiplantae > Streptophyta > Magnoliopsida > Fabales > Fabaceae > Lathyrus > Lathyrus tuberosus. The sequence goes on along the minus strand of JALAZF010000047.1, from coordinate 3,655,051 downwards.
CAGTTTCATAGAATACCACAATCAAACAATCTGCTTTCAACAACCGAAGTCGTATAGGCATTGAATCTGCAAAGGGTCTCTCCACTGATTCGATGGTCAACCGGGATCTCTTATTTGGGAGTCACTCCCTGTAAGATTACCCGTCTAGTGCCATCATTTATCTTAGGTGTCACTCAAACTTTCCAGATGCGGCATCACCCGCAGTCCCATTAGCAGAAAAATAAACACGGATATCAAGTAGGAAAAGCGATATATATATTTATTCCTAAAACTAACATCCTAGACCTCTTAAGAGCTATAATCCTAGTCCTATACAGACAATGACTCCCCAGCAGAGTCACCATTTTACTATAGCGAGCGATTTTTATCGGTGACGCGGCCACCTTATTGCTGGGTTTTCCTCACCGCAATGAGGAGGAGGGGGTGCTACTTTCTGATTTCTTATTTATCCCGTGAAGCTGGAAGGGAAAGGAAAGCTATCTAAAATTAACCTTGCATGCGAATGGTTAACTGAACAAACGCTTTAAAGAGATTGGGGAAACTGGGGTCAGGTTATACAATGGGGAGTTGTCAATTACCCATCCTATATGTGGTTATCCACAGGATATTAGCTTTAAGTTTCGCTTTGTACTTGATGGTGTTTATCCGTTAATGGGTTGTGTAACGACCCAGTTTTTGGTGTGCGTTTTATTTAATCGAGTCGTTTGATTATTTTATTATTATTTTATTTTATTTTCGACTTTTATTTGAAAATATGTTATTTTTCAATGTTGTGATATTTTATCGGGTTTTGGGATCGTTTGCGAGATATTTGAGTGTGGGGGTATTTTGGTCATTTTAGGGTATTTTTCATTAAGTAAGTGGAATAGAATCGAAAGAGAGAAAATAAGAGGGAAAGAAAAAGGAAAGAAGGAAAAAGGAGAGAAAAGAGAAGAAGAAGAGAAATAGTGGAGAACTTGGGAAAAAAATCAAGAGAAATCAACTTCTAGAATCGGTTTAATCGGGTAAGGGTGCGAAACTCAATTATTGTATACTTGTGTATGATTATGTATGTGTATTTGTGATGTTTGTTGGATTGAAATGAAATTATTTAGTAAACCCCAATTTTTGTAAAATGGTTTAGAAATCGATTAAATGTGTTGAAAATTATGTGTTAAGTGTTCATTCTTGTTGGTATATGATAGATACTTGTTGCAATGCATTGTATTGGTAATTTTTCTGGGTATAGGTGAAAATTAGAGTGATTTTGGGAAAGGAAACGCAGAACCACGTTCTGCAGAAATTTTTCTGAGATTTCCAGGTCATACGCGTAAGGGGCATGTTCATACGCGTATGAACCTTGGCAATACGCGTATCATGGGCGAGCCATGGGGCCAATACGCGTATGGTTTTTCATTTCACTCGGCCATCTGCCCATTTTCGTATGATATGCGTAGCATTTTTAGGTCAATACGCGTACGGGCTTGGGCACTACGCGTACGGACATTTACACGTGAACTTTGGGAAAAAATGAGTCTCTACTCATACGCGTACGGACTTGGGCAATACGCGTATGAACAGGACAATGGTAAAATGGGACTTTTCAAAATATCGTTTTTCGTTTTCGTTCGTAACTTTTGATCCGTTTGTCCGATTTTTACATTCTCGGTATTGTTGTGTAAATATTAGACTGTACTTTCTAATTATGATGATTGTGAAATTGTTAGCCGATTTAATTACGTCGGAAAATCAGGAATAGTGTCGGTTGTCGACTTTTGTAGTTATACTTGTACGTATTTGATGTGTATCGTGCAAAGTGCTGATGTATGATGTAAATGTATGTGTTTAGATGGTGTTGTGATGATTTTTAGACGTATGGAAATTAAATGCATTGTTTTGGGCATAAGTGTAATGTGTGATGTTGTCGATGTAAATGAGTGCATGTATGTGTGTGCATAGTAAATGTCATGAGTCATTGTATGCCAAGCATCATGATATGCATTGTTGAGACGTCCTGAGTGACGGTTAGGATTCCAGAGGGAATTCGCTATAACTTCGTGTGCCCATGTGGGGTGTGAGCGATGATTATAGACGATCGTGTGCCCATGTGGGGTGTGAGCGATTGGGTCGTGTGCCCGTGTGGGGTGTGAGCGATCCATAAACACCGTGTGCCCGTGTGGGGTGTGAACGGTGGGGAACATCGTATGCTCGGCGGGGAGTTATAGTGATATAACGAGCGATGATTCCAGCAGAGTTCCTGAGTGAACTAGTGATGAGAAACAATGGAAGTCGGTACCGCATGTGCATATGCATATAGTCGATGTGTCGGTCTCTTGCATTTGCATAAATTATTAATGGTTGATTATGTGTGGATTTGTGGATAAAATTGATATATGGATATGTGTTGGTGATGGAAACATGTATTGTACCTTGTAGTACCTTGTGTTTGAATGATGGCGTGAGTTATGGTGAGAAACGTATATATGTGTGTATTTTGGGTTATATATAAGTGTATGCAATTATATGATGGTTGCTTTTCTCACCCTTCTGCTGTTTTATAATGCTCTATGAGGCATTGCAGATTAGAGTTACTGGAGGTATTTTTTTTGTAAAGCTTTACGTCTTCATTCTTTTGTCGGTCGGCTCTGATATGTGACACCGGGTAGTTAGGGAGGCCGTTAGTGATTGTTCTGTATTAGGTGTATATATATATCTTTTGGCTTGTGCATGTATAACTTGATGTATGACAGATTTTTCATGATATATGTGTATATGTTATTCAGTTTTAGATTATTCCGCTTTTATTCTAAATTCTGAAATGTGGGTGTAAGGAACTGAGTTCCTCTGTTGATTGCTACCCGACTGTTGCATATCTTTATGAGCAGGTGTTGTATGTATTATTTTCAAATTGATGTGACCCATCAGTCTATGCCATGATAATTTAAATATACTCTGACAAAATTTTGAATTTTCTTTTACTGCTTTTTATTAATTGGGGGTGTTAATTGGGGGTGTTACATTAAGTGGTATCAGAGCCAGTTTGTGTCAGTCCGTGTCAGTTATGTCAGTCCTTGTTGGTCGTTGTGGTTGGATGAGTTGTTTGTTTAACCATAGTTTCTGTTATTGGAAATGAACAGAATATGGCTGGTAGGAATGATGCTGCTTTGGCTGCGGCTATGCAAGCTATGGCTCGTGCTGTGCAGGGTGCACCTCATGCTGCTGGTAATGATGAGTTCAGGAAGAACAAACCGCCTGTCTTCAAAGGAAGATATGATCCGGATGGTGCACAGATTTGGCTGAAAGAGATTGAAAGGATTTTCCGAGTGATGGATTGTGATGAAGACCAGAAGGTGAGACTGGGTACTCACATGTTATTGGAAGAAGCTGATGATTAGTGGGTTAGTACTCGACGTGTGTTAGAAGCTGCAGAAGAGGAAGAAATTACGTATTTTCCTGAAGATGTAAGAGGGAAGAAGGAGATTGAGTTTTTGGAACTAAAACAAGGTAATATGTCTGTTGTCGATTATACTGCTAAGTTTATGGAACTTGTGCAGTTTTATCCCCATTATGCTGAAGCGACTACTGAATTCTCTAAGTGTGTTAAGTTTGAGAATGGCTTGCGTCCTGAGATAAAGCAGGCGATTGGATACCAGAGGATTCGGAGGTTCTCTGATTTGATAGATTGTTGTAGAATTTATGAAGAAGACAGTAAGGCTCGTTCTACTCATTACAAGAGTGTGAACGAGAGGAAAGGGAAACAACAGTTCCGTGGTGGTCCGTATGTGGCACCAGCTGATAAAGGTAAACAGAGAGGGAATTTTGAGAAAAGGTCAAGTGGAGGAGGTATGTCTGGTCCTTTGAGGTGTTATAAATGTGGTGAGTTGGGGCATCGTCAGTTTGAGTGCAGGAAAGATTTGAGGAAGTGTACTAATTGTGGAGGTGTAGGACATGTTGCTGCTGATTGTGCAAGGAAGAATGTGGTGAAATGTTACAATGGTGGTGAACCTGGGCATATTAGTACCAAGTGTCCGAAACCGAAGCAGGCTCCAGCTGGTGGAAAAGTGTTTGCATTATCGGGGAATCAGACTTCAAGTGCAGATCGTCTGATCAGAGGTACTTGTTTTATTAATAGTACTCCTTTGATTGCTATTATTGATACTGGAGCGACTCATTCGTTTGCTTCGTCTGAGTGCGCGAAGCATTTGAATCTTGTGTTGTTTTTGATGGGTGGTGAAATGGTTATTGATACTCCAGCAATGGGGTCAGTAACTACTTCCTTGGTTTGTCTAAGATGTCCTTTGACCATTTATGGTAAAGACTTCGAGATGGATTTGGTGTGTTTACCGTTGGAGGGATTAGATGTGGTTTTGGGTATGAATTGGTTGCAATTCAATCGGGTTCATATTGATTGTTATCATAAGTTGGTAAGGTTTCCTTCTCTTGAGGAAGACGAAGACTCGAGTTTCTTATCTACCAAAGAGTTGAAGAAACTTTTGGCGGAGGAAGCTCAGTTGTTTGGATTGTTTGCATCTTTAACTATGGATAGCCAAGTTTCACTTGATGTGTTTCCTGTGGTGTGTGAATTTTCGGAAGTGTTTCCTGAGGATATTTCAGATGTGCCGCCAGAGAGAGAGGTGGAGTTTTCTATAGATCTAGTTCCTGGTACTAGGCCTGTTTCTATGGCACCTTATCGTATGTCGGCATCTGAGTTGGTGGAGTTAAAGAAACAGTTGAATGAGTTGTTGGAAAAGAGGTTCGTGAGACCAAGTGTGTCGCCTTGGGGTGCTCCAGTTTTATTGGTGAAAAAGAAGGATGGAAGTATGCGATTATGTATTGATTATCGCCAGTTGAATAAGGTGACGATTAAGAATAAGTATCCTCTTCCCAGGATTGATGATCTGATGGATCAGTTAGTTGGTGCGTGTGTGTTCAATAAGATTGACTTGAGGTCGGGGTAACATCAGATAAGGGTGAAGGAGGAAGATATACAGAAGACGGCTTTTAGGACACGATACGGTCATTATGAATATTCTGTGATGCCGTTCGGGGTTTCTAATACGCCAGGTGTGTTTATGGAATACATGAATCGTATTTTTCACGAGCATCTGGATCGATTTGTCGTTGTGTTTATTGATGACATTTTGATTTATTCTAAGTCTCGGGAGGAGCATGCAGAACATTTGCGTGTTGTTTTGCAGGTTTTGAAGGAAAGGAACCTTTTTGCCAAATTGTCCAAGTGTGAATTTTGGTTGTCGGAAGTGAGTTTTCTTGGACACGTAATTTCAGGTAATGGTATTGCTGTGGATCCATCTAAAGTAGAAGCAGTTCTACAATGGGAGGCTCCGAGATCCGTTACTGAAATTTGAAGCTTTTTGGGTTTGGATGGTTATTATCGTAGATTCATTGAAGGTTTTTCGAAGCTAGCACTTCCTTTGACCCAGTTGACTTGTAAAGGGCAAGCGTTCATTTGGGATATTCGGTGTGAAGAGAGTTTTACTGAGCTGAAGAGAAGATTGACGACAGCTCCGATTTTGATTTTGCCGAATCCTAATGAACCATTTGTGGTTTATTGTGATGCTTCTTTGATTGGTCTAGGTGGTGTTCTAATGCAAGAAGGTAAGGTGGTGGCTTATGCTTCGAGGCAGTTAAGAGTTCATGAGAAGAATTATCCTACTCATGATCTTGAGTTAGCGGCTGTGGTGTTTGTGTTGAAGATCTGGAGGCATTATCTCTACGGTGCAAGGTTTGAAGTCTTTAGTGATCATAAAAGTTTGAAATATTTGTTTGATCAAAAAGAGCTAAATATGAGGCAACGTAGATGGTTAGAATTCTTGAAGGACTACGACTTTGGCTTGAATTACCATCCTGGTAAAGCTAATGTAGTAGCCGATGCATTGAGCCAGAAATCATTAAATATGTCCGCTTTAATGGTTAAGGAGTGGGAACTTTTGGAATCGTTTAGAGACTTGAGTTTGGTGTGTGAAGTGACATCGGATAGCGTTAGGCTTGGTATGCTAACGATTACTAATGATTTTCTGACGACTGTTTTTGAGAAACAGAAGTTGGATGTGAAATTTGTGGATTTGATGTTGGTTGGAGGAAAAGATGCGAATAGTGATTTTCAAGTGGATATTAATGGTGTTTTGAGATTCCGAGGTAGGATTTGTATTCCTGATGATGTGGAGTTGAAAAGGATGATTTTGGAGGAAGGACACCGGAGTAATTTGAGTATACATCCGGGAGCGAATAAGATGTATTAGGATTTGAAGAAGATTTTCTGGTGGTCTGGATTGAAAAGAGATGTGGCTCAGTTTGTTTATGCATGTTTGACTTGTCAGAAATCGAAGGTGGAACATCTGAGGCCTAGTGGTTTGTTGCAACCGTTGGATATTCCTGAGTGGAAGTGGGATAGTATTTCCATGGATTTTGTGACAGGGTTACCGAATACTCAGCGAGGGTATAATGCTATTTGGGTGGTTGTTGATAGGCTGACTAAATCGGCTCATTTTATTCTGATTGACGTCAATTTTACTTTGGAACGGTTAGCTGAGATTTACATCAGTGTGATTGTGAAGTTGCATGGAGTTCCATTGAGTATTGTTTCTGATCGAGATCCTAGATTTACATCGAGATTTTGGGAAAGTTTACAGAAGGCTTTGGGTTCTAAATTGAGATTGAGTTAGGCTTATCATTCGCAAACGGATGGTCAAACGGAGAGGACGATTAAGTCTTTAGAAGATTTGTTGAGGGCGTGCGTTTTGGAACAAGGTGGTGAGTGGGATAGTTATCTTGCTTTGATTGAGTTTACGTACAATAACAGTTTCCATTCTAGTATTGGAATGGCACCGTTTGAAGCATTGTGTGGACGAAGATGTCGAACACCGTTGTGTTGGCACGAATCTGGTGAGAGAACGGTGGTTGGCCCAGAGTTGGTGCAACAGACGACGGAGAAAGTGAAGTTTATTTGTGAGAAGATGAAAGCTTCTCAGAGTAGGCAAAAGAGTTATCATGATCGGAGACGGAAGGATCTTGAGTTCCAAGAGGGCGATCATGTATTTCTGAGGGTTACGCCGGTAACAGGTGTGGGTCGTGCATTGAAATCGAAGAAACTTACTTCTCGGTTTATTGGTCCTTCCCAGATATCTGCGAGAGTGGGTGCTGTGGCTTATAGAGTGGCGTTGCCGCCGAATCTGTTGAATTTGCACGATGTGTTTCATGTTTCACAGCTTCGGAAGTATGTTCCAGATCCATCGCATGTGATTCCGATGGATGAGGTCGAGGTAAGGGAGAACCTTACGGTCGAGGCAATACCAGTTAGGGTTTTGGATCGCGAGGTGAAGCGGTTGAGAGGCAAGGATATTGCACTTGTGAAAGTGGCGTGGGGAGGCGCTGCTGAGGGCAATTTGACTTGGGAGTTGGAGAGTCAGATGTGGGAGTCGTATCCAGAGTTGTTCGTCTCAGGTAATATTTTCGAGGACGAAAATTTCTAAGTGGGGGAGAGTTGTAACGACCCAGTTTTTGGTGTGCGTTTTATTTAATCGAGTCGTTTGATTATTTTATTATTATTTTATTTTATTTTCGACTTTTATTTGAAAACATATTATTTTTCAATGTTGTGATATTTTATCGGGTTTTGGGATCGTTTGCGAGATATTTGAGTGTGGGGGTATTTTGGTCATTTTAGGGTATTTTTCATTAAGTAAGTGGAATAGAATAGAAAGAGAGAAAATAAGAGAGAAATAAAAAGGAAAGAAGGAAAAAGGAGAGAAAAGAGAAGAAGAAGAGAAATAGTGGAGAACTTGGGAAAAAATCAAGAGAAATCAACTTCTAGAATCGGTTTAATCGGGTAAGGGTGCGAAACTCAATTATTGTATACTTGTGTATGATTATGTATGTGTATTTGTGATGTTTGTTGGATTGAAATGAAATTATTTAGTAAACCCCAATTTTTGTAAAATGGTTTAGAAATCGATTAAATGTGTTGAAAATTATGTGTTAAGTGTTCATTCTTGTTGGTATATGATAGATACTTGTTGCAATGCATTGTATTGGTAATTTTTATGGGTATAGGTGAAAATTGGAGTGATTTTGGGAGAGGAAACGCAGAACCACGTTCTGCAGAAATTTTTCTGAGATTTCCAGGTCATACGCGTATGGGGCATGTTCATACGCGTATGAACCTTGGCAATACGCGTATCATGGGCGAGCCATGGGGCCAATACGCGTATGGTTTTTCATTTCACTCGGCCATCTGCCCAATTTCGTATGATACGCGTAGCATTTTTAGGTCAATACGCGTACGGGCTTGGGCATTACGCGTACGGACATTTACACGTGAACTTTGGGAAAAAATGAGTCTCTGCTCATACGCGTACGGGCTTGGGCAATACGCGTATGAACAGGACAATGGTAAAATGGGACTTTTCAAAATATCGTTTTTCGTTTTCGTTCGTAACTTTTGATCCGTTTTTCCTATTTTTACATTTTCAGTATCGTTATAGCTATTAGACTGTACTTTCTAATTATGATAATTTTCAAATTGTTAATCGATTTAATTACGTCGGAAAATTGGGAATAGTGTCGGCTGTCGACTTTTGTAGTTATACTTGTACGTATTTGATTTGTATTGTGCAAATTGCTGATGTATGATGTAAATGTATGTGTTTAGATGGTGTTGTGATGATTTGTGGACGTATGGAAATTAAATGCATTGTTTTGGGCAAAAGTGCAATGTGTGATGTTGTCGATGTAAATGAGTGCATGTATGTGTGTGCATAGTAAATGTCATGAGTCATTGTATGCCAAGCATCATGATATGCATTGTTGAGACGTCCTGAGTGACGGTTTGGATTCCAGAGGGAATTCGCTATAACTTTGTGTGCCCATGTGGGGTGTGAGCGATGATTATAGAAGATCGTGTGCCCATGTGGGGTGTGAGCGATCGGGTCGTGTGCCCGTGTGGGGTGTGAGTGATCCATAAACACCGTGTGCCCGTGTGGGGTGTGAGCGGTGGGGAACATCGTATGCCCGACGGGGAGTTATAGTGATATAACGAGCGATGATTCCAGCAGAGTTCCTGAGTGAACTAGTGATGAGAAACAATGGAAGTCGGTACCGCATGTGCATATGCATAGAGTCGTTGTGTCGGTCTCTTGCATTTGCATAAATTATTAATGGTTGATTATGTGTGGATTTGTGGATAAAATTGATATATGGATATGTGTTGGTGATGGAAACATGTATTGTACCTTGTAATACCTTGTGTTTGAATGATGGCGTGAGTTGTGGTGAGAAACATATATATGTGTGTATTTTGGGTTATATATAAGTGTATGCAATTATATGATGGTTGCTTTTCTCACCCTTCTGCTGTTTTATAATGCTCTATGAGGCATTGCAGATTAGAGTTGCTGGAGGTATTTTTTTTTGTGAAGCTTTGCGTCTTCATTCTTTTGTCGGTCGGCTCTAATATGTGACACCGGGTAGTTAGGGAGGCCGTTTGTGATTGTTCTGTATTAGGTGTATATATATATATCTTTTGGCTTGTGCATGTATAACTTGATGTATGACAGATTTTTCATGATATATGTGTATATGTTATTCAGTTTTAGATTATTTCGCTTTTATTCTAAATTCTGAAATGTGGGTGTAAGGAACTGAGTTCCTCTGTTGATTGCTACCCCACTGTTGCATATCTTTATGAGCAGGTGTTGTATGTATTGTTTTCAAATTGATGTGACCCCTCGGTCTATGCCATGATAATTTAAATATACTCTGACAAAATTTTGATTTTTCTTTTACTGCTTTTTATTAATTGAGGGTGTTAATTGGGGGTGTTACAGGCTGGGAAAGTTTCTTGGGAAGTATGAGTGAGTGAGTGAGTTTTTGTTTTTGGTAAGGTACTGGACCAAAGTTTTGATTGGTATGAAGGTACTGGACCTAGAGTTTTTGTTTGGTATGCTCGCTAAGATTTCACAATCTTATGCCTACATATTCTCGTTTAAATGAAACAGGGAAATCAGAGCAATCGTAGTTCCTCCTATTCTAAGGGAGGAAAAAGATGTTTTGGTGTCTTGTTCAAAGCCCAAGATTGAAGCTAAAAGGTAATTTGTGTCTTGTTCAAAGCCCAAGATTGAAGCTAAAAGTTTGACTGAGAGAGAACTTGTCATCTCTAAAGAGGGATTGTTGATTTTTGTGTGCCTTGATTCAAGCCCAAGGTTGAAGCTAAGAGATTGATTGACTCCACTAGGGAAGTCCCTATACAAGGCCTAAGAGGAGGCTGGAACTGACTGACTCAACTAGAGAGTGTTTATGTGTCTTGTACGAGGTCCAAGATTGAGGCAAAAAAAAAGAGACTGACTCTTTGGGGATATCATTATACAAAGCCTAAGAGGAGGTTAAAAGTTTGACTCTGCGGGAAAGTGTTATTTGTCTTGTATAAAGCCCAAGATTGAGGCTAAAAGGGGATTTTGACTCCACCGGGGAGGTTTGTATGTGTCTTGTACAAAGCCCAAGATTAAGGCTGAAATGGGAAATTTAACTGACTCTGGTGAGGATATTTTATATGTCTTGTACAAAGCCAAAGATTGAGGTTGAAATGAGTTTGACTCTTCTTGGGGAAGATCATTCCTCAAAGCCTAGAGGAAGACTGGGAGGAAATGACTATGCTAGGGAAGATATCTGTCCCAAGCTCAAGAGAGGGAGATTTATGTCTTGTACAAAGCCCAAGATTGAGGTTGAAAGGGTTTGACTCAACAAGAGAGTGCTTTTATCTGTCTTGTACAAAGCCCAAGATTGAGCCTAAAAAAGGTTGACTCAACAAGAGAGTCTGAAAAGGTGATTGACTCAACCAGAGAGTCTGAAAGTGATTGACTCAACAAGCGAGTCTGAAAGTGATTGACTCAACAAGAGAGTCTAAAAAATGATTGACTCAATAAGAGAGTCTGAAAATGTTAGCTCCGCCGGGGAGAATCTTTATACAAAGCCCAAGAGGAGGCTGACTCTACTGAGGAAAAATCATTATACAAAGCCTAAGAGGAGGCTAACTTTTGCCGGGGATTATTAAGATCTCGAGGCAGGTCAAAATGGGGAATCAACTCTTGCTGAGGATTACAGAAGAGTTGAGATATCAGAGACCTTGAGGTTCTGATTTGGGATAAGTTGACCCTGGTTGGGGAACTCTCAAGAGAGAGGCTGGGTTTCTGTTGGAGATTAATCCAGAGAGCCCGGGGTTTCTTCCTATATTTGTAAGGAACTTGAGAATGTCTTTGAGACTCAAGGGGTTTAGACTGTCCAAGTCTATCGGTGTGGAAGAGTAGGCGGGGATGCTTTTAGGAAGCCTGTGGGTCCCAAACCAAGAAAAGTTCAAGAAATGCTATTCACCGAGAATAGATCATTTAGTGAAAGTCCTGAGGTTTGAAGAAATTCAAGAGATGCTATTCACCAAGAATAGATCAACTCTGGGGAGTAGAATTTCTTTGACAATTTCAAGGGGTGACAGTTTGAGAAAAGGTTCACGAGGAATACTGCCTTTCTCTTTGTTTCATATTGTTTAAGCCCAAGAGAAGGCAAGTCTGTATCTGGAAATCCTATGGGGATCTAGTTTTGTTTGTATTTAAGAGCGACCAACAGGGCTTTACCTAGTTCTAGACCTAGTTGCCGGGGAAAACTCTAAATAACTATACTAGTATATATGCAATTGATATATGACAAGTATTTAAAAGGGTATGAAAGAAGACTAACCGTGCGCAGCTTCCCACGATACAGTTATATATATCTGACATGTAATTAAAAGAATGAAAGAAGACTCACAGTGTGCAGCTTCCCACAATACAGATATATATATATATATTAAAGCAAGTAAATGAAAGCGGATAAAACTTATAGGTGAGCAAGCTTCCATGATGTATTGTTAGTTGTTTAAAGAAATTAAAGAAAGTTTTTATAACAACTGTATATTGAATCTAAATCAAAATGGAATTGTTTTGAAAAGATCATTGGGGCTTATACTCAAAGAGAGGCCCAAGGTTTTAACAGTGATTGCACCTTTGTTTTGAATATGTACAGAGGGACTTATACAATGTGTGAGGCCCAAAAAGGTTTTGGTTAAAAGGGGGTTGGGTTTTACACTCTATTAGAGGCCCAATTTTGAAAATGAATAAAGATGGGTCTTATAGCTCAAGGAGAAGCCCAGTTGATTTTGTTAAAAAAGGCAACGATCGCGCCGAACTTTTGAAAATATACAGAGGGACTTATACAATATGTGAGGCCCAAAATTGTTTATTTACAAAGGGGTTGGGACTTACACTCTATTAGAGGCCCAAAAAGTTTGAAAATAGATTGATGAGGGTGGAATTAATCAAAACCCTAATTTTATTTAAAATGGAATTAATTTTTTTAAAAATTAATAAAAATTATTGAAAACATGTGAAAAATGAGTGGTGATCTTGGATCAATGTTTCAAAAATCATGTTTTTTCCACAAAATGATTGGAAACCATTTAAGTTTGGAAAATCAAGAAGGAAAAAATATTTTAAATGTTAAAAAACAAATAAAAATTAATTCTTTGCAAAAATATCAAGTATATGAAATAAATAATATTTTTGGGATATTTTTGTAAAATAAAATATTTTAACATTTTTGTGAATTATTAAAAAAAGAATCAACTCAAAATCATTAAAATTCAGAGAGAAATTAATTTTTGAATCAATTAAATAAAATCACAAAAATTTAAATATTTGAAAGTTTGAAAAAGGGCGCCAAGAGCATCTTGGTTTTTCCCGCGTGCTCTGTTTTGCCCAGATTTGCGTTTTCTCATCAATCTCACTGAATACTTGATGAAATCACACAATCCACATATCAATCTGCTCGTTTTCACCTCACGATCATGTCTATGGTCTTTAATTTCATTTATTTTAAGCATGGAATAAGAAATCAAAGAGAAACCTCAAGAACCCTAATTTCTGCATGAAGGCTGAGAAATTTGATACACGACTCATACAAAGCAATTAATGGAGGGGAAACACTCTATACATGATTATGAACATATGGCAAAATTATTGTGCGAGGAAATATGCATGAATCATGAGATGACCAAGTTGAGGCTTACCTCTTACAGTTGGTGATCGAGTTCTATGGTGGAGGTGTTACAGCTTGGTTCCAATGGTGTGGACAGCTTCCTTAGGTGTTATGGAGTGTGTCTGAATGCTTGGAGTGGATTGAATTGAGCTGGAACTTGATTTGGCACCTCAACTGCAAATATGTCAAAAGCTCGTGCAGATGGCTGGTGATTTTGAGAATCTGATGTTCCAGATGTTGTTTAAGTGTTTGGATCACTTCTATATGATGTTTATGAGGTGTGTGTGTGTGATTGGTTTGGTTTGGTTGGAATTGCTCTCAAACTCAAAACCCGATAATGACTTGATTTAGAAGGTAAATTTGGAAGTGAAAGTGTGATTTTGAGAAAGGCAAGTGTTATAGGCCTTTGGTGTACTCAAACTGATCAGAAATGAGGTCTATTTATAGTGTGTCAAGTTTGTTTTGCAAGGAATAGGGAATGGCAACTGCAGCAGGCCTTTGGCCAATGTGGATCAAATGGAATCTCAAGTCTCCTCTAGCCATTGACTTGAGATTAGAGCACAGGCCTATGGTTCTCTGATTCAAGGATAAGGCTTGACTGAAGTGTTCATCTTTGCTCTGATACATGCCACTTCTAAGCATCCATTGAATGCTCCAAAACAAAATTGGAGTCTTGAGGCATCTTTAGCTTTTAGGGGTGCCAAACCTATATGTAGTTCCAAAGACTTGGGAGGCTTATGGATTAGTGCTTTTCCCTTGGTTGTTCCCCCTTGAAGTATGCAGATGGATAACCATGCTTGAAGTTGCACAATTTGGGCAATTCGAGCACTAATGCACAAATCTTCCTTGCCAAGACAGTTTGCAGCAAGGCATGTTGCAGCTGTCATAACTCTTAGCTCAGATGGAATTTGATGGAGTTCTTGGGCATTTTGGAAAGCTGACATATCCTATTTCAACATGATGTCCAACTTTGGTTTTGAGTCAACCTGAATTATAATGAAAAATGCCTCTACATTTGGGAAAAAATAAGGCAGATTCTGACTTAGTGAATATTTCACTAAGTGTTGGAAAAATGTCACTTTTGTGTTTTCAGCCATTTTGATCACTTCATAACTAAAAATCCATGAGGAATTGAAATGAGCTGTAGTTGAAATTTTTAAAGTATGCCATGAGATCTACAAATCCAGCTTTGGACCATCCAAAATGGTTGCTTGGATCTCAAGTTATGGTCCTTGGAAGTTGGTACCTTAGCCACTTTGTTCCATAACTTAGAAAAATTCTAAGTTTTTATGGTTACCCCTTTTACAAGTTATCCCACTTTCTTTGATTTTTCTTGATGAATGATGATTCCAATCATACATTAACACCATTTTAGGGTCAATGAACCATAATTGTGAAAAATCTCAAAAAGTCAAACTTGGTTTTGTGCACAGTTGACTTTTTATCGGACGGAATCCAAACTGTACGATCCTTTGTGAAATCAAGTCCTTGACCTAAATCAAACCTAATGGATATATTCCATAGATGTTGTAGGGTGTATTGAATCATGTCCCAAGGTTTGGGAGCATGTCCTGGACAAAATTCAAAGGTACAATTGACTTTTCCCTCGAAACCCTAATTGTGGTCCTGATGAAAATGAAACTTGTGAGTCAAGCTTCTTGGATCAATCCATTGTTGCAAATAGATCAATGTAGTGTGTTAGAGACCCTAAAATCATACCTTAAGGTCTTGGCTCATGTTTTTTTCCCAAAAGTCAACTTAAGGGTGAATTAGGTTAGGAAACCCTAATTCCTGATTTTTTTTTGTGGATGCATCCCCTGAGGTAAAATTGACTTGATGATTGGGTCCATGAGGTCCCTTGTAGTATCTTGGGTTGTGCTTTGAACCATTGGCTCATGCCCAGAGGAAAAATTTCATCTGGAGGCCTCAGTCGACCAAACCCTAATTTGGTGACACTGACGATCAGGAGGCTTAATCCACTTGGAATGCTGCAACCTTGTGCTTGATTCTTGATGCGGGAGTCCTCCTGATCGATTTTGGGTGTTTGAGAGGTTAGACAAGTTAAATATCATGTCATTTCTTGATTGATCTCTTGTCTAAGTGCCCTAAGAGGGCTTGAAACCCTGATCCTTGATTGTAGTGAATGCTCAACAATTCCTTAAGGAGATTGATGAGACATGAAAGTATCCCCATCTTGTGAGGATGATTGGCACAATGATGGGAAAGCTTAGTGGTCAAAATTTGGGGTATGACAATGTGCATACATACATTTGCATTGCATTCAAACCAGAGAAAGCTCACTTTCTTCCCTTCACCAGCCAGAAGACAGTGACGACCCGACACCGATACTTCATCAGATCCAACAGATCAAGAATCATGGCTGATTATGAGAATACCGCCTACACAGAAACTTTGACTCAGTTCCACAGAAGGATGGGTCAATTCCAAGATAACATGGATGCCGTCATGGAACTCCTTCGTACACGGAAGAATGCAACTGTTACCTCTGCTATTGTCACAAGTATCACTGATGCAATTGTTGTCACTCCTGTTGTTATTGCTTCTCCTGCTATTAAAGTACCAATCAAGACTGTTGTTTAACCTACTATCAATTTGCCAAGCTCTCAGCCTGGTCCGAATAGGATGCCTGCTGCCTTTACGTAAGGAATGCCCCCGAATTTCATTCATCAGATTGCTAGTGGTGGTGCCTTTATGCCATATCAATCTTTTGTTGTACCCATGCCTAATGGAAACACCGCTGCTTACCCATGGGGTATGCCTACTCCTGTTCTACCTCCTGTGGTGAAACCCGATGATCACGAGATTCCTCAAACACAGACTCGCCAGACTCCAGTGCCAACTGCTATTGAAATTCCTGATGAAGATGAACATGTTCATGTTCCGGTTTCGTCTCAATCTGCACAAACTATTGTTCACAATGATCATTCTGGAATGCCTTACCCTGGGGCATCTGCAGCTGCTATGGCACCTCTTCCTAGTTATCCATATGGTGTTCAGATGGGTCAGACTGCTGGTCAGATGGTTAATTCTGGGTTGATACATCCGTCTCAATTTGCTTCTCCTCAAGTGCTTGCTCCAGCCGCATCACAACTTCCAAATCCTCAGATTTTTGTCAGACCCGCTGATCAGAACAAACTTGTAGACTACAAGTTGTTAGAAGACAGAATCAGAGTTATCGAGGGATTTTCTGCCTTTGACATGGATGCCAAAGACTTGTGATTGGTTCCAAATGTTGTGATACCCCAGAAATTCAAGGTGCCTGATTTTCCTAAATACAAGGGGTTGAGTTGTCCACGAAGTCACATCACAATGTATTGCAGAAAAATGGCATCCTACATAGACAATGAAGAGCTGCTCATTCACTATTTCCAAGATAGCCTATATGGGGCTTCCCTGGATTGGTACATGAACCTTGAGCAAGGTAAGATCAGAACCTGGAAAGATCTATCTGAAGCATTCCTGAAACAATACAAGTACAACTTGGATATGGCTCCCACCAGATTGCAGTTGCAAAATCAAGCTCAAAAGGCTAGTGAATCATTCAGAGAATACGCTCAAAGGTGGCGTGAGATGGCTTCACGAGTCCGGCCTGCTCTATCTGATTCAGAGTTGGTTGACATATTCATGGGAACTCTTCAGGTTTTGTACTATGAGAAGATGGTTGGTAGCGCATCCTCCAATTTTGCTGATGTTGTAACCATTGGGGAACGTATCGAGAATGGGCTCAAAACAGGGAAAATTGTTGGCACTGTGAATCAACAATCAGGGGTCGATAAGCCAGAAGGTGGGTTCTTTAAAGTAAAGGAAGAGGAAACAAATGCTGTCATGGCTGGTGTCAACTTTCAAGCGCAAACTCCCATGGCTCCTGTGCCATACCACCCGTACCCATATATTGCTGCTGCCCAGTACCAACAACCACCGTATCAACAGCCTTCTCAGGCTCATATTAAGCAAGTCCAAAGACGAGACCGCCAGAACCAGAACAAACCCCGGAGTAATCTAGAATGAAGGAATGATCCTCTAGATCCGATTCCTGTGACATACAGTCAACTTCTCCCATATCTAGTTTAGAATTCCCTGGTGGTTCCCAAAGCTCTGAAGTCTCCTCCAAAACCATTCCCACCTGGGTATGATCCCAATGTGCAATGCAGATATCATGCTGGGTCGGCTGGACATTCAACTGAGGATTGCAACGCTTTCAAAGCTAAAGTCCAACAGTTGATTAACAAGAAGTACTTAACCATTCAAGGTGAGCACTATGGGTGATCAGAAATCCCTTGTCCATGTAAGGGCCAAGATCGCAAAAGAATCCCTTAATAAGCCTGTGAGCACTTCCTCAACATCGGTAACCATCATGTTATTCCATCTTTCCCATTTGTAATCTTTTCGTTTGTCAAGCATTGTTCACTTGTAAAACTTGTTTGCTTTCAGACGATAATAATAATGAAATGAATATGCATGTTTTGAATAAATTCGTTCGTGTTCACTCATACTTTCTATCTGTATCGCACATTTGATCAAGCAAAATTAGAAGAGAATGATGAAATCAAAAAGACATAAGATCACTGTCTGTATGCTTTTGAATAAAACTTTACTGACGATGTAAGGCATTTGTTCAAATCCCCAAACACTTGAGGTATAAGGAAGATAATCCCTAGTCAACCCTTTGGGCCTTGAAGTAGGAGTTTCTTTCTGCATACAAAAACCCTCAACCTTAACCAGGGGCAGGGTAGTCTTCAGTTAGTTTAACCATGCGTTCAAATTTCAAAAGAGGATTACCCCATCTGCGGATCAACCACATCCTATTCAAGAGGTCAGAAAAATTACAAATCCACAATGGTTATCCTTCACCGACCAAAGGAATGAGGCAGTCACAACTCACCCTTACAAATCAAACAAACACATGTCACACAATTTTGTTCAAAAAAAATCAAAAGCAAAAATAAATAAAAAAGCCTGCTAAGTCAAAAACAAATGACTTAGGAAAAAATTAGGGCATCCCGGTAGACTGCAAATTCAAAATAATTAGTCTACGCAAAAATTAGGAATCAAAAGCAAAAATCCTCAATAAGAACAAGTTCGTGTGATCACATGTGACAAAAATAAAGGGTGAGTGACTGTCGTTCCAAAACCCTCATCGGTTCCTCTACCATTACATCTACCATTCTTTTGAAAGGTGAACGCTTGTGTCAAACTAGCTAAACGTAGGACTGGAGAACATCAAGGAGAATGGGTGGGTTAAAATAAATTTTGAGCCTTATGTCCTTTCTTTTTTAACCATGAACCAGGCCACGTTACAACCCTCAAAAGACCTAATTGAAGTAGGGTTTATTTCAAAAAAGCATACCATAGGCGGGATCATGTCGAAGCTGACTTCCAAAGATTTACTTATCGTTTGTGTCGATACTGACATGGCATTCTAAATGGTGATCCATTCACCATATATCATAATCTCAGTGAACATACTTGAATTTCAAAACTGACATATGCATGGCATTAACATTATAATTTTCAAAACAAATACTTTTACTTGCGAACAAGCACTTGACATCAAGAAAGTTTCCACCTCGAGGGGCAAAGCGCCTGAAAACGCCGTTGAGCAAAAAGGCCTAGCCATCTCAATATTCAGTCAATCTGGGACAATCACGTCGAGACTCGACAAATATCTCAAAGGTCGGTTGGTCAGGGGCATTCCTCCAAAGATCGATCAACCATGGGAAAAATCATTTCAGGGCTCATACTGGGGCAAGCCATCTCAAGAGCATAAGAAATCAACCTCTCCAAAGAGAAGGTTAATCAGGGGCATACTGTTCCGATATACTGGGGGCAAGACAAACTTGTGGCTGGGGAAACTCATGCAGATACCCAACAGACTGGGACAGAGACGGGCTACCAAAGTACAAGTTCTCTTCCTATTTTAAGGCAAGAGTAATGGTGCATCAATAACTGCTGATCCTGAAGTAGATGTCGGGGAATCACGTCTTTATGGCTTATACCCTAACCTCAACTCTTTCACCTCCCACAACAAAAGCACTTGAACCATTGCATAGACCGCTCTCATGCATTAATCATGGCACTTCACTCATGTGTATCGCTCATTTGACATAAACCAGATTACTAACATTTTGCGTATGGTAACCATCACCGCATAACACTGCGTCCTCAAACGCATAGCATATTCATCAAGTTGGAGCATTACGCCGTGTAGATTCAAACAAGCGTCCTAATCAAAGCCTAGTTCTCATCTGGTAGTCAGTTCTCGTCTGGTAGTCAGTTCCCGTCTGGCTCATCTTTGCTTAATCCCAGTTCACGTCTGGTAAACTTAATTCCAGTTCACGTCTGGTAAACTTAATCCCAGTTCTCGTCTGGTAGTCAGTTCCCATCTGACCTTGCCCTTCAAATTCCAGTTCTCGTCTGACTTACTTCTTTAAAATCCAGTTCTCGTCTGATAGTCAGTTCTCGTCTGACCAATCTTTACAAAATCCAGTCAGTTCTCGTCTGATTTATTCAAACTTTTCCAGTTCTCGTCTAGTAAACTTTTCTAGTTCTCGTCTGGCGCACTGTTCCAAAGTCCAGTTCTCGTCTGGAAAGCCTTTCAAAGTCCAATTCTTGCCTGGAAAACTTTTCAAAGTCCAGTTCTAGTCTGGAACATCTTTTTCAAAGTCTGGTTCTCGTCTGGCACACTTTTCAAGTCCAGTTCACGTCTGGAAAACTTTTTCAAAGTCTCTTCCTTTCCTTTGGTTCATCCAAAGACCTTTCCTTATTCTTTGGTCCGTCCAAAACCTATCGGCTTACGACACTGTACCTTAACCAGCACCGTTGCATAACATGATATCAAGCATCATGTAGAATAGCACATACATAGCATATGCATTAGCATACCTCCCTTTGTCTGATTCATCTCCCAGCAGATATTCAGCCTACCTTCGCACTTATCAACCCTCAAAACATTCAACCCTTCTTTTGTCGCCGTCGGACAAATTTTCGAGCTACTCTTGTATTTAATCCCCTTCTACCTCGAATCATCGAAAAGCTGACGCAATTCAAACATTCAGGTCCAAGAGAATTAAATAGGGGCAGCTGTCATAACCCGAGATTTGACCTCCTTTTTGCCTTTTGCAAAAGCATGTACATTCGTATTGCTGGCATACGCATTCACACTTTTTCTGTGTGATTTTGTTGCTAGAATGTTCATTTTTTCCAAGCCCGACTAATCGCATCCTCACAAGGTCATCACATCATCAAAACAAGCACAAAACAAGGGTTTCTATGCCTATTCATCAAAGCAAGAGGTTAAAAATTGAAACCGTGGCCACAACACCAGTTTCAGGCAAATGTGGGGAATTTTGGCCTGGTTAATCGATTAACCATTTCCAGTGCAAATGTGTTAATCGATTAACACATGCAAAATAGGCAGAATCTGCTGCTTTTTTAGGATAGCAACTCTTCCTCCTCATTTTGGGATTCTACATGATTCTATCAGTGTGTGGAACATTCTAGACATCTTTAGACATTTCAAGACTATTCAAGACACTCCAAGCGCATTTATTCCAATGCATCACTCTAATTTAAGTACATCATGTTCCTTGATTCCCAAGCATGTTAACCTTTGGATGTGAAGCTTGCATTGGGATTGCTACCGAGTTAACTTCCTAACTAACCGAGTTAACCGCTTGACTCGGTGAGTCAAGTGTAACTAACTTCTAGCCTAATTCCAAACCACCTAAAGTTAGCTCCTAGCCTAATGTCAAACCTCTCACACTCCAAACCAAAAAGTCTATATAAACAATCTTTAATCACTTTTCAAGGAATCAACCATTTTTCACACATTTTCACAATTCTTCACTCTCAAATCTCTCACATTCTCTTTGAATTTCTCTGCAACTTCTTCATCTTCACCTACATTTTCTTCCCAAACCTCACCATAGCTCTTCATCATTGAAGAATAATCACTTCTATATTAGAAGTGATTATTTCTTGAGCTTAACCTTCATCATCTTGTAATTATACTTGGATTTCTGGAGTTTTATAAGCTTTTGGATTCATCTCAAGTGTTTGTTTCAAGATTCAACGGTTCAAATTCATATTTCAGAGTTTGTCACGATTTGTTCGGTTTCGGTACAATTCGGCTATAATTGAAGATTCCTCTGGTTTTCTTTGATTATCTGCACCAAGATCTCTTTGCAACAATTACCAAGCCAATCCTCCGGCTTGTAGGTTGGTAGATCTCATTCATTTTACTGTTTCGAACATTTTCATATCATTCCCAATGTAGTTTCGATTTTTTTGAATGTGATTAGATTATGCCATTGCTTGATCCATGATCTTGATGATTTAATTGATTCCATTGTTGATCATTTGCTATTGTTAAACTTGATTTTTCGTGCATAATTGTTTGCCCTAGCATTGGAGTGATTGCACAATCAATAAATGGCCAAAAGCACTTTTGAAAACTATTTTTTTGCCCCTGCTCCAGTGTTAATCGATTAACACTTTGCAGTGCAAAAGTGTTAATCGATTAACCAGTGTAATTTTGCTGTTTTTCAAGTGTTAATCGATTTACACTTTGCAGTGCAAAAGTGTTAATCGATTAACACTTTGTAGTGCAAAAGTGTTAATCAATTAACACTGAACCAGAAGGCCATTTTCATGTTTTTTCAAGTGTGTTAGCCATGCTTTCTTCTCTAACTTCCATAGATTGACATGCTTTATTTTTATAGATGTTTTAAGTGTCATTTAACTTTTGCTTGAAGCATATTCATGAACTTTCGATGCGCGATTTCGATTATTCAATTTGTTCACATTCTTAGCATTGTATGAACATGATCATTCTTCCACTTTCTTTGATCACCATAACATGATTTTGTGTTGCATTTTAAGTATCATTTGGTACTGTTTTTCACTTTCTCTCATTGTTTTGCATTGAGTTTGTTCTTCAAAGGATAAGCTTAATCTTGTATAATCAATAATGCACCCATTGCTTTAATAATTTTTCAATTCATTTTAGAAAATTATTAGCATTTTCCTCCCTTTTGATTAATTAATCGAAACTTCGTTTCGTTTATTAATCTCTCCCTTGGCGCTTCTCTTTAGGTTTCCTTTAGAGCTTTATTTCTCTCTTCCCTCGCGGAGTCAGAGGTTCGCACGACGCACTGGAGCACTGTACAAATTGGAGTTGTTACGCTGTCCGTTTCAATTTTCGCACTATACTTTAAGTGCTAGAGAAGGAATGAGGATGGATTTGTCCTACCCTCATTCTGACTATTTCTTAGGTAAGGGCATTTTGTCCCCTCGCTGAGAATAGTCACCTCTATCCTCAAGATGTAGTGCTTCTCTTTCCCCAGTCAGGTTGATCCTTGATCACTTGTGCTCCTCTCAATCTCTCGTTTGATCAATCACCATTCTTCTTGGTTAAAGATCATGGTTTCTTAAGTTAGCACACCCACTTCTTGTCTCAACATTCAATACCAACATCCCCTTTGGGTCATGACCTTGGCTTGGTCCCACACCCGTCCTTTGGGTCGTGACCTTTGCTCGGTCCCACACCCGTCCTTTCAGTCTCACACCACTGTTTATCAGTTAATATACCAAAACCCCTTCAGAGTCAAACACCTTCTCTTGGTTCAGTACTCTCTCTTCTGGTTAATCACAGTCTATCTGTTAAAACCTTTATCCCCACCAAAGTTCTTATCTCTTTCCCTTTGGTTAACCACTGCTAGTCAGTTAATATACCGAAATTTTTCTCTTGGTTTTGACACCATCCCTTTGCTTGTTCCCTAGTAGGTTCGCTTATCCTCTAGTCCCTAGGACATTTCTTTGTTCTCTTACTCCCTGGTGGGGTTTCTTTTATTCCTTTTGCTCCTTTCTCTCCTTGGTTTCGACACCACTCTTGTACGTCATTCTCAGTACAACTATTGTCTTTCCTTTTCCATTTCTTTTTTGGGTTTGACACCACTTTCTTGGAATCCCCAGTGGAGTTTCCTTCTATCTCTTGCTCTTGGTTTTGACACCACTTTCCTTTTCCTTTTCCGCCTTATTTCCCCGAACTACGGAAGCTCTGATTTTGCATTCATTCGAATGTATGATACGTAGGCACGAGATCGCGATGATCTTGGCGAGCACACTTTCACCCTTCAAACCTTCCACCTTCTTCCATTTCTCTTTCTTTCCCTGGTTCCTTTGAACTACGACGCTCTGACTTCCTCATTGCACTATGAGAGTACGTAGGCACGAGGCCCCTAATCCTCCGCGAGCACTTTCTTTCTTTTCTTTCTCTCTCCTCTTTTTTAGCTAGAAGTCTTTAGATAGATAACCCATCTAAGCCTTGAAGCAAGCTAAATGGTTCCGGTCAAGTACGGCGGATGCGTTAGGTGCTACTACCTTCCTTTTGCATAACCGACCCCCGTTCCCGTTTCTCTTCCCCTTGGGTTTTATCGATATTTTCCCTGTCCTTAGGGACTAAATAAAGTTCGGTGGTGACTCTGTTGTATCTTTGAGAGTGCGATTCACTCAGGTATAAACCAGCCATCTTCAGTAATGACAAGCTCGTGATCCACTGTTTCCAGGACAATTTGAGTGTGGCATCACTGAACTGGTACATGCAGCTAGAGAGTATCAACGTCCAATCATTGTCAGACCTAGCTAATGCCTTTGTAAAGCAGTATAACTACAATCTTGACATGGCTCCCAGCCGCCTGCAGTTGCTAGGTTTATCTAAAGAAGACAATGAATCCTTCAGAGGGTATGCTCAGAGGTGGAGAGAAGCAGCTGCTCGCGTTCAACCACTACTCTTGGATAAAGAATTAGTTGACTGGTTCGTTGATACTTTGCAAGGCCCGTACCGGGAAAAGTTGTTTAGCATCGTAACATCAAACTTCTCTGACTTGGTAATAGCTGGAGAGCGCATCGAGAATGGACTCAAGAGCGGAAAAATTCGAGACACCTCGAACGTCCCAGCTAGTGAGAGTGAATCAGTTGTCAGTTCTCAAGAAGGATATGAGGAAGAAAGTAATTCCATCTGGGAATATCTGATACCACAACTTCAGCACTCATGCATCTCAACTTATCAGAGTCAGCATTCTTTTGGGTATCCACGTCAGACACCATTCTCTCTACAGGGGAAATATTCTTCTCCAAATCGAAGACCTCCTCAATATTAACGGTCCTACCATCGTTATCCACACCAGCACATCCGACAAAGGCCAAGTAAGCCAGAGAGATATTTGACTAAGTTGCCAATGTCATACAGTTAGATATTTCCAGATTTAATCAAAGGTGGGTTGATATTGCCAATGCCATACCCACCAGGCTTTGACGCCAATGCCCGATGTGGCTACCATGTTGGGGCACAGGGGCATTTAACTGAAGATTGTAAGGTGCTCAGGAGCAAGGTCCAGACTCTACTTGACTCCGAGATGTTCACAGTCACGCCTCAAGGCATTCAAATCAATAATACTTCACCCAATCAAGCGGGTCCATCAGTACTGGTTATGGAAGAAATTGCTGAGAATAGAGGTGAAGATGATTCTTAGACTGATCTCGACAAGCCTAATTCTCAGTTTGGCAATTTTTCGGTTGTTTCAGCATTTCCTATTGTATTTTTCTTTGCATGTTGAATTTGTATTTGCTTGTAAGCTGTTGTTTTTCGAATTGGCAAGATTAATGAAATGTTTATGCATATTTTGATTAAGTTCATTCGTATTCACTCTTTCTCTTTCCTTTCATTGTTAAAAATTAAAAAAAAAAACAAAATTTTTTTTTCCATCCACTTATCTTTACAAAACTGTTGTTTAAGCAAAGATTGGGGAGGATGACGAAAACATTATACCCATAACTGTTGTTGGTATGCTTCCAATTAAACTTTGCCGATGATGTAAGGCATTGTTTCAATCCCCAAACACTTGAGAAATGAGGAAGATAATCCCTTGTTAACCCCTTCGAGCTTAGAAGTAAGAGTTTTCTTTCTTTACAAAAAACCTGTAATCTCAACCTTGGGGTGGGTAGTTCTCAGTCTAACTTGATTACACATTCGAATGTAAGAGCTTCACGCAAGACACATGTCAACTCTCTTAAATCAAGTGAATAAATGTTTTATAAGTTGTTCCCAAAGAGATAAATAAGGAAGTATCGCTAAGAAATCCTTACTCGAAGAAGGAGCCGAGTCCCTTTCAAGGAAAAAGATAAGAAAGATGGGAGGCTCATGACTTTGGCTTATACAAAAATGTTTGTATGACAACCAAAAAGAAGTTGACCTTAAGTCCTTACCATGGAATCCCACGAGGGTAAAAACAATCTAATGTTGTAAGGGAGTAGTGACTGCCCTAGGTGTCTGAATCATCACCAGCTGTCATCAGTCCAACTCCTAGCTTATATGAACCTGAATGTATATCCTGGGTTAATTGAGCGTAGGATTGAAGTTCATCAAGGGGAATGGGCGGACAAACAAACTTTGAGCCTTTATCCTTTGTTTCATGAGCCATGAACCAAGCCACGTTACAACCCTTAAAAGACCTAATTGAGGTAAGGTTGTTTTGAAAACATACTATAGCAAGGTTGGATAACCTGACTCCTAATGATCTTTGCTAATTGTTTGTGATTGATCACTTCATCTGTCATTCCGTAAATTACTAGATCCATTTTGTTTTGATCATTTAATCACTTCACTGTTTGTTTTATCAATAAACTTTGATTTCAAAAGCATGCATGAATGTTGCATTGAAATTGCCAATTTTTAATGAACAATATTGTTTGCAAGACAATCCAATATCAAAGGAATCCCAACAAATGCAGTCAGCTAGGGAATTTGATTTGGTAAAGGAAGCTCAGCCTGGGGAAACAAATTTGGAGGATTTGTTAATCGACCATTCCAGGATTTGTTGAATCAAGGGCAGAACTCTTCAAAGCTTAGGATATTGGGGAAAACCTTCTTGAGGTCATCTTATGGCAAGTTGTTTCCCAACTCCTTCCAAGGCAAGGACTCAAAAGAACCACCAATAGGGGCAAGTCTGTTTCTGTGTTGTTACTTCCACAGTCTGAGGACTTTGTTGTGCAAATATAGTTAGTCTGGGGCATCTCCTTCGCAGATCAACCAACCAACAGGGGCAAGTTTGTTTCCCAGGTGTTACTTCTACAGTCTAAAGGACAAGTTTGAGGACTTTGTTGTGCAAATGCAGTTAAACTGGGGCAATTGCGTTGAGATTTGTGAATCTCTCCAAGAGTTTGAAGACATTGAGACATCTTGTATGCCAATTCTTCTGTAAAATCTTATAGATGGTTTCTTCTCACACACCATGTAATCTGGGGCAGATGAGACTTGAAGATGATCATTATGCAAATTAAAGTGTAGAACTACAGTGTTCTCGTGATATCTCTTGCAAGCTCCCCATTAAGTTGTTACTTTAATTGATCTCGGAAATTCCCCACGGACTTCCCTCTTCCAACAAGGAAATCAGGCTCATGATGGCGATCCTAGTGAAGTCATGACATTATACCTCGAGTGGAGTACTCTTTTCCCCAGAAAAAGTTGTAACCTTGAAGTAGAGCTGCTGATTCTACATGTTCATCCCTAGTGATGCTTCTATATGGTGAAGTTGGCTGGGTATTCCTTGTCGAGATGTTTATTTTATCTCCAGTTTTGCTTCCCCTTGTTTGTTTTGTCAGCATAAGCATAAACATGGCATACATGCATTCATACAGATGCATAACATCCGAGCATTTTTGCTACCTTTTTGGTGTTTACCTGTTATGTTCACTTTGGCATTTATCCCCCAAATGACTGGGTTTGTCTCTTCTCTCCAATAGAGTCGTCAGCCTTTAGGCATAAAATGCGCATCCTTTCTAAATTCCCCACGGAGTTTGTTCCTCGTGGATGATGGTTGGTTCAGTTATATTTTCCATGTTTGGATAAGATAAATCCCCATTTGAGTTCATTCCTTAATGGGTAGAGTCTTGTTTGACTGTTTCTTTCTAGCTTGTTCCTAGATTGAACTTTGGTCCCTGGAAGGTGTTGCTTTTGAACCGGATTAAGTCGCCAAACCTAGTTTGAGCGTGCATTTATTTTGCACCATGTCTCGCAGGAAAAATCTTTTACATATCCTTGTTGAAGACAAAATCTATTCTCCAGCAGGGTTGTTATAACATCTCCTTGGAATTTATACCTAGACAACAAGTGGAAATCTCTTTGAGAAGCTTATTTTGTCATTGCTACCTTTATGGCGATAAGTTGCAGTCTCTCCTGAGAAGCTTATCTGTCTTTGGTGTTTCCTTTAGCTTTTTACAACGATAAGTGGAAATCTCTCCCAAGAAGCTTATCCGTCTTTAGTGTTTCCTCAACTTTTTGTATACAACAAGTGGCAATCTCTTTGAGAAGCTTGTTTTCTATGGCAATAAGTGGCCTGAGAAGCTTATCCGTTCTTGGTATTTCCTTTAAATTTTGCAGTAACAAGTGGTAATATCTTCGAGAAGCTTGTTTTCTATGGTGATAAGTGGCAGTCTCTTCTGAGAAGATTGTCCGTCCTTGGTGTTATTCAACCTTTTATGGTTACAATTGTTGTTACCCTCGACCAGTCATTTCCATATACCCTTTTTTATGAAGATTTTCAAATACATTTCTTTTCCATCAACCCCTTGATGAGATTCTTATTTGAGGTGTTCTTTCCGTCAACCCTCTTGACGATGTAGTCCGAGATCAGGTTTTTCATTCTGTCAAACCTTTGACGATGTGTTCCTTCGGACATGTTTTCATTTTGTCAACCCTTTGACGATGATAATGTTTGGTGAATTGTTTCTTTCCGTCAACCTTTTTGATGATGTAGCCGAGATCAGGTTTTTCATTTTGTCAATCCTTTGACAATGTGTTCCTTCGGACAAGTTTTCTTTCCGTTAACCCTTTCAACGATGTAGTCCAAGATCAGGTTTTTCATTTTGTCAATCCTTTGACGATGTGTTCCTTCAGACAAGTTTTCATTCTGTCAACCTTTTGACGATAATGATGTTTGGTGAATGGTTTTGTGCGGTCAACCCTTTTGACGACGTAGTCCGAGATTAGGTTTTTCATTCTGTCAATCCTTTGACGATGTGTTCCTTCGAACAGGTGTTCTTTCCGTCAACTTTTTGACGAGGTGTCTCTTCGACGTAGTTTGAGATCAGGTTTTCATTATGTCAATCCTTTGATGATATGTTCTTTCATACAGGTGTTCTTTCCATCAACCCATTGATGATGATAATGTTTGATGATTTATTATCTTACCATCAACCCTTTAATGATGACTCTGAAGTTTATGTATCTTCCCATCAACCCTTTGGCGATGTCACTCATTTGTGAAGCTTTTCTTTCTCCAATGGAGATCGTCTTTCCGGTTCAACCTTCATTGAGGATCTTTTCTTTCTAGGATGTCATCCGGTCATACTTGAACTTGATGATCAATCATTTTAGATACCTTTATTGGAGCCCATCTTTTGGTTCTACTTCCAATAAGGTTGTTTTATTTCTTTTCAGAGTGTTAGCTAGTCATGCTTGAACTTGTTGATCCACTGCTCTGGATATTTCCCATTGGAGATCGTCTTTCCGGTTCTACCTTCAGTGATAATATTTTCTTCTAAAGTGCCAACCGGTTATGCTTGAACCTGTTGTTCCATCACTTAAGATGTCTTGTTTTCTTTTCTTTCCCCAGTGGAGACCGTCTTTTCGGTTCTACCTTTATTGAAGATCTTTTTGTGCTAGAATATCATTCGATCATGCTTGAACCTGATGATCAATCATTCTAGATACCACCATTGGAGCCCATATTTTGGTTCTACTTTCAATGATGATGTTACTTTTACCTTTTCTTTAGTTCAATCCTAAGGCTTTAAGGGTTGTGTCCTGTCTTTTGTCCTAGAGTGTCAGCTAGTCATTGCTTGAACTTGTTGATCAACTAATCTGGATATCCCCTGGTGGAGGCCTTCTCTTGGTTCAACCTCCAGTGAGGATCCTTTCCTTCTAAAGTGTCAGCCGGTCACGTTTGAACCTGTTGATCAATCACTTTAGATTTCCCCAGTTTCATTTCACCTTCTTCAGTGCTGTTATCATCCCTAGTGAGTGGTTACTCATTGTGTTGCCTTTATCCCTATTTGATGTCGTTTTCATTTGCATTTTGCATTTATCATTCCATCATTTTCATCATATTAGAGTTCATGGCTTGTCAGCATTTTAGATTGGTTTTCTTTTGTCCATAGCATAGCATGTCATTGCATCTAAGGGCAAAATTTTCGGTTATCTATATTTAAATACATTTCACCATGATTTCACGAGGATTATCATCATGTCATCCGGTGAAGATATTTAAATAGGGGCAACTGTCATACCTCAAATTTTACCCTTAGATCCTCTGATCATTTTCATATCATTTTAAGTTAACCATCTTTGCATTTACAGTTATGTAGTCAATTATTCACTAATCATACTTTCGTTCCGTTTAATTTTTGTTACCTGATGTCATCTTTATTTTTGTTTGTTTTTGTTCTGTTTAGATTTCTTATCTCATGTTTTTAATTCAATTTTTTCGGGCATAATCCTTACATTTAATCTTATTTTAGAGTTTGAGAATTTTATTTTTTTTAATGTAGAATTTTGTTCTTTTATTTATTACTTTTTAGTTATTAGTTTAGTTTAAAATTGATTTCTCCTCTTTGTTAATATATTTTTCTTTTTTGCTAATAGTCATCAAATTTCACTTTTTAAATTTCATTTAATAAATATTAAAAATTATTTCTTCTTTTTTGTTATTATTATTGTTATTATTATTATTATTATTATTATTATTTTATTAATATTATTATTATTATTATTATTATTATTATTATTTTCATCTATTATTTTTATTATTATTATTACTATTTTTAAGATTATTTTATTTATTATTTAGTGTTATCATTATTATTTTTATTATTATTATTATTATTTTCTTTATTATTTTTATCACAAGTCCACAAAATACAAAAATTATGTATATACATTACAAAAAAATTACAAAAATTAACAATTCAACAAAAACCTGCAATAAGACATAACAACTGCAACAACAAGACAAAACCCATCCGCAAATGAAAAAGACTTGAGAGCAACAATAAGACCATTTTTCAAATGGAGAACAAGTTACTTTGGTGTCTTAAGAATAAAAAGAACATAACAATAGGGGAGAGAGACGAAGAATAGAGGGGGAGTGGTGAAAAAATACGAGAACAGAACCAATAACACACAACTTGTTTTTTCCATACACGTTTCCTCAGAACTCCAACGTCAAAACCATATGCCCTCGTTCTTTCTTCTTCCACTACAACTCACCTTTTCACTAACTATAACAACCACGTGAGCAACTCGCACACCATCAGAGCTTACATTCACTCTTCAATCTTTCTCCCTCAAACCTTGAACCCCACATCAACTTTTCCAGCAATACAAACACACTCACCACTTCAAGCTTCACCATCGTTTTCACACAACATCACTCCATCATCATATAATAACTGCTCGCCACCATCCCCAAACCCATAAATCCTTCAACATCCACTAACTCAACCAAACACATAGTAGAAATTAGAAAGAGAAGGGAGTAGACAATAGTAAATTCAGACGAAAACCATGCAGAACCACCGCGGAAAGCACCGACCGTCGTCGCAAGAGAGAGTGCGGCGAGAGAGAGAGAGAGATTAACAGAGAAACAGTGAGTGACGATTGTGTCCATGTTTGTTTGTTTGGAAAGAAATACGTTTGTTGCAATCTGGAGTAAGTAAGTGAGGAAATCGTTTGCTGTGAAGTTCTCACTCTATTTTTTTTTTGTCGTTTTGGAGAAACAAGACAGTTATGTATGTTTAGGGTTCCAAGTGACTTTTTTTCTTTCACTCAAAACCAGACCAGGTATGAACTTGGATCCGATCTGGTCCTCTTTCCCTCTCTTGAGTAGCGTATGTGCATAGTGGGTCGTAGGCGCATCTGAAATCTCCTGCATCCTTTTGGTCAATTCGTCTTTTACTAGAATGAGTTAATTAGATTTTATTTCAATCAGTTAATTAGTTTTTCTTAGAGTTAGTAATTTAGTTTTTAATTAAATTTTTGATTTAATTAGTATTTAATTAGATTTTAGTTTTTAATTAATTAGTTTTAATAAGAATTTAATTTTTTAGAATTTAATTAATTAATTAGTTTTTTAACTAGAATTAATTAGTTTTAACTAGATAGTTTTTTTAATTAATTAGTTTTGTTTATTTAGATTTAATTAATTAGTTTTGATTAGTATTTATTTAGTTGATTAGTTTTATTTAGATGTCGATTTAATTAAGTTTTATCTTAATTCTTAAATAAACCTTGACAATTCGCATTTTCATTTTAGTTAATTCCCGAAGTCAGTTTTGAATTTGATTCTTATTGCATATGGCTGTGATTAAGTCCTGATTTTGATGTCCAATCTTTTGAGCTTTTGAATTGCCTGAGCATTTGCTGTACATGTTTCTATTCATCTTACATTTGATACTTGAGTTTTTTTCTCTTTGCTTTTTGTTGTTGCTTCCTTGGTTCCAAAGGAAAGCACTCATCATGTTGTCTCATAAGTCATATTAGGGATAGCTTAGCCTAGCTCACTTCCATTACCTTTTAACTTAGCCTTAGGTTTGGAGTCGCCGCACTCAATGTAAGTGTCTTGGTTATGAACACTTACTCCCCCTTGGAACCTTGACCACAGTCAAGAGTTCCTCACGCCTAGTTTGGTGAACTACGAAGGCTCTGATTCCCCATTCCTAGTCAGGATATGTAGGCACAAGATGCGATATCTCGGTGAGCCCACTAACTCACTAACTCACTAACCCACTATCAACTAACAACTAATTCCCTTATCCCTCGCCGCCACGCGATTGAGACTAGTTTACCTTGCCCTTTTATCCTAGCCTTAGGATTGGAGTCGCCACACTCCATGTAAGTGTCATGGTGATGAACACTTACTTTTCTTGTTTAGCATAGCTTTAGGTTTGGAATCGCCGTACTCCATGTAAGTGTCATGGTTATGAACACTTACTTCCCCTCTAGAACCTTGACCTTAGTCAAGAGTTCCTTATCCCTAGTTAGGTGAACTACGAATGCTCTGATTCCATCCTAGTCAGGATACGTAGGCACGAGCTGCGATGTCTTGGCGAGCATACTTAGTGTATATACCCTAGGTTTTTACCTTAGCACCATTCCCTTAGCAATCAAACATTAACATAACACAAATACTAACAAGAGGTTCCTGTAGAGTACTACAGATACTTAGGATACTAACACCTTCCCTAGGTATATCCAACCCCCGAACCTTAGATCTCTAGCTTTGTTGTTACATAGCGCACTTAGGGTTTTCTTAGATCTTTACCCTTTCCTTTAGATAAATCAAATCTCGGTGTTGAACTTCATGATTTGTGATTCAAATTAATTAATAGCTTGATATCTGATTCTCACCGCAACAGGAAGGAATTGATTATAAAGAGACTTTCTCTCCAGTTTCTTCGAAGGACCTCTTAGGATCATGATGGCATTGGTAGCTCATTTTGATTAGAGTTGCATCAGATGGATGTAAATACTGCCTTTCTAAATGGAAACATTGAAAAGACAATATATATATGGTGCAACCAGAAAACTTTGTGTCAGGAGACCCAAAGTCTATGGTTTGCAAACTCAAGAAATCCATTTATGGCCTTAAACAGGCTTCCCATCAATGGTATTACATATTTCATCAAGTAATATCCTCATTTGGTTTTGAGGCTAATTCGGTTGATAACTGTGTATACCAAAAGTTCAGTGGGAGTAAATTCATTTTCTTGGTACTATGTGTAGATGATATACTTTTGGAAAGCAAAAATATAGGCTCATTGCACGAAACCAAGATATTTCTCACAAATAAATTTGAGATGAAAGATCTTGGGGATACCTCCTTTGTCTTAGGAATTCAAATACTTAGAGACCTTTCTCGAGGAATTTTAGGATTGTCACAAAGGAGCTATATTGATACAGTTCTGGAAAGATTCTCCACGAAAGATAGTAGACCAGGAGACACATTTATTGCTAAAGGAGACAAGTTTTGTCTCAAACAGTTCCCCACTACAGATCTTGAAAAGGAAGGGATGCATAAGGTTCCATATGCTTCAGCTGTTGGAAATCTTATGTATGCTCAAGTTTGCACCCCTCCCGACTTAGCATTCATTGTAAGAGTTCTTGGTAGATATCTAAGCAACTATGGTATGCAGTACTAGATAGCAGTAAAGCGTATAATACGCTACCTGAAGAGCACAAGAGACTTTGTGCTCACTTATCATAAGTCAGATAACTTGGAGATCATTGGGTATTTTAACTTAGATTTTGCTAGATGCCCGGATAGCAGACGTTCCACATCTGGTTACATCTTTCTCTTGGCTGGAGGAGCCATCTCCTGGAATTCTTCCAAACAGACTTTAATGGCTCCCTCCACCATGGAAGCAAACTTTATGGCTTGCTTTGAGGCATCAAATCATGGAATTTTACTGCGGAACTTTGTCACAAGCCTACGCATCGTTGCCAGTATTCAAAGGACCTTGAATATTTATTATGACAATAGTGCAGTTGTGCTCTACTCCAACAACAACATAAGTTCTACAAAATCGAAATGTATCGATATTAAGTATCTTGTTGTGAAAGAAAGAGATCAGGAGAAACAAATTTTGATAGAACATATAGGGATAGACTTAATGCTAGCTGGTCCACTAACCAAAGGTTTAACATCTAAGGCTTTTCATGGGCATGTTGCTTATATGGATCTTCGTTTTGAGATTGCCTTAGATTAGTGGGAGTTTTTTTCCTTAATTTTCTATGTTTTATGCTTTAGTTTTATTTTGGTACAAACTTTATGTTATGTTTAATTTTCTGCATAAAAAAAAAACTTATGATGTACTATTGTTATAATAATATCAAGTTTTTGTTATGTGCAAATATTGTAATTTTGAATTGTACCTAAGGAACTTCAGTTTGATCTCACTAAAGACTCTAGTAGAACCAGTTGGAAATATGCATGACTTAGAGATCACATTGCATGAAATTTCCATGCCATTCATCCATATCGATCTATGTCATCAAGTACGTTGATATGGTGGCCGTCAGGGTTCCGTCATGTTATACGTTTAGTGACGAAAGCCGCGATGGTTCCATTATTGATGTATGAGGTGGACAAGATTGTAGATTTGAAATCTAAAGATAAATAGCATTCAAATGTGCGCCTAAAGAATTATAGTATAATTATTAAGATATATTGCTCAAGTGGGAGATTGTTGGAATATTTTAATAATATAGTATTATATTATTAGTATTCTAATAATTATGTGGCCAAATATATTTATTTAATTATATTAGCTATTTTATCAAATAAAGTGCCTTAAATAATTATGAGATTAAATAATGTTAAAAGGATATTAAGATTTTATTTAGGAATTATTTAATTAATTAATTAATTAATTGGGTATGGACTCAAATATGAGTGGATGTCAGTATGACCCATTTGTGAATAATGGAAACCCTAATTGGCCATCACATTATATATAGGCTATGATCCCCAATATACCGTACACAAGCAAATTATCTCTTCTCCCTGTCTGAAGGGAATTCGAGGCATAAGGAGTACCGGTTGAGGAGGAACCACAAAAGCCATCAACTTTTGGATTTTAGGATTACCGTCAAAGGGATTTTTCTCAACGGATCCAGGTATTCTATAATTAATTTATCGATCTTTTAACTTTATACATACTTGATTTTTCGCGTTTAAATTATATATTATAATTTCTTGAGCATGTATGTTTTGATTAATCATTATTAATCTAATTCCAACATATTTAGATAAATAAAATCAAAGGAAAAAAAATAAAAAAATGATTAATTGCATGAATATTACTTTAATCTCTTAGAAGTTAGAACAAAGCACATCAAGAAAATGAAAAAACAAAACACCATCACTAAAAAAAACATTAACAACACAAAAACAAAAGCAACAAAACTACACCGCAATCATGAATTTTCAATTTAAACCAAATAATTTTGCATCCAAATACTGGTGTTGTCTCAACTATGGTCATAACTAATTTTGAATTTACAATTTGGTTGAGAAGTGAGTTAGTTTAGTTAAGTACAAATTCCCAACACGCAGCCCGTAATCCCTAATTTAAAAAAAAAAAGTATAAATACATTTTTTGTCCGTGTAGTTAGGGCGTTTTAAATACTTGGTCCCTCTTTTACAAAATCAGTCATTCTGATCCCTTAATTTT
Organism: Lathyrus tuberosus; assembly: GCA_022829125.1. Classification (NCBI taxonomy): domain Eukaryota; kingdom Viridiplantae; phylum Streptophyta; class Magnoliopsida; order Fabales; family Fabaceae; genus Lathyrus; species Lathyrus tuberosus. The sequence goes on along the minus strand of JALAZF010000047.1, from coordinate 3,619,687 downwards.
GATGGTCTTTGGATTTTTGTGATTCCCTCCACTTTTACATACGTGACAGTGACGAATAGGATAAAAAATTATTTTTAGTTAGCTGACAAGGATGACTATAATATTTTATTAATTAATATATTTTAAACTAAATTATTAATATTTAATAATGTTTTTAATTAAATTAATATTTAATAATCTTAATTAAATTTTTTAATTAATTAATTAAAATATTAAAAAGATATTTATGGGCCCAAGCCCATTTACTTACAATATCAGTCCAGTACCAATTGAGCATGTCATGTATATATGAGATATATAAACACTTACATTATTAGTTAAAAATTCGATGTGGGACAAAAACATAAAAGGATATTCAATTGAGCTCATTAATTTTAGGCCAAGCAATCGATTGGTGCATGATGTCAATCAGTTGGCTCATTAATTTGGACCACAAAAGTTTTCCTTTTTTTTTTGTCAGCCTCTAGCCTATAAATAGAGGTCCCTGCCCACACTTTTCACATCCATAAACGTGAGCTCTCATATTTCATTTTTCACTCTCTCTCTAAAAATATTTTCTCACTTTCTCTCACTTAGAATTTTATTCAGAGTGATTTAAAGAAAAATCTTTTTCAAGTGAGGTGTTTGTAATTCAGGAAGGGAATAATTGTAAATTCACCAAAGAATATTTGTTTCTATCTTGGTTGAATAATTTTTCCATTAGGGATTATTTATTTGAGTTCAAACCTAAACCATTAAAAGCTTTTGTTTGGGGACTTAGTTACAAAATCTCAGTTTCGGTTTGAAGGCTCAACCTTGTTAAAAGCTTTCATACATTCGAGATTAGTCCGATATTAAAATCTGAAGTTGGTTGGTCTTTATCTTGTGTAATACCTATTTTCGATACGTGAGCTAAGACCCATTAAAAGCTTACTAAAGTTGGAGGTAAGCCCGATATAAAATCTCCTAGGTTCGTGGTCAGCCCGTCAAAACTCTAGTTCAGTTCGAGATCAGCCCATATTAAAAGCTTACCCAAGTTTGAGATCAGCCCGTGTTAAACATTGATTTTAAAGCTTGAAAACTAACTACTCCAATTTGTTGTGTGGGACGAAGACTAACTTCTTTAATCCTTTGTTTGAAAGTAACACTCACCGTTTCTCTCTGTGTTTGTTATTTGGTTGGAATTTAGCCAAAAAAAATTTCTTATATAAAGGGGTTTGAGAGTTCAACCTACTAAAACTCTTAAGTTTTATTGGACACTTTCAAGATCAAATCTTGGGGACATAACTAAATATTTTGACTAAACCTGTATACTTCCTAGTATTCTCTTTCTTCCTTTAACTTTTATTTTCTGCAATTTAAATTTCCACTGCTTAATTATAAAACATTTTTAAAATGTTTTTAAGCTTTGAAAATGATCCCAAAAATATTTCAACCTCTAGTTTTTCTGAAAGCTGCATTTCACCCCCTCTTGTGTGTGGAGTCATATGTCTAACATACATGACATCCATTAAATGGTCTCAGATGCACTCCCATCTTTAGAGACCCTTTCATTAAAAAAAAATTATCAAACTCTTGTTATGTTCTATCAACAACCATTTTTCACTCATCAGGGGGAAGTTTTCCTTGATCAGTCTTTTGTGAGTGGATAAGTAAGGTTAAATTTGTTTAATGTTATTCAACATATACAAATGTTCTTGAAGAACTATATATAGGGCCATTGGCTTATCATTTAAACTTGAGTGTCTCTACCTTCATATATTCCATCATGACTAGACTTCGAAGTTCCTATAGGGTTTTATCTTGACAAATAGTTTAAATAAAACTCAATAGCTTCTTATGTGGTGCATCTTTCAAGGATCGAAGCTTCCAAATGATGATGATTCTTATTATAACCTTTAAAGATATTCATGTATTTCTCTACTGGATATATCCACCTTAAATAAACTGGGCCACAAAATCTAATCTACTTAACTAGATGAACAATTAAGTGAACCATAATGTCAAAAAATGATGAAGGGAAATACATCTCCAATTGACACAAGATATTTGCAGCATGATGTTCCAACTTATCTAAATTTCCTTGATCAATGACTTTATTAAATATAGCATTGAATAAAAAGCATAATCTCATTATAGTTTCTCTTACATTTTTTTGGCAAGATGCCATAGATAGCCAATGGTAGAAATTGTTGCATCGAGACAAAATTCTCATTTGATTTTAAGCCAACTAATTTGATATCTTTTATTGATACAAGATTCTTGACATTTGATGAGTACCCTCGGGGAACTTTGACAACCTACAAAAACTCGCAAAAATGTTTTTTTTTTCTTATTTTTCGCACAAAGTGTGACATGCTAAGGGAAAATATATTATTTTACCTATTTCTTTTGGGATAATTCTTGTTCTATATCCATTTCTTTAATACATGACAATCATGAGATTTTAAGCCAGTTAATTTAATATCTTTCATTGATACAAGTTTTTTGACATTTGATGAGTACCTTTGTGAACTTTGATACCCTACAAACATTCAGAAAAACTTTTTTTTTTCTTTTCTACACGGAGTGTGACATGCTGGGGGAAAATATGTTATTTTACATATTTCTTTTAGGGATAAATCTTGTTTCATATGAAGGTGAGAAAAGTACACAAGAAAGGGGTTGAATTGTGTTTTCCATTTTCTTAATTTGCATCTGATCAGAGTTCAGAATCTAAACTGGTGTTCAGATTATAGTTATACTTAGCAGCGAAATGTTAACATAAGCAAATCAATTATAGCAGCAGACATAAAGATTTATATTGGTTCCTCCCAAATTAGAGTAGTCTTATTCCCGTGCTTCACAAGAGATTTTCACTATAATTAAATCATGATTACAATTACTTATGCATTCTGCATAAGACTTTTACAATGCTCAGACCCTAAGTCTGAGACTTCTTTCTTAAACCCCTAAGGCTCAAGACTTCCTTGCTCAAGTCCTACAGACTCAAGACTTCCTTGCTTATACCCACAACCTAAGACTTTCTGTAGCGTGCGATTTTTGTCGGTGACGCGACCACCTTATCGCAAATGGTTTTCTCCTCACCTCAATGAGGAGGAGGGGGTGCTACTTTCTGATTTCTTATTTATCCCGTGAAGCTATAAGGGAAAGAGAAGTTATCTAAAACTAACCTTGCACGCGAATGTTTAGCTGAACAAACACTTAAAGAGATTGGGGGGTCCGGGGTCAGGCTATACAATGGGGAGTTGTCAATTACCCATCCTATATGTGGTTATCCACAGGTTGTTAGTTTTAGGTTCTGCTTTGTACTTGATGGTGTTTATCTGTTGATGGGTTGGGAAAGTTTCTTAGGGAAATATGAGAGAGAGAGAGAGAGAGAGAGAGAGTGAGTTTTTGTTAATGTTTGGGTTTTTCGATGTTTTTGGTAAGGTGCTAGACCTAGAGTTTTTTTATTGGTATGCTCGCTAAGATTTCGCAATCTTATGCCTACGTATTCTAGTTTAAAGAAACAGGGAAATCAGAGCAATCGTAGTTCCTCCTATTCTATGGGAGGAAAAGATGATGTTTTGGTATCTTGTTCAAAGCCCAAGACTGAAGCTAAATGAGTATTTGTGTATTGTTCAAAGCCCAAGATTGAAGCTAAAAGGTTTGACTGAGAGGGAATTTGTCATCTCTAAAGGGAGACATCTCGTCTGTTTATCACAATTGTTGGGTGACTGTTTATAAAGGAGGATTACTTTAACTGGGATATGGGAATCCAGTAATGCCATAATTTCCTTTATAGGGATTTGTCCTGAAGGAGAAAACTTTAACTCAGTGTAGAGAAATGCCATTTTTCTTTAGGAATTTATCATGCTAAGAGAGGGACAGTGGATTAGATGTAAATAATCCAGAGGCTTGCCACTTACAGCAATTAGATGAAAGAGAGGATTTACCAAGATAAAAGATGGACAACAGCTTGGATATTTGAATCAACAAGTGTGTCACTTACGGCAGTTATCTGGGATTAGGGTTTGTTTTAATTTTCTGTTTTGATATGTGATATACAGGGAAGTGACTTCCTACAGAGAGATTTTGATTTCCTCTGAGGGGATGTTGATTTTTGTGTGCCTTGATCAAAGCCTAAGGTTGAAGTTAAGAGATTGATTGACTCCACTGGGGAAGTCCTTATACAAAGCCTAAGAGGAGGCTAGAAAAGACTAACTCAACAAGAAAGTGTTTATATGTGTCTTGTAAAAAGCCCAAGATTGAGGCTAAAAGAGACTGACTCTTTTGGGGATATTATTATACAAAGCCTAAGAGGAGGCTAAAAGTTTGACTTTTCGGGGAAAATATTCTGTCTGTCTTGTACAAAGCCCAAGATTGAGGCTAAAAGGGATTTCGACTCCATCGGGGAGGGTTTATATGTGTCTTTTACAAAGCCAAAGATTGAGGCTGAAAATAAGACTGACTCGGTGGGAAAGAAATCTTTACCTGTCTTGTACAAAGCCCAAGATTGAGGCTAAAATGAGACTTTACTAACTCGGCTGAGGATATTTTAAGTGTCTTGTACAAAGCCCAAGATTGACGCTAAAATGAGTTTGACTCTGCTAGAGAGTATTATCTGTCTTGTACAAAGCCCAAGATTGAGGCTGAAATGAGAATTGACTCTGCTTAGGAAATTTATATGGTGTCTTGTACAAAGCCCAAGATTGAGGCTGACCATGCTGGAGAAATCATTATACGTAGCTTGAGAGGAGGCTAACTTCTGCTAGGGGAAATTATTATACCAAGCCTAAGAGGAAGCTGAAAAAGATTGACTCAACAAGAGAGTGGTTTTATCTGTCTTGTACAAAGCCCAAGATTGAGGCTAAAAGGGTTGACTCAACAAGAGAGTATTGAAAGGTGATTGACTCAACAAGAGAGTCTGAAAAGGTGATTGACTCAACAAGAGAGTCTAAAAAGGTGATTGACTCAACAAGAGAGTCTGAAAAGGTGATTAACTCAACAAGAGAGTCTGAAAAGGTGATTGACTCAACAAGAGAGTTTGAAAAGGTTAGCTCGGCTGGGGAAAATTTTTGTACAAAGCCCAAGAAGAGGCTAACGGTGCTGAGGAAAGGAAGGATCATTATACAAAGCCTAAGAGGAGGCTATCTTCTGCTGAGGATTATTGAGATCCAGAGGCAGGTCCAAATGGGGAATCAACTCTTGCTGAGGATTTACAGAAGGGTTGAGACATCAGATTCCTTGAGGTTCTGATTAGGGATAGTGTTATACTGATGATAAACTGACCCTGGCTGGGGAAATTTTGGAAGAAAGTTTGAGTTTTGAACCTACAGGGGTTTTAACTCTACTGGAGATTGATAAAAAATGACCAGGGTTTCTCTTATGCTGGTAAGAAACTTGAGAATCTCTTTGAGACTCAAGAGGGGATTAGACTGTCCAATTCTACTGGTGTGGAAGAGTTTATCTTTGTATGATGCCCAATAGGAGGCTGGTGTTTTAAGGGATGAGAATAAACCCTAAAATGGTCTGAGATTTTAACTCTGGAAAGACTGCTCTAGCAAAGGATGACTAAGTTCTGTCTTATACCTTTAAGAGATCTTTAGGGTCCTTGTATGATGTAACGCCCCGGTTTTGTCTTATGTATTTAATCGAATCGATTTAATTATTTTTGTTTTATATTATTTTATTCTTGACTTTTATTTGACAATATATTATTTTTCATCGCTGTTTATGTTTTATCGCGTTTTGAGAGCGTTTGCGAGATATTTGAGCTGAGGGGTAAAATAGTCTTTTAGGGGTTTAGATATTTTATATAAATAGAGATTAGAGAGAAATAGAGAGAAAGGAAAGAAAAAGGAAAGAAAGAGAAGGGAAGGAAAGGAAGAGGAGAGAAAAGAGGGGAAGAGGAAAATCGACATAACTCCGTTTCGAGCGCGATTAATCGGGTAAGGGTGAGAAGTTTCAATTATATCTTGCTTGTGTATGTATATGTGTTGTTTGTTGTAATTGTTTTGGTTGTTTCGTGACTTTTCTTATCGATTGAAATTAGGAGCAATTGATAGAAATCGATGTTTTCACGGATGAAATTCGATATAAACTGGGTAGAATACTTGTTGTTAGGTTTGGATCATGTTTTGGTTGTTATAGCATGAATTGGAAGTGTTTAGGGTGGGAGAATGATGAATTTGGACCCAACATGACCTATATCAGCGTTGCTGTGAATCCTAGAATTCGCAGGTTCGTATTGCGAACGACAGCGAAGAGGAAAGCGAAGGCTCGCCAGAGCTTCGCAATGCAAATAGGGAGGCGAATGTTCGCCAGCAGTTCGCAAAGTGAACTTTGTGCTCTTTTTGCTTCTGCCATGGTTTGCTGGAGCTTCGCACGGCGAATGAGGAAAGAGAATGCTCGCTAGGAGCTTCGCATTGTGAACATGGCAGATTGTTCCATTTTGTTTCCCTCATAACTTTTGATCCGTAACTCGATTTGAAGCGAGGTCGGATGCGTTGGAAAGATTATGAGCTGTTCTTTCTTATTAAATGGTTTTGATATTTGTTGACCGATTTAATTATGTAGGGGGTTTGGAAATGTGTCATTTGGTCGACTTTTACCGTCGTAACTGTGTGTATTTGATGTGTTATCATGCAATATGCTTTTGATATACATCGTATGACTTGTGTGCTGATATGTGATATGAATGCATGTGATTGAATGATGTGATGATGGTTTGTGGCCTTATGGAAAGTAAATGCATTGTTTTGGGTTAAACTTCGATGCATGATTAATGATGTTGTTGTGGGGTAAAATACATTGTTGGATTGAATACCAATGTATGTTGTTATGATGTGTTGTGGGTAGCCTTTCTGGGGTGAATCCCTTGTGGAAGTAATTGGGATTGCATGATTGTTGTGGTTTGTGATGAAATGCATTGTTTGAAGTGTTTTCAATGCATGAATAATGATGATGAGATAATTCATATTGTTGAATTGTGGTGATGCATTTGATTGTCATGAGTTCTTGTGTGTCAAGCATCATGATATGCATTCTTGTGATGTCGTGTGCCCTAGTGGGTGTGAGCGACGAAACGGTTCCAGAGGGAATCCGCTATAACATCGTGTGCCTTATATAAAGAGGTGTGACCGATGATTATAGACGATCGTGTGCCTTATACAAAGAGGTGCGAGCGATCAGGTCGTGTACCTTATACAAAGAGGTGTGAGCGATCCATAAACGTCGTGTGCCTTATACAAAGAGGTGTGAGCGACGGGGAACATCGCTTGCCCGACGGGGAGTTACACTAAGTAACAAGCGATGGTTCCAATAGATCCTGAGTGAACTAGTGATGAGATTGATGGATGGATGGTACCACATATGCATTGCATAGAGTCGTTGTGTCAGTCTCTGTGAATTTTCATAAATCATGAATGGATTGATTATGTGTGAGAATCATGAATGGATTGATTATGTGTGAGAATCATGAATGGATTGATTATGTGTGGAAAATCATGAATGGATTGATTATGTGTGGAAATTGTGAATTGATTGAGTATGTGTTGAGATTTATGATTGGATTGGTGAATTGATGTACATATGAGATAAATGCATTGCTTATGAATGATATGTGTTATGTACATACATGTGTTATGTGATGTGGTGGTGTCTTTACATATGTTATGACTTTGGTGTGCCTTATGTGTGAATATGTGATTATGTTGGTGTAATTGATATATGCTATGTGTATTAGTATGTGATGCTTGTGGTGAGAATAACTATGCATGTGAATTTTTATGTGTTTGCATATTATTATGCAATCTTGATTTAGTTGTTATTTCTCACCCTTCTGCTGTGGTTTATTGCTCTATGAGGCAATTGCAGATTTGTAGTCTTGGAGGCTTTTGTGAAGATTAGCCCTCCGTTCTTTTGTCGGGCTTGGTGTCTGCTCTGATACGTAGAACGGGAGTCGGGGAACGATTATGTTAGATATGTATACCTTTGTTAGATTTATTTTGTATTACCGTTGTATGAATATTTTGAGATTATAAAACAGTTTATTTTGTAAAACAAGTCAGTTATGGATCTTTCCGCTTTATTCCATAATTGAACTTTCCTTTTATATTGGAAAAAGTTTCTCTTTGATGTTTTCCCAGTTTGTGTTATGTATCAAATAATTGAGCAGGGTTTGAGTTTTCTTTCTTTAAATGTGGCATCCTTGATTCTGTCGGAAAAATAAATTTTTAGTTACTCTGATTTATTTATGTATTATTTATTCGCGATGGGAATTGGGGTGTTACATTAGTGGTATCAGAGCAGGTCGGTCTGTCCGGCCAAGTTGTTGAGTCTGTTGGTGTGACAGTTGAATACTGTCGATGTTGTTTGTTCCTTAGTACGTGATATATGTGTGAATCACTGTCAGTGATTTCTGGTTTTCTAATCCTTTGTTTTCAGGATTGAGAATGAGATAAGTGGGGGAAAAGCTGGTATTTCTCCAAGTTGCTTCAGGTGTGGAGCGTTGGCTCAGTGTGTTGTGAATTGCAAGATTGTAAGTGCTCTTTGGACAATGTTGTTCCTGGTTCCGGAGGGAATACGGAGGTAAGGTTTGTGTCAACTAAGGAATTGTGCCTTAGGTAGTTGTGTGCACAAGATGCAAGAAATGCTATTATAGTTTGGTAAAGATGGTTTATGCCCCATCATAATTGTCGGCTGTCTATTGACAAATTGAGGAACTGATCACCCTTAATCTCTTGTTGATAGCAGAAGGGAATTGTGTTGGATGGAATAGACGTGTCTTTCCGGCTTTGATAGTGTGTGAAATGAATTGCTTGGAATTAAGAAAATGATTACGGATTGTTTTGATGAGTCGATGAAGATTCTAATATCGGAAGATGAGGCGGATTCGAGGTTTTTGGTATGATGGTTCAGTTGGGAAGTCGTTGAGAGAGAACGATTGGGTATCGTTAATGGTTGTTCTCGGAGAGTAGAGTGTGAACTCAAATTTGACGAAGGGGAAGATTTGAGGTTTGGATCTGCTAAGTAAGTAGAAGAACTTTTAGGAAGTGAAACTCAGATGTTGGTCATGTTTATGATGATAGTTTTCTAGAAATTGGCAGAAAGGCCACAGTGATGGGCTGCCAGTTGTGCGTGATTTCGAGATGTGTTTCCGAATGGAATATTGGATGTTAGCATTAGAAGTACCCGGACTGAGAAAGCAGTGAGAAGATTTACTGGAAATGGGATTTGTGAGACCAAGTGTGTCATCTTAGAGAGCTCTAGTATTGTTAGTAACAAAAAGAATGGATGATTGAACGGAATAACAAGCATGATGTGTATAATGGTATTGAGACTATGGGAAGAAAGACTTAGAGTTCTGGTGAGGTTTGAAGTCTTTGGAGTTTTAAGGCATTAATGGAAATTGTGAGGAAACCCTTGTGGGTGGATGTAACATTGCGTTTGAGAATTCTTTTTGGTTGATTGTTGCTACATGTTGGGATTTATGGAATTTGGACTGTCAAGATAAGAAATAATGTAGGGATTACTAACAGTTGATTAAGGTAACGATTGAGAATAAGTGTCCACTTTCAGGAATAGATGACTGGAATGATTTGGTTGAGTTTGAGTGAAATTACAATTGTTTGGAATGTTTGATAAGAATGGTGAATTGTGTGAGTTGAGGCTTTGATCGATTTAATGTGACTGGTTAGGTTTGTTATCCTCGAAATAGGTTGTTATTTACTCGGTTAAGCTTGTATGTGAGTAACCAGTTACCCAGTGGAAAGTTTTGCAAAAGCTTTAAGAATTCATATCTTTTGGAATTTGGTTGGGCATTACAATGCACAGTGATGTTGTTCGGTGTTAGTAAGGTGCCTGGAATGTTTGTGGAGTGGATGAATCGTGTCTTCCATATTTAATTGGATAAGTTCGTAGTGGTTTTGATTGAGGATATTCAGATCTGTTATAAACTCAGAGGAAGAATAGGTAGAGTGTTTGAGATTTGAATTACAAGTGTCAAAAAGAGACGAAGTTTTATGCTAAGTTATTCAAGTGAGAATTTTGGTTGAAAAATGGTAGTCTTCTTGGATATGTTATTTCAGATGAGAGTATGGCTATGGATCCATCGGAAGTAGATGCAGTTCTACATTGAGAGGCTCTGAAGTTGGTTGAGGAGATTAGAATCTTTTTGGACTTTAGTTGGTTATTACCGGAGGTTAGGGAAGGCTTTTCCAAGTTAGTGTTTTCGTTACTTCGGTTGACTTGCAAAGGGTAAAGTCGTGGCTTATGCTTTACGACAATTGAGGATTCATAAAAGGATCTATACTATTCAGGATTTGGAATTGGTCACGGTTGTAGTGTGTTGGAATGTTTGGAGGTATTATTTGTATGGTTTTAGGTTCGAAGTGTTTAGTAATCACAAGAGTTTATAGTACTTGTTTGGTCTGAAGGAATAGAGTATGAGACAACGAGGATGGTTATAATTCGCGACGAGTTAGGAATTTGGCTTGGATTATCCTTCGGAAAAAGCTAAGGTTGTGCCTGATGAGTTAAGCCGAAAGTTTTTATGTAAGTGTGCTTTTGTTGGCATGTTAGTTTGTTGGTCGGATGCGACAGTCGTGTCCGGTTTTGTCTTATTTATTTAATCGAGTCGATTTAATTATTTTTGTTTTATATTATTTTATTCTTGACTTTTATTTGACAATATATTATTTTTCATCGCTGTTTATGTTTTATCGCGTTTTGAGAGCGTTTGCGAGATATTTGAGCTGAGGGGTAAAATAGTCTTTTAGGGGTTTAGATATTTTATATAAATAGAGATTAGAGAGAAATAGAGAGAAAGGAAAGAAAAAGGAAAGAAAGATAAGGGAAGGAAAGGAAGAGGAGAGAAAAGAGGAGAAGAGGAAAATTGACATAACTCCGTTTCGAGTGCGATTAATCGGGTAAGGGTGAGAAGTTTCAATTATATCTTGCTTGTGTATGTATATGTGTTGTTTGTTGTAATTTTTTTGGTTGTTTCGCGACTTTTCTTATCGATTGAAATTAGGAGCAATTGATAGAAATCGATGTTTTCACGGATGAAATTCGATATAAACTGCGTAGAATACTTGTTGTTAAGTTTGGATCATGTTTTGGTTGTTATAGCATGAATTGGAAGTGTTTAGGGTGGGAGAATGATGAATTTGGACCCAACATGACCTATATCAGCGCTGCTGCGAATCCCAGAATTCCCAGGTTCGCATTGCGAACGGCAGCGAAGAGGAAAGCGAAGGCTCGCTAGAGCTTCGCAATGCGAATAAGGAGGCAAATGTTCGCCAGCAATTCGCAAAGCAAACTTTGTGCTCTTTTTTCTTCTGCCACGGTTCGCTGGAGTTTCGCACGACGAATGAGGAAAGCGAATGCTCGCTAGGAGCTTCGCATTGCGAAAATGGCAGATTGTTCCATTTTGTTTCCCTCATAACTTTTGATCCGTAACTCGGTTTGAAGCGAGGTCGGATGCGTTGGAAAGCTTATGAGCTGTTCTTTCTTATTAAATGGTTTTGATATTGGTTGACCGATTTAATTATGTAGGGGGTTTAGAAATCTGTCGTTTGGTCGACTTTTACCGTCGTAACTGTGTGTATTTGATGTGTTATCATGCAATATGCTTTTGATATACATCGTATGACTTGTGTGCTGATATATGATATGAATGCATGTGATTGAATGATGTGATGATGGTTTGTGGCCTTATGGCAAGTAAATGCATTATTTTGGGTTAAACTTCGATGCATGATTAATGATGTTGTTGTGGGGTAAAATACATTATTGGATTGAATATCAATGTATGTTGTTATGATGTGTTGTGGGTAGCCTTTCTGGGGTGAATCTCTTGTGGAAGTAATTGGGATTGCATGATTGTTGTGGTTTGTGATGAAATGCATTGTTTGAAGAGTTTTCAATGCATGAATAATGATGATGAGATAATTCATATTGTTGAATTGTGGTGATGCATTTGATTGTCATGAGTTCTTGTGTGTCAAGCATCATGATATGCATTCTTGTGATGTCGTGTGCCCTAGTGGGTGTGAGCGACGAAACGGTTCCAGAGGGAATCCGCTATAACATTGTGTGCTTTATACAAAGAGGTGTGAGCGATGATTATAGACGATCGTGTGCCTTATACAAAGAGGTGTGAGCGATCAGGTCATGTGCCTTATACAAAGAGGTGTGAGCGATCCATAAACATCGCGTGCCTTATACAAAGAGGTGTGAGCAACGGGGAACATCGTTTGCCCGACGGGGAGTTACACTAAGTAACAAGCGATGGTTCCAATAGTTCATGAGTGAACTAGTGCTGAGATTGATGGATGGATGGTACCACATATGCATTGCATAGAGTCATTGTGTCGGTCTCTGTGCATTTGTATAAATCAGGAATGGATTGATTATGTGTGAGAATCATGAATGGATTGATTATGTGTAAGAATCATGAATGGATTGATTATGTGTGGAAAATCATGAATGGATTGATTATGTGTGGAAATTGTGAATTGATTGAGTATGTATTGAGATTTATGATTGGATTGGTGAATTGATGTGCATATGTGATAAATGCATTGGTTATGAATGATATGTGTTATGTACAGACATGTGTTATGTGATGTGGTGGTGGGTTTACATATGTTATGACTTTGGTGTGCCTTATGTGTGAATATGTGATTATGTTGGTGTAATTGATATATGCTATGTGTATTAGTATGTGATGCTTGTGGTGAGAATAAGTATGCATGTGAATTTTTATGTGTTTGCATATTATTATGCAATCTTGATTTAGTTGTTATTTATCACCCTTATGCTGTGGTTTATTGCTCTATGAGGCAATTGCAGATTTGTAGTCTTGGAGGCTTTTGTGAAGATTAGCCCTCCGTTCTTTTGTCGGTCTTGGTGTCTGCTCTGATACGTAGCATGGGAGTCGGGGAACGATTATGTTATATATATATATACCTTTGTTAGATTTATTTTGTATTACCGTTGTATGAATATTTTGATATTATAAAACAATTTATTTTGTAAAACAAGTCAGTTATGGATCTTTCCGCTTTATTCCATAATTGAACTTTCCTATTATATTGGAAAAAGTTTATCTTTGATGTTATCCCAGTTTGTGTTATGTATCAAATAATTGAGCAGGGTTTGAGTTTTCTGTCTTTAAATGTGGCATCCCTGATTCTGTCAGAAAAATAAATTTTTAGTTACTCTGATTTATTTATGTATTATTTATTCGCGATGGGAATTAGGGTGTTACATATTAAGCCCAAGAGAAGGCATGAGAACTTTTAAGAAGTCGGAGGGTCCTTGTACAAAGTCCAAGAGGAGGCGGGGATGCTTTTAGGAAGCCTGTGGGTCCCAAACCTAAGAAAAGTTCAAGAAAGGAATCACCGAGAATTAATCCTTTAGTGAACAGTTCTAAGGTTTGAAGAAATTCAAGAGAGGTTTCACCGAGAATTAATCCTCTCCGGGGAACTGAACTTCTTTGACAATTTCTAATAGTGACAGTCTGAGAAAAGTTTCACCGGGAATAATGCATTTCTCTTTGTTCCATATTGTTTAAGCCCAAGAGAAGGCAAGACTGTATCTGGAAATCTGATGGGGATCTAGTTTTAACTGTATTAAAGAGTGACCAACTGGCTTTACCTAGTTCTAGACCTAGTTGCCGGGGAAAACTCTAAGTAAATATACTAGTATAGATACAGTTGATATATGACAAGTCTTTAAAAGGATATGAAAGAAGGACTTACAGGTGAGCAAGCTTCCAGCAATACAGTTATATATATATGACAAGTATTTAAAAGAATGAAAGAAGGACTTACAGGTAGCAAGCTTCCCACAATACAGTTATATATATATATATATATGAAAGCGAGTAAATGAAAGCTGATAAAAATTACAGGCGAGCAAGCTTCCATTGTAATAGTTGGATGGTTAGTTGTTCAAGAAATTAAAGAAATTTTTTATAACAACTATGGGTTTGAACCTAAATCAAAAGGGAAGTTGTTTTTGAAAAGGTTGTTGGGGCTTATACTCATGGAGAGGCCCAGATGAAAAATAGTAATCGTACCGTTGTTTTGTATACTGTGTAACGACCCAGTTTTGTGTGTGTTTTATTTAATCGAGTCGTTTGATTATTTTATTTTATTTTTGAATTTTATTTGAAAATATGTTATTTTTCAATGTTGTGATATTTTATCGGGCTTTGGGATCGTTTACGAAATAATTGAGTGTGGGGGTATTTTGGTCATTTTAGGGTATTTTTGGATTAAGTAAGAAAAATAGAAAATAGAAGAGAGAAAAATAGAAAGAAAGAAAGGGAGAAGAAAGAAAAAGGAGAGAAAAGAGAAGAAGAAGAGAAATAGTGGAAAACTTGGAAAATAAAGAGAAATCAACTTCTAGAATCGATTTAATCGGGTAAGGGTGCGAAACTCAATTATTGTATACTTGTGTATGATTATGTATGTATATTCGTGATGTTTGTTGGATTGAAATGGAAATATATTAGTAAACCCATTTTTGGTAAAATTGATTAGAGATTGAGTAAATGTGTTGAAAATCATGTGTTAAGTGTTCATTCTTGTTGGTACATAATAGATACTTGTTATTGGACAATGTATTGACAATTTTCTGGTGTGTAGGCAAGATTTGGGTTGTTTTTGGATGGAACCTGTATGAACAATTATGCAAAGAATTTTTCTGAGATTTCCAGGTCATAGGCGTATGGGGCATGTTCATACGCGTATGAACCTTGGCAATACGCGTATGGTGGGCGAGCCATAGGGCCAATACGCGTATGGGTTGCTTGTTTCCTCGGCCATCTGCCCATTTTCGTATGATACGCGTAGCAATGGAGGGCAATACGCGTATGGTTTTGGTCATTACGCGTACGGACACTTTAACGTGGAATTGGGGAAAAATGAGTCTCTGCTCATACGCGTATGGATCATGGTGATACGCGTATGGACAGGACAATTGCAAAATGGGACTTTTCAAAATATCGTTTTTCGTTTTCTTTCGTAACTTTTGATCCGTTTGTCCGATTTTTACATTCTTGATATCGTTGCGTAGCTATCGAGCTGTACTTTCTTATTATGATGATTTTGGAATTGTTAGCCGATTTAATTATGATGGAAAATCAGGAATAGTGTCGGTTGTCGACTTTTGCGGTTATAATTGTGCGTAATTGATGTGTATTAGGCAAGGTGCTATTGTGCGACGCAAATGTATGTGTTTAGATGATGTTGTGACGAATTGTGGCCGTAAGGCAATTAAATGCATTGTTTTGGGCATAAGTGTAAAGTGTGATTTTGTTGGGGTGGATGAATGCATGTATGTGTGTGCATATTAAATGTCATGAGTCATTGTATGCCAAGCATCATGATGTGCATTGTTGAGACGTCCTGAGTGACGGTTTGGATTCCAGAGGGAATTCGCTATAACTTCGTGTGCCCATGTGGGGTGTGAGCGATGATTATAGACGATCGTGTGCCCATGTGGGGTGTGAGCGATCGGGTCGTGTGCCCGTGTGGGGTGTGGGCGATCCATAAACACCGTGTGCCCGTGTGGGGTGTGAGCGGTGGGGAACATCGTAGGCCTGACGGGGAGTTATAGTGATATAACGAGCGATGATTCCAGCAGAGTTCCTGAGTGAACTAGTGATGAGAAACAATGGAAGTCGGTACCGCATGTGCATATGCATAGAGTCATTGTGTCGGTCTCTTGCATTTGCATAAATCATTAATGGTTGATTATGTGTGGATTTGTGGACAAAATTGATATATGGATATGTGTTGATGATGGAAATATGAATTACGCATTGTAATGTCTTGTGTATAATTTATGGCGTGAGTTGTGGTGAGAAACGTATATGTCTTGTGTATTTTGTGTTATATATAATTGTATGCAATTATATTATGGTTGTTTTTCTCACCCTTCTGCTGTTTTATAATGCTCTATGAGGCATTGCAGATTAGAGTTGCTGGAGGTATTTTTGTGAAGCTTTGCGTCTTCATTCTTTTGTCGGTCGGCTCTGATATGTGACACCGGGTAGTTAGGGAGGCCGTTAGTGATTGTTCTGTACTGTGTATATATATCTTTTGGCTTGTGCATGTATAACTTGATGTATGACAAACTTTTCATGTGATATCTATATATATATATATATATATATATATATATATGTGTGTGTGTGTGTGTGTATGTTATTCAGTTTTAGATTTTCCGCTTTTATTCTAAATTCTGAAATGTGGGTGTAAGGAACTGAGTTCCTCTGTTGATTGCTACCCCACTGTTGCATGTCTTTATGAGCAGGTGTTGTATGAATTGTTTTCAAATTGATGCGACTCTCCCAGTCTATGCCATGATAATTTAAATATACTCTGACGAAATTTTGAATTTTCTTTTACTGATTTAATTTATTTGGGGGTATAGATTAGGGGTGTTACATTAAGTGGTATCAGAGCCAGTTTGTGTCAGTCCGTGTCAGTTGTGTCAGTCCTTGTTGGTCATTGTGGTTGGATGAGTTGTTTGTTTAACCATAGTTTCTGTTATCAAAAATGAACAGAATATGGCTGGTAGGAATGATGCTGATTTGGCTGCGGCTATGCAAGCTATGGCTCGTGCTGTGCAGGGTACACCTCATGCTGCTGGTAATGATGAGTTCAGGAAGAACAAACCGCCTGTCTTCAAAGGAAGATATGATCCGGATGGTGCACAGATTTGGCTGAAAGAGATTGAGAGGATTTTTCGAGTGATGGATTGTGATGAAGACCAGAAGGTGAGACTGGGTACTCACATGTTATTGGAAGAAGCTGATGATTGGTGGGTTAGTACTCGACGTGTGTTGGAAGCTGCAGAAGAGGAAGAAATTACTTGGGAAGTTTTTAGCCGGGAGTTCTTGAGGAGGTATTTTCCTGAAGATGTAAGAGGGAAGAAGGAGATTGAGTTCTTGGAACTTAAACAAGGTAATATGTCTGTAGTTGATTATACTGCTAAGTTTGTGGAACTTGTGCAGTTTTATCCTCATTATGCTGAAGCGACTGCTGAATTTTCTAAGTGTGTTAAGTTTGAGAATGGATTGCGTCCTGAGATAAAGCAGGCAATTGGTTATCAGAGGATTCAGAGGTTTTCTGATTTGATAGATTGTTGTAGGATTTATGAAGAAGACAGTAAGGCTCGTTCTACTCATTACAAGAGTGTGAGCGAGAGGAAAAGGAAACAACAGTTCCGTGGTGGTCTGTATGTGACACTAGCTGATAAAGGTAAACAAAGAGGGAATTTTGAGAAAAGGTCAAGTGGAGGAAGTATGTCTGGTCCTATGAGGTGTTATAAATGTGGTGAGTTGGGGCATCGTCAGTTTGAGTGCAGGAAAGATTTGAGGAAGTGTACTAATTGTGGGGGTGTAGGACATGTTGCTGCTGATTGTACAATTAAGAATGTGGTGAAATGTTACAACAGTGGTGAACCTGGGCATATTAGTACCAAGTGTCCGAAACCGAAGCAGGCTCCAGCTGGTGGAAAAGTGTTTGCATTATCGGGGACTCAGACTTCGAGTGCAGATTGTCTGATCAGAGGTACTTGTTTTATTAATAGTACTCTTTTGATTGCTATTATTAATACTGGAGCTACTCATTCGTTTGTTTCGTCTGAGTGCGCGAAGCATTTGAATCTTGTGTTGTCTTTGATGGGTGGCGAAATGGTTATTGATACTCCAGCAATGGGGTCAGTAACTACGTCCTTGGTTTGTCTAAGATGTCCTTTGACCATTTATGGTAAAGACTTTGAGATGGATTTAGTGTGTTTACCGTTGGAGGGATTAGTTGTGGTCCTGTGTATGAATTGGTTGCAAATCAATCGGGTTCATATTGATTGTTATCATAAGCTGGTAAGGTTTCCTTCTCTTGAGGAAGACGAAGACTCGAGTTTCTTATCTACCAAAGAGTTGAAGAGACTTTTGGCGGATGAAGCTCAGTTGTTTGGTTTGTTTGCATCTTTGACTGTGGATAGTCAAGTTTCACTTGATGTGTTTCCTGTGGTGTGTGAATTTCCGGAAGTGTTTCCTGAGGATATTTCAGATGTGTCGCCAGAGAGAGAGGTGGAGTTTTCTATAGATCTAGTTCCTGGTACTAGACCTGTTTCTATGGCACCTTATCGAATGTCGGCATCTGAGTTGGTGGAGTTAAATAAATAGTTGAATGAGTTGTTGGAGAAGAGGTTTGTGAGACCAAGTGTGTCGCCTTGGGGAGCTCCAGTCTTATTGGTGAAAAAGAAGGATGGAAGTATGCGATTATGTATTGATTATCGCCAGTTGAATAAGGTGACGATTAAGAATAAATATCCTCTTCCAAGGATTGATGACCCGATGGATCAGTTGGTTGGTGCGTGTGTGTTCAGTAAGATTGACTTGAGGTCGGGGTATCATCAGATAAGGGTGAAGGAGGAAGACATACCGAAGACGGCTTTTAGGACACGATACGGTCATTATGAATATACTGTGATGCCGTTCGGGGTTTCTAATGCGCCAGGTGTGTTTATGGAATACATGAATCGTATTTTTCACAAGCATCTGGATCGATTTGTCGTTGTGTTTATTGATGACATTTTGATTTATTCTAAGTCTCGGGAGGAGCATGCAGAACATTTGCGTATTGTTTTGCAGGTTTTGAAGGAGAGGAAGCTTTTTGCTAAATTGTCTAAGTGTGAATTCTGGTTATCGGAGGTGAGTTTTCTTGGACACGTAATTTCAAGTAATGGTATTGCTGTGGATCCATCTAAAGTAGAAGCAGTTCTACAATGGGAGGCGACGAGATCCGTTACTGAAATTCGAAGCTTTTTGGGTTTGGCTGGTTATTATCGAGGGTTCATTGAAGGTTTTTCGAAACTAGCACTTCCTTTGACCCAGTTGACTTGTAAAGGGCAAGCGTTCATTTGGGATATTCGGTGCGAGGAAAGTTTTAATGAGCTGAAGAGAAGATTGACGACAGCTCCGATTTTGATTTTGTCGAATCCTAATTAACCATTTGTGGTTTATTGTGATGCTTCTTTGATTGGTCTGGGTGGTGTTCTGATGCAAGAAGGTAAGGTGGTGGCTTATGCTTCAAGGCAGTTAAGAGTTCATGAGAAGAATTATCCTACTCATGATCTTGAGTTAGCGGCTGTGGTGTTTGTGTTGAAGATTTGGAGGCATTATCTCTACGGTGCAAGGTTTGAAGTCTTTAGTGATAATAAAAGTTTGAAATATTTGTTTGATCAGAAAGAGCTTAATATGAGGCAACGTAGATGGTTAGAATTCTTGAAGGACTACGACTTTGGCTTGAATTACCATCCCGGTAAAGCTAATGTGGTAGCCGATGCATTGAGCCGAAAATCGTTACATATGTCCGCTTTAATGGTTAAGGAGTGGGAACTTTTGGAATTGTTTAGAGACTTGAGTTTGGTTTGTGAAGTGACGTCGGATAGTGTTAGGCTTGGTATGCTAACGATTACTAATGATTTTCTGACGACTATTTGTGAGAAACAGAAGTTGGATGTGAAATTTCTGGATTTGATGTTGTTGGGAGGTAAAGATGCGAATAGTGATTTTCAAGTGGATATTAATGGTGTTTTGAGATTCCGAGGTAGGATTTGTATTCCTGATGATGTGGAGTTGAAAAAGATGATTTTGGAGGAAGGACACCAGAGTAATTTGAGTATACATCCGGGAGCGAATAAGATGTACCAAGATTTGAAGAAGATTTTCTGGTGGTCTGGATTGAAAAGAGATGTGGCTCAGTTTGTTTATGCATGTTTGACTTGTCAGGAATCGAAGGTGGAACATCTGAGGCCTAGTGGTTTGTTGCAACCGTTGGATATTCCTGAGTGGAAGTGGGATAGCATTTCCATGGATTTTGTAACAGGGTTACCGAATACTCAGCAAGGGCATAATGCTATTTGGGTGGTTGTTGATAGGCTGACTAAATCGGCTCATTTTATTCCGATTGACATTAGTTTTCCTTTGGAGCGGTTAGCTGAGATTTACATCAGTGTGATTGTGAAATTGCATGGAGTTCCATTGAGTATTGTTTCTGATCGAGATCCTAGATTTACATCGAGATTTTGGGAAAGTTTACAGAAGGCTTTGGGTTCTAAATTGAGATTGAGTTCGGCTTATCATCCGCAGATGGATGGTCAGACGGAGAGGACGATCCAGTCTTTGGAAGATTTGTTGCGAGCGTGTGTTTTGGAACATGGTGGTGCGTGGGATAGTTATCTTGCATTGATTGAGTTTACGTATAATAACAGTTTCCATTCTAGTATTGGGATGGCACCGTTTGAAGCATTGTATGGACGAAGATGTCGGACACCGTTGTGTTGGCACGAATCTGGTGAGAGAACGGTGGTTGGACCAGAGTTGGTGCAACAGACGACGGAGAAAGTGAAATTTATTCGTGAGAAGATGAAAGCTTCTCAGAGTAGGCAAAAGAGTTACATGATCGGAGATGGAAGGATCTGGAGTTCCAAGAGGGCGATCATCTATTTCTGAGGGTTACGCCGGTAACAGGTGTGGGTCATGCATTGAAATCGAAGAAACTTACTTCTCGGTTTATTGGTCCTTACCAGATATCTGCGAGAGTGGGTGCTGTGGCTTATAGGGTGGCGTTGCCGCCGAATCTGTCGAATTTGCACGATGTGTTTCATGTTTCACAGCTTCAGAAGTATGTTCCAGATCCGTCGCATGTGATTCCGATGGATGAGGTCGAGGTAAGGGAGAACCTTACGGTCGAGGCAGTACCAGTTAGGGTTTTGGATCGCGAGGTGAAGCGGTTGAGCGGCAAGGATATTGCACTTGTGAAAGTGGCGTGGGGAGGCGCTGCTGAGGGTAATTTGACTTGGGAGTTGGAGAGTCGGATGCGGGAGTCGTATCCAGAGTTGTTCGTCTCAGGTAATATTTTCGAGGACGAAAATTTCTAAGTGGGGGAGAGTTGTAACAACCCAGTTTTGTGTGTGTTTTATTTAATCGATTCGTTTGATTATTTTATTATTATTTTATTTTATTTTCGAATTTTATTTGAAAATATGTTATTTTTCAATGTTGTGATATTTTATCGGGCTTTGGGATCGTTTACGAAATAATTGAGTGTGGGGGTATTTTGGTCATTTTAGGGTATTTTTGGATTAAGTAAGAAAAATAGAAAATAGAAGAGAGAAAAATAGAAAGAAAGAAAGGGAGAAGAAAGAAAAAGGAGAGAAAAGAGAAGAAGAAGAGAAATAGTGGAAAACTTGGAAAATCAAAGAGAAATCAACTTCTAGAATCGATTTAATCGGGGAAGGGTGCGAAACTCAATTATCGTATACTTGTGTATGATTATGTATGTATATTCGTGATGTTTGTTGGATTGAAATGGAAATATATTAGTAAACCCATTTTTGGTAAAATTGATTAGAGATTGAGTAAATGTGTTGAAAATCATGTGTTAAGTGTTCATTCTTGTTGGTACATAATAGATACTTGTTATTGGACATTGTATTGGCAATTTTCTGGTGTGTAGGCAAGATTTGGGTTGTTTTTGGATGGAACCCGTATGAACAATTATGCAGAAGAATTTTTCTGAGATTTCCAGGTCATACACGTATGGGGCATGTTCATACGCGTATGAACCTTGGCAATACGCGTATGGTGGGCGAGCCATAGGGCCAATACGCGTATGGGTTGCTTGTTTCCTCGGCCATCTGCCCATTTTCGTATGATACGCGTAGCAATGGAGGGCAATACGCGTATGGTTTTGGTCATTACGCGTACGGACACTTTAACGTGGAATTGGGGAAAAATGAGTCTCTGCTCATATGCGTATGGATCATGGTGATACGCGTATGGACAGGACAATGGCAAAATGGGACTTTTCAAAATATCGTTTTTCGTTTTCTTTCGTAACTTTTGATCCGTTTGTCCGATTTTTACATTCTTGGTATCGTTGCATAGCTATTGAGCTGTACTTTCTTATTATGATGATTTTGGAATTGTTAGCTGATTTAATTATGTCGGAAAATCAGGAATAGTGTCGCTTGTTGACTTTTGCCGTTATAATTGTGCGTAATTGAAGTGTATTAGGCAAGGTGCTATTGTGCGACTCAAATGTATGTGTTTAGATGATGTTGTGACGAATTGTGGCCGTAAGGCAATTAAATGCATTGTTTTGGGCATAAGTGCAAAGTGTGATTTTGTTGGGGTGGATGAATGCATGTATGTGTGTGCATATTAAATGTCATGAGTCATTGTATGCCAAGCATCATGATGTGCATTGTTGAGACGTCCTGAGTGACAGTTTGGATTCCAGAAGGAATTCTCTATAACTTCGTGTGCCCATGTGGGGTGTGAGCGATGATTATAGACGATCGTGTGCCCATGTGGGGTGTGAGCGGTGGGGAACATCGTAGGCCCGACGGGGAGTTATATTGATATAACGAGCGATGATTCCAGCAGAGTTCCTGAGTGAACTAGTGATGAGAAACAATGGAAGTCGGTACCGCATGTGCATATGCATAGAGTCATTGTGTCGGTCTCTTGCATTTGCATAAATCATTAATGGTTGATTATGTGTGGATTTGTGGACAAAATTGATATATGGATATGTGTTGATGATGGAAATATGAATTACGCATTGTAATGTCTTGTGTATAATTTATGGCGTGAGTTATGGTGAGAAACGTATATGTCTTGTGTATTTTGTGTTATATATAATTGTATGCAATTATATTATGGTTGTTTTTCTCACCCTTCTGCTGTTTTATAATGCTCTATGAGGCATTGCAGATTAGAGTTGCTGGAGGTATTTTTGTGAAGCTTTGCGTCTTCATTCTTTTGTCGGTCGGCTCTGATATGTGACACCGGGTAGTTAGGGAGGCCGTTAGTGATTGTTCTGTACTGTGTATATATATCTTTGGCTTGTGCATGCATAACTTGATGTATGCCAAACTTTTCCTGTGATATATATATATATATATATATATATGTATGTTATTCAGTTTTAGATTTTCCGCTTTTATTCTAAATTCTGAAATGTGGGTGTAAGGAACTGAGTTCCTCTGTTGATTGCTACCCCACTGTTGCATGTCTTTATGAGCAGGTGTTGTATGAATTGTTTTCAAATTGATGCGACTCTCCCAGTCTATGCCATGATAATTTAAATATACTCTGACGAAATTTTGAATTTTCTTTTACTGATTTAATTTATTTGGGGGTATAGATTGGGGGTGTTACAAACTGTACTGGGGCTTATACAATGACTGAGGCCCAAAAAGGGTTTTATGTACAAGGAATGGGTCTTACACTCTATTAGAGGCCCAAAAGTGTTTTAAAATTTAAAATCGAGAGGAAACCCTAATTTTGAATAAAATGTCATTTTTCAAAGGAATTTAAATGAAAAAAAATGATATAAAATACCAAATACATTTAAAAACAAGTTGTACACTTTGAAAAATATTTTGAAAAATCATGTGTTATTACATGGAAGTTTGAAATTCAATTGGTTTTGAAAGATCAAAGTGGGAATTTCATTTAAAAATGTTTAAAACAAATAAAAATGAAATTAATTACAAAAATCCTAACTATATTAAAAAAAATATATAAATTACATTTTTTTGTAAAATAAAATATTTAAACATTTTTTTGAATTTTGAGAAAAAGAATCAATTCAAAAACACAAATATTCAGAGAGAAATTAATTTTTGAATCAATTAAACAAAAATAACCAAAATTCAAAAATTCAAATAATTTGAATTATGACGCCAACGGTCACCTTCTTCTTCCTCGTGACCGCGCCATGGATGATTTGCATTTTCTCACTTTTCTCTCTAATTACTCAATGGTTTTGCACGATTCAAACACCAATCTTGTTCGTTTTTGAACAAGGATCACAACCATATAGATTAATTGCATTTATATTAAGCATGGAGTGAGAAATCAGAAGATAACCTCAAGAACCCTAATTTCAGCATGAACACAATGAAATTCCATACACGATTGATTCATGGCAATTGATTGAGGGTTATTACTCAATATACATGTAGGAACAAGATGGTAACTCACAAATTCAGTTATGATGCATGGAACATAGAGTTTAAAGGTGTCAGGCTTACCTCTTGCAGCTGGTGATCGAGTTTGGTGATGGAGGTGTTGCAGCTAGGTTCTAATGATCTGGACAGCTTCCTTAGGTGCCATGGAGTGTGTTTGATTGCTTGGAGTGGATTGAAATGAGCTGGAATTGGTTGTGGTACCTCAACTGTAACTCTGTCAAGAACTTGAGCAATTGGCTGGTGATTTTGTGAGAATTTGATGTTCTAGATGTGATTTTGTGTTATGGATCACTCACATATGATGTTTATGAGGTGTGTGTGTGTGATTGGTTTGGTTGGAATCACTCTCAATCTCAAAACCCGATAGTGACTTGAGTTAGAAGCAAAATTGGAGTGACAGGGAGATTTTGAGGAAATCATCAGTTTGGGTGCTTTGGTGTACTCAAACTGATCATAATTGAGGTCTATTTATAGTGTGTCAAGTTTGTTTTGGCAATAATAGTGTGTGGCAACTGCAGCAGGTCTGTGGCCAATGTGGATCAAATGGAATCTCAAGTCTCCTCTAGCCATTGACTTGAGGTTAGAGCACAGGCCTATGGCCTTTTGGTTCAGAGATAAGGCTTGACTCATTCAGTTAAACTTGCCTCAGTTCATGCCACCTTGATGCATCCATTGAATGCATTGAAACAAAATTGGAGTCTTGGCACTTTTTAGCCTTTTTAGGTTTGTTATGGCTATGTGTAGATTCTTGGACTTGGAAGGCTTGGGGATCAGATCATTCCCCTTTTGTTTTATCCTTTGATGTGTCCAAGTGGATGACAAGGCTTGGAGTTGTCCAATTTTTCCAAATCGAGCAAAATGCCAAAATCTTCCTTGTACAAGACAGTTGGAAATGGTGATTTTGAGGGGATCATATCTCCCTGCTCAGGTTGAGTTATGGGAGGCTCTTGTGCCTTTTAGAGAGCCCTCATATGATACAAAACATGTGTGATCATAGTTTGTTTTGAAACTATTTGGATCCAACTGAAAAATCCTCATGAACATTGATGTTCAAGGCTGGTAACTTAGGCGGATTTTCACTAAGTGTTGGAAAAGTGACATTTTCTTTATTTTTGTCATTTTGATCAGTCCATAACTTAAAATTCATGAGGAATTGGAGTTTGAGGTAGTTGAAGCTTTTGTAGCATGTAGGAAGACCTATAAATCAGGTTTGGATCACCCAAAATGGCTGCTTGGATCTCAAGTTATGATCCTTGGAAGTTGGTACCAAAATCACTTTTGTTCCATAACTTAGAAAAATTTTAGTTTCTTATGGTTGCCCCTTTTGTAAGAAACGTCACTTTTCTTATTTTTATTAATGAATGATGATCAATACCATACATTAACATTATTTTTGACTTAGGGGAACCATATTTGTGAAAATTCCAAAAAGTCAAACTTGATTTTATGCACAATTGACTTTTTTATCGGATGAAATCCAAACTGTGCAATCCTTTGTGAAATCAAGTCGTTGACCTAAATCAAACCTAATGTACGGATTCCATAGGTGTTATAGGGTGTGTTGAATCATGTCCCAAGGTTTGGGAGCATGTCTTGGTCAAAAGTCAAAAATACAGTTGACTTTTTTCCTCGAAACCCTAATTGTGGTCCTGGTGAAATTGAAACTTGAGAGTCAAGCTTCTTGGGTTAATCCATTGTTGCAAATGTATCAATGTGGTGTATTGGAGGCCCTCAAATCATGTCTCGAGGTCTTGGCTCATGCTTTGTCCCAAAATTCAACTTAGGGGTGAATTAGGTCAAGAAACCCTAATTCCTGATTTTTGGTAAATGCATCCCCAGAGGTTAAATTGACTTGATGATTGGCTCCCATGAGGTCCCTTGGAGTATCCTGGGTTGTGATTTGAAGCAATGGCTCATGCCTAGATGAAAATTTCCATCTGGAGGCCTTGGTCGATCAAAACCCTAATTTGGTGACACTGTCGATCTTGAGGCTTGACCCACTTGGAATGTTGCAACCTTGTGCTTGATTCTTGATGTGGGAGTCCTTTTGATCCCTTATGGGTGTTTAAGAGATTTAGACAAGTTGAAGATCATGTCATTTCTTGATTGATCCTTTGTCTAAGTGCTCTAAGAGGGCTCAAAACCCTAATTCTTGGTTGTAGTGAATGCTCAACCATCTTTGAGGAGATTAATGAGGGATGATGGTTCATCCATATTGTGATGATGATTTGCACAATGATGGGAAATCTTGGTGGTCAAATTTTGGGGTATGACACTTTCATGCTCAGGTCCCTTAGACCCGAGACTTCCTGCTCAAGCCCCTCAGGCCCAAGAGTTCTTGCTCAGACCCACGGTCCAAGAATTCCCTTCTCAGGTTCCATGAACCTAAGACTTCCTGCTTAAACCCCCCAGGTTCAAGACTTCTGCTCAGACCCTCGATCCGAGACTTCCTTGCTTAAATCCCACGGATTCAAGACTTCTGCTCAATCAATCCACTTGATCAAGTCTTTCATTGCTCTAGCACATAGCATGAGACTTACATGGCTCAAACATCTTGGCGAGAGACTTATTTGCTCAATCAATCTACTTGATTAAGACTTTCAATGCTCTAGCACATAGCAGGAGACTTACATAGCCCAAGCATCTTGGCGAGAGACTTAATCTAAACTGCTAAACAACATATTCAGCAGAATAGAGAACAAGGTGTACTTGATACAAATATCAGAGGTACAGAGAAATCACCATAACAAAGACCTAAAGCTCTTAAGATTTCTAAGATATTCAATGTTTAAGAAATCTTAAGGTTTTTATAATTACAACCTATAACAGATATTCTGCATACTCGATTGTGTTGATAATTGATGATCTTGTTACTCCTCCATTAGGTTGATCCTTGTTAAAGATTCAGTTTGAACCTTCAGCTACTTATATAGCATTTTCAGAAGACTAGCCATTGGAGAGATTACTTGATCGAGTGTCTTTGCTTTCTCTATAGTACAAGAGAAGTTGAAGATAGATACACCAAAAGATCTTGATCCATTGTGTGACGTGTTTAACCATTGAGTCTTCAAATTGATTTTGTATTATAGAGTCGTTGAGAGTAGATATTCATAAAGCATGCCGACTTTTCTTGAGCCTTGTGAACTAAGACTCTAGCTGACAAACTAATTTGACAATGCAGCTTTCTTTCTGCAGTACGGATAGCTTCAGGTTTATCACTAACTCTGAATGATCACCAGAAGCCAATTTACATTCACCAAGTGTAGAGACAATTATGTTGCTTCTTTGGATGTTGAGACCTTCAGCATCAGAGTCTACACCAAACATCACTTAGAGAGTGTTCTTTAGATTCTGCAGCATCAGAAGCTAGCAATTCAGCTTCTCTCAAGTGTGCCCTTGTAAATCAGATTATGAATATATATCTATAAGTATTAGCTAGAACCTGTATACATGAAACACACATCAAATATAACCATTGTTCTTTTAATACTTTGTTATCATAAAAACTCAAGGAATATATGTCATGAACAAATCTTATTCTAACAGTATACCCATATCCGCCATATCTAAATGAGCATTCTTACAATCTTTGTTTTGCCTTGAAAGTTAAAAAGGTCCAATCAAACTATCACACACATTTTTCTCCATGTGCATCACATCAAGACAATGTATTACATTGAGACTAGACCAATTTGGAGGATAAAAAACACCGACCTCTTGTTCCATATATTTTCTCCATGGGCCCTTTTTGGTTCTTTCCAAATACAACATAATGTGTTCTTGTAATTTATAAATTTCCTCCTCAGTTAAATGCTTTGGAGTGATATCAAACTCATGCTCTCCATTAAAATCATTTCACAATTTATGATATGGATGATTGGGTCTTACTAATTTTTATACAAAAGGTAAATAATGTTTTTTCCATTATTTAGGTGGTGGGAGCATGTATCAGCTTCACATATAGGACACACTTTATGTCCTTTACCGTTGTACCAAAAAAATTATCGTATGCAGGAAAGTTATTGATTGTGAAAAATAACATTGTACGCATCTTAAAGCTTTCATCCAAATATGGATCATCAACGTCAACACCTTCCTACCATAAAACTATTTCGTTTCCTTGTTGTTTTGGACCCGAAATAGTCATAGATAACATCATATATTTGTGCTTCATGCACAAATATAGAGATAGGTTGTAAATTATGAGAAGAGCATATTATGAAATATGGTTGGTACTCATATTACCAAACGAGTCCATTCTATTGGTGGAAAGTCCAAGCCTAAGGTTTCTTCCATTGCAAAGAATCACCTACATGGAAAATTTTCCCATCACATTTTCTTTCATCAGAATTTCATCTAATATTCTTTGCGCTATTTAATGTAGCAAAGAGTCTTTTCAACCTTAGAATTATTGGTAGGTGCCAATCACCTTGACATGATGACCCTTTCTACTTACATCATCACCATCATCATCATCAACATGGTTACCATTAAACATGTAACAAGACTCCCTACATATCGGGCACTCATTCAGTTTTTCATACTCTTTCATATATAATATGCAATCATTACGACTTGCATGTATCTTGTCAATTGTATCAAGGGGCAACAAAGATTCCTTTATGAGCATCCAACATGTAAATCACCTTAAGGGGCTACAAGGGTTCCATCATGAGGATCCAGTATGTAAACCTCCTCGATAAAAGAAAAAGATTCCTTCACGAGGATCAAGCTTTTAAATCTCTTTAAGGGTTGACAATGATTCCTTCATGAGGATATATCATCTAAATCACGTTTCGGGGCGGCAAGGACTTCTTCATGAGGATCCATCATGTAAATTGCCTCGAGGGGAAAGAAGGATTCCTTCATGAGGATCAAACATGTAAATTGACTCAAGGGGAAGAAAGGATTCCTTCATGCGGATCACACATGTAAATCACCTCAAAGGATGATAAAGATTCATTCTTTAGGATCCATCATGTTTCGTTGACCTTAAATGAGATATCGACAACATCCTCTCGTTCCTTGATAACTTGCATGTGAATCCACAATAATCTAAAACATATATAAATAATGTGAGAGTCACATTAAAACCTGTGTGCCACTTTATCAACATGAGAAAACAGTAACCTTAATAAAAATCCCATTATCCTTACAAGACGTCTGAAAATATAACTCGCCTAAAAAAACATCAAACAATTTAAACTTAATAAGGCTTATCGCCTTAGCAGACGTTTCTTAGCGGGATATCTTCCTAACCAACCTTACAGTTTGCCTCTTCTAGGATGGTTAAGGCTTTCTACGGGGCTTCTCGTGGTGGCATTTCCTTTTCCTTCAAGTCCATGATGTTCACGCCTATTATTCTAACCTTCTTCAACTTCAAGCTCACTGCATATCATTTTCTAGCAATCTCCCGGTCCCCCTAGATAATACCTATTCACCCATTTGGGAGCGGGTAATTCATACATAGATATATGGTAGATAGGGTGCTCCATATTGGTTAAAGCCAGGTCACCCTATGATCATATTATATGACGAGGACACATCGATGACTAAATATCTTATCTTGACCTATTTGGCATTTTATTTTGTCCGGAAGATAGTCTTCACCTACACTGGCTCACCTAAGAACCTTGACAACAATCCCTGGAAAGGTTTCAGGTCATCCAAATCCTGGAAAAGCTTCTCAAAGACATCCTAGTAGCGGATGTACATGGATTTACCTTGGTCAATCAAGACTCTTTTGATTTCCCACTCTTCACATCGAACTTAGATAACCATGGGGTCATCGTTGTGCAGGTGAATGTCAGAGGCATCCTTCTTAGAGAAGGTAATATAGGACTCTAGAGGCGCTGATTCATCTGCTTTTAAGTCAATAGGAGGAACAACAATGGCTAGGATCTTGAAGGCATACCTTTTTTGGGCGGAACTGGTTTCCCCTTCTCCGACGAATCCTTTTGTGATATTGTTTAGCGTCTGGAAAACAATCCTATCGTCTTCCTCCCTACTTAGATATTTCCCCATGATGAATTTAGGACTCTCGGGGTCTTCTCGTGATACACCGCAAGCGTACAAGAATATCGAAGTTGTAAGAATTATTGTTCATGGAGACCAAAATGAAATTATTGAATTCTATTGTTTTGATGTTTATCTAAAACATTTAATTCTTTGTGTTGTTAATATGAGAACAATTTTGGACTTCTTAATAAATCAAATAAATATTCTAAGAACTTGATTCCTATCAACCAACTTTACTCACGCAAGTTTTATAACAATTGTAACGAGAACTTTTATTATGTAGAAAATTCTAAAACTAGTATTACTGCACACTTTTGTTAAGCCATTGCCAGGTTGTAACTGTGCAAGTCTTCTACTTTCGTAGCTCAATTTGTATGTTTAGAACCTTCTTAAAAGAAAATCATTTCTTCAGTTGAATCTAAAACACTTTCCCAATCTCAGAGTCAAACGTTCGAATTTCTAAATTGTACATCATTTATACCCCAGGGCATAAACGATGTCTCTGTGTTCCTACTTTCATAGAAAATATTTTTATATTTAAAGACAGAAATTGAAAAACATAATTTTATTCTTGTTACAATCGATACCCGCGAAACTTACATGAGGTTCGTCAGTATAACAGACCTCGTGTCTCATATCTAATTTTATTTACTCAGACATGGCAATCGACAAAACAGTGAAAAAATATATGGAATAGAACCAGATTAATGTGTAACATAAACTTGAATTGAATTGGTGCTAAAGAGTCTTGAACAATACAACAAAAGTAAGAAAGCATAAAACTTAAATAACTTAGAAATTTTAAATAAAATATAGTATAGTACTTCTCGACCTTTTGTTCTATGATTACAACATATTTATAGGCTTCAAATGACACTAATTGGCATTAAAGTGTCCTAAAGATGAAGCTTAACCACAAGATATTCAATGGATGTATAACAAAAATGAAGAGAAGCAAAAACTCGTGTTCATAATCTTGAGGGATTACGACTGTAATAGGTGCTTTTGGGTTGACCGTAATTCCTATTACCTGCTAATGGAATGCCTCAGTGTTCTATAGTGGTTACAGCCATAAGGGATGCTTACGAGTTGACCGTAACCACTATTTTTTGCCTGCCTTATTGATGTTGCCAAACCACAAGTGCACGACATTGTCAAGTAGTATAATAAGATCGAACCCACAATGAGATATATAAGATTAATGAATTTTTATCCTAACAGTTTTTAGTTAGAGCGGTCACAATAGTTGTTGAGCTAGTGAAGAGTGAAAAGTAGTTAAAATATAATAAAAATCATGACACATGGTATGATCATCTATGAAGACTTACCCTATCGATTATCCAAATTCGATCACGAGAATATCTAAATAATTTATAGAAAAGTAGATAAATGTGTGTGTTGCGGTGAGAATTGGATACCATAGTTATTAATGAACTAGGATCACATTTCTTTAAATGTTCACCACCGTCTTTGATTTATCCAAAGGAAAGGTTCAAAAGCGAAAAAAACCTAAAGATCTAAGGTTCGGGGGTTGGTTACGCCTAGGGAAGGTATTAGCATCCTAAACGTCCGTAGTACTCTACGGGAACCTCTCGTTAGTACTTATGTTATCTCTCATTCGCTTGCTAAGGGTGCTATGCTAAAGGTTAAACCCTAGGGGTTAGTATCTAAGTATACTCGATAAGGTATCGCACCTTACGCCTACGTATCCTCGGGTGTAGAATCAAAGTATGCGTAGTTCTGCAAAGAGGAACTTCTTGACGGGGTCAAGGTTCCAAGGGGAGGTAAAGTCTTGGGCAAGACCTTACATAGAGTGCGGCGACTCTAAAGTTGTAGGTTGGTATAAGAGGGGTAGGATTGTAAATGTTCGCGGCGGAGCATTTACTTGGAGTACGGCGACTCCGATCCTAAGGCTAAGATTCTAAGTGTCTACGGCGAGACGTGGAGTACGGCGACTCCGAATCCTGAGGCCAAGGGTTCTAAGATGTTAGTCCTATGACGGTTTAGTTAATTTTAAGGAACCTTCCTTTGAAATGTCGAGGGACGAACTAACTTAATTAGTTTGTGCGCACTAGCAAAGTGGGCTAGCTTAAGTGTATTGTGACCGATGAGGTTGAATGCGACGCCCGAAGGTAGTCGACTTACATGGGTATAAAAGTGGCTCGACGTTGGATCGAGAGTTTTTATTAGTATTTTGGAAAAGGTTTGAAGCAGTAATGAGCATACATCAAGCAACAGTAAGCAAAAATATCAATCATAAAATAGCACACAGCATACGATTCACTCAAACGTTGGGGGATCTAATGAGTTGGTTATTCTTAAGATTTATTGAGAAAAATGTTGACTTAAGGTTTATTGATAAAAGTTATTTAGAATTATAGAATTATGCTTGAAGATTATTGACTAAAAAGAAGTTTCTATCAAGTTTTAATTGTCAGAAGAGTTATATCCTTGTTATTAGGGATCTTAATTTAGGAAAAACTTATCTTATAAAGATGATTTTAAATTGATATTTGTGAAAGTTTTGTATATTCTAATTTTAGATACAAGTTAATATTAATTTGAAGAAAAAAAGGTTGTTAAGTATTTTTATTAATGAAAAGGTGATAATCTTAGAAAAAGGACGTTACTATTTTTTTGTGTTAATAAAAAAGTTATTGTATTAAAAAAGGTTTATTATTGAGATTATTTTTAATTTGAAAAAGGATAAAGATTTCCTAATTAATTTTTAAAAGGATTACCTTAGTATTAAAATTTATTAAAAAGTATTAAGAGTTTATTGAAAAGAGTTTATCTTAGTGTTTTAATCAAAATAGGTTTTAATTAAGATATTAAAAAAACTTATCAGTTAGTTATAATAAAAAAGGTTATATGTTTTTAAAAGAAAAAGTTAAAATAAAAAAACGGTGATAAAAAAAAGAAAACAAACGGAGAGAGCCTCACGGATCCCCTTCTCCTCTCTCTCGATCTCTCCCGATCCAAACGAAACCAGGAACAAAAATCACAAAAAACCTAATTCTAAACCCTAGCCCCCGATCGAACCCAAATTTCCCCAATTTACTATGATCTGAGAGTATTACATGTTACAATACAGATTGCAAAGATAAAAAAAGCAGCGGCGGGAAGATGGAGGGATGCGAGCGACTTTGTCAATGGTAGCGGCAAGAGAATTGCCCTGTGGCGGCTTCGGCGACGCAGTAGGACATTTCTTGACGCGCACCGGCAACTTCAGATGAGTCTTTTACCTTGATTGTTGTCTCCTTAGCTTTGTGCTTCTTTGTGTGTGGTCTGAATTTTTGTTCATTGTCGTTGCTTATGTACGCATGTGAGTTTTTCTTTTATGAACTTTTGGTACGTGAGTGTGAATGTCAGTGAATCCTCTTTCCTCCCCCCTTTCTTGAATCGTGAATTGGTTTTTATAGGCTCAGAAATTGGCACAATGAATTCTTGCAACATGGTGATAATGTTATTTCCGTTTCTGTACCGGCATGTCTGCGAACTGTTTTTGGAAATCTTTCAAATTGTGTCGGGAACAAAATTGATGATGCTGTCTTGGAAACGTTTTATGACCTGAGATTCTTGTCTTTACCGTGTGATTTTTTATGATGGATATGTTACTGTCTTGCCTTAGACATGTTCAAACATTTCGAATTCTTTCCTTTTTGGGTTTTAGTATGTTTGTGCTAATTGAATGAGTTTTTGATTTGTCCTGGATTCAGGTCCTCCCTCCAAATGAAGCAAAGTTCAACATAGATCCTCCCTCTGGCGGTACAATTTTAAGACATCGTAACAATAGCTTGTGGCCTAGTAACCTTGGCTTGTAATGGGCTGGAGTTTAATGTTTGCAACCTAATTTCCTTGCCATTTGATATTACACCTTGTAGTAACACTTGTTCTTACTTGCGAACTTATCATTACTTGCGACTTGGTTTAAATCTTTTAAATTTTGTGTGAAGTAATCAAATCTTGAATTGATTTTGTACTGAGAAAGCTTAGTATTTGTAGGTGCAGCCTTGGCAAGGTAGTACGCGGAGTACAACTATCCAAGTCTTTCGTCGAAGTCAACCGTTCTTCAACACCTACATCTAAACTCACAGGCTGCTGACACTTCTTTGTAGTTTTTCTTTCAATTGGAGCGATCAATATAGCTTTATACCGGGTGATCGATGTTTATATGATGCTTGATGTTGTGACATTATTAACGGTGGTTTTGATTGCTGATGAACGTGATCCTTGCTTGGGCAGGTTATTGATGGTTGGCATAAGGAACAACTCAGAAAGATTGGGTTGGCTCATGTGAAGAGACTGGTATGAACATCGATTTTCTGTTATATCTATGAGAGTTGAATACCATGTGTTTAAACATACTGCTTTTTCATTGAGAAATTTCCATGAATCGGTCTAAAATAGCTCTCTGTACCTTTCAACCTCTTAGGTATGCTGTTAAGAGCTTTGGAGCCTGATTGGGATGTGCCTTTGCGAAGCGATCGGCCTTTGGATACCTGCTCAAATCCTTAATGAAGAATATGATAGCAAGCCCGAGGGGAGAGCGTATTTTGGCAACAACATAACAATGGTAAGGTTGTGACATCTTTGTCCTCTTTTAATTAACTTGTATTTTATCCTGCAACCAAACTCCGATTTTACATTGTATTCCTTGGCTTTGTTGCATTTGTAAGTATTAGATTCTTGTATACTCCTCACGTGCTTCGTCTTGGAGAAATCTAGGATTTTGTATTGGATTAACATACTAGATAAATGGTGACTTGGTTGTGCTGTTGTTATTATTCGATAGGATCATATTCTGACATCTTTGTTAAACATGACGAACAGGTAATAAACTTGCGACAAAATGGGAATAATGCACTGTCCACTGTTGGTGTGTACGACATTCAATCCTACTTTTTTCGGTTTTGCTCAGGATACGTGAAGCCGTGAGAGTTCGAGTTTCTGTCCATCAGAAGGAGAGTTGAAGAATCCTGCTTTGAGTTCTTTAGGAGATGTTGTCATCTAGTGCAAAGATTGTTGATCCGCCTTGGATTAAAACTGTGATCTTTTATTTGTGTAGAATTTTGTAATTAAACATTGTACACTTAAACTTAAATTTGTATTGTAATGCACTTGGGTTATTTGGCGTTTTGCTAAACATGTTTCTCGCAACAATCAAACTGCCACCTTCTCATACACTTCTAGAAATGGAAAGAATTATTATTAGACGCACAGAAGGATCATAGCCAACCTTTCGCATGCACTCGGGAACCCATCTCCAATATTTCTGTAGCATACATATGAAGTGACCCGGTAACAACATAAACGTTTGCTCCAAATTCGAATATAACTATGAATGCATTTCCTAATACCATGGATACAAGCAAAAGAACTTGCTTTGAGTACAAATTGGAAAAAAAAGGTGGCCCAGAGTTAGTAAGGATATGAAGCGTCAGGTCTTGAGAACTTATGAGAGTTTCAAACTCCTGTCAATGGTCAAAGTGACTTGAACCTTTCATCCCCAACCTTTCATCCCCAATGAACTTCAAACCTTCTTGAAGAAAACCTGACAGCTTCGAGAGTATAAATTCTTCTTGAAACATAAAGCGTGAGCTTCGTACTGGAACCAAATGAATTAGAATCATAGGAATGATGTAGGAGCTTCCAACTTGATAATGTGAACTTGCGACGAATCAATGGTCTTGAATTGCATTTTGAATTCCAAACTTCTAACTCCTCCTTACTTGAAAACTCATTGATGAACTGTCATTTAAGACTATAAAGCAACACAATGTCTCAGCCTTGATGAGCTTACAGAGGGGGAGAAATGCCATCCTTGTCATATGACCTCATTGTGCAACCAGTGACCAGTCTTAGGGACCACTTCAAATATCAACGGGTATAAAGACTTAATCTGCTGTGAGGAAATCCTGAGGGATCTTGAGGGAATGAAAAGGCTTGGTAGTGACTTAGGGACCAAAGGATAGAGGCACACAAACTCACGGAAATCCACACACATCTTGCAAGGACCAGGGAACTTCCACAAACACACACACAACACCACCTTCAAGGCTTTGAATCTTCTGCAGCAGCACCTGTGTTCACAAATGAAATAAACAAAGCAAAACTAGATAAAGAGGTTAGTTATGCACGAATGATTGACCTAGGATGGTACGCAGACAAATCAGTGAATCTAAGGGAAAAATTTGGGGTGCAACAGTTGCCCCTATTTAAATATCTTCACCTGAGGACAAAGCGATGAAGATCGTCATTAGGCCATGGTGAAAGATATTTAAATACAGATAACCGAAAATTTTGCCCTTAGATGCAATGATCATGCAATGTTATGGACAAAACCTAGACCTAATGCTGACATGCCATGAACTCTAACATGATGAAAATGATGGAATGAAAAACAATGCAAGGATGCAGACAAAAAAAGAAAAGCAAACACAGAGCGGAAAACGAACACCACGAGCAACGAACTCACGGGGGGCGCCCAGACGCACTGGGGAAAGACACAACACTGGGGAAACCAGAGCGACGACTCAACAGGTTCAAGCGTGACCAGTTGTCGTCTAAGCAATAAAGCAGGATCCACACGGCGGTAGGATCAAAAGATAAGCTCCAAAGGCTGTATATAAAGAGATTGTTCATAACGTTCAGGTAGGAAAAGATCCTTAATGAAGGTTGATTCCGAAAGACTGTCTCCACTAGGGAAAGAAAAGTTTCACAACAATTGGCTTTGTCAAGTAGTTGACTGTAGGATATACCGCCTTGTAAAAAAAATAGTCTGATGTAGATATACACTTCACTGGAGAGCAACACCGTCGAAGAGTCTGGAGAGATACACCTTCCCTGGAGAGCCACCGTTGAAGAGTCTGGAGAGATACACCTTGCTGAAGAGCCACAGTTGAAGAGTCTGGAGAGATACACCATCCCTGGAGAGCCACCATTGAAGCGTCTGGAGAGATACACTTCCTTGGAGAGCCACCGTTGAAGAGTCTGGAGAGATACGCCTTCCCTGGAGAGCCAACGTCGAAGAGTCTGGCGGAGAAGATTGACTGAGAGCATAAATGAGTTGTATTTGTAATGTAGTTGAGTAAAATTCTGGATGTAGGCTGCCACTTGTTGTTTGGCTTTAGATTCCACGGAGACGTCATTCCAATAAATCACTATTGGATAACAGATTCTTCAAAGAGGATCTATAAAAGATTAATCCATGAGACGGAGTGCACAAATAAATGCACGCTCAAAATAGGTTTGGAGACTAAAAGTTAAAGGTGGTACCCTCAGGGACCAAAGTTCGATCTAGGATCAAGCTAGAAAGAAACGGCCAAACAAGACCCACCATTGAGAAATGGACTCAAATGGCGATTTATCTTATCTAAGCACGGAAAAAGATAACTGAAATAACCATCATCCACGAGGGTTGAACTCTGTGGGGAAACTTAGAAGAGATTAGCATTTTCTGCCTAAGGCTGACGACCTACTTAGAGAGCTCAGACAAACCCAAAACTGGCGCAAACACAAACAAAGCTCGAGATAAAGCGACAAGAAGCAAACAAAAGAAAATACGCACGGAGGCGGATGCAGGAGATGCCATGCGATGCTTATGCTCATGCTGACAAAACAGACAAAGAAAAACAAGAGGAAAAACAAATGAGGAAGCCCGTCCATCCTCTGCACAAGAGATACGTCTGCCGAGCTTGTATAGAAATCCAAAGGTGGAACCCAATAGTTGAACTTCAAAGTCCCAACTTCTCTGGGGAAACACCAATCCACTTGGGGATATAAAATACGATTTCACTTAGAGGTCGTCAAGATGAATCTTCTTATCCAGATGAGAAAATATCCACTGGGAACAGATCAAACTTGTATTCATAGAGACTTTGATGGGGACAAAATAAACATCCTCAATAGCTGAAATAAGCTGAAGTAAAGTAGCAGTAGTTGGCATCACGAGGATAAAATAAATATCCGCTATAACTGAAGTATGCTGGAGTGAGAATGTAGTAGATGCCATAGATGAGGCTTCATGGGGATAAAATAAATATCCGCTATAACTGAAGTACGCTGGAGTGAGAATGTAGTAGATGCCATAGATGAGGCTTCATGGGGATAAAATAAATATCCACCGCTTCGTTGGGGAAGCTTGAACCAATATTGTACTTACAGACGCCAGATTCTAGTCTCCAGTGGGGATGAAATAAACATCCATGGTTGAGAGAAAATGAAATCTTGAGAAGACACCGAGGAGTGAAATAAACACTCGCTTCATCGGGGAAAGTTGATGCCAAGGAGATTCTTTGGGGATCCTTAGGTCAATCAGATGCTGAAATTATTGTACTGATCCTGTCATAAATGCTTGAAGTAATGATTCACTGGGGAATCGTCATGACTTCCTAGAGTGAAAACCTTGTTGGGGAATATCAAACTATTTAGAATACTCTTCGGAAATTTAGGTGAAGAGATGTTGCGAAGTTAATGTAGCTTTGTCTTGCATGGTAGTCACCATTTTCAAGTATGAAATGTTGCAAAAGTCTTCAATTCTCAACTGGGTTGGGTTGCATGATTCTGAAAAGGAGTCATAAAAGTAGTCATCTCAAAAGGATTTTACAGAAGATCCGGCGTTCAAAAATAATCCGGTGTCTTCCAACTCTTGAGAGATTTGTAGAATCTCGACGTAACTGGCTTAGATTAACGGTATTCGGTGTACTGAGTCTTTAAAAATTGCCCCTTGGGTAAATCAATTTGTGGAGATTACAAACTGAAGAAAACATCTTGCCCCTGCTTAACTGGGTCTTCGCGTAACATGCCCCAGACTGGTTATCTTTAACAATGAAATAGCCATCTTCAACAAAGCTTCAATCAAGAATTGAATCTCTTATAGCTGTTTGCAATAAGGTTTCTATGATATCAAGCAATATTTACATGCAGAAAGTGTAAATTCTGAAACTGCTAGTGCAACGTCATGTTTGTTTTGAAGCTTTAACTAAAAAAAGCATATCGCAAACTTGTGACCGAATCACCGGTTGGGATATGACATTAGTTTTCCTTTTTATAAAGCCAATGCGAACTTGGAGCGTGGCTCATAGGAGTCAGGAAACACTATCTCACCGAGTATGCTTTTGAAATGAACTCTGCTTCAATAAGGTCTTTTGCAAGTAGTGATTTGATTTAAGAAGCAAAAAGGTATAGAGGTCAAAGTTTGTTTGTACCCATCCCTTTTGTGAAGTTATTTTGAAAGTTTGAGGGTCAAAATTCATT
Organism: Lathyrus tuberosus; assembly: GCA_022829125.1. NCBI lineage: Eukaryota > Viridiplantae > Streptophyta > Magnoliopsida > Fabales > Fabaceae > Lathyrus > Lathyrus tuberosus. Next base: position 3,580,378 of record JALAZF010000047.1, on the reverse strand, counting down.
TGTACCCACTCATAATTTGATAGTTTAGAAAGCTCGGTCGCTTGGATTGGGAGTTACCCTGCCCCAGGTTAAAGACGAGGTTTTGATTTCGAGGCTCAAAAGGGTTAACGAGAGGTTATCTCTGGTGTTGAAACAATGCCTTATATCCTTAGCAGGGTTTTCGTTCAAAAGCATACAACAGAAGAGATTGCGTTTTGGTTCATCATCCTCCATTTAGTAGGATTAGCATTATAAAATGGTAAACAGTTTTAAAATGAGCGAAGCGAATGGATTTCTTCGAAACAAACATTGAATTGCATTAACATTCAAAATAACAAGTTCTTATATGTACACCTGCTTTAATAATCAAAGAAAGCGATAAATGCAAATGAATAAACAACTGAATCCTAGGAATGACTTCCTCTTTATTTGCCATTTGAGCTAACCATCTTCAAAATCGACTTTCGAGATCGGTCTGAGGATCGTTTTCATACCCACTCTCAGTAAATTCTTCCATAACCAGGACTGATGAACCCTCGTGGTTGGGTGGAGAAGTATTGATTTGAATGCCATGAGGCGTGAATGAGATCATTTCGGAGTCTAGCAGAGTCTGAACCTTACTCGGAAGTACCTTACAGTCGTCAGTTGAATGCCCCGGTGCCCCAGCATGGTAATCGCATCGGGCGTTAATGTCAAAACCTGGTGGGTATGGAAAAGGCACTGGCTTCAGTTCCTTCGGCACTATAAGACCACTTTTGATTAAATCTGGTAAGAATTGACTGTATGGCATTGGTAGCGTAGTGTAATGCCTCTTCTTCTTCAGTCTTGGTCTATCATGTTGACGCGGCTGATGGCGGGATGACTGTCGATACCGAGGAGGTATTCGATTTGGAGAAGAATATTGCCCCTGAAGGGATAATGGTGTCTGACGCAGAGACCCAAATGAATGCTCACTCTGAATACTTGAGTTGCGTGAGTGCTGAGACTGATATATTGGATACTCCTTAATGGAATTATTTTCTTCTCCCTGTTCTTCCTGAGAATGCACAATTGACTTACTCTCAATGGCTTGGATGTTTGAAATACCTCGTATTTTTCCTTTCTTAAGACCAATCTCGATGCGCTCTCCGGCTATTACCACATCAGAGAAATTTCTGGTCACAATGCTAAACAACTTTTCTTGGTATGGGCCTCGCAAAGTATCCAAGAAAAAGTCGACCAATTCTTTGTCCAGGAGCGGCGGTTGAACGCGAGAAGCTACTTCTCTCCACCTCTGAGCATACTTTCGGAAGGATTCATTGTCTTTTTGAGATAGGTCTAGCAAATGCAGGCGACTAGGAGCCAAGTCAAGATTGTAGTCATATTGTTTCACGAACGCCCTGGAAAGGTCTAACCATGATTGGATGTCGCTACTCTTTAGCTGCATATACCAATTTAGTGATGCCCCACTTAAACTGTCTTGGAAGCAGTGGATCATAAGCGGCTCATTACGGACATGCGGAGTCATTTTTCTGCAAAACATCACCAAATGCTGCTTCGGACAGCTGTCCCCTTTGTATTTCTCAAACTTTGGTGTCTTGAATTCTGGAGGCATTACAAGGTCGGGTACCAAACACATATTCAAGGCATTCAGATCATCAGCGTCACGACCCCTAATAACGTCAAATCTTCTTTCCAAGGCACGAAATCTTTCCAAAAGCTCAACATCTCGTGGATTTTCCGTTTTCATCTCAGGAATCACCTCTTGGGAATATGGTTCTGAGAAAGCGACACTACGGTATTCCATAGCATCAACAGAAGAAGGACGTCTATCCTGGATGGTAGTGTGCTCTTGAATAACTTGGTTCTCAACAGGAATCTGCACAGATTGATCTTGGGTGACATTGTTCGCAACAGTTCTCTGAGTATTAACGTCCCTTCTTGCCAAGACTGTCATAGCTTCCACAAGTTGACTGAACTCAAGATCTGCTACGGTCGCAAACTGACTCTGCTCCTCTGAATCCATGATCTTTCAAAACTCTCCCCAGGTCCAGAGATTACTGTCGAGAAATCCACAAACGGGTTACAAGCAGAGGATGGACGGGAACACAGGAACAAACAGAAGAAAAGGCAACAGAGCAAAGAATGCAAAAATGATATGAGATGCAGATGCAAGAACGATGCAGCTATCAAGAGACTTAAACTCGTATTTGCAGTCATTGTAGATGTTAAAACATTTTATTAAAAATTTTCAACAGCCAGTACACTTTCATAGTTTTATTACATAGGCCACATAACACAAAAGGAACTAGGAGTCCAAACTGTTGGATGATGTCCCTTGTCTTCCATGGAGTTCTTCCATCAGCCTGTCAATCTGATGTTGCATCCTTGCTTTATCCAGGGTCAACTTCTCTATTTCAGCCTTCAACTTTGAAACTTCATCAAATTGGACCACGAGAGGCTTGGGACGGGGATAAGGTGTACTCAAGATCAGAGCCCTTTCGCGCGCCCATGCTAGACATTCTTCGGTAACTGAGCAATCAGGATTTATTGTCACTGTCATTCCTTGTCGATTGATGCGGCGCCAAACAAACACGATTCTGGTCTTCAACTTAAGGTCCTCTCCTTGATAGAGAAAAAGTCTGGTCAGATTCTCTGGATCGGGTACTTCTTCCATTGGGTGCCCCAGTTGACGACGGGCGAGCACAGGATTATAGGTGATACATCCCTTGGTACCAAGAAGAGGTACATTGGGAAAATCTCCACAGCTATGAATCATGGGGATTCCTCCATACATCGGGTCATGCCAAACAATATCTGAGTGAGTAAGAGCCATGAGCTTCACGGGCCATTCTGAACCATCCTTTACGTCCCAAAAATCAGTGGACCTCGGTAGGTGCGAAATAAACCACCTATAGAGGATAGCGGTGCAACAAGTAATCCGACCTTCTCCCTTCAGAGCCTTTGAATGCATAGCGTGGAAAACATCGGCTAACAACGTCGGCACTGGATTTTTGACCATAAAAATCCTTATGGCATGGACGTCGACAAAATCTTCAACATTCGGAAACAAGAACAAACCGTAGGCCAGCAGTGCAAAGATGTGCTCGAACGCTCCAGTGTTCCCTACACTAGCAAAATGGCGGGCTTTCTCGAACAAAAATTGGGCCGGTAAACCATCGATTCCTCCTCTGAACGTCATATGAGTTTGGATCTCCAGAAGCTTTATGCGGGTTGCTCTTGCGATGTCTTCCTGGCTAGGTCTTCCTTCTCCACCGGAGAACGGAGGTGAATCTTTGACAGGAATACCCATAAGGGCGGAGTATTCCTCCAAAGTAGGTGTCAGCTGGAAATCTTGGAAGATGAAGCAATGGTAGATCAAGCTGTAAAGTTGAACCAGCGTTTCCAAAAGACCAGCGGTTACTCGAGTCTGCAGCAACGGGAGGATATTTCCATACTTCTCAGCGAACGCCTCAGGATCTTCGATCTGACCTCCTAGTTCCCTTAGTTGTTCAACATCTGAAACCTTGAAGGTGTACGGCAAAACTCCCTTCTTCCCGTAATCCATCGTACAATGCTTGCAAAACAAAATCTAAGTTCCTTGATAGAGAGAGAAATGCAAAATGCAAATGCTATGCAACAAGATTCATGGAAACTCAGCTATTTATAATCATCATGGAATATTAAAAGGCTCGTTTTAATAATTATAAAATGGTCGGTTACAATCATTAGTACCAAAATACTAAAAATTGATTTATTACGAAAATTAATTATAAAACGTGTCTGTACGTTTTACAACAGTCATAACGTAATAGCTAAATAAAAGCTACTAATGATGGATCTAAGGAGACTCTTCCAACGGTCTTCTTGAATCTTTTGATTTCTTTCTTCCAACTGAGCTTCTTCTAGAATAAACTCGTCGACCAAGTGTTGACCGATGATTAGAATTAGATAAGACGTCTTGAGCTTTCCATTTCTTGCAATAAGTAGGTTCTTCCCAAAAATTTTCCTTTTGTAGTTATTTTAGTCTGAATATGAGCTGAAGGTAGGAAATGAAATTTGTCTTGAAATAGTAACTCCAACGTTTAAGAATAGTCTTCAAGAACTGATCCCAACTGGTAACCAGGAATGATGATAGGCCATAATAGAGTGGAGATGATAGCTTCCCAGATCTTGATTTGAACCTTTCTATATTTGTCAGCAAAATCTCTAGTCTCCTTAGATCGTCCAGGTTATGACTTTTGTAAAGGTACTTCAACGTTTTATTTTTCTTAAAAAAAAATTTAGAGTCCATGATATCCTTATGATGTTTATAAACAAGACTAAGTTCCATGAATCTTTATGATATGATGCTTATGAATGCGGGGATGCAAACACACGAAGCACAAAGCACAGATAAGCAGACAAGATCAAACAGACAATCAAAAGTCCTAGGTTTGAGAGGTCACAACATGGAGCCAAGGTCTACCCTCCCATAAGGTATGCACTATGGTTTCAAAATGCACCTGCCGAACGGGTTCTACAAAGTTCCCAGAGTCTACAATCCATCTTTCGGATATTATCGATTTTCCAGATCACTTGGTAGTCAATAATATTCTCAAGAGAATCTCGTCCGAGTGTAGTATCGCGTAGCGACTATTGCAGAAATAGACGCCGCACTACATCCTAATAGGCCAAGTTGGGTTAAAGGTAACTACGGTCCCCAGTCTCGATGGCCTTTAGTTCGAAATAATAGCGTCTTCACGAATTGACTCGTTGGACAAAATTAAGTTCGAGAGGGCCTAGACTGAGTGGTGAAGTCTCAATTCAACTTTTTCAGGAATCGACTCCCTCAAAGTATCCTTGAATTCTCATCGTTCCTATCATAAATTTCACTCTAGTCCGGGTGTAGGACTTTGTCTCACCACACAAATAGCCCAGCACAACAGATAGTAAGCAAGCATAGCAAAAAAATATAACATAAGAAAAACAAGATAGGGGAAACCCTCTTCTGATCCCCAGTGAAGTCGCCATTTCTGTTGCGGTGAGAATTGGATACCATAGTTATTAATGAACTAGGATCACATTTCTTTAAATGTTCACCACCGTCTTTGATTTATCCAAAGGAAAGGTTCAAAAGCGAAAAAAACCTAAAGATCTAAGGTTCGGGGGTTGGTTACGCCTAGGGCAGGTATTAGCATCCTAAACGTCCGTAGTACTCTACGGGAACCTCTCGTTAGTACTTATGTTATCTCTCATTCGCTTGCTAAGGGTGCTATGCTAAAGGTTAAACCCTAGGGGTTAGTATCTAAGTATACTCGATAAGGTATCGCACCTTACGCCTACGTATCCTCGGGTGTAGAATCAGAGTATGCGTAGTTCTGCAAAGAGGAACTTCTTGACGGGGTCAAGGTTCCAAGGGGAGGTAAAGTCTTGGGCAAGACCTTACATAGAGTGCGGCGACTCTAAAGTTGTAGGTTGGTATAAGAGGGGTAGGATTGTAAATGTTCGCGGCGGAGCATTTACTTGGAGTACGGCGACTCCGATCCTAAGGCTAAGATTCTAAGTGTCTACGGCGAGACGTGGAGTACGGCGACTCCGAATCCTGAGGCCAAGGGTTCTAAGATGTTAGTCCTATGACGGTTTAGTCAATTTTAAGGAACCTTCCTTTGGAATGTCGAGGGACGAACTAACTTAATTAGTTTGTGCGCACTAGCAAAGTGGGCTAGCTTAAGTGTATTGTGACCGATGAGGTTGAATGCGACGCCCGAAGGTAGTCGACTTACATGGGTATAAAAGTGGCTCGACGTTGGATCGAGAGTCTTTATTAGTATTTTGGAAAAGGTTTGAAGCAGTAATGAGCACACATCAAGCAACAGTAAGCAAAAATATCAATCATAAAATAGCACACAGCATACGATTCACTCAAACGTTGGGGGATCTAATGAGTTGGTTATTCTTAAGATTTATTGAGAAAAATGTTGACTTAAGGTTTATTGATAAAAGTTATTTAGAATTATAGAATTATGCTTGAAGATTATTGACTAAAAAGAAGTTTCTATCAAGTTTTAATTGTCAGAAGAGTTATATCCTTGTTATTAGGGATCTTAATTTAGGAAAAACTTATCTTATAAAGATGATTTTAAATTGATATTTGTGAAAGTTTTGTATATTCTAATTTTAGATACAAGTTAATATTAATTTGAAGAAAAAAAGGTTGTTAAGTATTTTTATTAATGAAAAGGTGATAATCTTAGAAAAAGGACGTTACTATTTTTTTGTGTTAATAAAAAAGTTATTGTATTAAAAAAGGTTTATTATTGAGATTATTTTTAATTTGAAAAAGGATAAAGATTTCCTAATTAATTTTTAAAAGGATTACCTTAGTATTAAAATTTATTAAAAAGTATTAAGAGTTTATTGAAAAGAGTTTATCTTAGTGTTTTAATCAAAATAGGTTTTAATTAAGATATTAAAAAAACTTATCAGTTAGTTATAATAAAAAAGGTTATATGTTTTTAAAAGAAAAAGTTAAAATAAAAAAACGGTGATAAAAAAAAGAAAACAAACGGAGAGAGCCTCACGGATCCCCTTCTCCTCTCTCTCGATCTCTCCCGATCCAAACGAAACCAGGAACAAAAATCACAAAAAACCTAATTCTAAACCCTAGCCCCCGATCGAACCCCAATTTCCCCAATTTACTATGATCTGAGAGTATTACATGTTACAATACAGATTGCAAAGATAAAAAAAGCAGCGGCGGGAAGATGGAGGGATGCGAGCGACTTTGTCAATGGTAGCGGCAAGAGAATTGCCCTGTGGCGGCTTCGGCGACGCAGTAGGACATTTCTTGACGCGCACCGGCAACTTCAGATGAGTCTTTTACCTTGATTGTTGTCTCCTTAGCTTTGTGCTTCTTTGTGTGTGGTCTGAATTTTTGTTCATTGTCGTTGCTTATGTACGCATGTGAGTTTTTCTTTTATGAACTTTTGGTACGTGAGTGTGAATGTCAGTGAATCCTCTTTCCTCCCCCCTTTCTTGAATCGTGAATTGGTTTTTATAGGCTCAGAAATTGGCACAATGAATTCTTGCAACATGGTGATAATGTTATTTCCGTTTCTGTACCGGCATGTCTGCGAACTGTTTTTGGAAATCTTTCAAATTGTGTCGGGAACAAAATTGATGATGCTGTCTTGGAAACGTTTTATGACCTGAGATTCTTGTCTTTACCGTGTGATTTTTTATGATGGATATGTTACTGTCTTGCCTTAGACATGTTCAAACATTTCGAATTCTTTCCTTTTTGGGTTTTAGTATGTTTGTGCTAATTGAATGAGTTTTTGATTTGTCCTGGATTCAGGTCCTCCCTCCAAATGAAGCAAAGTTCAACATAGATCCTCCCTCTGGCGGTACAATTTTAAGACATCGTAACAATAGCTTGTGGCCTAGTAACCTTGGCTTGTAATGGGCTGGAGTTTAATGTTTGCAACCTAATTTCCTTGCCATTTGATATTACACCTTGTAGTAACACTTGTTCTTACTTGCGAACTTATCATTACTTGCGACTTGGTTTAAATCTTTTAAATTTTGTGTGAAGTAATCAAATCTTGAATTGATTTTGTACTGAGAAAGCTTAGTATTTGTAGGTGCAGCCTTGGCAAGGTAGTACGCGGAGTACAACTATCCAAGTCTTTCGTCGAAGTCAACCGTTCTTCAACACCTACATCTAAACTCACAGGCTGCTGACACTTCTTTGTAGTTTTTCTTTCAATTGGAGCGATCAATATAGCTTTATACCGGGTGATCGATGTTTATATGATGCTTGATGTTGTGACATTATTAACGGTGGTTTTGATTGCTGATGAACGTGATCCTTGCTTGGGCAGGTTATTGATGGTTGGCATAAGGAACAACTCAGAAAGATTGGGTTGGCTCATGTGAAGAGACTGGTATGAACATCGATTTTCTGTTATATCTATGAGAGTTGAATACCATGTGTTTAAACATACTGCTTTTTCATTGAGAAATTTCCATGAATCGGTCTAAAATAGCTCTCTGTACCTTTCAACCTCTTAGGTATGCTGTTAAGAGCTTTGGAGCCTGATTGGGATGTGCCTTTGCGAAGCGATCGGCCTTTGGATACCTGCTCAAATCCTTAATGAAGAATATGATAGCAAGCCCGAGGGGAGAGCGTATTTTGGCAACAACATAACAATTGTAAGGTTGTGACATCTTTGTCCTCTTTTAATTAACTTGTATTTTATCCTGCAACCAAACTCCGATTTTACATTGTATTCCTTGGCTTTGTTGCATTTGTAAGTATTAGATTCTTGTATACTCCTCACGTGCTTCGTCTTGGAGAAATCTAGGATTTTGTATTGGATTAACATACTAGATAAATGGTGACTTGGTTGTGCTGTTGTTATTATTCGATAGGATCATATTCTGACATCTTTGTTAAACATGACGAACAGGTAATAAACTTGCGACAAAATGGGAATAATGCACTGTCCACTGTTGGTGTGTACGACATTCAATCCTACTTTTTTCGGTTTTGCTCAGGATACGTGAAGCCGTGAGAGTTCGAGTTTCTGTCCATCAGAAGGAGAGTTGAAGAATCCTGCTTTGAGTTCTTTAGGAGATGTTGTCATCTAGTGCAAAGATTGTTGATCCGCCTTGGATTAAAACTGTGATCTTTTATTTGTGTAGAATTTTGTAATTAAACATTGTACACTTAAACTTAAATTTGTATTGTAATGCACTTGGGTTATTTGGCGTTTTGCTAAACATGTTTCTCGCAACAATCAAACTGCCACCTTCTCATACACTTCTAGAAATGGAAAGAATTATTATTAGACGCACAGAAGGATCATAGCCAACCTTTCGCATGCACTCGGGAACCCATCTCCAATATTTCTGTAGCATACATATGAAGTGACCCGGTAACAACATAAACGTTTGCTCCAAATTCGAATATAACTATGAATGCATTTCCTAATACCATGGATACAAGCAAAAGAACTTGCTTTGAGTACAAATTGGAAAAAAAAGGTGGCCCAGAGTTAGTAAGGATATGAAGCGTCAGGTCTTGAGAACTTATGAGAGTTTCAAACTCCTGTCAATGGTCAAAGTGACTTGAACCTTTCATCCCCAACCTTTCATCCCCAATGAACTTCAAACCTTCTTGAAGAAAACCTGACAGCTTCGAGAGTATAAATTCTTCTTGAAACATAAAGCGTGAGCTTCGTACTGGAACCAAATGAATTAGAATCATAGGAATGATGTAGGAGCTTCCAACTTGATAATGTGAACTTGCGACGAATCAATGGTCTTGAATTGCATTTTGAATTCCAAACTTCTAACTCCTCCTTACTTGAAAACTCATTGATGAACTGTCATTTAAGACTATAAAGCAACACAATGTCTCAGCCTTGAGGAGCTTACAGAGGGGGAGAAATGCCATCCTTGTCATATGACCTCATTGTGCAACCAGTGACCAGTCTTAGGGACCACTTCAAATATCAACGGGTATAAAGACTTAATCTGCTGTGAGGAAATCCTGAGGGATCTTGAGGGAATGAAAAGGCTTGGTAGTGACTTAGGGACTAAAGGATAGAGGCACACAAACTCACGGAAATCCACACACATCTTGCAAGGACCAGGGAACTTCCACAAACACACACACAACACCACCTTCAAGGCTTTGAATCTTCTGCAGCAGCACCTGTGTTCACAAATGAAATAAACAAAGCAAAACTAGATAAAGAGGTTAGTTATGCACGAATGATTGACCTAGGATGGTACGCAGACAAATCAGTGAATCTAAGGGAAAAATTTGGGGTGCAACAGTGTGTGACACCCACTTTTGTGGCACGCGCATCTTGACGTGTTTCTCGACTGAGATCAAGTTGTCTTGTCAATGGAACCTCGTACTCAATTGTTTAGAAATATGTGGTTTGATATCAATTCACTACCTTTCAGTACGTGATCGTATATAGGTTGCCTTTGCTATTGCATGAGATAAACTCAATTTGGGTTTGTCATGAGATAAACTCTCATGACCCCTTGGCCTTATAGAACTACTCACTTATGGTGAGGTTAACAACAAGTAAACAAAGGTAAGGCATGACATACAAATAAATAAAGTAAAGCAATATAAAATAACATGAATTGAAGACAAACTTGATTTAAATAAAAGAAAACCAGAGAGTACATCAAACTTTGTAGAGGAATACAAGACGAAAGTAATAGATAAAAGCTAAAATTACAAAGTAAGTAACAAGTGAAAAGTTGTAAGTGGTTTAAAGCTCAATGTCATACCTCAAATTTTGTCCCCCTAAACGTTTTTCATCTGCATATTCATCTGCATTTCGTTTACATCATCATCTTATGACCATTGCATTTGGTCATAAGATCTCATTAGTGTGCATAGGTTAATAACAAATATAAGTCAATTGTTGACTTTTCATCTAATTATTTGCATGGTCTCACTTGTTCTCTTTTACATTTCACTACGTGGTTCATACCTCATGTTTTTACATTGAGCCTAATTGTGGTTTTAATTTGAAATGATGAGTCCATGATTAATTATTTTTCTTCATTTCAATAGCATGCCTACATTTTGGGAAATCTTGGCAAAACATGTCATTTAGAGTTTCAATGTTGGTTTGAACATCCTGAGTTTATAGCTTTTGTTGGAAACGAATGGAATTCTTTTGAGGTCAAAGGTAATACGACCTATGTGCTGAGTAGAAAATTCAAGATGCTTAAAGATAGACTCAGATGGTGGAATAAACACATCTTTGCCCGTATTGATTTAGCTGTGGAGAATGAAGTAGACATTATAAATGAGATGGAAACTGTTATTTCTGATGGTGTTGGAAATTCTGTGGAAGCTGGGCTAAAAAGAAGGGAGGTGGCCCAAACTGAGTTGTGGAAAAAGCTTAGGATCAGAAATAGTATTTTACATCAGAAATCTCGTGTCAAGTGGATTCAAGATGGTGACCAAAACTCAAAATATTTCCATGCTTGTCTTAATCACAGGTCTAGGATTAATTCCATTACTTCTATTTCTGTTAATTCTGTTTATATAAAAGATGTTAGCAAAATTAAGATGGTTGCTATGGAGCATTTTAAAGACAGATTCCAAGCCATCTCATGCGTTGTGCTAGATTTGAACCTGATTGGTTTGGCCTCGCTATCTGTGGAGGATTATAGCAGACTAGAAGAAAATTTTTGTGAAGATGAAATTAGGAAAGTTGTGTTTAATACAGGAGGAGACAAAAGCCCAGTTTCGGTTGGTTTTAACTTCGATTTCATAAAGCGTTGTTGGGATATTATTGGGCAGGATTTGGTCAATTGTATTCAGGAGTTTCATGAAAAGGAATGGCTTCCTAAAACCATGTCTTCTTCATTTTTGGCTTTAATTCCCAAAAAGGATAATCCACAAACTCTTGAAGATTTTAGGACAATATGTTTGATCAGTTCTCTTTACAAGATCATTTCGAAAATGCTTGCGACAAGACTAAATCGGGTCATGGGAAAGTTAATTTCGACCACTCAAACGACATTCATCAAAGGAAGACAACTCCTCGACGGTGTTCTGGTTCTGAATGAAGTTGTGGATTTTGCAAAACGTAACAAGAAGCCTTGTGTTCTTTTGAAGGTAGATTTTGAGAAAGCCTACGATTGCGTGAATTGGACGTTTTTGAGGAAAAACATGGTAGCTATGGGATTTGGAAGTAGATGGCTGAAGTGGATGGATGGTACGATTATGAATAGCTTTATGTCTGTTTTAATTAATGGCAGTCCAACACACGATTTCAAAGATTCGAGGGGCCTTAGGCAAGGCGACCCTCTCTCTCCTTTCCTTTTCTCCATGGTGGGTGAGGTTTTATCACTGCTGGTTGTCGTAACCCGAAATTTGACCTCCCTCTTTTGCCTTTTGCATAAGCATGCACATTCGCATCGTCAGCATATGCATTCGCACTTTTCTTTGTGTGTTTCTTGTTGCAGGATCTGCAGGTTTTCCAAGCCCGATTAATCGCATCCTCTCAAGATTATTTCATCACCAAAACAAGCTCAAAATAAGGTTTCCATGTTTATTTATCAAGACAAGAGGTGGAAAATCGAAACCGGGACTTCAACATCATTTCCAAGCAAGTTTGGGGAAAGTTTGGCTGAAGTAACCGGTTACAGCATAACTGATAACCGGTTACACAGTGTAAATTTCCCCAGAAATTTAGTTTTTCAAGCAAGTAACCGGTTAACAGATATGCTGTAACCGGTTACTCTGTACAAAGTTGCAGATTCTGCTGCATTTTTGGGACAGCAGCTATGCACTCTCTTTGGTCTTTGTTTCTACATTATTCTAGCAGCATATGGAACATTCTTGACAATTCAAGACCATTCAAGACATTTCCCTTTCATTTACTCAATGCATCACTTTAAATTAAGTGCACGATGTTCCTTGTTTTACAAGCATGTCAACCTTTGGATGTGGAAGCTTGCATTGGGATTGTTACCGAGTTGATCCTAACTAACCGAGTTAACCGCCTTGAATCAGTGAGTCAAGTGTAACTAACTCTAACCCTAACTCCAAACCTCCCAAAGGTAAGTCCAAACCAAAGTCCAAAGCTCTCACACTCCATACCTAAACTGTATATAAACAAAGCTTCACCATTTTGCAAGTCTCCACAATCATTCACACAATTTCACACTTTCTTCACTCTCAATTCTCTCATTCTCCTCTGCATTTTTTTGCAACTTCTACACATTCCTCTTCATCTTCTCCATCAAACCTCACCAAAAGCTCTTATTCTTGAAGGATAATCACTTTTCACATTGAAAGTGATTAATTCTTGAGCTTAACCTTCATCATTTGGCGTCCTTTGGTTGGATTTCTGGAATTACATCTCATTCTACTTCAATCCAAGGGTTTCACACCATTCATTTTGGTGCAAGTTCGATTTCGGTGCATTTTCGCGTTTTTGATCGGTTTCGACGCATTTCGTCTACAAATCAAGGATCCTCAGGTTTTCTTTGATTTTCTGCATCAAGATCTCTTTGCAACATTTACCAAGCCAAATCTCCGGCTTGTAGGTTGGTGGATCTAACTAATGTTATCGTTTCGCGCATTTTCGTATCGCTCGCAATATAGTCGATAATTGTTGTGTGTGATTTGGTTTTTCATTTGTTTGATCCATGATCCAATTGTGTTAGTTGATTCTATCTCTGTTTATTTGTTGTTTTCAATTTCAATTTTCATGCACAATTTCAGTTCCTAGCCTGTGGTGGTTGGCATAAGTGATTATGAGTTGAAAACTACTTTTGAAAAGCTATTTTTACTGTTATTTTTGCCTCTGTTACAGTGGTAACCAGTTAGAAGTTATGCTGTAACCGGTTACACAGTGCAGTTTTCCCCAAAAACACGAATTTTCAAGCATGTAACCGGTTAGCGCATATGCTATAACCGGTTACCACTGTACATAATGCCATTTTCTTGCATTTTCAAGTGTGTTTGCCATGCTTTCTTCATTTTAACTTCCATTGATTGTCATGCTTGATTTTATGGATGTTTTTAATGTCATTTCACTTCTGGTTGAAGCATGTTCATGAACTTTCGATGCACATTTTCGATTATTCATTTGTTTCATGTTCTTTGCATTGTATGAACATAGTAATTCTTGCACTATCTTTGTTCGCATGATACATGAGTTTGTGTGGCATTTTGGTGATCATTTGGCACTGTTTTGCACCTTCCATTTCAGATTTGCATTAAGTTTATTCTTCATGGATAAACTTAATCTTGTATAATCAATAATTCGCTCCTTTTTGCTTTAATGACTTTTCATCCTCTTTGAAAAGTTGTTAGCATGTTTATCCCTTGATTAATTGATCAAAACTTTGTTTCGATTAATCGATCTTCCCTTTTCCTCTCTTTAGGCCTCCTTTAGAACTTTCTCTCTCATTCCCCCCCGTGGAGTTGGAGTTTTGCGCTGCGCCTTGCATCGGAGCACTGTACAAATTGACGCCGTTATGCTGTCCGTTTCTCTACGCAGGAGCACTGTACAACATTGGAGCGGTTGCGCTGTCGATTTCACTTTCCACACTATATTTTGGGTTCTAGAGAAAGAATGAGGATGGAGTTTTACTACCCTTATTCTGGCAATTTCTTTGGTAAGGGCGTCTTGTCCTCTCTTCGAGAATAGTCACCTCTATCCTCCAGCTATAGTGTTTCTCATTCCCCTATCGAGTCGATCCTTGATCACTTTTCTCTCTTTGCAATCTCTTTCATCCTTGATCACTTGTGATCTTTTCAATCTCTCCTTTTGATCAACCACCATCCCGTCTTGGTTAAGATCATTTTTCTTGCGCTAGCAATCTCTCTTTGTTTCATTACTCCTTTCTTCTTGTATTCAATCATTGCCTTTTAATTCCCCTGAAGGATCTCAATCTCTTACTCAGTTAATCACAGTCTATCTGTTAAACACTAAGTCCCTCTTGGGTTAATCACATCTTCTTGGTTAATCACCCTTTTCTTCAGTTAACCACATTCCGTCTGTTAAAATACTGAACCCTTTCGAGTTAATCACTCGCTGTTCTCTTCGGTTAATCACAGTCCTTCTGTAAACACCGAATCCCCCGCAGTTGGCAACCTCCTCTTGGTTTGAATACTTGCACCCTTGGGTTAGTAACCTTTCTTTGGTTCAAATACCTTTTCTTCAGTTGAATACTGTTTGTTCAGTCAGTTTACCGAACCCCTTTGGGTCACGACCTTTGCTCGGTCCTACACCCGTCCTTTGGGTCACGACCTTTGATCGGTCCTACACCCGTGCTTCTGGTTAATCATAGTTTCCTCTGTTAAAACCAGTGCTTCTCTATTCCCACAGAGTTGCAGTCCTTTCTTTCCTCGGTTAATCACTATTCATCAGTTAATATACCGAGGCCCCTTCAGAGTCAAACACCTTCTCTCGGTTCAACACTCTCTCTCTTGGTTTATCACAATCCGTCTGTTGACACCACATTCTTTTCCCCACCAGGGCCCTACTCTCTTTCTTCGGTTAACCAGTGCCAGCTAGTTAATATACCGAGTCTTCTTTTTCTCTTGGTTTTGACACCATCCCTTTTATTCGGATCCCCAGCGGAGTCCTTTCTATTCCCCTAGCTCTTACTTTCTTGGTTTCGACACCAATTCTCTTTGCCATCCCCAGCGGAGTTTCTTTCATTCTCGATTTTGACACCATTATTTTCATATTCTTTTATGCGAATGCTCTTGCCGCGGGGTCTTTCCCAGTAGAGTTTCTTTCACTCTTGCTCTTGGTTTAAACACCATTTCCCTCTTACTCTCTTATTCTCTTGGTTTCGACACCATTCTCGCACTTTATTCTCAATACAGTTACTATTCCTTTTCTTTACAGTCTTTTCTTGATTTTGACACCATTTATTTGGAATCCTCAGTGGAAGTTCCTTCTTTCTCTTGCTCTTGGTTTTGACACCACTTCTTTCGTCTCCTTGTTTCTTTCTTGTTTTCCTTTTCCGTTCAGTTCCCCGAACTACAGAAGCTCTGATTCTGCATTCTTTTGAATGTATGATACGTAGGCACGAGACGCAATGTCTTGGCAAGCACACTTTCACCCTTCTTTCCTTCACCTTTTCTTCCTTCTTCTTCGTCCCCTGGTTCCAAGAACTACGACGCTCTGATTTCCTCATTGCACTATGAGGGTACGTAGGCACGAGGACTTCGTTCCTCCGCGAGCACTTTCTTTCTTTCTTTTCTTTTTCCCTTCCTTCTCTCTCTCTCTCTCTCTCTCTCTCTCTCTCTCCTTCTTTTAGTTAGAAACCTTTAGATATATAACCCATCCAAGCCTAGAAGCAAGCGAAATGGTTCCCGTCGAGTACGACGGATGCGTTAGGTGCTAATACCTTCCTTTCGTATAACTGACCCCCCGTGCCTGTTTCTCTTCCCCTTGGGTTTTATCGATATTTTCCCTGTCCTTTGGGACTAAATAAAGTTCGGTGGCGACTCTGTTGTTATCTCCGAGTGTGCGATTCACTCAGGTAAAAACCAGCCATCTTCAGTTGGCGACTCTGCTGGGGAAAGATTGACCTCTTGCTGGTCCATCCCTTGAGGGGTCTCGCCTAGTTTTGTTTGCTTTCTTGCTTGTTTGGATGTTTATCTTCTGCGCTTTACTAGTTTTATCTTTACGCTTTATTCGCTTTATGTTTATTTATTGCATTTCTTTACTGCTTTGAATATTCATATGCTGCATATTCTGGACATCTGCTATTTTCTCTGTTGTTGCCAGTTGGGGTTGTTACTTGAGAGATAAGCCTAATACACAGGCTTGAGTATACACCTAGGATTAGAGTGGAAAGTAGTGGGACCTACGTGCCATCTTGGTGCGTTTGGTGTTCACGTAATTCACATCAAGATGAGGTTTTCTTGGGAGATGCTCTGACGTGCGTGTCTTGCGCATTTCAGGGTGTTGATCTAGAGAGCTGTCGACTCTGGTGACCATTCCCGAGGACTCAGTTACGGCACTCCTCCCAAGGAACAATAATGGCAGACCAAAAATGGAAAACCCATTACGCTTCTTGATCCGAGGACCCAAAGCTGGGAACTTGCCATAGGGTGATCTTTTTGGAGGAATCAGTGGACGACCTCTTTGTTTGACGATAGTATTGTACCCCGAGGGATGAATGTACTATTGCTTCTCAAATCGAGAATCTGAAACTGAGAATCCCACTTTCTAGGAACTACCTGTGAGGGGGATATTGGGTTTTTCTGCAGGAAACCAAGACTCTTCCTACCTTTGTTTTCTCATTGCTTCAGATCTCGCACCGACACAACACTACCTTTGTGGATGTTCAGATTTGATTACTCAGACTATGCTGGCTTGTTGATTCTGGTGTTGCATATCATCTCATCATATCAAATTAATTTTTGCATAAACATTTTAAAACTTTATTTTTTGCATAAATTGCATTCATTCATGCCCACATATGCATGTCCCTTCATCCAAAACTGTTGCTCATCCTTGTCCGCATTCCTTGTAGCAAGACGACGACTCGACATCAGTATTTTACTCGCTCAAACAAATCCAGAATCATGGCTGACTTTGAAGCTGAGAACGCTGCTTACAAGGAAACTCTGGCACAATTCCAAGGTCGGATGGATCAGTTTCAGACGAACATGGATGTCATTATGGAGCTCCTTCGTGCTCAGAGGGATATTACTGCTGCTGCCACTGTTGTTGCGACCACTACTGATGCAACTGTTGTCACTCCTGTTGTGATTGTTCCTCCTGTTGTTACAGCTACTCCTATTGTCATTGTTCCTTCTCCTGCTAGAGTTAAAGTACCAGTTGAGCCTGTGAATCAACCTGCTGTTCAGCCTAGTTTGAACCAGATGCCCGCTGGTTTCCCTTGGGGCATGCCTCCGAATTACACTCCTCAGCTTGCAAATAATGGTAGTGCCTTCATGCCATATCAGCCTAATGGGAATGATGTGGCCTATCCATAGGTCATTCCTACTCCAGTCCCACCTCCAGTGGTGAATGATGACCCTGAGAATCTTCAGGCTCAAACTCATCAAACTGCCGGATTGGTTGACACTGAAACTCCTGATGATGAAGAGAATGTGTATAGGGGTCCTCCTATTCATGTTCCGGTTCCATCTCAGGCTGCTCAAACTGTTGTTCCGAATATTCATCCTGGGGTGTTCTATCCTGGGGCATCTTCCTCAGTTGTTGGGGTACCTCCTCCGAATTATCTGTATGGTGTTCCGATGGGTCATAATGCTGGTCAGATAGTTAATCCTGGTTTGGTTTATCCTTCTCAGTTTGCTACTCCACAAGTTCATGATCCGGCCGCTTCTCAGCTGCCAAATCCTCAGATTCTTGTTAGGCCCACTAATCAGAGTAGATCTATTGACTACAAGTTGTTGGAGGACCATATCAGGGCTATTGAAGGGTTTTCTGCTTTTGGCATGGAAGCCAAAGATTTGTGTTTGGTTCCGAATGTTGTGTTGCCACAAAAATTCAAGATACCTGATTTGCCAAAGTACAAAGGTTTGAGCTGTCCGCGTAGTCACATCACTATGTACTGCAGGAAGATGGCATCCCATATTGATAATGATGAATTACTAGTTCATTGTTTTCAAGATAGTTTGTCTGGTGCTTCATTGGATTGGTACATGGGCTTGGAGCGCAGCAAAATCCGTACTTGGAGGGATTTGTCTGAAGCGTTCGTGAGACAATACAAATATAACCTCGATCTGGTGCCAACCAGATTGCAATTGTAGAATTAGTCACAGCGCTCAGCTGAAACATTCAAGGAGTATGCACAAAGATGGCGTGAGATGGTATCTCGTGTGCGATCGGCTCTCTCTGACAATGAGTTGGTTGACACCTTTATGGGTACCTTGCAAGGATCTTACTACGAGAAAATGGTGGGTAGTTCTTCATCAAACTTTGCTGATGTGGTAACGATTGGCGAACGGATTGAAAATAGTTTGAAGATTGGAAAGATTCCTAGTACTTCTTCCCAGTAGCCGACCGCTAGAAAGTCTCAAAACAGTCAGTCTAAGAAAAAGGAAGGTGAAGCCAACGCTGTGACAAGTCAAGTTTCTCCTCAGTATCAAGCTCCCATGACTCCCATGCCGTACTATCCGTATCCGTACATTACTGCTGCGCAGTATCAACAACCTCCATATCAGTATCATCCGCAACAACTAGTTCAGAATCAACAACAAAATCAATAGAACAAAAATCAGCAGAATCAAAACCGTCAGAACAACAACAATCAAGGAAACCGCAAGCGTCGGAATTTTGATAGAATTCCAGTGTCATACACAGAACTGTTTCCTTACTTGGTTCACCAAGGGGCAATTGTCCCCAAACAGATTACACCTGCGATTCCTCCATTTGGCCCGAAGCATAACCCAAATGCATCCTGTGCTTATCATGCTGGATACATAGGACATGCAATAGAGGATTGCTTTGTTTTCAAAACCAAGGTTCAGGAACTCATTGATAAGAAGGTTCTGACTTTCGCTGAGGAAGGACCCAACATTCAGAGTAATTCGTTGCCGAATCACGGTGCGCCTGCGGTTAACATGATTGGGGATAATTCCAGGGCTGAATTGATCATGGATGTCGACGAAGTAAAGACCCCGATGGTTGTGGTTTTCAAGAGATTGAACAAACATGGGCTGTTGAAAGGATTTCATGGTAAGTGTCAGATTTGTGACGATAATCCCAACCAGTGTCGAAGGCTGAAGAGTTGTGTCCAGATTCTGATGAACCGTGGCGAAGTGCAATTTTCCAGATCAAAACTTGTCGAGGAAGTTGCTGCTATTGAGCCGTTCACCATAGTCTATAGGAAGGTTCCTGTGGAATCCCCTAAATAGAATAAGGTACAACCCATCGTTGTTTGCCCGCCAAAGTCGTTTCCGTATCAGAATTCTAAGGAGGTACCATGGAAGTATGGGTCTTCTGTGTTTTCTGGAGGTCAAGAGATAAGGTTCGCCGAATCAGAGATCGTGAATGTTACAACTGGTGGAGGTATGACTCGTAGTTGACGAGTGTTTGCTCCGAAGGTCACTACAAAGCCTGTTCAAGTTCCAACTGTTGTTCCTCCCAAGGAAACGCCTGTATCTGCAATCCCTGCTGTTCAACAAGGGGCATCTTTTACCGTTGTTCCAGTATCGACTATCCTGTCTGAGAACGTTTCAAAGAGCAAAGAGACCCTTGATGATCAAGAGTTCCTTAAGTTGATCAAGAAAAGTGACTTTAAGATTGTGGATCAGCTGGGTCAGACTCCCTCGAGGATCTCAATTTTGTCCTTACTCATGAGTTCGCCTGCGCACAGATAAGCTTTGTTAAAAGTTTTGAATAGTGCCCACGTTATGAAAGATATATCCGTCGTCGAATTCGATGATGTAGTGGCCAACATAACTACAAGTTGGTATTTGGGCTTTAATGAATCAGAATTGCCTCCTGAAGGAACTGCCCACAATAAAGCGCTGCACATATCTGTAACCTGTACAGACATCCTGTTATCTCGTGTTCTAGTGGATATTGGCTCTTTGCTCAATGTGATGCCTAAGGGCACGTTGAGTCAATTACCAGTGGAAGGAATCGAGATGAGACCAAGTGCCTTAGTTGTTAGAGCCTTTGACGATTCTCAAAGACAGGTCATTGGAGAAATGGACTTACCCATCAACATTGGGCCGCATCTGTTTACCATTACTTTCCAAGTGATGGATATCAATCCTGCGTACAGTTTCCTACTGGGTCGTCCGTGGATCCACGCTGCAGGGGCAGTTACCTCCACTTTGCATCAGAAGTTGAAATTCATGTTTGGCGATCAGCTTGTCATTGTCTGTGGTGAAGAGGATCTGATTGTGAGCGAGTTATCATCTTTCCGATATGTCAAGACCAAAGAAGGCATAGCTGAGGTGCCATTGTAGTGTCTCGAGTTCGAAGATGTCAGCTCTGCTTCAACTAGTCAAAGTAGATCACCACAATTGACTTTAGCGTCTGCTAAGAGTGCTAAAGAGACCCTCGATAGAGGTGCCTTGCCAGGCTGGGGGCACGTGATTGATGTGGTTGAAAAGCATAATCATTTTGGAGTGGGTTATCATCCTGGTCGTCAATCTAGTTCCTCTGATCAGAAGCAAAACAACTTTGTCAAGTTCCACAGCGCGGGTTTCCATCAGGGTGACATCGTGGCAGCTGCTGATGATGTCGGTCCTAGTAATCAGACTTCAAGCTTTGTGCGCAGGTGTCCGCTAGGTTTCAAGCTCAACAATTGGACATCTACCATGATTCCTGTGGTTTTCCCATATAACATGTAATGCATTTTGCTTTCTCATTCCCTTGTCCTCGCCCGAGACGAGTGGATAGCTTGTAAAGGGCCTCACGCTTTTGCAATATTATGTGATCAATAAATAAAAGTTTTTTGCATTCAAAATCATGCTCTATTTTCTTTCTTTATTTTACTTTTCACAAATAAATGGCAAAAGATTCTTTTGTTTTTCAAAATAGCTCATTCTAAACATATTCATAAACATGCAGAACTAATAAAAGCATTGATAATAACATGGAAAACATCCATTGTAATTCTGGAATTCCAATTAACTAAGCCGAAGAAGATGGTAAGGAAGATTGTGGATTACCGGCTGAACTGGCAAGGCTCATTGAGTATGAGTGTAGAGAGATTCAGCCATACAAAGAGCCAGTGGAAGTTGTCAATCTTGGTACTGATGAGGTCAGAAGAGAAGTAAAGGTTGGCGCATCCCTCGCAAAGCATGTACACTCCGAGTTGGTCAAGTTGTTGAAAGAGTATGTTGATATCTTCGCCTGGTCCTATCAAGATATGCCTGGGTTGGATACCAACATCGTTGAGCATCACTTGCCACTCAAGCCCGGATGTCCTCCTGTCAAGCAGAAACTCAGAAGGACTAGACCCGACATGGCACTCAAAATCAGAGAAGAGGTAAAGAAGCAGCTTGATGCTGGATTCCTAGTCACTTCTGAGTATCCTGAATGGATTGCCAACATTATCCCGGTTCCCAAGAAGGATGGCAAAGTCAGAATGTGTGTGGATTATCGAGATCTCAATAAAGCAAGCCTGAAGGATGATTTTCCTTTGCCTCATATTGATGTCTTGGTAGACAACACAGCGCAGTTCTCTGTCTTTTCCTTCATGAATGGTTTTTCAAGATATAATCAGATCAAGATGTCTCCAACTGATATGGAGAAGACTACTTTCATCACGCCATGGGGTACATATTGTTACAAAGTCATGCCATTCGGTCTAAAGAATGCAGGGGCAACATACCAGCGTGCCATGACAACCCTCTTTCACGATATGATTCATAAAGAGATTGAGGTTTACGTGGACGATATGATTGCCAAGTTCAAAACTGAAGATGATCACTCGGTTCATCTGAAGAAACTGCTTAACAGACTCCGAAAGTTTATACTGCGGTTAAATCCTGCGAAGTGCACTTTCAGAGTTCGATCTGGTAAACTATTGGGCTTTATTGTGAGTCAGAAGGGCATTGAAGTTGATCCTGATAAGGTTCAAGCAATTCAGAACATGCCGCCTCCCAAAACAGAAAAAGAAGTCCGTGGCTTTCTGGGTAGACTTAATTACATCTCAAGATTCATTTCAAATTTGACGGCTACCTGTGAACCAATGTTCAAATTGCTAAGAAAAAATCAATCGGTTGAATGGAATAATGATTGGCAGGAAGCATTTGATAAAATCAAACAATACTTGCAAGAACCATCGATCTTAGTACCACCGATTCCTGGTAGGCCTTTAATCATGTATCTCACTGTTCTCGATGAATCAATGGGATGTGTATTGGGTCAACACGACGACACTGGCAGAAAAGAACATGGAATTTACTATCTGAGCAAGAAGTTCACTGATTGTGAGACCAAATACTCACTCTTGGAGAAAACTTGTTGTGCTCTGGTCTGGGTTGCTCGACGCCTAAGACAATACATGATTTGCCATACTACTTTGTTGATATCCAAAATGGATCCGATAAAGTACATCTTTGAAAAGCCTGCTGTCTCTGGAAGGGTTGCTCGGTGGTAGATGCTGTTAACTGAGTATGATATCCAACATGTTACCCAGAAAGCAATAAAAGGGAGCGTCTTGTCTAACTACCTTGCTCATCAACCTGTAGAGGGTTATCAACAAATGACGTTTGACTTTCCCGATGAGGATGTTCTGTTTATCAGAGATTATGAGACTCTAAACCCTGATATAGGACCCGAACCAGGGGCGCGATGGACGCTCGTGTTCGATGGTGCCTCCAATTCTAAAGGTCGTGGAATCGGTGCTATCCTCATCTCTCCCACAGGTTTCCACCTTCCCTTCACTGTTAGATTATGCTTTGCATGCACCAACAATATGGCCGAATACGAAGCATGTATCTACGGTATTGAAGCGACTATTGACATGAGAATCAAGATTCTTGAGGTCTATGGAGATTCTGTCTTGGTCATCGGTCAAGTCAGAGGGAACTTTGTGACTCGGGATTCCAAGTTGGTTCCGTACCAACAACACATAGCGAAGTTAATTCCTTACGTTGATGAGATCACTTTTCATCATATTCCCAGAGATGAAAATCAACTAGCTGATGCTCTTGCTACTTTAGCACCCATGTTCAAGGTCAAGTGGAAGAATGAGGCTCCTCATATTCGCATTGATCACTTGAACGAACCAGCACACTATTTAGCAATCGAGGATGAGTCTGATGATAAGCCTTGGTTATACGACATCAAAAGATATCTGGAAAAATAGGAATATCCCGAGGGTATCACCATCACTGATAAGAAAGCTATTAGGCGGCTTTGCGCCAAATTATTCTTAAGTGGTGGTATACTATACAAGAGGAATTATGATTCCGTGTTGCTCAGATGCGTGGATAGACACGAAGCAAACACGATCATAAGGTCCATACATGAGGGCTGCGAGGGTGTACATGCTAAAGGTCCTGCTATGGCTAAGAAGATCCTTCGGGCTGGGTATTACTGGACAACAATGGAGGTAGATTGTTACAACTTTGCCAAAAGATGTCACAAGTGCCAAATCTACGGAGACAAGATCCATGTGCCTCCAACTCCATTGAATGTCTTGACTGCACCTTGGCCATTCTCCATGTGGGGTATAGATATGATTGGAATGATCGAGTTGAAGGTTTCCAACGGTCATCGATTTATTCTGGTTGCTATCGATTACTTCGCCAAGTGGGTTGAAGTTGCTTCTTATGCAAACGTTACACAACAAGTGGTTGCCAGATTCATCAAGAAAGAGATAATCTGCCGTTATGGCATTCCTAGCAACATTATCACGGACAATGCAAGCAACCTGAATAATAACGCGATGAAGGAGTTGTGTCGAGAATTTAAGATCGAGCACCACAACTCTTCACCGTATCGGCCCAAGATGAATGGCGTCGTCGAAACAGCAAACAAAAACATCAAGAGGATTGTCCAGAAAATGGTCAAGACTTACAAGGATTGGCATGAAATGCTTCCCTTTGCACTGCATGGCTACAGAACTTCAGTTCGCACTTCTACTGGGGCAACTCCGTATTCGCTTGTGTATGGTATGGAGGCAGTTCTACCTATTGAAGTCGAAATTCCTTCACTCAGAGTCATCATGGAGGCAGGTCTTGATGAAGTCGAATGGGTTCAATCCAGATACGACCAACTGAATCTCATCAAAGAGAAGCGCCTTATAGCCGTTTATCATGGTCAATTGTATCAGAGACACCTCAAGCGAGCTTTTGACAAGAAAGTTCTTCCTCGAACATTCTGTGGACTCCAAAGAGTTCCTTACTCATGCTCAAGAGATATTCACCTGTTCACTCGGATCCACGAGGCAAGTGGACTCCCAATTACGAAGGACCCTTTGTTGTCAAGAAGGCCTTCTCAGGTGGAGCCTTGATCCTCACCATAATGGATGGGGAGGAGTTGTCATCGCCCGTGAACTCCGATAGAGTCAAAAAATATTATGCCTGAAAAAAATGGATAAGAGTCCGCTAGATTGACATCCGCAAGGACAATCTAGGCAAAAATGCACATCCCGATGGACCAAAAAAGAAATGTCCATGCAAAAGTTAGGGACAATGGAAAAAACAATAATAGCCCGCTAAGTTGAAAACCCGAAAGGGCGACTTAGGCAAAAATGTGCATCCCGGTGGACGAAAAAAAATGTGAAAACATGTCCAGGAAAAAATTAGGGATAACGGCATTGACTGTGAACACTTGAGCCTCTTTTCCTCACGGCTAAACCTCAGACAGTAACAGAACATTCCAATCATCATCGACTGGTGCAAGGCGTTGAAACCTAGACTTACAGTGGATGGTGGCCAATGTTGTAATCAATGCAAAGCATGATTTTCCTTTGCCATTTACATTTGTTTTTTAATTTTATTGCAAACTTCCCCATCAAGGATTTTGCATCCTTGTACACACGTTATGTACAAAAGTTTTACATTCAATAAAATGCATTCTTTGTTATCTCAATTTGTTTTCATTCCAGTATTTTTTTTGCAAAATAAACAATTATTTGTGATCACATAATACTAAAAAATGTTGAGAACAATAAAAAGCTAAATTCACCGAGAAAACATTATGCATCGCATGTGTTACTATTAACCCCTGCAGGATAATCGATAATATCCATTGGTAAGCCTAATGCCTGGCCGGCAATGGGATGATTCTATGAAGAAGTTGTTGTCTCCTCAGCAGTTCCTCAGCAGAGACATCATTCTCCCCAGCAGGTTGCCAAGGTGTTCCCCAGCAAAGATGCTTTGTTCTTTCTTCCCCAACAAGGGTTATGCATCATCTCTTCTGATTAGGAACTGTCTGTCATCAGCAGTAGTGGTTTCTCCTCAGCTGAGTCAACATGATTCGGGAATCTCTTTTCCCCACGCAGAGCCAGTCTTGGTAGAAAGGATTGACTTGGTTCTTTCATCCCCAACAGGGACAGCCATGGTGATTTAGAAACCTGAGATGACCTCGGTTTCTTTCCCCGGCGGAATCATCATCCTTTGTGAACTCTCTTCTCCAGCAAAGATTGTCTTTATCTGCGGGTCCTCTCCCCGACAGAGGGTGTCGAAGTCGTTTTGCTAATATTTCTGCCTTATCGCCTCGTCGTGCCTCATCTTGAGCCTCTGCATTGCATGGTATCAAGCATCATGTAGAAGCGCATACATAGCATATGCATCGTTCATACTCCCTCTCTTTTTGCCTGACTTATCTCCCAGCAGATTTTCAGCAATCCTTGCATTTACCTATTCTACCTTGCACCGCTCTGTTTGTCGCCGTCGGCCAAATTCTCGAGCTACTCTTTTATTTAATCCCCTTTTACCTCGAATCATCGAAAAGCTGGCGCAATTTGTACATTCAGGTCCAAGAGGATTAAATAGGGGCAGCTGTCGTAACCCGAAATTTGACCTCCCACTTTTGCCTTTTGCATAAGCATGCGCATTCGCATCGTCAGCATACGCATTCGCACTTTTCTTTGTGTGTTTCTTGTTGCAGGATCTGCAGGTTTTCTAAGCCCGATTAATCGCATCCTCTCAAGTTTATTTCATCACCAAAACAAGCTCAAAATAAAGGTTTACATGTTTATTTATCAAGACAAGAGGTGGAAAATCGAAACCTGGACTTCAACATCATTTCCAAGCAAGTTTGGGGAAAGTTTGGCTGAAGTAACTGGTTACAGCATAACTGATAACCGGTTACACAGTGTACATTTCCCCAGAAATGCAGTTTTTCAAGCAAGTAACCGGTTAGCAGATATGTTGTAACCGGTTACTCTGTACAAAGTTGCAGATTCTGCTGCATTTTTGGGACAGCAGCTATGCACTCTCTTTGGTCTTTGTTTCTACATTATTCTAGCAGCATGTGGAACATTCTTGACAATTCAAGACCATTCAAGACATTTCTCTTTCATTTATTCAATGCATCACTTTAAATTAAGTGCACCATGTTCCTTGTTTTACAAGCATGTCAACCTTTGGATGTGGAAGCTTGCATTGGGATTGTTACCGAGTTGATCCTAACTAACCTAGTTAATCGCCTTGACTCAGTGAGTCAAGTGTACCTAACTCCAACCCTAACTCCCAACCTCCCAAAGCTAAGTCCAAACCAAAGTCCAAAGCTCTCACACTCCATACCTAAACTCTATATAAACAAAGCTTCAACATTTTGCAAGTCTCCACAATTTCACACTTTCTTCACTCTCAATTCTCTCATTCTTCTTTGCATTTTTCTGCAACTTCTACACATTCCTCTTCATCTTCTCCATCAAACCTCACCAAAAGCTCTTATTCTTGAAGGATAATCACTTTTCACATTGAAAGTGATTAATTCTTGAGCTTAACCTTCATCATTTGGCGTCCTTTGGTTGGATTTCTGGAATTACATCTCATTCTACTTCAATCCAAGAGTTTCACACCATTCATTTTGGTGCAAGTTCGATTTCGGTGTATTTTCGCGTTTTTTATCAGTTTCGACGCATTTCGTCTACAAATCAAGGATCCTTTGGTTTTCTTTGATTTTCTGCATCAAGATCTCTTTACAACATTTACCAAGCCAAATCTCCGACTTGTAGGTTGGTGGATCTAACTAATGTTATCGTTTCACGCATTTTCGTATCGCTCGCAATGTAGTCGATAGTTGTTGTGTGTGATTTGGTTTTACATTTGTTTGATCCATGATCCAATTGTGTTAGTTCATTCTATCTCTGTTTATTTGTTGTTTTCAAGTTCAATTTTTGTGCACAATTTCAGTTCCTAGCATGTGGTAGTTGGCATAAGTGATTATGTGTTGAAAACTACTTTTGAAAAGCTGTTTTTACTGTTATTTTTGCCTCTGTTACAGTGGTAACCGGTTAGCAGTTATGCTGTAACTGGTTACACAATGCAATTTTCCCCAAAAACACGTATTTTCAAGCGTGTAACCGGTTAGCACATATGCTGTAACCGGTTACCACTGTACAGAATGCCATTTTCTTGCATTTTCAAGTGTGTTTGCCATGCTTTCTTCATTTTAACTTCCATTGATTGTCATGCTTGATTTTATGGATATTTTTAATGTTATTTCACTTCTGGTTGAAGCATGTTCATGAACTTTCGATGCACATTTTCGATTATTCATTCGTTTCATGTTCTTAGCATTGTATGAACATAGAAATTCTTGCACTATCTTTGTTCGCATGATACATGAGTTTGTGTGGCATTTTGGTGATCATTTGGCACTGTTTTGCACCTTCCATTTCAGATTTACATTAAGTTTATTCTTCATGGATAAACTTAATCTTGTATAATCAATAATTCGCTCCTTTTTGCTTTAATGACTTTTCATCCTCTTTGAAAAGTTGTTAGCATGTTTATGCCTTGATTAATTGATTGAAACTTTGTTTCGATTAATCGATCTTCCCTTTTCCTCTCTTTAGGCCTCCTTTAGAGCTTTCTCTCTCATTCCCCCCGTGGAGTTGGAGTTTCACGCTGCGTCTTGCATCGGAGCACTGTACAAATTGACGTCGTTATGCTGTATGTTTCTCTACGGAGGAGCACTGTACAACATTGGAGCGGTTGCGCTGTCGATTTCACTTTCCACACTATATTTTGGGTTCTAGAGAAAGAATGAGGATGGAGTTTTTCTACCCTTATTCTGGCAATTTCTTTGGTAAGGGCGTCTTGTCCTCTCTTCGAGAATAGTCACCTCTATCCTCCAACTATAGTGTTTCTCATTCCCCTATCGAGTCGATCCTTGATCACTTTTCTCTCTTTGCAATCTCTTTCATCCTTGATCACTTGTGATCTTTTTAATCTCTCCTTTTGATCAAACACCATCCCGTCTTGGTTAATATCATTTTTCTTGCTCTAGCAATCTCTCTTTATTTCATTACTCCTTTCTTCTTGTATTCAATCATTGCCTTTTGATTCCCCTGAAGGATCTCAATCTCTTACTCAGTTAATCATAATCTATCTGTTAAACACTGAGTCCCTCTTGGGTTAATCACCTCTTCTTGGTTAATCACTCTTTTCTTCAGTTTACCACAGTCCGTCTGTTAAAATATTGAACCCTTTCGAGTTAATCGCCTTCTCTTGGTTAATCACTCGCTGCTCTCTTCAGTTAATCACTGTCCATCTGTAAACACCGAATCCCCCGCAGTTGGCAACCTCCTCGTGGTTCGAATACTTGCACCCTTGGGTTAGTAACCTTTCTTTGGTTCAAATACATTTTCTTCGGTTGAATACTGTTTGTTCAGTCAGTTTACCGAACCCCTTTGGGTCACGACCTTTGCTCGGTCTTACACCCGTCCTCTGGGTCACGACCTTTGATCGGTCCTGTACCCGTGCTTCTGGTTAATCACAGTTTCCTCTGTTAAAACCAGTGCTTCTCTATTCCCACAGAGTTACTGTCCTTTCTTTCCTCGGTTAATCACTATTCATTAGTTAATATACCGAGGCCCTTTCAGAGTCAAACACCTTCTCTCGGTTCAGCACTCTCTCTCATGGTTTATCACAGTCCATCTGTTGACGCCACATTCTTTTCCCCGCCAGGGCCCTACTCTCTTTCTTCTGTTAACCACTGCCAGCCAGTTAATATACCGAGTATCCTTTTTCTCTTTGTTTTGACACCATCCCTTTTATTCGGATCCCCAGCGGAGTCCTTTCTATTCCCCTTGCTCTTACTTTCTTGGTTTCGACACCAATTCTCTTTGCCATCCCCAGCGGATTTTCTTTCATTCTCGGTTTTGATACCATTCTTTTCCTATTCTTTTGTGTGAATGCTCTTGCTGCGGGGTCTTTCCTAGTAGAGTTTCTTTCACTCTTGCTCTTGGTTTAGACACCATTTCTCTCTTACTCTCTTATTCTCTTGGTTTCGACACCATTCTCGCACTTTATTCTCAATACAGATACTATTCCTTTTCTTTACAGTCTTTTCTTGGTTTTGACACCATTTCTTTGGAATCCTCAGTGGAATTTCCTTCTTTCTCTTGCTCTTGGTTTTGACACTACTTCTTTCGTCTCCTTGTTTCTTTCTTGTTTTCCTTTTCCATTCCGTTCCCCGAACTACGGAAGCTCTGATTCTGCATTCTTTTGAATGTATGATACATAGGCACAAGGCACAATGTCTTGGCGAGCACACTTCCAACCTTTTTTCCTTCACCTTTTCTTCCTTCTTCTTCATCCCCTGGTTCCAAGAACTACGACGCTCAGATTTCCTCATTGCACTATGAGGGTACGTAGGCATGAGGGCTTCGTTCCTCCGTGAGCACTTTCTGTTATTTCCTTGGTTTTATGGTTGGCATTATTTTGCTAAAACTCATGTAGCAGCAGATGTTGAATGAAGATGTCTAAAAATATGTTTCATTACTCTTTGTTCAACATGTCGAATGAAGATGTTCCATGACTGCTCATAGGACATCGCGCTGTGAAGTCAGGTTTTATTGCAGATTCTGTTACAATGATTTGTAACTAAATATTCTGTGAATAATTGGTTATCCTATGTGGCATCCAAAGCATTTTTTGATTAGGGTTACTTGTTGGTTTTCGGATTTGCTGCTGTTTCTAATTATGGAGACATAATAGGAAACTTTGGATTGAAGACCTATTTTATTGGAGTTAATTTAGCAGATTTGTGAGCAGCCTAATTGCTGCGTTTTTGAAGCCCAATTCAGTCCAGATTACAAGCTATAAATAGACTGATGTAAACCTAGTTTTAGGTGTCGAACTTACATGTATTTTTAGGGTTGTGTGCTTGTGTTTTGTGAGCCTAACTGGTATCTTATGATAACAGTATAAGGACTGTAGTGTAAGTTTTGTAAGGTTACTTATAAGCTTTTAAGCATTGAGTAGCTGTGTGTTAATTCTCATAAGCTGTGAAGTATTGAGAATTTGTGTTTCGACCATTGTTATTCATCTTGTAAGGAACCAGTCACGGGTTGTGATTGAAGAGGGATTTGAGGAGGGCCTCATACCTAGGGGAGTCTTAGGTAGAAGTCATAGGAAGGGTAGTGATTAAGTGAGATGATTGAACCGGGTGTGGTTATTAGTGAATTGATACCATCGAATATTGATTTCATCCCTGGCTTGGTAGCCCCCAGATGTAGGATAGTTAGATCCGAACTGGGTTAACAATTTCTGGTGTTCTTTACATTTTATGCACACTTTTGTATTGAGCTTGTTCATTGTTGTTGTATATCAGTGTCTCGACATCTCGATAGGACATCTGATATACAGGCCAGAATTTCAATTGGCATCAAGAGCTTGCACCCTTTGTTGTTTCTGGGTGAGATTCAGGGAAGGTACTTTCTGGTACAATGGACAAGGATGGAGGAGCTCTGAATAAACCACCTTTGCTGGATGGCTCTAACTATGAGTATTGGAAACCTAGGATGATAGCCTTCATCAAGTCCATGGATGATCAAGCATGGAAAGCGGTTATCAAAGGTTGGGAGCCTCCAAAGGTAAGAGATGGAGAAGGAAATCTTACTGATGTTCTGAAGGAAGAAGAGGACTGGGATGATGCTGACTACAAAGGATCTGTTGGAAATTCTAAAGCCATGAATGCATTGTTCAATGGTGTCAACAGAAATATCTTCAGGCTGATTGAGCATTGCACTATTGCCAAGAGGCTTGGCAGGTCCTGAAAGTTGCTTATGAAGGGACCTCAAAGGTGAAAATGTCAAAGCTTCAGCTTCTCACTAGCAAGTTTGAGAGTTTGAAGATGAAAGAGGATGAGAGCATTCATGATTTTCATATGAACATTATTGAGATAGCTAATGCCTCTAGTGCCTTAGGAGAAAAGATGTCTGACAGCAAGCTGGTCAGGAAGATTCTCAGGTCTCTTCCTAAGAGATTTGAGATGAAGATGTGTCTAAAGATCTGGTATTACTTGGTAAACAATTTAACAAAGTGTTGAAGAGGATTGACTGGAAGTCGAGAGTTAATGCTCAGAACAAGTCATTCGACATCAGAAAGAATCAGGATGGAGGCAGAACTGAAGAAGACTCTAATCAAGGGAAGAGAGTTCAATGCTATGAATGTGAGGGATATGGGCACATAAAGACTGAGTGTCCCACGTATCTCAAAAGGCAGAAGAAGGGCCTATCCGTGTCTTGGTCAGAAGGAGAGTCTGAGAGTGATATTGAAGAAGAATCAGCAAAATTGGTGACAGCTTTGACTGGAGTATGTAAGGGTGATGAAGAAACTTCTTGTGAATCTGACTCTGACAAAGAATCTTATGTTGGAGAACTTACTAAGGACGAAGTATTCTCAGGGTTTTCAGAACTGTGTATCAAGAATGAAGAAAGGTGCCAGATTATATTGGAGTAGAAGATCTTGATAGCTCAACTGGAAGCTGAGAAGGAAGAACATCTATCAACCATTGCTGATCTGAAGGAGGAGGTTGAATGGAAAAAGTCAAAACTTGACAATATGACCAAATCTATAAGAATGCTGAACAATGGTACCACGCAGCTGGATGAGATCCTTCAGAATGGGAAAGAAGCTGGAAATGTGCAAGGCCTTGGTTTTAACAATCAAGCAGAGACTTCCAAGAAGACTGTATTGAAGTTTGTTCCTCAGAAAATAAAGCAAGAAGTGGAGATGTCAAATCACATGTTTCAACATCAAAAGAAAAGAGTTTGTAGATCAAAGTATAAACCATGGAGATGCCATTACTGTGGCAAGATTGGTCACTTAAAGTTCTTTTGCTACAAAGTGCACGGCTATCCCAAAACTTCTCAGCAACAAAATAAAGAACAGAGTTGGGGTAAAGTGAAGAGAAGATGGATTCCTAGATAAATGATGGCTGGCCTCATAGCACATACTTCTCCTAGAGCATCTGCAAGAGAAGATTGGTACTTTGACAGTGGTTGTTCAAGACACATGACTGGTGTAAAGAAGTTCTTGTCAGACATTAAGTCTCACTCCACCAATTATGTCACCTTTGGGGATGGATCAAAGGGTGAGATAAAAGGTGTCGGGAAGCTGGACTACATAGGACAACCAAATCTGGATCGAGTTCTCTATGTCAAAGGACTGGCCGCAAACTTAATCAGTATAAGCCAATTGTGTGATGTAGGGTTCAAGGTAAATTTCACGAAATCTGAATGTCTAGTAACCAATGTGAAAGATGAAGTTGTTATGAAGGGGACCAGGTCTAAGGATAACTGCTATCTGTGGAATCCTCAAGAACCTGAAAATCTGTCTACTTGTTTGATGTCAAAGGAAGATGAAACCAAACTGTGGCATCAGAAATTGGGTCACTTACACCTGAAAGGGATGAAGAAGGTTATGTCAAGTGAAGCTGTTCGAGGTATTCCCAAGCTGAAGATTGATGAGGACAAAATATGTGGTGAATGTCAAGTTGGGAAGCAAACAAGGGTGTCACACAAGAAGCTTCAACATCTTACCACAACTTCTAGAGTTCTAGAACTTCTTCACATGGACCTAATGGGACCTATGCAGGTTGAAAGTCTTGGTGGGAAGAAGTATGCCTATGTTGTCGTAGATGACTACTCTAGATTCACTTGGATAAGTTTTATCAGAGAAAAGTCTGAAGTGTTTGCAGCTTTTAAAGAATTGTGTCAAAGAATTCAATGGGAAAAGGATTGTGGTGTTGTTCGAATCAGAAGTGACCATGGGAAAGAATTCGAAAATAGTAGATTTGAAGAGTTCTGCTTATCTGAGGGAATCATTCATGAATTCTCATCACCAATCACTCCTCAGCAGAATGGTGTGGTGGAACGCAAGAACAGGACCATACAAGAATGTGCAAGAGTCATGATTCGTGCCAAAAAGCTTCCATATCATTTTTGGGCTGAAGCCATGAATACTGCTTGCTATATACACAATAGAGGTAACTATCAGATCAAGTACCTCTGTCACTCTTTATGAGCTATGGAAAGGTAGAAAGCCAAATGTGAAGTATTTCCATGTGTTTGGTAGTAAGTGCTACATCTTAGCGGATCGTGAGCAAAGGCGAAAGATGGATCCTAAGAGTGAGGAAGGAATATTTTTAGGTTACTCTACAAATAGTAAATCATATAGAGTATTCAATTCCAGAACTCAGGTGATGATGGAATCCATAAATGTGGTGGTTGATGATTCTGGCAACGATGAAGATGTCCCAGATGATGTTGGAGCATGTCTGCCCATGAACAATGAAAACTCTTCAGACATTGAGCCTGCTCAAGAAATCAACACCAGACCAGAGAATGAAGAGGTAGAGGATGCTAACAGGGGACCCTCTATAAGGATTCAGAAGGATCACCCTAGGGAATTAATTATTGGAGATCTGAATGAAGGTGTAAGAACCAGAAGAAGGGAGACTGTGTCAAATGCGTGCTTTGTGTCAAAGATCGAACCAAAGAATGTCAAAGAAGCATTGACAGATGAGTTCTGGATAAGTACCATGCAAGATGAACTGTGTCAGTTCAAGAGGAATGAAGTTTGGGAACTGGTACCACGACCAGCAGAAACAATTGTGATTGGAACAAAATGGGTGTATAAGAATAAGTCTGATGAGCAAGGAGTTGTCACCAGGAACAAAGCCAGATTAGTAGCTCAAGGATACACACAGATTGAAGGAGTAGACTTTGATGAAACATTTGCGCCTGGGGCTCGGTTGGAATCCATCAGATTGTTGCTAGGAGTGGCATGTTTGTTAAAATTCAGACTGTTTCAAATGGATGTCAAGAGTGCTTTTCTAAATGGGTATCTTAATGAGGAAGTCTATGTTGAGCAGCCTAAAGGGTTTGTGGATCCAAACTTTCCTGATCACGTTTACAAGCTGAAGAAGGCTCTATATGGGCTGAAACAAGCTCCACGAGCTAGGTATGAAAGACTGACTGAGTTCTTAGTTAACAATGGGTACAGGAAGGGTGGTATTGATAAAACTCTTTTTGTCAAGGAGAAGGATGGGAAACTAATGATTGCTCAGATTTATGTAGATGATATTGTGTTTGGCGGGATGTCGGATGAAATGGTCCAACATTTTGTCACTCAAATGCAGTCTGAATTTGAGATGAGCTTAGTGGGTGAATTGACCTACTTCCTTGGATTACAAGTCAAGCAGATGGAAGACTCCATTTTTATTTGTCAGAGCAAATATGCGAGGAACATTGTGAAAAAGTTTGGGCTGGATAATGCCAAGCATAAGAGGACTCCAGCTCCTACTCACTTGAAGTTATCCAAAGATGAAAAGGGAGTGGATGTTGAACAAAGTCTGTATAGAAGTATGATTGGCAGTCTGCTGTATCTTACAGCAAGTAGGCCAGACATCACTTTTGCTGTTGGTGTGTGTGCAAGATATCAAGCAGAACCCAAGGTCAGTCACATCAATCAAGTGAAAAGAATTCTAAAGTATGTGAGTGGTACATGTGATTATGGGTTGCTTTACTCCCATGACTCAAGTCCCATTTTATTAGGATATTGTGATTCTGATTTGGCTGGAAGTGCTGACGATAGGAAAAGTACCTCTGGTGGATGCTTCTTTCTAGGAAATAATCTTATTTCATAGTTTAGCAAGAAGCAGAATTCAGTATCCCTTTCTACTGCTGAAGCTGAGTACATAGCAGCTGGTAGTAGTTGTGCACAACTGGTATGGATGAAGCAGATGCTGTCAGAGTATAATGTCACACAAGATGTCATGACACTATTTTGTGACAACCTGAGTGCTATTAATATTTCCAAAAATCCCATTCAACATAGCAGGACAAAGCACATTGACATCAGGCATCACTTCATCAGAGAACTTGTGGAGGATAAAGTCATAACTCTTGGGCATGTGAGCACAGAAAATCAGCTTGTTGACATATTTACCAAGGCTCTAGATGTAGTTCAGTTTGAAAACCTGAGGAGCAGACTTGGGGTGTGCATTCATGAAGACCTATAGCAATCAATGTGCTTTCTGGCTGCCAGACTGAAAAGACTAAAGGAGGTTCTGGTAGTGCAGTGTGTGAATGAAGGGAAAATGCTGAAGTCTGTGCATGACATTTGGGCATGTAATGTGGTGTGCATCTACTTTCTGATGCAGTTTACTCTGGATTCTTTTTACTTTGACTTGTTCTACTAGCCTTTGTCATATTTATGGCTAAAAGGGGGAGTAGTATGTTGAGTATGTTGTGCGATTTCTTGTGTGGGGAGTGTGTGTGCTGCAGGTACAGCTGAGGTTGCTGCTGTTGAGGGGGAGTTGCTATGATGAGATGTTTGCTGGACTGTGTGTGTATATGCAGCTGAGGGTGAATGCAGCTGAGGGGGAGTTTTTTTTTGTGTGTGCAGCTGAGGGGGAGTTTTTTTTGCTGCTATTAATGGTGTTTTCTTCCGCTGCTGATACTGATGGTGTTTAAGTGTGTGTGGAGTTTTAGCCAAAAATAAGCCAAAGAGGGAGATTGTTATTTCCTTGGTTTTATGGTTGGCATTATTTTGCTAAAACTCATGTAGCAGCAGATGTTGAATGAAGATGTCTAAAAATATGTTTCATTACTCTTTGTTCAACATGTCGAATGAAGATGTTCCATGACTGCTCATAGGACATCGCCCTGTGAAGTCAGGTTTTATTGCAGATTCTGTTACAATGATTTGTAACTGAATATTCTGTGAATAATTGGTTATCCTATGTGGCATCCAAAGCATTTTTGGATTAGGGTTACTTGTTGGTTTTAGGATTTGCTGCTGTTTCTAATTATGGAGACATAATAGGAAACTTTGGATTGAAGACCTATTTTATTGGAGTTAATTTTGCAGATTTGTGAGCAGCCTAATTACTGCATTTTTGAAGCCCAATTCAGTCCAGATTACAAGCTATAAATAGACTGATGTAAACCTAATTTTAGGTGTCGAACTTACATGTATTTTTAGGGTTGTGTGCTTGTGTTTTGTGAGCCTAACTAGTATCTTATGATAACAGTATAAGGACTGTAGTGTAAGTTGTGTAAGGTTACTCATAAGCTTTTAAGCATTGAGTAGCTGTGTGTTCATTCTCATAAGCTGTGAAGTATTGAGAATTTTTGTTTCGACCATTGTTATTCATCTTGTAAGGAACCAGTCACGGGTTGTGATTGAAGCGGGATTTGAGGAGGGCCTCATACCTAGGGGAGTCTTAGGTAGAAGTCATAGGAAAGGTAGTGATTAAGTGAGCTGATTGAACCGGGTGTGGTTATCAGTGAATTGATACTATCGAATATTGATTTCATCCCTGGCTTGGTAGCCCCCAGATGTAGGATAGTTAGATCCGAACTGGGTTAACAATTTCTGGTGTTCTTTACATTTTATGCACACTTTTGTATTGAGCTTGTTCATTGTTGTTGTATATCAGTGTCTCGACATCTCGATAGGACATCTGATATACAGGCCATAATTTCACTTTCTTTCTTTCTTTTCTTTTTCCCTTCCTTCTTTCTCTCTCCTTCTTTTAGTTAGAAGCATTTAGATAGATAACCCATCCAAACCTAGAAGCAAGCGAAACGGTTCCCGTCGAGTATGACGGATGCGTTAGGTGCTAATACATTCCTTTCGCATAACCGACCCCCCGTGCCCGTTTCTCTTCCCCTTGGGTTTTATCGATATTTTCCCTGTCCTTTGGGACTAAATAAAGTTCGGTGGCGACTCTGTTGTTATCTCTGAGTGTGCGATTCACTCAGGTAGAAACCAGCCATCTTCACTGGTTAGTAGAGTAGTCAATGCAGGTTTGCTCAATGATTTCAGAGTTAATGCTACCGTATCATATAGTATTTTACAATATGCAGACGACACGGTGATCTTATGTGATGGATCTTGGTCAAACATATGGGGTATAAAAGCTATTTTAATAGGATTGAATTGATATTCGTTTTAAAGACCAATTTTGTTAAGAGCTCATTATTTGGCATTGGGGTGGACACTTTATTTTTCAGGGCTGCAGAATAATTCCTGATGTGCAAGACTGACACAGTCCCTTTTAAATTCATGGGGATCTATGTTGGCGGTAATCATAGAAGAGCTAATTTTTGGAATCCGATTCTAGAATGTTTGAAGAGTAGGCCGTCTAGATGGTAGGGCAGAATGCTGTCGATAGGAGGAAGGATCACGCTCATTAACTCGGTATTAACAAATCTTCCCATTTATTTTATTTCTTTCTTTAAAATTCCGTCGAAGGTCAGGACTGCTATGATTGCTATTCAACGACAATTTCTTTGGGATGGTAACAAATAAACACGTGGTATTTCTTGGGTCAGTTGGAAATCAATGTGCAGGGGGAATGAGGAAAAAGGCTTAGGTATCAATGATATTAGTTTATTCAACAAGGCACTGCTAAATAAATGGTTATGGCGATTTGTTAGAGGTGAAAAGGCGATTTGGTCAGGTATTCTCGAAGGTAGATATGGTAATTTGCATAGAATAATCATGAACAAAGAGGAGATTAATAGTGGAGGACATGTATCTTTATGGTGGACTAATTTACTTCAGTTGAGGAATGATGTGGGATAGACTGATTTCATGAACATGGTGACGCACAAAATTGGAAGTGGAAATAATATTTTGTTCTGGCTTTCAAATTGGATTAATGGAACTACTTTGCAAGCTAGATTTCCAGGGCTTTATGACAAATCCAATCTGAAAATGGGATGGGTCAAGGAATTTGGTTACTGGACTGTAGATGTTTGGATTTGGAATGTGGAATGTTTCGAAACGGATAATAATTCACAGCTGCAGCAGGAAGCTGAGGAATTGTTCGTTTTGCTATCAGAGGTAAATTTTTCTGGCAGTAACGAGGATATTGATGTATGGCCATTCGATTCGTTGAAGTTACACACGGTAAAATCCTTTTACCACATACTGCTGTCAATTCAAGAAGGAAGCATGATTGATGATAGTTCAGCAGCTGCTCTGAAACTTTTGTGGAAAAGTGCTGCTCCTTTGAAGACCAAAGCTTTTGTGTGGCGTTTAATTCTTAACAGGATTCCAACTAGAGGCAATTTGACTCGTCGTGGCATTATCACTTCTTCACACGATCGGGTTTGTATGTTCTGTTTTAACTCTGAAGAAAATTCACAACATCTGTTTTTTGAATGCTGCAAAACATTTGTAATTTGGAAGAATGTATGTGATTGGTTTGAACTGAGTCATAGTTTTGATGATGTGGGTTGTTTTCACCTTCGAGCGTGGTGCGAAAAGCTTAACGGAAAGGTTGATTTGATGAATGCGGTTGGGATTTGGATTATTGTGTGCTGGTGTATTTGGATGGCACGAAACCAAATTCTCTATAATGATGAAATTGATAATCCAAACCTTATCACGCAACGAATAATTCTCATTTCTTGGTGGTGGTTGCGTTTGGATCGTAAACATAATCATAGTTGTAATTATTATGTATGGTACAAATTTCCTTGGCTATTCTTATAGTGTAGTTTTTTGGTGGATGCTATAATTTTGATCTTGATTGAACATGGGATGGGATTTTCACAGTTTTTGGTGGATTTAATACTTTATATTTATTGATTGTACTTGGGTTGGGATATCCCTAATATCCCTTTGGGAGTGAATTTGTTTGCTTATAAAAAAAAAGTCATTTAGAGTTTAAAAGCATCATGTTTTGAATTTAATTAAAGCATTACATTCATTCATTTGTATTCAAATGTTATTAACATTGCATTTCATTATAAATTAAAAAAAAAAATTAATTTATTAACATTTTGCATTACATGGAATTTTGTACACTTGGAGTTTTTACTACATTTTTACATAAATCAAGTTAATGTACATGGACATAAACCAAAACCTAACAACTAAGACTTTTGAGTCATTTCTTCATCCTCTCTCGAGTCATTTATTGTTGAACATCCTCACATGATGCATACCATTTCCATAATGGCAAACCCCATGGCGACATTATTTAAGTTCGTGGAAGAAGCTGTTGAAGATGGTGTTAAGTTAAAATCCTTAGGAAGTGTATTTGATTGGATTAGTTATGACATGTATCCATCATATGGTAACAAGCAATTTGTTGCTGCACCTAACAATTCAAAGATAATGAATATTTCTGTTAATGTAAATATTTGGAATCCACCAGTTGCAATTTTTTTCATGTAATTGTTTTATATGTTTCACTACACAGCTAATGTATTTGCTTTTGAGTGCTAAAACTATTTTATATTAGTTTTATGTACGAATATTTTATTTTTAAAATAATAATAGCTTTATTTAATTATTTAAATTTTAGTTTTATGTAAGAAAATTTTATTTTAAAACAAATAATAGTTTTATAATGATCTAGTTATCTCATGTTCATAATCATATAACCTCTTGAGCTTCTAGAAAGATTCATCTACCAATTTTCATGTGTCCTCGTTTAATAGGTTATAGCATAAATATAAGTGCATTCATCTTTGCGTTGGGGTCGCCAAGTAATTGGACTAACATTGTACTTTCCTAGCATCACTATTTTAGAGAGAAGGTCTCCCTTCTCTCTAGTTTTCCTTTGTTTTATGGGGGATTTCTCTAAGCCAACCGACGAAGGTGTTTGGACAAAAGTTACGAAGCGAAACAAGTTCAAGAACGCAAAATGGGATACTAAGATTAATAGGGAGAAGAAGGAAGACAAGGGTGAAGAGGAAGGGATAAGTATGGAAGAAAGTATTGGTTTGTTCGCTACTATGGTGTTAAAGATGTGAGAAGTCTGGTCTTGAAGATGGATAACTTATGGATAGGAGGAAAGAAGTTACAT
Source organism: Lathyrus tuberosus (assembly GCA_022829125.1). Taxonomy (NCBI): domain Eukaryota; kingdom Viridiplantae; phylum Streptophyta; class Magnoliopsida; order Fabales; family Fabaceae; genus Lathyrus; species Lathyrus tuberosus. The sequence continues at coordinate 3,540,179 of JALAZF010000047.1, read as the reverse complement.
GTTAACCTACCTAGATTCCAACGGGCTGTTAAGGCAGCTTTCTCTGAGGATCTTGGCAAGGGAAAAGGAAAGGATCCAAACGGGCAAGAGTTTAACCAGGGTAGGGGGAGGACGACAGGCTCAAGGTCTTTCCAAGGGAACAGGTATGCTGAGCGGGGTAAGACGTTTGCTGATGCAGTCTGTCATAGAGTGGACTTTCTTCCTAAGCAGGTTAAGTCGTAGGAGTTTGAGGTGGATGATATGGTTCTGAAGAGGTTCGAAAAGGCGTATGTGGGGAAGGTTTTAAACCCGGAGTCTAAATACAATATTCAAAGATTGTTTCATGCGGAAGGTTATTTTGCTCTGAAGGTTACTCCTTTGGGAGCTAATCTTTGTCTGCTTGAAGAAGATGAAAATGGAGAGTTTGAAGCGTTGGTAGAGGGTGTTGCTGGATGGTTGAGTCAGTGGTTCTCTAAAGTTAGGAAATGGAGAATGGAAGATGTTGATATGGAGAGGATTACGTGGTTACGTGATAAGTGCAGATTGTACCTATTTTTGTATATAAGTTTTGTTGAACTTATCATTACTTTTTGTCTATATCGTTCAAATAAACCCCACTTTGTTTATAAATACGTTTACTTTACGTTTTAGTGTATATATCTTGTAACGTGTAAATATTACGTAGTTTAATTGATTTTCTCTCAATTTTGTAGGTATTCAATAATGGTTATCTTGCCATATTCTTGAAGAGCAATGAATAAGATTTCCAACGCTTTCGACCGTGCGTAAATCGGAGTTTCGGTGGGGAAGTTGTGGCCAAAATAAGGACTGGTTTTCTGTCTTGTTCGCACTGCGAACTGGCAGCGAATGTTCGCTTTGCGAAGGTCCAGCGAAGGCTAGCAGTAAGTTACAAAGGAAAAAGAAGCCATAGTTCGCACTGCGAACTAGTCAGTGAGCATTCGCACTGCGAATGGTTTGTTCGCACTGCGAACCAACGAAGGAAAGCAAAGGCGGTTTAGCAATCAGAGGCACTTAAAGTGCCATTTTTTGAGTCATTCGCACTGCGAATGATCGTTCGCACTGCGAACTATGCAGAATTTGCAATGTATATAATTCAATTTAGTCACTTTTTATGGGTTGGTTTTGGGGTTTCTTGATCCCACTTCCATTAAACTTCATTTTTCATTGCTTTGCTTAGAAAACAACTATGGAGCATGCATACGGATGAACCGGGGTGGATTGATCGTCGACCGGCTCCGACAATCCGCGAGATGTTTGGTTCATTTCTTTTCTTCTTTGTGTTTTTCTTTATGGTTGGGTTGTGTATATGTATTTGTTGTAAACTCATGTATATTTGTCGCCCATGGCGTTATATAAAACTTGCTTTACAAATCTCTATTGGTGATTGTCTCTGATTTTTGCTTTATGCGCGGGGTTTGAGTTGCGTTAGACATAACCTTTGCGAACTTCGATTAGAGGTGATTGTCTGTTAGTTTCTGGACTCTAGAGATAGATTTAGGAGCTAACAATCTTCAATAGGCGTCGAATCTTAATGCCTTCTGTGTTTCGAGGCTTCGCTCGTGAGAGTGACGAAGAGAGTGACACGGTTGTTATCTCAACTTTACGTTAGACATAACCTGTGTTGTGAGCGATGCTGGGTGATATTGAGGAGTATTGTAGGTTGAGTATAACTGGTCGGTAAGTTTAAGTTTGTGAGGAGTCGATTGTATGCAGCGCCTGATAATTTTCTTGTCTCTGAAGAATGAATTTCTTTTTATGTTTTAATGTTTACTTTTCTATTTTCATGTTTTAAACCATTCAAACCAAACTCATAAACGCGAGAGACTGTCGAACGGCATTCTTTCCCTCGAACCGATCTCTGTGGACACGACATAAATCCCGGACGTAATTCTTTCCGAAAATAAATGTTTTTGCTGCTTGCCCTATTCTGCATTCAACAAAATGGCGTCGTTGCCGGGGATCGGTTTTGATATTGAATGGTATTGTGATAGTTTCTTTGTTTTTGAGTTTTGTAAATATCGTATATATTGTATATTTTCACTTGTTTATATTGATACTTGTACATTTTGACGTTTGTTCAAGTGGTTGGTTAGGACGCTTGCTTTTGGTTGCGCGGTGAGACATCACCATGGCATGAAGAGAGGAAGTTGCTAGCTAAGCACCGTAAAGGCGTCGAGCTTACGACGTAAAACAAGCATGGTGTATTCTTTTCTTTTATTGTTGTTTAGTTTAGGTAGTGTGGTGAGTATTCATTAAACAAGTTGGACTCGGATTTTTCATAACTTCTCAAATCTTCACTTTACAACTTGTTTAATGAATTTTCTACCGATTTTTTTTTGTTTGTTTATATTAATGGTCTTTGTGTTTATCAATGAGCTTGTTTTGAGTTACTTGAGGATGCTTTTGTGATTTTCCAAGTTAGTTCGTTTCAACTTGCGGATGTATGGTAATGATTTTGTTAAGTTTTGTACACGTCTGAGGTATGTATTTATCGCTTTCTATACTTTAGCATATTCATGATACTTAGGCATTTTACAAACTTCCATGCCATCCATTCTTTTGTATACTTGTTCTATTGTGAATCACTTTAGTTCCCAACCTTTTTGTGAGGAAGCCTTCTATTGTTCATATAGGCACGGAGAACCAACATTCTTGTTCTAACTGGATTTTATTATGTTGAATCTTTTATTTGTGTTGATTATATGAATGCATGAAAAGGATCAAGGCATTTTGTTTCATTTTGAGCACAACTACCTTAGCCAAATAGTCAATTCACCTTGTGAGTGTGTGATCATTTGTAACCCCTTTGAGCCTTTGGTCATTATCCATGTTGTTTGAGCTTGATGCTTGTCTATGAGTGTCAAATTCAGTTTTTGTGTGGATCTTGATTGTTGTTTTCTTGAACCCTCAATTTTGTGTTGTTGTATGAATTTTTACCTTGCCTTAGAAAGTAGGGAGTATTCACATGATGGTGCGGTTGAATTCAAGTTGGGGAGAGGATGATTGTATACTCATTGGTTGGATTCTATGAGGATTGAAAAAGAAAAGAAAAAAGAGAAAAATTTGTGAAAGAGAAAAAGAAAGAAAAAAGGAAGAAAAAAGAAAAATCCTTGAAAAAGGAAACAAAAAGAGTTTCAATAATTGTGCTAAATAAGTATTGTGTGTTGTGTAACACTTGGGATGAAAGAAGAAGTTTGATTGAAATTTTGTGTTTGAATTTTTGTGAGTTGATCACTCCCTTAGGTTTAGGCAAGTTTTTGTTTCAATTACCTTTAGAAATTGCCCCTTGTTTGTTTACCCGACCACGCTACAACCTTGAAAAGCCCTTGTGATTCTTGCCTTTGTATTTTCAATGTGAATTTGTAGATGTATGCATAATTTAGTCGTTTGTTTGCATGAGTGTTGTGTGAGTGTAAAGTACCTTATTGTGTGTTTTTCATCTACCGATGATTGTTTTTACTAGGTGTGATTCACTTTGGAACTTGTGTTGTTTTATAATTTTTTGCATGATTTTTGTATTTTGCATGTGTTTCGTGACTATGTTTTCGTCGTAGTTTAGTGGTAAGTATTTACATTTTGTGTGTACCATTTTCATTTGAACCATTCATTCGTTTCAGTTTTTCAAAACCTGTTGATTCGTCTTTCTTTGGATATTGCTTGTGCATTTTCAAGTTTGTTTGATTCTTGTTTGTGGACAAACAATTAGGTAAGTTGGGGAGAGTTTGATAAGTTCAGATTGTACCTATTTTTGTATATAAGTTTTGTTGCACTTATCATTACTTTTTGTCTATATCGTTCAAATAAACCCCACTTTGTTTATAAATACGTTTACTTTACGTTTTAGTGTATATATCGGGTAACGTGTAAATATTACGTAGTTTAATTGATTTTCTCTCAATTTTGTAGGTATTAAATAATGGTTATCTTGCCATATTCTTGAAGAGCGTTGAATAAGCTTTCCAACGCTTCCGACCGTGCGTAAATCGGAGTTTCGGTGGGGAAGTTGTGGCCAAAATAAGGACTGGTTTTCTATCTTGTTCGCACTGCGAACTGGCAGCGAATGTTTGCTTTGCGAAGGTCCAGCGAAGGTCCAAGCGAAGGCTGGCAGTAAGTTACAAAGGAAAAAGAAGCCATAGTTCGCACTGTGAATGGTTCGTTCACACTGTGAACCAACGAAGGAAAGCAAAGGCGGTTTAGCAATCAGAGGCACTTAAAGTGCCATTTTTTTAGTCATTCACACTGCGAATGATCGTTCGCACTGTGAACTGTGCAGAATTTGCAATGTATATAATTCAATTCAATCACTTTTTATGGGATGGTTTTGGGGTTTCTTGATCCCACTTCCATCAAACTTCATTTTTCATTGCTTTGCTTAGAAAACAACTATGGAGCATGCATACGGATGAACCGGGGTGGATTGATCGTCGGTCGGTTCCGACAATCCGCGAGATGTTTGGTTCATTTCTTTTCTTCTTTGTGTATTTCTTTATGGTTGGGTTGTGTATATGTATTTGCTGTAAACTCATGTATATTTGTCGCCCATGGCGTTATATAAAACTTGCTTTACAAATCTCTATTGGTGATTGTCTCTGATTTTTGCTTTATGCGCGGGGTTTGAGTTGCGTTAAACATAACCTTTGCGAACTTCGATTAGGGGTGATTGTCTGTTAGTTTCTGGACTCTAGAGATAGATTTAGGAGCTAACAATCTTCAATAGGTGTCAAATCTTAATGCCTTCTGTGTTTCGAGGCTTCTCTCGCGAGAGTGACGAAGAGAGTGACACGGTTGTTATCTCAACTTTGCGTTAGACATAACCTGTGTTATGAGCGATGTTGGGTGATATTGAGGAGTATTGTAGGTTGAGTATAACTGGTCGGTAAGTTTAAGTTTGTGAGGAGTCGATTGTATGCTGCGCCTGATAAGTTTCTTGTCTCTGAAGAATGAATTTATTTTTATGTTTTAATGTTTACTTTTCTGTTTTCATGTTTTAAACCATTCAAACCAAACTCATAAATGTGAGAGACTGTCGAACGACATTCTTTCCCTCGAACCGATCTCTGTGGACACGACATAAATCCCGGAGGGAATTCTTTTCGAAAATAAATGTTTTTGCTGCTTGCCCTATTTTGCATTCAACATTACGTGTCTACGGTATACCCAATTTTGCATGGAACATTAGTTTCTTCGAGCATATTTCGTCTACGATTGGTAAATACATATGCTGCAAAGATTCTACTTCACACCTTTTGAAAATGGATGTAGCTAGTTTGATGGTGAGGACTTCCTGTGGGACGTTAATCAATGAAGTCTTAAAGGTTAAGATCAATGGACATGATTTTAGGATTCTTTTGGTAGAGGAAACCCTTGGCCCTTCCTCTAGGGTGGTTAAGCAATCTACAGACGGTGGTTCGGTGTCAGAATCTGAAGAAAGTAACGATAGATCTTCGTGGAAAGCATTTCTGAGTAATGATCATGACCAGGAGTAGTTCGAGGATGGTGGGTCCCAAGATTCTGGTTTTGAGCCTGCTCAATAAAGCAGATATTCTCAAAAAGGCATTCTTTGTCCCTTTAGAGAAGGAGTGTGATCAGTTGGCCCTAAGTAAAGGCAAGGAAGTCGTAGGTGGTAGCCATGTTTTGTCTACAGCAGACTTTGTAAAGGGTGTAGCTGTTTCTGACTTTATTGATAAAGGTTGGGTCACCTCGTTACTAAGGGATTGCAGAAAGGGTCCTAGTGGAACTGAAGAGTTGAGTTTGGGCCGGAAGTCTGAGTTGGTTTTTTATGACATTATTAAAGTCCATAAGGCCCAAGTTCTTGGAGTAGATTTGGGGGGTAAGAATGGTAAGGTTAGCCTAACAGATAAAGTTCAGTCTTATCATTCTAGTGAACAAGTGGAGTCCTTGGATAGTATTGAATCTTTTGTGGCATACACCTATCACCCGAAAACTGGTGTAGCAGAGGATCCAGGTATCAAGCAATTACCTAAATCTTTGTCGAAAGTCCAAGCCCGTAGATGTTCTACTTTGTCTGAATCTAGTAGAAATAGCAGCAAATCAAATCGTATTCCTAAAAAGAAGAAAGAAGTGAAGATTGTTAATTCAATGGATTCGGTGTCTAGATGTCATTCGGTTACTGATTCTGAAGTGTATCAGGGTAACAAAAGATTTTGGGCGGAGTTGGAGTCTAAGGTGGTCGTTAATATTAGGGAAATGATTTCCTCCCTTGGAGTCAAAGGAGGTGGTGAATCTCCAGTTCTTGAGGAAGAAATCAGGTTATTGGAATCTAGAGATAAAGAAGAAGTGTCTAAGAAGGTGTTCCCAATCAACAATGCTCAATGAATATTCTATCTTTTAATCTAAGAGGGGGTGGTTGTGTCATCAAAAGGAAGAGGATTGCTCACTTAATTCAATCAGGGAAGGCTGACATGTGCTGCATCTAAGAGTCGAAACTTGCTGTTTTTGACCAGGCTTTAGCAGCGTCTCTTTGGGGTGATTCTGAGGTGGAGTGGACGGAGTCGGGTATGTTGGGAGCTTCGGGGAGCGTCGTAATTCTATGGAGAAAGGGTATTCTGAACCTGTTTTTCAGTTTCAGGGGATTGGGGTTTTTGGGAGTTTGTGCTAATTGGAAGGGTAATGAAATCTTCTTTGTTAATGTATATTCCCCTTGTAAGCCAGTTCTAAAGAGGAGATTTTAGAGTGAATTGCTTAAAGAAAAAGCTAGTTTCTCTGGTAGTCCTTGGTTGGTGGGCAGAGACTTTAATGCTGTCTCGAGGGAGAGTGAGAGAAAAGGTTTGTCTGCAGGTAGTAGAAGGTGTGAGATTCATAGTTTTGGAAGATTCATTGATGACTTGGGTTGTGTTGATATTCCTTGTATAGTAGGGATATTTACTTGGTTTAATGGTCGTGGTACTACTATGAGCAGGCTGGATCGCTTCCTTGTTTCTTGTGATCTGGTGGAGGACTTGGATATTGTTGGTCAGTCTATTGGTAAGAGAGAAATATCAGACCATTGCCCAATTTGGTTGAAATCGAACCGAGCTAATTGAGGGCTGAAGCCTTTTAGATTCAACAATGGTTGGATAAAACACCCTCTCTTTTTAGACTTCGTTATGAAAGAATGGATATCATGGAAAGTTTCAGGTAGAGGTGATTTTGTATTAAAGGAAAAGTTGAATTTGCTTAAGAAGAGCTTACGGAAATGGAGTGTTTAAGTGTTTGGTTGGATTGACCTTAAAGTGGATGATCAGGTGTCGTTGTTGCATGATCTTGATAATTTTGTCAGTTCTAACAATGTTAATGGGCAGGATCTTCTTGAGTTGCAGTCAAAGAGAGTTTGGGAAGTAGAGGAAATATGGAACAACTTAAGGCTTAAGGAGAATCTTCTGAGGAAAAAGTCCACAATGTTGTGGATCAAAGAAGGCGACTTCAACTCTAGTTTCTTCCATAGGGTCATGAAGGGGAGGCAAAGGAGAAACTTTATTTCTTCTGTTTTTACGTCGGATGGTAGGAAGAAGGAGGTGCATGATATTAAACAAGCAATTTTTGAGCATTCCCACTATAACTTCACAGAAACGAAGATCGGTAGGCCATTCCTTGATAGTCTGGTTTTTGCTTCTTTGACTGATTTGGAGAGTAGGTCCCTGGAAGCTGATTTTTCTTGCAGTGAAATCAAGGATGCATTGTGGGAGTGTATGGTAGTAAAATTTCGGGACTAGATGGGGTTTCTTTTTTATTTTTGCAGGAATGTTGGGAGTTGGTTAAAGAAGACATTTTTAAGAAGGTTAAGGATTTTGTTGCTAATCCAACCCTAACAAAAGCTGCTACTGCTACCTTTTTTACATTAGTTCCTAAGGTTCAGAACCCCCAAACTCTAGCTGACTATAGACCAATTTGCTTAGTTGGTTGTGTGCAAAAAATCCTTTCAAAGTTGATGGCTTCTCGTCTGAAGAAAATAATTGGTTCGATCATTTCTGCAGAATAGTATGCATTTTTGTCTGGTAGAAGCATTGGGGATGGGGTTCTAATAGTGAATGAAATCTTGGATTTAGCCAAAAGAGAGAAGAGAGAGTGTTTGGCTTTTAAAGTAGATTTTGAAAGAGCGTATGATTGTGTTTCGTGGAATTTCTTGAGGTTTCTCTTTTCCAAGATGAATTTTGGTCTGAAGTGGTCTCGTTGGATGGAGGCTTTAGTGTTCAATGGATCTTGTTCAGTTTTGGTAAATGGGAGCGCTACTAAAGATTTTAAGGTGTCTAGAGGGTTACGTCAAGGCGACCCCCTATCTCCTTTTCTGTTCTTGTTAGTGATGGAGGGATTGACTCAACTTATGAAGAAGGCGGTTGATATGGATCTTTTCCACGGGTTTAAGATTATATCTTATTTGTGTTATAGCATAGTCCAGTTTGCGGACGACACGATATTTATGGGAGAATGCAGTTGGGATAATCTGTGGAGTATCAAAGGAATCTTGCGAGGGTTCGAACTTGTTTCCGGTTTGAAGGTTAATTTCTTTAAAATTTGTTTGTCAGGTGTTAACTTGCCTGGAGGTTTTCTTCAGGCTGCAGTGGACTTCCTTTGCTGTTGAACTGGTAGGCTCCCTTTCAATTTTATGGGCATAGTTGTTGGTGATAGTCCTAGGAAGTAATCTTCTTGGAGTCATGTTATATGTAAAATTAGGAAGCGTTTAGTGATAACACTATTTTAGTGTGTTACTTTAACTCAATTTTTAAGGCATTTCTAGTTCATGATTTCACTTTTGTAGCATGAGTTTAAAGTGTTTTAGCATGATTTAAGCTTTAAGCACTTTATGTGCTTCTTTCACGTTTTCTTTGTGTTTTTGCTCTAAAAGGAAGTTTGATGATGATGAGAAGTGGCATGACCCCAGTTGCCAGGATTTGGAGCAGAATGGGGAACTATTTAGAGAAGAAGAGTTGATGATTTAATCAACTATTTCACCAAGAGGGTTGGAGAATGTTGATGAAAAGACTAGGGTTCACATGGCAGTGTTTTGATGAGCATTGGAGCAAAAGGAATGGATAAGACCAAGTAAGCTAGAGGACAAAAAGAGGGTACGGTGGGGACCACACATGCAGAAGAGCGTCCAACACCACCAGTCATCTGCTCTGCTCCACCAGCCTGCTACAGCCACCTGCAAAAAAGCAGATTTGTCTCCCACCAACATCTGTACCAGATTGCTTGCAAGGGAAGGATTGAAGGACAACTGGCCAACATGAAGAATTGATTTGGGCCTAACCTTAATTTTGTCAAGAGACCCATGATCCAAGAAGAACCAACTATCACTTCCATTCATCACTATTTAAGAGAGCTTGCACATTGAAGACAGAGAGACGAGAGATTCCACACACAACAATATTTTATTTTCAGTTTTTAATTTATTTTTAGTTCCAAGTGTTAGAGTATTTGGAGAGTATTCTTTTCTTCTCCAGACCTGTACGTTCTGCTGAGAACTGTCGTGACTGAAGAGAGTTGTTGTTGTTTAACCAACGCAAGAGATCTCCAAGTTATTATTAGGTTGCATTTCTTTACTCCACTTGTAAGATAATGTTTCCTATCAATTTCATTCCAGTAGTTTGTACTCAGCTCATCATGAGCTAAACCTTTGTTTGATGAGACTAATGAAGTTAGTATAAAAGTTGTTTTTATGTTAATATGATGTGTTGGTTAGTGTCTTATTTTGTTATGTGTTTTTATGCTATAAACTTGGTTCTTAGAGTGATCAACTAGGAAAAAAGTAAAAGCTTGTTGTTGAGAGAGATCCAATAAACAAGCATATTTCATAACAAAAGTGGTTAATAAAGTAGGATAGAGATATTCACTTAATTCAACTTGCTTAGAGATAAGAAGTTGAGTCCATAAAGATTTTTCAGAATTAAAACGAGACGTATTTTAGGGTTACAAGTGTGACTTAGAGATTTGTTCCCTTTCCCTAGTTATACATGTTTTGATGTTGTAGAGATACACCACTAGATCACGTTCTGACCTTTTGAGGCACGACACTTCACATCATAAAGGCATATTAAACAACAACTATACTAATGGATTTAGCTCATCAATTACTCTCTCTGATACTTTAACTCCTCTTTAGCTTTAAGTTATTTTAGATAACTGTGTGTGCTCTTGATCTTTATTCTCATATATCTGTTATCTTGCTCATACTTTTCTTAAACAAAGAAAACTAATATTAGTGGTTCAAATACTTTGCACTTCCCTGTGGGTTCGACCTTTACTTTATCACTTGCTACATTACCAAGCATGTATACTTGCATGTGACACCATTGCTCTAAACCAATTAAAAGAAAAGCATTATATAAATTAGAGTATATTGTAAGTAACAAGTTTTTGGCGCCGATGCCTGGGAAGTGACATTTTTTTTTTGAAAAACTATATTTATTTTTGTTTAAGATTGTATTTGAGCTTTTAATGTTTGCTGTGATTTGGTGATACGACAGGCTTAAGCTATTGCATGCGCAGGTCGTTACAACCAGTTTACAGTGGTTATCCTGAACCTGAAAGAATTCTCAAAGCACGAAGAAGATTTGTACGTGCTCAACAAATATCTGGAGATTCCTCAACTTCAGTTGTGGCTGAACTTGAAGGAGTAGTGTACGAGGAGGACACGGAAGAAAAAACTCATCGTCTTCTTCAGACGAGTCATTACACGAGACAACCATGGTAGAGCCAGATATCATTGGCATTTCCAATGACCGTGCGCGCAGCATTAGGGACTATGCTGTATTTGATCCTAATGCTATGAATACTGGCATTGCTAGGCCAGCCATCCCAACACCACAGTTTGAGTTCAAGCCTATGATGTTCCAAATGTTACAAGCGGCTGGTCAATATTCAGGCTCTCCTCATGAAGATCCTCATTTGCACCTAAAACAATTTCTGGATGTTGCTGACAACTTCAAGATCCTTGACGTGCCAGTAGATACCTTTAGGTTGAGGCTGTTTCCATATTCTCTAAGGGATCGAGCCAAGAGCTGGCTTAATTCTTTGGAACCAAATTCCATTACTACATGGAATGCCTTGGCAGAAAAGTTTCTGGCCAAGTATTTTCCTCCTTCCAAAAATGCAAAAATGAGAAATGAAATCACATCATTTAGGCAAGGAGATGATGAAACGTTGTTTGACGCATGGGAAAGATTTAAGGAGTAGCTTAGACAATGCCCACATCATGGGATTCCCATCTGCATACAACTTGAGACTTTTTTACAATGGATTAATTCCATCCTCAAGGAATATGTTAGATGCTTCCAATGGTGGGGCCCTGTTGCCTAAATCATATGATGATGGTTACAAGTTGATTGAGAGCATTACTGCCAATACTTACCAATGGCCAGTCACAAGGGCCACTTCAAGTTCAACTCAAAAGAAGCCTGTTGGAGTTCATGAAGTCACTGAGACTATAGCTCTTGCTGCTCAAGTGGCTCAGATCCACCAAATGATGAAGAATCTGATGAATCCTGAAGTGCCAAAACCTGACCCTGTTAAGGTGGTTACCGACACTTCTGAGGTTGCCTGTGTTTACTGTGGAGGACCACATCTATTTAAAGAATGTTCTGCCAATCCCGTTTCAGTTAACTATGTTGGCAATCCCAATAATAACAGCAGATACAACAATCCTTACAGCAACAATTACAACCCAGGATGGCGCAATCATCCAAATTTCTCTTGGAGTAATACTCAAAATCAACCTAAACCGCAAGTAACCACACCTCAAGTTCCACCTGGTTTTTCTAATCATTCTGGGGTCAACCAAGGGAACAACCATCTGGAGAATATGCTCAAGTCCTTCATTCAAGAAGCAAAGAATCAATTTCAAGCACAAGGAGTAAGTATCAAGAACTTAGAGAACCAAGTAGGCCAACTTGTCACGACTTTAAGTTCAAGAAACTTGTGAACCCTTCCTAGTTCCACTGAGACTCCTAACACATAAGTGGGAGTGAAGAATGTTGAGACTTGCCAAGCTCTTAAGCTAAGGAGTGGCAAGGAAATCGAAGAAACCATTGCAAAGAGCAAGGAGTTAAGTACTGCTGTGTCTAAGCCTGACAGCCCTGGGGCAAAAGACAAAGATGAAGAATCGTCTTCATCCCAACAACAGAAGCATAAAGATGACAAACTCACTGAAGATTGTATTCCTACAGCAACTCAAGAAGTCATGCTTGAAGTCAACAAAAAGCAGAAGTTCATTCAAGAGAGACCATCACCCCCTTTTCCTCAAAGAATCAAAAAGGCAAAAGAAGAACAACAAATTTCAAAGTTCATGGAGATTTTAAAACAGCTTCACATAAATATACCATTGATTGAAGCCATTCAATAAATTCCAAACTATTCAAAGTTCATGAAGGATGTGCTTACCAAGCGAAAAAGAGTGGGAGAATTTGCTACGGTTGCACTTACGCAAGAGTGTAGTCAATTAGTTCAAGGAAAGCTCTCTCCCAAGTTGAAGGATCCTGGAAGTTTCACTATTCCATGCACCATTGAAGATACCTTTTGTGGAAAGGCATTGTGTGATTTAGGGGCCAACATTAATCTCATGCCCCTATCCATATTCAAGAAGCTGGGGATAGGCGCTGCCAGGCCTACAACCATCACCTTGCAGTTGGCAGATATGAGTATTTGCTACCCACAATGGAAGATTGAAGACGTGCTGGTAAGGGTTGACAAATTTGTCTTCCCTGCTGATTTTATCATTATGGATTTTGAAGCTGATGAGGAGACACTCATCTTATTGGGAAGACCATTCCTAGCAACGGGTAGAACCTTAATTGATGTTGAAAGAGGAGAGCTCACTATGAGGGTGAATGGGCAGCAAGTAGTGTTCAACATACTTAATGCTTTGCAATACCCAGAAGAGGAGGTGGCTGAGTGTTCTATGATAGCCAGCTGGGAAGGTTTAATTCATAAAAACCTTCTCAAGGCAAATGATGTGTTGAAAATAGAATTAGGAAAGATGTGAGATGAAGGACTAAAAGATGGAATTATCTATGGTCCTATGCAAAAATTAGAAGAAGAATTTGTTGATATGATTGAAACAACCACTGTTGCTCACAAGCAGCAGCTACCTTCCATAGAAGAGCCCCCTGAATTAGAGCTAAAGCAGCTGCCGGAGCACTTGCAGTATGCATATCTGGAGGCAGGATAGAAGCTTCCAGTTATCATTGCCACAAATTTACAAGAAGAGCGGAAGGATCAGTTGATTACCTTGCTGAAGAGATACAAGAGAGCAATTGCTTGGCAAATTTCTGACATCAAAGGAATCAGCCCAACAGTTTGCATGCATAAAATTCTGTTGGAAGAAAATGCTAAGAATAGCATTGAGAGTCAAAGGAGGCTGAACCCTATCATGAAGGAGGTTGTGAAAAAGGAGATTATCAAGTGGCTGGACGCATGAATTATTTACCCTATCTCTGATAGCGTGTAGGTAAGTTCAATCCAGTGCGTACCGAAGAAGGGAGGCATGACAGTCGTCACCAATGAAAAGAATGAGCTCATTCCCACTAGAACAGTTTCTGGTTGGAGAATTTTCATGGATTATAGGAAGCTGAACAAGGCAACAAGGAAGGACCATTTTCCTTTGCCCTTCATTGACCAAATGTTGGATAGGTTGGCTGGAAAGGAGTATTATTGCTTCTTAGATGGATATTCGAGCTACAACCAAATTGCAATATCCCCAGAAGATCAAGAAAAAACAACATTCACATGTCCATATAGCACCTTTACTTTCAGAAGAATGTCGTTTAGACTGTGCAATGCACCAGCCACTTTCCAACGCTGCATGATGGCTATTTTTTCTGACATCATAGAAAATTCCATGGAAGTCTTTATGGATGATTTTTCAGTTTTTGGAGAATCATTTCAAGATTGCCTAAAGAATTTGGAATTGGTGTTGACCAGGTGTGAAGAACACAATTTAGTCCTCAATTGGGAGAAATGCCATTTTATGGTAAAAGAAGGAATTGTTCTTGGTCATAGGATTTCTAAAGAAGGATTGGAGGTAGATCAAGCTAAGGTGGAGGTAATTGAAAAACTACCTCCACCAATCAACATCAAGGGCATTAGGAGTTTCTTGGGGCATGCTGGATTTTATAGGAGGTTTATAAAAGATTTTTCAAAAATAACAAAACCTCTCTGCCAGCTGCTGCAGCATGACACGCCTTTTGTCTTCAGTAAGGAGTGCCTTGAATCTTTCAACCATTTGAAAAAGGCTCTGATTTCTCCTCCTGTAGTCAAAGTTCCAGATTGGTCCAAGCCATTTGAGTTGATGTGTCATGCCAGTGACTTTTCCATTGGTGTTGTTCTAGGCCAAAGGCATAGCAAAGTGTTTCACACTATTTACCATGCAAGTAAAACATTGATAGAAGCACAAATCAACTATACAACCACGGAGAAGGAGTTGTTGGAAGTAGTGTTTGCCTTTGAGAAGTTCAGACCTTACTTGGTAGGAACTAAAGTCATTGTGTATACGGATCATGCAGCAATTAAATATTTGATTTTCAAAAAAGATGCAAAGCCACGGCTCATACGTTGGGTGCTTCTTCTACAAGAGTTTGACCTGGAAATAAGAGACAATAAAGGAGTAGAAAACTCAGTTGCTGATCATCTCTCAAGACTTCATGAAGAAGTGCAACCTCAAAACAGTGGAGACATCCAAGAGAGTTTTCCGGATGAGAAGCTATTGATGATTACTGATGGCATGACTCCTTGGTACGCTGACATTGTGAATTACTTGGTCAGTAGGGTTGTGCCACCAGAATTCAATTTTCAACAGAGGAAGAGGTTTTTCCACACTGTAAAAAACTATTTCTGGGATGAGCCATACCTGTACAAGAAGTGTGCAGATCAGTTGCTAAGAAGATGTGTTGACTATGAGGAGGCACGCCAGATCTTATCAGCATGCCACAAAGCCCCATATGGTGGACATTTTGGAGGAGTAAGAACTGCAGCCAAGGTGCTGCAATCAGGTTATTTCTGGCCTTCTATTTTTAAAGATGCTCATGAATTTACAAAGAGATGTGATAGATGTCAAAGGGTTAGTAATGTGTCCATGAGACAAGAGATTCCGCTTACTAGCATTCTTGAAGTAGAAATTTTTGATGTATGGGGCATTGATTTCATGGGGCCATTTCCTCCCTCTTTTGGAAATCTTTACATTCTTGTAGCTGTGGACTACGTGTCCAAATGGATTGAGGCAGTAGCAACACCATCCAATGATGCCAAGGTTGTGACTAAGTTCTTGCTCAAGAACATATTGACAAGACATGGCACGCCTAGAGCTATCATCAGTGATGGTGGATCTCATTTTTGCAATAAACTTTTTGAAAACCTAATGGAAAAATATGGGATTAAGCACAAGGTTGCTACAGCCTATCATCCACAAACTAGTGGACAAGTGGAGTTGTCCAATAGAGAAATCAAAAGAATATTGGAAAAGGTAGTTAATCCAACAAGGAAGGATTGGTCCAAACACTTGGACGAAGCACTGTGGACGTATAGGACTGCCTATAAGACTCCCTTAGACATGTCTCCATATAGACTTGTCTATAGGAAGGCTTGTCATCTACTCATTGAATTAGAGCATAAGGCATTTTGGGTTGTGAAGCAATTAAATTTTAATATTCAAAGTGTTGGCCTAGCTAGAATGCTCCAATTAAATGAGTTAGATGAGCATAGGCTGTTTTCATACGAAAATGCTGAATTGTATAAGGAAAAAACCAAGAGGTGGCATGACAAGAAATTCCAGAAGAGGGAATTAGTGAAAGGCCAAAAAGTTTTACTTTTTAACTCAAGGCTGAAGCTATTCCCTGGGAAATTAAAATCAAGATGGTCTGGACCCTTTATCTTAGAGGAAATTTACCCCTATGGTGCTGTAGAATTATTGAATGGGAAAAATTGAGAGAAATTTAAGGTTAACGGCCAAAGGGTCTAAGCTTACCTTGGAGAGTCCTCAAGTAACACAAGGGACTCTCTTCATTTTATTGATTAATGGATGTTTGTGTAGGTCAGGCTATAAGACCTTAAAATAGCGCTACTGGGAGGTAGCCCAGCTTGATGCATTTTTTTTCTTTTTATTTTATTTTGTACAGGATTATGATATGTTCTAGCAGCGTCAGCGCATGACAAGACCAGACATGCCAGCAATTGACACAAGATAGTGGAGTGGAGGAATAAAAAAAATTGAAGGAATCAAAATGTTTTCCTAAGTCCAATGAGATTAATAACAATGCTGAGCTGGCATTGATTATTTTTCTTTTGGAAAATCAGAAAAGAATTTGAAACATTTTTCTTAGAAGGAAGAGAGAGAAAGAAAGCTCAACATAGGGAGCAAGCGTATTGGGCTGAGTGAAGAAGCAATGTTGTGATGGCCAGGTCTGCCACGTCAGACATCACAGCCACCTAAACACGCAAACCCACTTAAGTATGTCTTTTCAGGTGTTAGACCTAGGGCTTTCACTCAATGAAATGTTTTATTTTAATATTTTCTTAAAAAATTTTGCAACCATCCTTACAACTTCCCCCCACTTTTACCTACACACACAAAACTTCAAACAAAAATCTCCTCATTTTCCATTCCACCATTTTTCTCTGAAATCCTAAAAACTTCTCAATCCCTTTTTTCTCCTCTTTCACTTCAGAAAAAATGACACGCGGCCCCCTAACAGGCCGCCATTACAAAACCACTGCCAAGAAAAACATCACCCCCACCATTGATATCTCAAGTCAGGATGAAGATGAAACTTTCGTGAATGTGGAAGCTCACAGGCGCTTCACGGAGTATTTTAGCAAGATGAGTCTTTTTGCTGAGCGTGGTTTTATTATGGACTCCTCTGAGGAAGACTTGGGACTACCGGGAGATATTGGAACCATAATCTTGAAGTTGAAATGGGAGCTTTTGTGCAAACAGCCTGGTACTTACAACACCAGCTTAGTCGAGGAGTTCTATGCAAACCTCACCGATCCAGGACACAAACGATTGGAGGTGATCATCAGAGGGACAAAGGTCGTGTACAATGAGGAAAATATCAACTATTATTTCAAACTGGATGCTGTTGAAGATGAGTACCAAAACTTGGTACTACGATCTCAGGAAGATGAGTATGACACGTATTTGGAGTCGTTGTGTGTCCAGGGAGCAAAATGGGTGGACAAAGTCGTGAAGAGGATGGACCTCAGGCCGGAGGTGAAAGTTTGGTACCAATTTTTGAAACATTCCATCAAGCCAACCGATCACAATGAGACAGTTTCTAGGGCAAACTTGGTACTCTTACACTGTATCACCGGCTTGAGACCCGTCATGTGAGAAAAATAATAGTGCAGGAAATCCATGCATGTTCAAAGAAGAAGGAAGGGGTGCTCTTCTTCCCTTGTTTTATCACAACTCTGTGCCGAAGACATGGTGTGTCTGAGTATGACTCAGACAATTTTGGGTCCCCTCAACAGCCGCTGGACAAGACACTAATCATGACACTCATGAAGCCTAAAGGAGTAAGGAAGAGAGCAACTACAAGTCAAAACTCATATGCAACTGCAGAGCAACCAGACCCAGCAATAGAAATCTTGAGGCAGATGCGTAGGGATCAACAAGCATTCTTCGCTTACCAAAAGGCCAAGACACAGTGGTTGGAAGAGATGTGGGCCATTTAAGCCCCGTCTCATGTGTTGGAGGCTCCAGAGTTTCCAGATCATATTTTGGGAAATGTTGAACCAATGGTTGCTTCTGAAGGAGAAAAGAGACCCACGAAAAAAGAAAAGGGAAAGAAGAAAAAGAAATACAAAGAGGCAAAGAAAAAAGATGTTGGTGAGACTAGCAAGGGCGTGTCAGCAGACACCAGTCAAAGCCAAAACAAAAAGAAGAAAAAGTTAAGGAAGGCTTATCCGTCTCCACCTCTAGAAATGGAGGAAACCCCAAAGAAGAAGAAGCTCAAGGCTGAGTGGAAAAAGAAGGATCCGGCTGTAGGCATGACACCGCCTGCCAGCCCTGTAACAAACGCCAACAAATTTGACCTGAATAAGTCAGACCAGGAGGAGGAAGGAACAGAGAAGGATGAAGTTTTGGAAACCATGTTATCTGAAGCAGAAAAAGATGCTGAGGCTTGAACAAGGTGGAAGCTACTGAGGAAGAAGGAAGAAGTGAGAAAAAGGAGGATGTTGAGGAAGAAAAAGTGCAATCCGAAGAAGGGACTGAGGAGAAGGAAGCGGAAGGAATAAGGAGATATTACTCATCTACAGAAACTGAGAAAGAGGAAGTTGCCAAGGGAGACGAAGAATCTGACAGTGATGAGATAGAAAAGACAGGAGCTGAGCCAGAACCCCTGCCTGTCATGGAACCTGCCGCTGATAAAGAAGACATTGTTGCAGCGGAGCCGCCAATGGAAAGTCGAGAATAGCCACAGCAAAAGGCAAAGAGTCCTATGAAGGCTGCTAGGAAGGAAGTTGTTGCTGCTATAGCCGAAGAGGGAAATGACAAAGGCCTCGGAGTGTATGAGAGCAAGAAGAAAAAGAAGAAGCAACCTCTGTAGGCTCCAAGGAAAAGCTCTAGGCTAAGGGCCTAAGTGGTAAATGTGGAAATAGGCGAGCACTGTCCTACCACCTCTCATCACTAAATAGTAAGGACACTGTCCTTACTAAGTTTGGGGGAGGGCATCAGTACTCAGCCTATTTTCACTCAATCTAACCCTGTTTCTGTCTTTTGCTGTCGTTTCTACCTATGACTGTTGTCTTATGTCTAAGTTTGGATATTGTGTTTGGTTGGCCTTATTTTGAGCCAAATGTTTTAGTTTTAAAAGTTTTAATTTTCTTGTGGGGATGCTAATAAGCTCCCAAAACATGGTCACTTGTTACTTGATGTTTGAATTAATTACATGTGCGTGGCACTTTTTGGTGATTATTTCTTTCATGTTACATTTGTGTTCATCATAACTTAGAACTAGGGAATGTTGGGAATTCAACTAAGTCAGGAGATTTTTTTTAATTTCTGGGCTCAATATTAAAAAGGGGAATAAAGCTGTTAGGTGTTAGCATAGCAAGGTGAAGGAGTTGTACCAAGTGAGTTTAACAGAGGAGACTGATGTTCTCCGTCACGACTGTACTAGTCTCTTAAACCAGCCATAATTTTTTCCAAAAAGAGTACTGAATTATGAAAATCAAGGGGAAGGTTGACATCCTAGGAATCACAAAGGGAAGGACAAAAAGATTCAAATAGTGATTGAGACAACCACAGAAGGGACACACTTCACTTAAAAACACAAAAATATGCAAAAAGTGGCAAAGACCACCAATAAAGTTCCTGTGCCCGAAACTAGAGGAACAACAAGCGCCTTCATCATAATATCCAGTTGAACTCTCATGAGAAGATTCTGAGATGAAGCTTTTTTCCAAATAAAAAATAAAAAAATAAGTGGAAAAGTGTGGTCCAAAAGGTGTTAGTCAAAAATATCAAATAAGTATCCGGACAGAATTCCCTAGTGAAACCAAAAGAGAAGAAACCCCACTCAAGAAAGTACATAAGGAAGGATAAAAAACGAGAAAATTGTGGCTTGTTTTACAGAAGAGTAGGGTCGTAACATGAGTTGTCAAGTCCCCTTTGAGCTAACAAAACTTTGGGACAATTGCAAAGTTGAGCTGCTTGCACTGATTACTGCTTCCTAACCCTTCCAATTCTTAAAGCCCTGTTGCCCTGATAGAACTGACTTAAGATGTTGAGAACCAATTTCACTTCCCTATGTCTTTCCCTGTCACATCACCTGAGGACATGCGATCATTCAAGTTTGGGGGAGTGATAACACTATTTTAGTGTGTTACTTTAACTTAATTTTTAAGGCATTTCTAGTTCATAATTTCACTTATGTAGCATGAGTTTAAAGTGTTTTAGCATGATTTAAGCTTTAAGCACTTTATGTGCTTCTTTCACGTTTTCTTTGTGGTTTTGCTCTAAAAGGAAGTTTGATGATGATGATGAGAAGTGGCATGACCCCAGTTGCCAGGATCTGGAGCAGAATGAGGAACTATTTAGAGAAGAAAAGTTGATGATTGAATCAACCATTTCACCAAGAGGGTTGGAGAATGTTGATGAAAAGACTAGGGCTCACGTAGCAGCGTTTTGATTAGCATTGGAGCAAAAGGAATGGATAAGACCAAGTAAGCTAGAGGACAAAAAGAAGGTACGGTGGGGACCACACATGCCGAAGAGTGCCCAACACCACCAGTCGTCTGCTCTGCTCCACCAGCCTGCTATAGCCGCCTGCAAAAAAGCAGATTTGTCTCCCACCAACATTTGTACCAGATTGCTTGCAAGGGAAGGATTGAAGGAGAGCTGGCCAACATGAAGAATTGATTTGGGCCTAACCTTAATTTTGTCAAGAGACCCATGATCCAAGAAGAACCAACTACCACTTCCATTCATCACTATTTAAGAGAGCTTGTGCATTAAAGACGGAGAGACGAGAGATTCCACACACAACAATATTTTATTTTCAGTTTTGAAGTTATTTTCAGTTCCAAGTGTTAGAGTATTTGGAGAGTATTCTTTTCTTCTCCAGACCTGTACGTTCTACTGAGAACTGTCGTGACTGAAGAGAGTTGTTGTTGTTTAACCAACGCAAGAGATCTCCAAGTTATTATTAGGTTGCATTTCTTTACTCCACTTGTAAGATAATGTTTCCTATCAATTTCATTCCAGTAGTTTGTACTCAGCTCATCATGAGCTAAACCTTTGTTTGATGAGACTAATGAAGTTAGTATAAAAGTTGTTTTTATGTTAATATGATGTGTTGGTTAGTGTCTTATTTTGTTATGTGTTTTTATGCTATAAACTTGGTTCTTAGAGTGATCAACTAGGAAAAAAGTAAAAGCTTGTTGTTGAGAGATCCAATGAACAAGCGAATTTCATAACAAAAGTGGTTAATAAAGTAGGATAGAGATATTCACTTAATTCAACTTGCTTAGAGATAAGAAGTTGAGGCCATAAAGATTTTCAGAATTAAAACCAGACGTATTTTAGGGTTACAAGTGAGACTTAAAGATTTGTTCCCTTGCCCTAGTTATACATGTTTTATGTTGTAAAGATACACCACTAGATCACGTTCTGACCTTTTGAGGTACGACACTTCACATCATAAAGGCATATTAAACAACAACTATACTAATGGATTTAGCTCATCAATTACTCTTTCTGATATTTTAACTCCTCTTTAGCTTTAAGTTATTTTAGATAATTGTGTGTGCTCTTGCTCTTTATTCTCATATTTCTGTTATCTTGCTCATACTTTTCTTAAACAAAGAAAACTAATATTAGTAGTTCAAATACTTTGCACTTCCCTGTGGGTTCGACCTTTACTTTATCACTTACTACATTACCAAGCATGTAAACTTGCATGTGACACCATTGCTCTAAACCAATTAAAAGAAAAGCATTATATAAATTAGAGTATATTGTAAGTAACATTTAGCTGTTTGGAGAGGGAAGAACCTATCTATAGAGGGTCGTGTTGTGTTAATTAATTCGGTCCTTAACTCTCTTCCCAGTTATTCCTTATCTTTCTATAAAGAGCCGGTTAAAGTTTTAAAGGACATCGTTAGAATCCAGAGCAATTTCCTTTGGGGAGGATCCGAAAGTTTCATGAAAATTCACTGGGTGAAGTGGAGTTTTGTGTGCAAAGCTAAGGAAGATGGCAGATTGGGAGTGAAGAATCTTTTTTTGGTCAACAAGGCCCTTCTTCTTAAGTGGAAGTGGAGGCCTTTATCAGATAACCATGAATTGTGGAATCGTTTAATTAAGTATAGATATGCGCAGGTTGGCATCCCTATGGTTGTCTTATGTAATTCTGGGTTTGGAGGTGTTAAAACTAGGTCTATATAGTGGAGAGACCTATCTCTAATTTCGTTTAATAATGACACTCAGTTGGATTGGTTCGTTGATAATCTGTCTGGTGCTTTAGGAGATGGAAAGAGTCTTTCATTCTGGTCTAGCAAGCGGTTGAATGGTTTTTCAATTAAGGAACTTTTCCCTATTTTGTTTCCTTTGAGTACTAACCCAGCTCTTAATGTTGTAGACGGATTATTGAGAGTGAATGATAATTTGGCTTGGGTGAATTGTTTACCTGCGTTTGAAGAGGACATTGTTAGGTGTAGAGAAGTTCGGGCCTGTAATGCTATGCTTGAATCATGTTTGTTGCAGGATGTGAATAAAGATGTAATATCGTGGGCTTGTTCGGATGATGGATTGTAATAAGTTTCGAGCGGTTATGATGGCCTCTTGAATGCAGCAGCAGGCGTTGAGATCGGGCAGGTGGAATTGGAGGTGCTGCGTTCAGTTTGGAAGATAAGTATCCTTTCGAGAATCCAAGTCTTCCTTTGGCGTTTGTTTTTGAAAAGGCTTCCTACCAAGGTTCAGTTGGGCAAGAGAGGTATAATTCTTGATGAAGCTCAATCTTAGTATATTTTCTGCATAGCTAGCTTAGAAAAGGTAAACCACTTATTTGTGGTTGTACTTTTGTTGTTTCTGTGTGGGATTCTATTTTCTCTTGGATTGGTATCAATATTTCATTAGGATCTAGTTGTTCCCTATCTTTCTCTGCAGCTCTTTCGTATTTTAAGCGTAGGTGCGACAACCACTACGGTATATTCGTGTGGATAGCAACAGTTTGGCATCTTTGGTTGTGTCGTAATGAAGTTATCTTTAATAACGGGAGAGTCTTGATTGAAGTTTTAGTGAACTCTATCAAAGTCTCAGCTTGATTATGGTTGGGAAAGGTCCTTAAGTTTTCCTCTTCTTGTAATTGGTTTGTTTGGTTATCCAATCCTGAAGTTTGTATCTCTTGATCGTTCCTGTTGTAAGGGTTCGAGTACCCCTTGTACTCGATTGTCTATTGAATTGTCAATTGCCTTTAAAAAAAATATCTTTGTGTTGAACCTTAGCTTGTGATTTATCATTTTTATATATAATAACGGTTCCCTACCATTTTACAATGTATAGTTACTCATAGCCTCTTTGAATTAATATTTTGTTAAGAATTTAGATATAAGGAACCTCTTAAAGTCAACCTACTTCTTCGATATGACAAATAAGGGATAATGTTATTTAGGGTCATCACCATCTTCATTAATTGAAACCTCGATATCTAGATTTTGTGTTGTATTCCTCACATGAAAACCTTAGAACTCGCTTTCTTTTTTACTAATATTGATATACAATTCATATTTTTATTCATGCTAACTACTTGAAATATTCTCCCTCTGTTGGCTCAGATTTTCACTATGAACAATTTTTTTCTTATGCCTTCCACCCTTATTGTTTTTCCTTTTTTTTTTTCTTATGATGATTGGACCCTACTGCCTCACTAATTAAAACCTTGTCACTAAGTGTATTCGCATAATCAAAATCATCAAATCTATAATTTATGGGATTTCTTATGTATTTTATGTATTACTAACGTACTGTGTAAAAATACAAAAATATTTTTAAATTCCGTAAATGTGTCTTCGGATGCACCCTGAATCAATAGAATTTTGACTTAATATGAAAAATTATGGAGATGCATTTTTGTGTACATTACGGAGATGCATCTCTGAATTCTATTTGTTCTAAAACGCGTCAGAACCTCTTCTCCTTCCTCACTTCTAAAAAATAACTTTAAACCTTTCTCAAACTCTCTTAACTCTCATTCTCTCAAAATAATCAACCAAGTTCAAAGTTTCTTCCATCAACATCAAGTACATCAAAGAGCTCATTCAACACCGAAGTAAACTCATAATTTGTAAGTTTTTTATTTTTGTAAAATTTTTTGAGTTTTTGTATAAATTTGTAGAAATTGAAGATTAGGTATTGAAATACATAGTTTATACCAATTGTAACCTTCTAAGTATTGACCAATTTCTTGAGAAGGGTTACAAGATTCACATGGAAAACAAAGGGCTACTCGTTATGGATGCAAACAAGGTTTTGGTCCTTAAAGCTCCAATGGTTGCCAATATAACTTTCATTGAACTGAAAGTTATAAAGCATAGAAGTCTTGCTATAGCGGCAAGTCCAAATCAGTGGATATGACACTATCGTCTTGAGGATCTCAATTTTTGAGATCTCAAAGACTTGCAAAAAAACGTAATGGTAACTTAGTTACCATTAATCAACACATCAACTGAAATTTGTGAAGAATGTGTGCAAGCGAGGCGACATAAGGGTAAATTCAGTAAGGATACAGGTTGTAGAACCAAGAATTATCTTGAGGTGGTGTATTTGGATATGTGTGGACTGGTGCAAGTAGATTCTATTGGTGACAATAGATATTTTATCACATTCATCAATTATCATAGTACAAAGATATCGACATGCCTAATTAAGAGAAAGGATGAGGTATTTGAAGTGTTTAAGAAGTTCAAGTCCATGGTTGAGCGGCAAAGCGGTCAAATGCTCAAATTGCTCAAAACGGGTGGTGGAGGTAAATATGTCTCAAAAGACTTTGATAGGTTTTATGATCAAGATGGGATAGTACATGAGTTTGTACTACCTTATACACCGCACCAAAAAGGTGTTTCTAAAAGGAAGAATCGATCAATCATGAACATGGTAAGAAGCATATTAAAAGGGAAGGACTTTTCGAAAGTGATATGAGGAGAAGTGGTATCCACAATTGCATATTTGTTGAATATGTATACAACAAAGAAGCTTGAGAAGGTAACAGCGGAGGAAGCATGGTCAGGATTCAAAGAAGTTTCCTATCAAGAGTGATTTTATAATTAAAATAGTTGGAACATAATTAAAAATTGAAAATTGAATGATTTTATAAGAAGCGGAATTATGAAATAGTTGGCACAAAAAGCCTCAACAACAATGAGTTTGAAAAGTGATTCAATATCCATATAAAGAAAAGATATGCAACATAAGAAAAAAAATAAAAGGATAGTTTATTCCCTTCGTGTTACATTTCAAAACAACTCAACTATAGACTTGATCGACATGCAAGTAACGAGACACAACGCCATCCTTTACATCAAGTTCCTACTCGGGTACATGATTGTCTGTACTTGATCGGTGGCTTTTATGCTTTCATTTACCATTAATTTTCGTTAATCGTGTCATGTTTTTATTTGCAGTTTATTTCCATTTACCGTATTTTATGATTGGTTATGTTGTTTTAATGTTTTAAGGGTTAAATAAGTATTCAAGAAGGATGCTGGCAGAAAACTAGAAGAATCACGAAGAATCGGGAAGGAAAACCTAAAGAACAGTGGCCTGCTACGGCAACCCGTAGTGTGTGCTACGGGCCGTAGTAGGGGTGTAGCAAACACCCCAGTTTTTAGATGAAAAAGACATGGAGACAATGGTCTACTACGGCCACCCGTAGCAGCCAGAGCACCCAATCCCTTCAATGTGAAAACCAACTCCGATGGTTTGCTACGACCACCTGTAGTGCATGCTACGGTCGTTGCAGACAGGCGTGTGATTTTCAAAGTTTCCTTTTTTGGAGAGATTTGGCACTGATTGCTTATTTGGCTAGTGTAAAACGTGATTTTATTGTGGAATTAAATCTTATTCATTAGGGGAAGAGAAAATAAGGGGATATTTTTTCTATTTAAGTACATTTTCGATATTATTTGTGGACTTCTTCTTGGAACGATAAAAGTTACAGAGAGAAATTGGAGAACACGGAAGGTTTGGTGAAGGGTAGATTTTCATGATCGAAAGCGATTGAAGATCCACTTTCATCGTAGTAACTGTAATGTCTACATCTTGTATTTTATTTTTATCAAACATTATGAGTAGCTAAACCCCTCAATGCTAGGGGGTGTCCCTAATTTTGATTTAATGGTTTCAATTTTATTAATGCAATGACAATACTATTTTCTTATATGTGAATTGTTGTCTTAACCGTTCTTAGTGCTTTCTCTGTCGGACAAACGGAGTTTGATTTAGGTGAAACAATTAGGTTGGACCGCCACTGTTCATTATTTGTTTGAGAACATATTGTAATAGATATCCCCTAAGACTAGGGATACCTTATAGTAACCGGATAAATTCTTGATATAATAATGATTGATTTCAACCGTGATTTTCTATGGACATAGTAATTAGGTTGAATAATCAAATGTTTTCTCTCTAAGGGCTTAGGAGTTAACGACCTTAAGAAACGATATTCTATCAAAGAAAATTTATGTTTTGCACTTTGATTTCAGAATCATTACATGATTGAATCATACACTCTGCCTAGCATACTACTCATATCTGTTAAATCGTTCACATATTTTTTGTAGTGAGCGATTTTGGACGCGGTTCTTAAGTGCTGGTCGCTCTCTGCGGTTTGAGCTTAAACTACAGGTCGATTCATTTTTTATCCTATTGTGAGCTGAATAAGAAAGGGAAATAGATGTCTCCAATTAACCCTGCTTGCATACTGAGTTTAAACAACGGTCTGTTAGGTTACGAATGCTATCAATGTGGGGGGGGCTTTGTACTGGTTATTTGTATTTTCGCCAATACTGTTTTCTTTCTTTCTAGGACCTTATAGCGGGGAACAAGGATTAGGATGTTAGGACTGCTGCTTTTTGATAGATACATGAGAGTATGGGATTTTGGGTTTTTGTTTAGTGTGCTCGCTAAGATTTTTCTTTCAATCTTATGCCTACGTATTCCCGTTTACCGAAATAGGGAAATCAGAGCGTTCGTAGTTCCTCCTATTATATGGGAGGAAATGGGTGTTTTTGGTGTCTTGTTCAAAGCCCAAGACGTGAAGCGAAAGGTGATTTGTATTTTGTTCAAAGCCCAAGATGTGAAGCTGAAAAGTCTATTTGTGTCTTGTTCAAAGCCCAAGACGTGAAGCTGAAAAAGTCTATTTGTATCTTGTTCAAAGCCCAAGATATGAAGCTGAAGGTCTCAACTTTAGAGAGAATTTGTCATCTCTAAAGAAGGGTTTGTCTGTCACAACTGTTGGGTGATTGGTTATAAAGGGAGGATTACTTTAACCGGGATACGCGGATCTTAGCAATGCCATAATTTTCCTTTATAGGGGATTTTAACCTGAAGGAGAAGACTTTAACTCAGTGTAGAGAAATGCCATCTTTCCTTAGGAATTTCTCATGCTAAAAGAGGGACAGTGGCGTGGATATAGATGATCCAGAGGCTTTCCGCTTACAGCGATTAGATGGAGGGGAAGGAGTTGTTGATGTTTGTATACTGTGAACGAGGCACAGCTTTGATGCTAAAAGGTTGATTGGCTCAACCTGGGTTTTCTTATACAAAGCCTAAGAGGAGGCTAATATGTGTCTCGTACAAAGCCCGAGAGAGAGGCTAAAAGGGTTGACTCAACAGGAGAATCTTTTATACTCAACAAGAGAGTGTTTTTGTATCTCGTACGAAGCTCGAGATGGAGGCTACAATTTGTTTGGCTCAATAAGAACCTTTTTGTATCTCGTATAAAGCCCGAGATGGAGGCGAAAGGGGTGATTGATTCAACGAGGGAGTCTCTTATGTGTCTCGTACAAAGCCCGAGAGAGAGGCTAAACATTGTTTGACTCTATTGGGGGGAATCATTGTACAAAGCCCAAGAAGAGGCCATGGTAACTGTTTCAGTTAAGTGACAGGTCCAGTATACTGATTTTAAAGAGAAAATCAGTTCTTATATGAGCAACACTGTACTCAGGGATTTGATTTGAAGATCAGGGATATTTCCTTTTCTTTAAGGAAGCGGGAAATCCGAAGGGTATTGAGACTGTCCGAGTCTACGGGTTTCCTTCCTATTTAACTAAGGGGTCACTTGAGAATGTCTTTGAGACTCAAGGAGATTAGTCCGTCCAAGTCTAGAGTTTCATCTTTTGTACTATGCTTTGAGAAACAGTAGTAGACTCTTGAAAGGACTGTTCTATGAGGATAACTAGGTTCTGTTCCTATACCTCTAGGAGGTCGTTGGGACAATTTGTACGAAGCCCAAGAGGAGGCTAGAAACTTTTAAGAAGCCGATCGGTCCTTGTACGAAGCCCAAGAGGAGGCTATCATTCCCGGAGGAAGAGATCATTATACGAAGCCTAAGAGGAGGCTGTGAATACTTCTAAGAAGTCGTAGGGTCCTTGTACGAAGCCCAAGAGGAGGCGAGGTTGCTTTTAGGAAGCTTGTGGGTCCCCAAACCCCGAGAAATTCAAGGCAATGCTATTCACCGAGAATAGATCAAAGTCAGGAAAGTTCGAGAATTTGGAAGAAACTCAAGAGATGCAATTCACGGAGAAAAGATCATCTCTGGGGAATAGAGTTTCTTTGACAACTTCTAAAGGTGACAGTCTATGAAAGGGTTCACAGGGAATGATGTCTTTCATATCTCCATATTGTTTAACCCCAAGAGGAGGGAAGACTGTGTTTGGTAATCCTATGGGGATCTAGTTTAGACTATTTCTAAGAGTGATTGAAACGGCTTTACCTAGTGCTAGACGTAGTTGCTGAGGAAACTCTAAATATCTATACTATTATTACACAGTTGATATGAGTTTATGAAAGAAGACTTACAGCGAAACAGCCCCACAATACAGTTATATATATATGAGTTTGTGAAAGGAGACTTACAGTGAAACAGCCCCACAATACAGTTATATACATATGAAAGCGGTAAACGAAAGCGGGTAAACACTTACTCGGTTGTAGAGCTTCCATGCTATTTGGTTAGTTGTTCAACAAAGAAAAATTGAAAACAACAGTATATTCAAAATCAAAGGAGAAAGTGCTTTGAAAAAGAAAGATTTGGGGCTTACAGCTCAAGGAGAGGCCCTGGGTTTTATCAGTGATCGCACTGTTGTATTTGTACAGAGGGACTTATACAAGTGACTGAGGCCCAAAAGGTTTTCTGTACAAAGGGATGGGTCTTACACTCTCTCAAGAGGCCCAAAAAGGTTTTAAAGAAAAAGAGTGGGGCTTATAACACGAGGGTAGGCCCAGTTTATTTTTCGTTTTAAAATGGCGATCGCGCCGAGATTTCCTTTTAACGCAGAGGGACTTATACAATAAGTGAGGCCCAAAATGATTTGGTTAAAAGGGGGTTGGGTCTTACACTCTATTAGAGGCCCAAAAGTTTTGAATGGGTCTTATAGCTCAAGGAGAGGCCCAAGGTTATTTTTCAAAAGGCGACAATCGCGCCGTTTGTTTTTGACGGTATCGGGACTTATACAATACACTGAGGCCCAAAATTGTTTTGGTCAAAAAAAGGATTGGGTCTTACACTCTATTAGAGGCCCAAAAGTGTTTGACAATGATTTGTTTGAGTGAAAAATCAAAGAAACCCTAATTTTATTTAAAAGTAAATATTTAAAGAAAATCAATGAAAAATACCAAATAGGTTTGAATAAACCACTTGTGATTTTTGTTTAAGGTTTGAAAAACGAGATATAAATCACAAGAGATATTAAAACTCATTTGGCCTTGATTTGTCAAGATGAATATTCATTTTAAAATGCTTAAAAACAAATAAAAATGAATTTATTCACAAAAATACTAATTATATTAAATAAATAATATAAACTCAATTTTTTTGTGGAATAAAATATTTCAATATTTTTCTGATTTTTTGCAAAAAGAACCAATAAAAAATATTTAAAATTGAAAGAGTTATTAATTTCCCAAATAATTAACAAAACATGAAAATAGTTGGAAAAATAGCAAAAAATGTGAAAAATCACAAAATGGCATGGGTGGGGTTTGAACCCACGACCTCAAGCATACAAGGCGCGCGCTTTACCACTGGGGTGGTGATACATCCATTGTTTGAAATGAAACAACAAATATACAAGGTATGACTTGGTTTTGGCTTGCCCAAGGCAAGTTTTGGCTCAAAAACGTGAAGGTCATAACTTTCTCAATTCTTAATGGTTTGAGACAAAATTTATATGTATCTGGGCCAGAATTTCACAAGGAATCCAATGGTGGTGGTGGTTTTTTCAGATCACACTCCCTCCTCAAAACCCGATAGTGGTTTTGAAAATGACCTGTAATTGCATTTTCTATGCTACACTTTGATACAGGCATGAATTACATGATCAATTGGCACAAATACAGCACATATGACATGTATAATAGATGCATACTCAGTGGACTTCAAATGCACACATGTTTTGGTGAGTGCAAGTTGAGAGGCTTACCCTTCTTTGGGATTTTGGAGTTTTCTCTGCAATCTACCAACCCTCTTGCTCCAGATATGATTTTATGCCTTGAACCACCTCAAATGATCCCTTGGATGCTTTTAGGATGGTTGGAATCAGCTGGTACCTGCAAAAACACAAACAGTCCCTTTCTTGCAAAAGGGGTCAAAAGTGACCAAAATAGCAACTCTCTCAAATGGTGTTCCAGATGGGGGAAACCATTTGGGACAGTTCAAGGATGTTATTTGGAGTGTGTTTGAGGTTTTATCTGGTTTGGAAAGTGACTGAATCAAGACATGGCTTGAAAAGTGCAAAAAAAAGCCTATTTTGAGGTTTTGAGAGGTGACTTTGTGATTTTGTGATTACAGGTCACTTGTGATAGTTTGCACAGCTTACATATGATATATATGAGGTGTGTGTGTGATTGATTGTGATGGAATTGCTCTCTAGCTCAAAAACTCAAAGTTACTTGCTTTGGAAGGCAAATTTTAGGTGAAAGAAGAGATTTTGAGGAAATCATTTGTTTGATGGCTTTGGTGTACTCAAACTGAACACAATTGAGCTCTATTTATAGTAGAGCAAGTTTTTTTTGGGATCCATAGTGAATGGCAACTGCAGCAGGTGTTTGTTCAATGTTGGCCAATGGAAATCCAAGTCTCCTCTAGCCATTGACTAGAGGTTAGGGCATAGGGTTGTGGTTCCCTTGGTCTTGGATAAGTCTTGACTGATTTCAGATGAGAATGGCTCAGTCCATTCCACCTTGATGCTTCCATTGAATGCTCCAATCCAAATTTGAAGTCTTGTCCCTATTTTGGCCATTCTAGGATCAACATGCTTTTTCTTGTTCCAAGGACTTTGGAGGCTTGGCTCAGTGATTGTCCCCTTTAGATTCAATCCTCAGATGTGTCCAAGTGGATAGGAGCATTTGAATTTGGCTGATTTTGGCAAATCGACCAAAAATGCAAATTCTGCCTTGCCTTGACAGATTTCAGCAAGGCAACTTTCCAATGTCATATCTCATGACTCAAATGGAATTTGGCAATGTTCTTGGTCATGTTGGAAAGCCCTTACATGATACAACAACTGTTTGAACATGTTTGGTTTTGATCTCTTTTTAATCTAAGTGAAAAATTCCCCTACATTTGGCAAAAAGTGAAGACAGATTTGGACTTAGTGAAAATTCCACTAAGTGTTGCAAAAAGTGACATTTTCATTTTTCAGCCATTTTGATCACTCCATAACTCAAAATCCTTAATGAATTGGACTTAGGTCTAGTTGAAGTTTTTATAGAGGGTAATGAGGGCTACAAATCCATCTTTGAATGAGGAAAAATGGCCTTGTGCTTTAGGAGTTATGATCCTCCAAAGTTGGTACCCTTGCCACTTTATTTTTAACTTAGAAAATTTTCTAAGTTTTTATGGTTACCCCTTTTACAAGTTATCCAACTTTTCTTGATTTTTCTTGATGAATGATGATTCAAATCATACATAAACATCATTTCAGGGTTAAAAAACCATTTTGGTGAAAAATCTCAAAGTCAAAGTTGACTTTTGTGCACAGTTGACTTTTTATCAGATGAATTCCAAACTGTGCAATTCCTCAGGAAATCATGTCCTTGACCTAAATCAAACTTGATGGACATGTTCCAAGGGTGTCATAGGGTATATTGAGGCATGTCCTAGGGTTTGGGAGCATGTCCTGGTCAAAAGTCAAAGTTACAGTTGACTTTTTCCTTAAAACCCTAATTGTGGTGCAGATGAAATTGAGACTTGTTACTCAAGCTTCTTGGATTAATCCATTGTTCCAAATGGATCAATATAGTTCATTAAAGACCATCAAATCATGTATTGAGGTCTTGGCTCGTGATTTGTCCCAAAAGTCAACTTAGGGGTGAATTAGGTCAAGAAACCCTAATTCCTGATTTTTGATGTATGCATCCCCTGAGGTAAAATTGACTTGATGATTGGGTCCATGAGGTTCCATGGAGTATATTAGGTTATGTTTTGGATCATTGGCTCATGCCCAGATGAAAATTTCCATCTGGGGGCCCCGGTCGACCAAACCCTAATTTGGTGACACTATCAATCTTGAAGCTTGATCCACCTAGAAGGGAGCAACCTTGTGCTTAATCCTTGAATTGGGAGTCCTCTTGATCCATTGTGAAAGTTTGAGAGGTTAGACAAGTTGAATATCATGTCATTCCTTGATTGATCCTTTGTCTAAGCACTCAGAGAGGGCTTGAAACCCTAATTTTGATTGTAGTAAATGCTCAACAACCCTTGAGGTTTTTGATGAGGCATGATGGTTCATCCATATTGTGATGATGATTTGCACAATGATGGGAAATCTTAGTGGTCAAAATTTGGGGTATGACAGATGCCCCTATTTAATCTTCTTGGACCCGAAGGTGTGAATGACGAAGGTATTCGGGCATTCGGGGTGCAAGAGGATTAAATATCAGAATACCCGAAATTTTGATGGTGGTTATGAATGGTAGCTTACGCATTCATCTTCTTTAGCTAGGCAATGATGCTTAGAAAAGGTAAAAATTCCCCTCGATCCTGGTCTTCTGCCAAGGAACTGGACTCAGTTTCTGAATTAAACCTCCCCTCGATCCTGGTTTCCAGCCAAGGAACTAGTCTCAGTTTCTGAAATAAACTTCCCCTCGTTCTTGGTTTCCTACCAAGGAACTGGTATCAGTTTCTGAAATGAACTTCCCCTCGATCCTGGTTTCCTACCAAGGAACTGGTTTCAGTTTCTGAAATGAACTTCCCCTCGATCCTGGTTTCCTACCAAGGAACTGGTCTCAGTTTCTTTTGTCAATAAACTTAATTGACAAGGGACGCTATTCGTAGCGGTTTTCCTCAAACTTCTCGGGATCTTACATCATACTTTTCTCGGGATCTTCCCGGAGAAATGCCATATGATGGGGTCCAATTTTGAGGTGTCAATGACTTTTTCATCAGCAATCTTTTCGGATCGAAACTGGCGTGCTGCCGAATCTCTGATTACGAGGCTTTCTCTGTCGATTTTCTTTAATCCGGGAAAGCAAGGATATCATCTTCAATGGCGAAGAGTGATGTTGACTGAGAGCTCTCTGGTTTTTTCAGAGGTTCAAGTTATTAAAGTGGTCAAGGACCAACTTCCTTCCAGAAATAAATTGGAGGCGAGGTTGTTCAAACGCAGCGTTTCCTGACGAGGCAAGAACTAACAACTCGATTGAGAGGACTATTATCACTAGGGGACAAGACCGACTAGAGTGATAGTGATGCAATATAAATATGAATGTAAATCAAATGCATGATGTATGTATGTATGTGCTGACAAAACTGACGGGTGAACATGACTGGATACTCGGCCATCGCGGGGCGTGTAGAGATTACGCTGGTTCAAGATAGCAATTCCACCTTGCTTAGGAGAGATAGTCCTTGTTGAGAATATCGTCGATCGGGCTTAGGAGATAAGAACTCGGCCGAGGCGTGTCAGACGAAACATGGTCTCTGACATTGTTGATCCTTCATTCAGGCGTAATGGTCTAGAAGGAGTACTTTGATTCTGCACTTTGAGGTTCGAACACCTTTGGAGACGCGATTGATGTTCTTTCGATGTTTAACAGTCAAAAGAATTGCCATCTTTTATTAAAAAGCAGAAAAAGTTTTAACAAGTAAATTCATTTTTTATTTTATTTCAAGAATCGTTAATCATGTTAACAACGTTGTTCTGTAAAGCTAAAACAAATAATAATTATAAACAAAAGCACAAGGGCTCAAATTTTATTGATAATTCTATGATCCGAATTCAAAAGCTTCATGATTTTATACTTTATAACTTATATGATTTTCAGATTCCTACATAAGAGGTGCAACAAAGGAGCAAGAATAAGAAGCCAGAATTAGGCAACATGGCCAAGCCAAAAAAAGCTTCTATTCCTCGATTTCAGTTGTGCCTTGAAACATTTGTAGGCACATCGGATTTGATGGAAGGTGGTATCCGTGAAATACCTATGGAAGAAGGTATTTTTTGGTTTGCCTATTCAGAAACAATTGCTAAAGAAGATTTGGATCAGATTTTTCAGCATACTGAATTAGGCATCGGTGTTATGAATTCATACATCATGTAATCCATCGATTTTATTTAATTAATTGATCAATTTATTTACTCATTTCAATGAATATTCGAATGTTGATTATGCTTTTATTTTAGGTTCTTGTATGAAAAATTGATGCTCCCGCGTCAATTGATAGAAAGATTCTCTTGTCTCCCAGCTGTGTCAACGTAAATCTAATCGATCGAACTGCAAATATGGTAAGAGATCACTTGGTAGATGTGTTTATGACCAACAAAGATACAGAGAAGTTGTATCTTTTACCATATAATACTGGCCATAGGTTAGATTTTCATTCTAACTTCCTTTATTATAATCTTTCACTTTTTTACGTTGTGTATAACATTTCCATCTAAACTTTTGTTTTATTTTACAGTGGACACTGGATGTTGCTTGCGATTAATCCGATAAAAGAAATAGTCTATTATCTGGATTCGCTAGATGGTGATCAAACAAAATACCCGGAGATGAAGAAGATGATTGATACATAAGTGATGTGATTGTTCTAAATATTCGCGTGTGTATTTATTTATTTATGTGAGATTGTTCTAAATATTCGTTTATATTATGATAGAGCCATACAAATATTCTGATCACAACGACAAGCTCGAGTACCAAAGAGCAAAGCAAACAACATTACATGGATAAGAGTGCAAGTATATTTTCACATTTTTTATTATAATAGTGACACTAGTTGATAACACAAGTTAAACTATATATCCTGATACATATTCACACTTTTTTTCTATATTTAGTGTCCT
Organism: Lathyrus tuberosus; assembly: GCA_022829125.1. NCBI lineage: Eukaryota > Viridiplantae > Streptophyta > Magnoliopsida > Fabales > Fabaceae > Lathyrus > Lathyrus tuberosus. Next base: position 3,505,187 of record JALAZF010000047.1, on the reverse strand, counting down.
CGGCAGCATAATGGTATAGATTGTGGTTATTTTGTATTGAGATTCATGAAAGGAATTATTCATTCGGAACAAATAGAGATTCCAAACATGGTATGGATTTGTAAGTTATGATTTATTTTAAGACTTATTATCGGATATTTCATCTAATTAATTACTTTTAACTAAATCATGCATATTATGTTATATTATGTAGTACTTTGATGAATTCAAGTGTGTCACCTGTCGTAACCCGAAATTTGACCTCCCTCTTTTGCCTTTTGGATAAGCATGCGCATTCGCATCGTCAGCATACGCATTCACACTTTTCCTTGTGTGTTTCTTGTTGCAGGATCTGCAGGTTTTCCAAGCCCGATTAATCGCATCCTCTCAAGATTATTTCATCACCAAAACAAGCTCAAAATAAAGGTTTCCATGTTTATTTATCAAGACAAGAGTTGGAAAATCAATAACGGGACTTTAGCATCATTTTCCAAGCAAATTTGGGGAATTTTAGCTGAAGTAACCGGTTACAGCATAACTGATAACCGGTTACACAGTGTATTTTTCACCAAAAACTACAATTTTCAAGCAAGTAACCGGTTAGCAGATATGTTGTAATCGGTTACTCTGTACAAAGTTGCAGATTCTGCTGCATTTCTGGGGCAGCAGCTATGCACTCTCATTTGTCTTTGTTTCTACATTATTCTAGCAGCATGTGGAACATTCTAGACAATTCAAGACCATTCAAGACATTTACCTTACATTTATTCAATGTACCACTTTAAATTAAGAGCACCATGTTACTTAATTTACAAGCATGTCAACCTTTGGATGTGGAAGCTTGCATTGAGATTGTTACCGAGTTGATCCTAACTAACCGAGTTAACCGCCTTGACTCAGTGAGTCAAGTGTAACTAACTCCAACCCTAACTCCAAACCTCCCAAAGCTAAGTCCAAACCAAAGTCCAAAGCTCTCACACTCCATACCAAAACTCTATATAAACAAAGCTCCACTATTTCACAACTCCTCCACAATCATTCACACAAATTCACACTTTCTTCACTCTCAATTCTCTCATTCTCCTCTGCATTTTTCTGCAACTTCTACATCTTCATCTAAATTCCCAGCCCAAAACCTCACCAAAAGCTCTTATTCTTGAAGGATAATCACTTTTCACATTGAAAGTGATTAATTCTTGAGCTTAACCTCCATCATTTGGCATTCTTTGGTTGGATTTTTGGAATTACATCTTATTCTACTTCAATCCAAGAGTTTTACAACTTTCAATTTGGTGCAAGTTCGATTTCGGTGCTTTTTCGCGTTTTGGATCGGTTTCGACGCGTTTCGTCTACAAATTAAGGATTCTCTGGTTTTCTTTGATTTTCTGCATCAAGATCTCTTTGCAACACTTTCCAAGCCAAATCTCCGGCTTGTAGGTTGGTGGATCTAACTAATTTTACCGTTTCGCGCATTTTCGTATCGCTCGCAATGTAGTCGATAATTGTTGTGGGTGATTTGGTTTTGCATTTGTTTGATCCATGATCCTATTGTGTTAGTTGATTCTATCACTGTTTATTTGTTGTTTTCAAGTTCAATTTTCGTGCACAATTTCAGTTCCTAGCATGTGGTGGTTGGCATAAGTGATTATGTGTTGAAAACTACTTTTGAAAAGCTGTTTTTACTGTTATTTTTGCCACTGTTACAGTGGTAATCGGTTAGCAGATATGTTGTAACCGGTTACACAGTGCAATTTTCTCCAAAAATACGTATTTTCAAGCATGTAACCGGTTAGCACATATGCTGTAACTGGTTACCACTGTACAGAATGCCATTTTCTTGCATTTTCAAGCTTGTTTGCCATGCTTTCTTCATTTTAACTTCCATTGATTGTCATGCTTGATTTTATGGATGTTTTTAATGTCATTGAACTTCTGGTTGAAGCAAATTCATGAACTTTCGATGCACATTTTCGATTATTCATTTGTTTCATGTTCTTAGCATTGTATGAACATAGCCATTCTTGCACTATCTTTGTTCACATGATACATGATTTTGTGTGGCATTTTGGTGATCATTTGGCACTGTTTTGCACCTTCCATTTTAGTTTGCATTAAGTTTATTCTTCATGGATAAACTTAATTTGGTATAATCAATAATTCACTCCTTTTCGCTTCAATGACTTTTCATCCTCTTTGGAAAGTTGTTAGCATGTTTCTCCCTTGATTAATTTATCGAAACTTTGTTTCGATTAATCGATCCTCCATTTTCTTCTCTTTAGGCCTCCTTTAGAGCTTTCTCTTTTGATCCCCTCGTAGAGTTGGAGTTTGCGCTATGCCTTGCATCGGAGCACTGTACAAATTGACGTCGTTATGCTGTCCGTTTCTCTCCGCATGAGCACTGTACAAATTGGAGTTGTTGTGCTATCTGTTTCATTTCTGCACTATACTTTGGGTGCTGGAGGAGGAATAAGGATGGTTTTCCTACCCTCATTCTGACTATTTCTTGGGTAATGGCATTTGGCCATCTCTTTCGAGAATAGTCACCTCTATCCTCAAATTGTAGTGTTGCTCCTTCCCCGGTCGGGTTCATCCTTGATCACTTGTGCTCTTCTCATTTTACTGCTGATCCATCACCATCCTTCTTGGTTAAGATCATTATTCTTGCTCTAGCAATCTCTCTTTGTTCCATCACTCCTTTCTTCTTGTAATCAATCATTGCTTTTTGATTCCCCTGAAGAGTTTCAATTCTCTCTCTTTGGTCCAACGCAGTTTTCCTGTCACTGCCATTTTTTCCCCAGGAGCTCGCAACCTTCTCTTGGTTCTTCTCCTTCCTTGGGTTAATCACCTATCCTTGGTTAATCACCCGTCTCTTCAGTTAACCACAGTCCGTCTGTTAAAATACTGAACCCTTTCGAGTTAATCACCTTCTCTTGGTTAATCGCTCACTTTTCTCTTCGGTTGGTCACAGTCTGTCTGTAAACGCCGAATCCCCCGCAGTTGTCAACCTCCTCTTGGTTCGAATACTTGCACCCTTGGGTTAGTAACCTTTCTTTGGTTCAAATACCCTTTCTTCGGTTGAGTACTGTTTATTCAGTCAGTTTACCGAACCCCTTTGGGTCACGACGTTTGCTCGATCCTATAACCTTCCTTTGGGTTATGATCTTATTCGGTCCTGCACCCGCTTTTCTGGTTAATCGCAGTTTTCTCTGCTAAAACCAATGCTTCTCTATCCCCACAGAGTTGCAGTCCTTTCTTTCCTCGGTTTACCATTGTTTACCAGTCAATATACCGAGGCCCCTTCAGAGTCAAACACCTTCTCTTTGTTCAGCACTCTCTCTCTTGGTTTATCACAGTCCGTCTGTTGACACAAGTCTTTTCCCCGCCAGGCTCTTACTCTCTTTCCTCGGTTAACCACTGCCAATCAGTTAATATACCGAGTCCCCTTTTTCTCTTGGTTATGACACCATCCCTTTAGTTGGATCCCCAGCGGAGTCCTTTCTATTCCCTTTGCTCTTACTTTCTTGGTTTCGACACCGATCCTCTTTGTTATCCCCAGTAGAGTTTCTTTCACTCTTGCTCTTGGTTTAGACACCATTTCTCTCTTATTCTCTTATTCTCTTGGTTTGGACACCATTTCTCTCTTATTCTCTTGGTTTAGACACCATTTCTCTCTTATTTTCTTATTCTCTTGGTTTGGACACCATTTCTATCTTATCCTTTATTCTCTTGGTTTCGACACCATTCTCGCACTTTATTCTCAATACAGTTACTATTCCTTTTCTTTACACTCTTTTCTTGGTTTCGACACCATTTGTTTGGAATCCCCAGTGGAATTTCGTTATTTCTTTTGCTCTTGGTTTTGACACCACTTTCCTTTCCTTTTCCTGTTCTGTCTTAGTTCCCCGAACTACGGAAGCTCTGATTCTGCATTCTTTTGAATGTATGATACGTAGGCATGAGATCGCAATGATCTCGGCGAGCACACTTCCACCTTTCTTCCGTCTTCCTCCTTTTTTTCCTTTTCTTTGTCCCTTGGTTCCATGAACTACGACGCTCTGATTTCCTCATTGCACTATGAGGGTACGTAGGCACGAGGACTTCATTCCTCCGCGAGCACTTTCCTTCTTTTCCCCCTTTCCTTTCTCTCTCTCCTTCTTTTAGCTAGAAGCCTTTAGATAGATAACCCATCCAAGCCTGGAAGCGAGCGAAATGGTTCCTGTCGAGTACGACAGATTCGTTAGGTGCTAATACATTCCTTTCGCATAACCAACCCCCCGTTCCCGTTTCTCTTCCCCTCGGGTTTTATCGATATTTTCCCTGTCCTTTGGGACTAAATAAAGTTCGGTGGCGACTCTGTTGTATCTTTGAGTGTGCGATTCACTCAGGTAGAAACCAGTCATCTTCACCACCTACACGAAAGATAAATTGGAAGAAATAAAGGAGGAATGGTGTCAATACATGGTTGAAATGAGAGTTATATGAGGTATATTATTGTTTTCTTTTTTTTGTGTTAAGTTTATGGAAGGTGTTGTATAGTTTTGGAAATTGTTGAATAGTTTTGGAAGTTGATGTATAGGTGATGGAAATGGTGTATAAGGTTTAGAATTGGTGCATCTTTAGGATGTTTGGTGTAATTAGTTTTGGAAGTTGTTATTAGAATTTTGGATGTTTACTTGGATGTATGAGGTTTGTATTGAGTTATATATATAATGGTTATTTTGGTGTATGAAGTTTGTGTTGAAATATATATAATGGTTATTATACAGTTTATGTGTTGAATTATAATGGTATACAAGGCCTATGTGCTGAATTATAATGGTATACAAGGCATATGTGTTTGAAATAAAGGCTTGTGTTGAATTATACAGGTTTATTATACATGTTTGTGTTAAAAAATAGGACTTATGGAAAAAATATATAGTAGACAGCGCTTTAGCCAAAAAAAACGCTCCAAAAAAATTGATTTATAAAAAATACTTTTAAAAAGCGCTTTTAGAAAAGACCACGCTTTTTAAAAAAAAAACTGCCTGAAGGGGTTCCTAAAGTATACATAAGACAGCGCTTTTAAAAGCACTGCTAAAGGGGGTCCTACGAAAGCGCTTTGCCTTGAAAAAGCGCTGCCTAAAGGGGGTCCTACGAAAGCGCTTTGAAAATTACTGCTAAAAGGGGTCCTACGAAAGCGCTTTTCTTTGAAAAAGCGCTGCCTAACGTTTAAAGAAAGGACACTTTAGGCAGCGCTTTTAAAAGCGCTGCCTAAAGGGGACCTAAGGCGGCGCTTTTCCAAGAAAAAAAGTGTTGCCTTTACCTACAGCAGCGCCACTTTAGGCGGCGCTTTTAAGCGCTGCTAAAGGCCAAAAAAACACTTCTAAAGGTCTTTTATGGAATAGTGGAAGGAAATAAATACTGACATCAAACCCTTATTCTAAAATTGAAATTGTATTGACATTATCGGAATGTCTCAAAACGGCATATGTGAGCTCAAGATCTTTAATGGCCATAAATGCCACACTTAGACAAGATCGTTAATGTCCATAGAGATCATTCTCAAGCAACAAGACAAACAAGTAAATGGGCACTAACTTGTTTTCAATCATCAAAGTGGGATTGAAGTGACTCTGATATAAATAGACTAGCGAAGAAAGAAGAAAGGGATAATTCGTTCATAAATCATAAATAGTTGAGGCTTCACTAGTTATACATCAGTGAAGTTAGAATAATTTGATTTTTTTTAAATACATTTGACACCTACCTTAAGTTTTGGTAAAACTTACATACACTGGTCTCAATATTCTTTCAACCCCCCTTCAAACTATGCATTTTCTATCGCCACCTCCCTCTTCAAACGTACTCAATTTCACCCATATAATAATATGCTCCCTTCATTCTTAAACAAGATTGCTATGCCGCTAATTTTCATCAAATATGCTTACAGATTATAGAAATGAAGATACGGTGGCAGCTCAAGCCGACCCAATTGAAAAGGCTTATGTGTCATTTTATCTAATTACCCCCCTCTGGTCTTATTTATAAAAGAAATTTGATATTTTAGATTTATTGAATAATAAATGAATCTGATCCATTATCTAGTTTAGATATTGATCCTCCCCATTAAGAAATGACCCTAACTCCATGTCGCTACACGAAAAATACAGAGTCGCCACCAAACTTTATTTATTCCAAAGGAAAGGGAAAATATTGATAAAACATTAAAAGAAAATAAGATGGTCATCGCAAACAAATTCGGGTTTGGAAGTTGGTTATGCAAGGGGAAGGTATTAACACCCCTCACATCAGTTGTTCTCAACAGGGTCCATTTTGATTGTTCTTTGCACGAATGGGTGTTATTATCTAAAGGTTACTTGCGAAAGGGAAAAAGGGTTTTAAATTAGTGTGTTTGCCAAGATTTCACTTTTGCAATATTGTTCGTTGTTCTTGCAATGAAGAAGTGACTCCATTTATATAGGCTCAAATGGTAGAATGTTGGAGGGTACAAATGTCACTATCAATGCCAGCTGTCATAACAGTAATCCGAAGATTATGGGAGACAGGAGTAGTAAAGTTTCACAATCATTCCTTAACAACTTTGGCGCACAATCACTTATTTCCAATTTTGGATTGTACTATTGTACAAATAATTTCGGCGTAAGTTTTGTCTTGATCTTATCTTCTGATTGAATTCTTTTGATGTGAAGTGATGATAAGTCCAGAAGATATTGCGTTTGGATAAAGATGCCAAGAAGTATTAGAGTCTTCAGAGTCAGAAGCTGTCTTCAGTTAAGTTTTCTTAGAATGATTCTGTCAGAGCCAAAAGCTTGATTATCAGCAAAGAATGGACAGGTCTTCAAAACCCAGAACCTTGACTCTAGAGCTAGAAGAAAAGCTTATCTGAGAAGCATAAAACTTTTTTTTTCAAAGACATTCATCATTCATCGGAACTACTGATGTTTCTTTAAATGCAATCGAAGTAGTTTCTTGAGGCATGCCATTTTGATTCTGATGATATTCTTAGAGAACTATCCACAATTAGATCAAATTATATATCTACACACTTAAGAAAATATCAGGGTACAAAATTGTTACATATAAAATATATACAGTGTTATCATCAAAACTAGAGATTATATGCAGAACCAAAATCTTGTTCTAACAATCTTCCCCTTTTTTATGATGACAAAATCATGTATTTTGATGGAACAATGTGTACGAGATTATATACAAAAATTATCAGAGTTTAGTTAGAGAACTCCCCCTGAGATAAACAAGTTCCCCCTGAGTCTATGACTTATAAATATCTTAACATATAAGGGCTATCAGAACCTGGTTGACTTGTCAGAGCTTGAATTATCAGAACCTTTTGCAATAGTTTTATCAGAGCTTGATCCACAAGCTACTTTCAGAGTGTTCTTGAAAGCCGTTCACATACTTTGCATATATATTGTGTTAGAATGTAAGCAATGAGATTTAGAGAATCAGATATGTATCAAAATCATCACTTATTTTACTCCCCCTTTTTGTCAAAATCAAAAAGTTGAACTGATATTATAAATGAAGCAAAAAAAATGGTACAGGTGAAAAAACCCTAGAACAAAACATAAAAGAAAGCTAAAGGGAAGCCTAAAGTGTCTAAGGTTGAGAAGGAGGAAGGATCCTCTAAACGAATTGAGTTACAAAGTTTTGAATGCTGTTGTTGATTTCATTTTGCTTGTCGAGTCTGGTCCTAACCAACTGTTGTTCTTTCCGCATATCTTCTAGAGTCTTCATCATAAGAGGAAAAAGATCAGCTTCAGAAACAAGTTACTTATCATAACTTTCTGTAGCATCTTTCTCAACAACTACCTTTCTAGCAACTCCTCTTTCTGCAGCTTCTTTCTCAGCAGATTCTCTCTCAGCGGCTTCTCTCTCAGCAGTTTCTCTCTCAGCAGTCTTCTGAGCTTCTAACCTTTTTTCTGCTTCCTTGACGTAATTATCTTTGACTTGGGCAGAGAGATTCTTGATTCTAAGGAACTCAATAGCCATCCACCTTTTAAACCGATTCTATCTAGCATCCAGAAGAGAAGGATCATTGCTAGAGCTGGACTCCTCGTAGAGCTTCTTCACTCTCCTTACTGCATTGTCCTTGAAACTAGAAATTACTTCATCAAGGTTTGGTCTAGGAGTATGGAGGTCAAAGGTCTGATGATCAGGATGGGTTTCTTCATCAGAGTCAGCTTTATCATAAAGGGTTTTATCATAGTCTTAGGAAGTATTGGTAAAGGTGTGGTCTATGTTCAGATCGGATGAGGTAGGCTCAGAATGGTCAGAGATGTTGGTGAGATCTTGGAATGCTAGAGTGGTGTTGGTAGTAGAGATAGAGAGAGGGTTGTTTGAATTTGGCATAGGTTTTAAAGAAATTTCTTCAGAGATTGGTAGAGAGGTGATGATGGCGAAGGTATCTGGGAAAGGTGTGGAGGTAGTTATGGCGGCAGATGAGAAGGCAAAGGAAAGTAGCGATGCATAAGCTACTATGGTAGAAGTGGTTGTGGGGATGAAGGTTTTAGAAATTGGTGTTGCTTGGGGGATGCTTTTAGAAATTTGTGTTGTTTGGGGGATGGTTGATTGAGGTGGTGTGGGTGGCACTTTGTTGAGAGAGGCCATCAACAAGCATCCTTTGTGCCATACCCCAAATTTTGACCACAAGATTTCCCATCATTGTGAGAATCATTACCACAATATGAATGTACCTTCATGCTGTCACTCCCGGGATTTTCATCCAAGTACAAACACGAAAGTGGCGCTGAAACAGAGTCGTCAGTAATGTGTATTTATCCCAAGAGAGGGAAAGGAAACACTGCGTAAACCTGAGGGAAAGGAAAGAGCATGGTCTCGCGACCAAGAGAGATGGGTAAGGGAGTCGGTTACACGAGAAGAAGGTATTAGCACCCCTCGCATCCATCGTACTCGATGGGATCCATGTTTGTTGTCTCGATCAAAGGTTGTCGTCATCTGGAGCTCCACTGCTACTGGAAAGGAAAAGGAACAGGTACGGGAAGGAACGAGGAAACGGGGAAGAAAAAGGAAAAGAAATGACTCCATAGGACGTCCTCAGAGTCCTAGGCCTACGTATTCCCTCATACAATGGGAAAGTCAGAGTCAACGTAGTTCAGACACGAACTAGGGGGGGTTGCTCGCCAAGACATCGCCGTCTTGTGCCTACTGTAGTGGCAAAATCGTGAGTGTAAGCTATTGATTAACGTAACTCGAAAAGCAAGAGTCGCCACCGCACTTTTATTTTTTATCCAAAAAGGAAAGGAAAAAGAGCGAACAAAACCTACACAAGCTTTAAACAAGAACAAGTGAAGAGAGACTGAATAAGGGGGGTTGGTTACGCAATGGGAAGGTGTTAGCACCCAAAACGTCTATAGTACTCTATAGGAGCCCTTTGAAATATCTACCGCTTTTTGGTCTGAAAATGTTTGCTTGAAAAGTGATTGACGAGATGAGAAGAGAAATTGTTTTTTAGATTTTTGTGTTTGGAGAGACTTGTCACCTCATGCCTATGTACCCACGATGTGCAATGTAGGATCAAAACCCCGTAGTTCGTGGTACAAAGAATGAAATTTGTTTGTTTTGGTTGTTTTTAAATGTAAAGACAAGTCGTCATTTCCAAGCGAATAATTCCGCTTAAAGAAATGAATCATGTCTAAACTTATGAAAAATTTAATAGAAAAAAATAGTGCACGAGGGCACAAAAGGAGTTTGAATTAGTTTGGTGTTTTTCTTAAGGTCTTTTGAAAAAGGTGACAATATGCTTATGTAGTTTAGCATTTGTTAAGAAATGAAAAGAAAAGAGTAAAATCACTTGACAAAGTCAAGGTTTAATTATGAAAGAGGTGAAAGTTTGAAAACAAGAATGTTTTGAAAAAGGGAGAAAGTTTTGAAAATTGAAGAATGGGGAGGAGAAGAAGTGACTATCCTAAAGCATAAAGTAAAAGCTAAGGATAAGAATAGCCTAACCACACATGTAAGCTCCATAGTCTTCGAACCATAATTCCAAAGCAAAGGGAAAAGGTCCTAGTTCTAAGTCCGAGGTTCCAAGAATTGCATTGGATGTCCAAGGTCTAAGTCCAAGGATTCAAGAATAGCATTGAAGTTCAAGGTCTAGGTACAAAACTCCATGTCCATTGCAAAGGATAGTAACCATAGTCCAAGATTAGAAGCACAAGTTTTTTTTAGAGGTTTTGGCCTTTATTAATGTTTTTGGTCCAAGTGGACAAAGAGGAAAATGCATAAGCATAAACATGTGTCCAACAGACAAAGGAAAAATTGCGGAAGCATAAACATGATATGAAATGATAAAAATGAAGCATAAAAGTAAAAGAGATAAGGAGCGAGAAGGAATTGTAAAGGATTAGTACAATAGTAATGTTAGTAAGTTAGTGATTAGTTGTTAGAGTTAGTGATCAATAATAATTGAATAATTACGCTTAGGTCAAGATTAATGAGAACTCATTAGAGGATTGATAAGATCAAAGCCTCCTAACAACAAGTTTCATAAGTTTTGAACCAAAAGACAAATAATCAACTATTTTTGATAGTTTTACGATGCGGGACAAATATTGCGCTATGTTAAGCAATCTCCGAGTAATTTATGGAGTAATTACCCTACAATGAGACCGGTCAATAGCTCTTTGTGCTAATGCATGCTAGATGAACGATATGTAAATCGTCATCCGAAAGCAATACCGCATGAAAAGAAAAATGGTAGTGATCTCGTCTCGATCGAAATTCAACAAAAGAATTCCAAGATCTTTTAGACTTTCATCGATCAAAAGAAAAAAGGAATAGAAGAAGAGAAGGCCAAATTAAACCACACAATTATGTGATCTAAGGCTAAAAACAAAAGGAGAGGGAAGAAAATGGAAAAGGAACCAAAACAGCCCCAAAAACAAGCCAAAATATGCATTATGTTTCGAAGTAACCGGTTACAGCATAACTGCTAACCGGTTACTTAGTTCAAAATAAGTGCAGTTTTTCAAAATTTACACAGTGTAACCGGTTACAGCATAACTGCTAACCGGTTACACAGCACCAGAATGCAGAAAAATGTGCAAAATTCAGCATGATCCATTTCCAAAACTTTTTACAAACACCTCATGATCATGGAACTGAAATTCCACGAAAATTAAAGTAAAATAACAGCCAAAACCAGCAATTAAACACAATTACAAGATCCAAAGGATCAAGTAACAAGGATCTCCAAAGATCTAGATTATGGAGATGAAGATGAAGCTTCAACAATGTGTAATACCCCAAAATTTGCTCTCCCCTTTGTCATCATAGCATGGCATTATCATTTATCATATCATATCCACCTCATTAACATTACATGGCATTTAACATAGAAAAATGAAGCATGGCATCCTTCTTACCATCAGGGCATGTGATCAGGTGGAAGGTGGACAATCAAAGGATCATTCAAAGCACAAAAAGGTCAGTCAAGTTGCCTCAAGGCAAGCCAAGAGGCCTCTCAGGTCTCATCCCATCTCAATTGATCATCCACAATCTCAAGGAAGTGAGATCCAATGGGAGATTGAAGCAATACATACTTCAACATGCAAGAAGTCCAAAAATTGAAGGAAAATCCTCAAAAGAGATAGCTCATTGATTCAAAATCATTCTCAAGTGGCATTTCTCATCATCCTTTAAGAGGATACACAACATACTCTGAGGAATTTGGATTTGGAAGATGTGCAATTTCCTCCTAACCAGAGGGGGTCAAAATTAGGGTTTCCAATTAAATCAGGATATCTCTGATTTTTTGGACAAAGCTTGTTGTCATGATATTCTACATATTCTTAAGTGTATGTGTATGGAGAATTGCCCCTCAATTGGTTTTGGAGGTGTTTCAATTGGAAGAAAGATCAAAAATCAGGAAATTGGGGCAAAGTCAAATAATCAGAGGAAAAAGTCAACTCTTGACTTTTTGAGCCCAAAATCATGAAATTCATGTTACATATGTCCAATGTACAAAATTTGGTCAAGAAACTCCAAAGGAATCATGAAAAAATCAAGATTTGGAAAGTTGCCATTTTTGGATGAAGTAGGGTTACTAAAAATAGCAAGTTTTGGCCATTTTGCATCAGAATTGGAACCAAGGCCATTCAAAATTGAAGCACCAAATGAAAAATCCACTCTGCCTCAATGAAAGGCCTTGCTTTGAGCTTCAAATCCATGGGTAGAACATCTCCATTGGATAAAAATTGAGTGAGATATGATTGACCAAAGTTTGAGCAAAGTAGGTTCAAAACTAGGTCATGACCAAGGATTTTCAAGTCACGCGCATGTCATTTTCACAAACACATGGTGGGCCAGATGTTTTGACTTATTACTCATGGTTAGAGGCCTCAAGTGAAAAATCTTTCAACATGGAATTTGTTCATCTATGTGAGATCTTCAAGATTGATGTTCATGATTTTTTCATTTGATCAAAGGATAAGGAATTATGATAGCTCAAAGATTGGTCAACACAACTGAATTTCCATAGGCACCAAGGCCTTGCCTGCAGACCAAGTCACATGCCCATACACCAATTTGGTTCCTTCTGTTGCAAGCTATTTTTGATCATGTTCCAAACTTCCATTCAATCTAATTCCAACACTAAACATGTTCTCTTATGTCTCCTCTTTCTAATGACACCAAATGCTCTTCATTTCATCCATTGTACACCAA